>JAKGDA010000002.1:1200000-1852677 GCA_021596325.1 Parafenestella ontariensis
TACTGGCATGTTTCGAGATGACGATGGGACTTGGTACATACTGACATCTGCCGACCACAACAACGTGCAAGTTAACAAGATCAACTCTGATGGGTCGGTTGGATCCCGTGTCAATCATCTCGCCAAAGGGGCTTACGAAGCACCTGGTATGTTCAAAGTAAACGGCATTTATTACCTCATCGTTTCCGGCAAGACTGGCTGGCGCAGTAACCCGAACAAAGTTTTCTGGGCCTCATCCCTGACCGGTTCTTGGAACGGCGGCGATGATATCGCGCCCGCAGGCGAGAAGACGTATCACAGCCAGAACACACACGAGTTTACCGTTAAAGGTAGTAAGAAGACGACATACATTTACATGGGCGATTCATGGGATAGCAAAGGCGGCCCGAACAGCAACTACGTCTGGTTACCGATGAACGTCGACACCTCGAACAAGAAGGTGACGCTAGACTACCATGCTCAGTGGCGCATAGATGTGAGCACTGGAGAGGTGACTACGCCGAGTAAGAAGAAAAGGTACGAAGCTGAGGACGCAGAACTTAAGGGAAGTGTGCTAGTGAGGGATTGTGCGCATTGTCTTAACAAGCGGGGTGTGCATTACCGTAAGTGTTATACAGTTGCATTTCGTTCCCCCTTGCACCATGGCCCTGACTAACCATGTACAGTCTCAAAAGACAGCGGCCTCACTTTCCGCAACGTCACTGGTCTAGGCGGAAAACAATGGGTGCAATTGCACTATCACGTGGCGGACAGATTGGCTGGAGAAGCACAGATCTCTTTAAACAATGGACCATTCTTCAATGTTTCGGAACTAAACAGTCGCGCTGGATCTCATGATGTTATACCAGTAGAGCTAGAACTTGAAGCTGGTCCGGTCAATAGCATTGAGATCCGCGCGACGAACCAGGCGGGAGGAATTGTGATTGATGGCATCGAGGCTATTGAGGATTGAAGCTCCGGGATTTGGGGATAAGACCAGCTTGCTACTTGGATCTCTCGAGCTGTGCAATATTTGATTCTTCCGGGCTGCAGGTGTGTGGTAAATTCTAATTAAGCTCTAGCACGTTGAATCTGAAGTATTTCGAAATACTGGACGAGCCCCGTATCTGGGGGGTCTCTGCGTTCTAAAATGGAGGTCTCAATACCAGCAATATCTTGGTACAGGAAGATCTTAGATCCGCATTCATCCATGTTCATTATGAATACATATTGTCGTCGTCTTCTCTCATTCCTTCTTCCATGCGGCCTTTCATGCGGTCGAGAGCCTCCTTGATCCCTTCCTGATCTTCTCGGAAAGGACTCGGATAAGGTCGACAGCCTCTTGGATTCCTTATAGGCCATTCCTGTTGACGATCAGGGGTGGAGGGGCGACCTTGTAGGCTCCCTTAGCCAGAGCTTCAGGCAGATATCCCTCAAAGGTGGCAAGAGTCGTTTCAAACCAGCAGTCGGGGAACGGTTTGAAATTCTCGGCCGTTGGCTGCTTGACGTCCCTTAGGCACCTCATCCAAGTTGATGATGTAATCGGACGATGCAAGATTAAGCTAGCAAGAGCCATGTCAGCTTCTCGTACGGGAGGTGGGGGGAAAGTGCCTTAGTACACTCTGCTTGGACACTGCCGCAACCTTGCATGCCGCGACATTGTCAATCTTCAACCCCGCCGTCATGAGAATACTGGCACATTCGCCTTTATCGAGAGCTGCGACGACCTTCTCATTTACATCAGTATCTTTATAGTTGAAGACCTGGACGGCATCAAGGTCCTTGACGTAGTCGAAGTTCTTCTTCGAACAGGTGGCGATTACGTCGTAGCCTGCACCCGTAGCTAGCTGGATAGCATTACTACCAACAGCTGAGCTGCCTCACAGACCAAAATGGACTTTCCGTTCTTGGGTACACCTAACTTGGGGTAGTCGAGGTGAAGGTAATCTTTCCCGAAGAGGAACATAGCGCTAGTAGCGCTGCAAAGACCGAAAACGACAGGCTCACGGTACGCCATGTCGCCCGGGATTTTGGTCATCCATTTGCTCTCCAGGGCTACATAGTCGTGAAAGCCGTTATTAGCGGTAAAGCCAAAAACGCGGTCGCCAACGCGAAACTGAGAGGCAGCGGTAGAGCCCGGAACCACTGCCTCGACGGTATCGGCCATGTCGCAGCCCAAGATAACGGGGTAGTTGATCATATTTCTGTGTGTCCTGGAGCATATGGTCACAGGGGTTAATGGCCCAAGCATGCACTTTGTTCAGCACCTTGTGGTCGCCAAGCTCGTCGTTTGTAGGGAGCGAATCATGACGGGAACGCCAAACGTTTCATGCCAGAGGGCGCGGTTGATAGGGCAAGCCATAATTGGTCGGCGAGTTGGTGTGTTTATGTGGTAGTTTACAGGTAGCGATATAGTGCGTCGAAGATGGGCGCTGTACCGGATAAGTAGTCCTCGACCAGTAGGTGGAAGCGCCAGGACTGAGGAGTGTCGATGGTGAGGACGGGCTGTTCGATTCGGATGAGGGTGCAGAACAACGGGATAGGGACATAGGCTAGTGAGAAAGGCGCGCCGAAAAAGGCAGCAGTTTTGCCTTGGGAACCGTTAAACACGGAATCTTTCGAAGTGTGAGGGAGTTACATCCGTCCTGCACCAACATTAGAGCTTATTAAGTTACATGTACTAGATCCTGCATCTTATTCCAAGTGTAAAGTACCGTTCTAGCTATATACTACCATAGGTATGCAAGGGCCAAGATACGAGGTGTTCTCACGCCAAGACGTATCTCGAGCTATGAAGGGCAAATCAGAGCTTTAACCTTGTTAAGACGTTCAGATCGTCTTATTGAAATAAGATTGACAGGGATGCGTGCCACTGGAAGAATTTTCTGTATGTAGCTACTTCACAGCAAATTACGGGCAATGGACATCTGGAGACAAAGAAGTGCCGCAGTAGATCTTCCGCGTGCACTGACTGCAATGCCTCTTGCCCTCACTCACGATAGTAGGCTGCCTAACCGAATAAACATGTCCGCTCTCAATGGACACTCAAAATCTGTCAGTTACCAGATTGATATCAGTGTAGAAGTACACTAGAGGTCTGTGGTTCAGGTCTTATAAGTTCTTGGAGCACTTAACGTTCTACCTCAGAAGCCACGACGCAACTGCACCGAATGGCAAGATTACCTTAGACTTGCTTGAATAGTCAAAATGGCACGTAAGAAAGCTGATATCTACACCGCCATAACCAAGAGTTTGAGTGGAGAAGTCAAGATCCAATATATTTCTTGGTATGTAATAGCCATCCGCCGACCACACATCACACGTTACTATTCTATATCTTTCAACCCCAAAGCTTCACGTCGCGAAGAACTTTTGGGGTCTAGATACGGCTTCTCCCCCAAGCTCACTGCCCGCTGCCCCGTTCTCGGACCCAGCCCAGCATAGTCATAAGTGGCAGTGTGATATACACTCCTATTGTCCCAAATCGCCAAATCGTTAGGGTTTTGCCAGCGATGCCTAACCTGCAGGTCATGGTTCTCAGTAATCAACTGAACGAACCAGTCCAGCGAGCGTTTGCTCTCTTCCTTAGTCAACCCATTGATGTGCTGAACATGGTGACCAACAGCGAAGATGGACTTCCAACCTGTTACAGGATTTGTGCGGATCACAGGGTGAATGGCGGTTAGAGAGTCGCCGACGTTCTCTGGGGCACCGCGAGGCTTAGAGTAGAGCTCAAAGTTGTTTTCTTTGGCGGCGCGGTTGAATTCTGGTTGTGCGTAGGTGGCTTTGAGGGATTCAAAGAATCTCTGGTAAGGCTCAGAGAGGCGGTCATACAGCTCATAACCGCATGCCCAGAGTGTGTCTGCTGGATGATCAGGTATTGCAATCTGTGATCACGATGTTTGAAACCTTACCTCCGCCTGTCTTGGGCAGTTCAGTCAATCTTAACAGGGCATAGTCACTCGGGACCGGCTCGAAAGTTATATCGCTATGCCAACCACCCTTCGCGCTCTGCTTCTTCCCCGAGAAATTGACAAGCCGCTCCTTGTATATCCCCTTTGCCTGCTCAGAGCTGATCACACTAATCTCATCATCCTTCCCACCGAGGTGACGACCAGAGTTACTGACGGGATGGATGTGGAGCTTCGACGTTTCGGGTTTGCCTGAAAGTTCCCCGAGACGTTGCGCTAATTCTTTCTGAAGGTCGTTATCGAGCTCATCTTGCTTGCGGAAGAAGACTACCCCTCGCTGGGAAACTACCCGTCTTATTAGCTCGTCAGGTTTGAGGAGAGGAGGTCTGTCGTGGCTCACTGGTGATAGCAAGATCGCGAATCAATTCATCGGAGTTGGGCGCTCGAAGCCATTCTTTCAAGTTTACATCCTTGAACTCACGGCCAATGACTGGGGTTACGTCAAAATACTCGTATTGATTCAGAGCACCTTTCAGCTGAAGAGGCTCGCGAGGGAGTTGAGCCTCAGAAGGAGCCTCAGTGCTCTTAACCCGGGATGTAAGGACCTCTGTGGTCATAATGAAATCAAGCTATGAGTCCAGTGGGTCAACTTATTTTGGAAGATACATGTTGAGCTTGACGGGGGTTCCCTGTTTATACCATAGGTATTCATTCTTGACATCGACCCGCGTCTCTCCGCGGTACAGTCATTGCACAATCCAGCATGCATATGACTGGTCTTCAATGATTTCAGCGAAATCGGTAAGTATCGCATCATCACAGGGTTGTTACTTGCATTGCATACCAAAAGGTGGCGCAATGTACTATCTCAACTCCTGTTGGGTCTAGTCGTTTCCGTACAGGGTATTCTCATGTCAAGCCGCACCGTGACCTTGGAAGAGGCAAATCAAAGCTTCAATTTCGGACTATTCAGGCTCTCTCGTTGGAGCGAGCTGTTGCGGGGTTGCGCCGACGACATGTGGGGGTTAGATGACGCGAGATTCGGTCGAGACGTCTATTTGCAAGCCGTGAACAACAAGAGGTGCTTATGCCGCAACATAGGTCGAAAAATGGCGGCATTGATGTACTTTACCATTGACATCTTCAACTCCCTCGGGTTATTTGTTAATACATCTACTATTCCCCTTATCATGCAGAGAGGCGAAAATACATGTCGGATGCCACCCCAGTCTATTCTTGTAGGAGTCGTAGATCAATCATCACGCCTGATTAACATCTTCATTGGATTTTAAGCTCCCTCAAACAACCTTCTCGACAGGAATTTTCTAGTGTGTTATAAGCTTTCATAGTTGAAAACACTGCGCCTATGGTATGATAAGTATTTGATTAAGTTCTACAACAACTTGTTCTAGCGAGTGTGGTGTCAGAAGACATTATTTATTAGGGGAGCAATCACGCACTATTGCGGCGCGACACGGTTCATGTTATTACAGGAACAGTGGTATCAATTGTGCGCAATATCGCCAGTGCCAGGCACGACCTATAACTCCTTAGTCGCTACTTCTCTCGCTTCTCCTCCTACAACCTTGCCTTCTCTTCCTCAGCCAAGTCCGGCACATTATTCCAAACGCCATCAATACCACACCACCTAACGAAGCGACAAATAATCTTAAGAGCCTCCTCGTCTATACCCAATTCTTCGACGTACAATTTCTTCATTTCCTCTGGCAACTTGTAGGTCGGTTCGAGCATGCGTTCTACAGAGTCCATGGCCATGTGCGCTATCTGTAGAAAATCCTTCCTCCTAAGAGGAAAACCCGCTTTCCCATTGTAGGGGGCGCATACTTTTTCGGCATTGATGAGAGCTCTAATGAACTTCGCTGTATGACCATCGTCTGGATGTTTTGTCGCCCGCACCACAACACTATCCCACGGTCCAGACAGTTTCTCCCTATACCTCGCAATCCTCTCATAGTGCAAGTCCGGGCATCCACACGCAGCATACATAATAAGGTCCATCCATCCCTTCCATGTCAACAGCCTGGCTTTCTGTTCTAAGCCGAGCCAGTCCAGGCCTATAAACACAGGATAAAAAACACTCAGATTTGTAGAGTGCATCATGAAAAAATCGATGCTGACTTGCTTGCTTGGGTTTTGCGCAGCGCCGGATAGGTACACGCACGTGCTTGTCATTTCGGCCATTCTATAGTCGATCTCTTCTTTGGTAGGTTGGACTCTCCATTGCGCCAGGATAGGAACGAGGAGCGGTGCTGCGTGCTTCAGGAGCGCGTCAGTGACACGGTTGGGTGGGTTGCCTCTCCTTGCTGCTGCGGCGATGCGAGTATCAGATTTTAACGCCTCTACAATGGAGAGCATTGACATGCGAGGTGTGTCTGACTGTGAAGCGACGTACTTTTCGACTGTGAGAAGGTCGTCCAAAGGCCATGTTTCATGGACGCACGCTGCTGCTAGGCTCTCTGCGACGAGACATGGTTGTTTAAACTCAAGAGCAAAACCAAGGTGGAGTATTGGATGTTCGAAACCTGAAATTTGATCAGTGGCATATTACTTCAAACTCGCCGCCATCTTACCAGAGTACGTCCGTCCAAGCAGGTTATCAGCGCGCTCATCACCCTTGAACAGGTACTCACGCACCACCTTTTCAACCCCTTGACTGGATATCTCATCCCGAAAGAAGTGAAGATAATTGATGTAGTTTTTCGTCTCTCCCAAATTATCTTTGAAGAACTGAGGTTCTGCCAGCCTCCGTGTTATGCGAGGATCGTGGACATATTGAGGCAACTGGTACTTTTTGTTCCGGTCGTAAGCAGCTTGAAGCTCTGACGGGAAAGCGCCGAGAGCATAGATGGAGCAGAGGTGATGTACGATGTGATCTAGTGAAAGTAAGCCGAGGGTGACACTGGACTAAGATTGACGTACTATGCAGCCCGACTTCGTTGAACAAAGTATGGTATTTCGCATGGTTCAGCATGAGCAGTTCAGACGCTTTATCTGCACTCTCTTGGGTCAGCCCATTGACACGTGTACAGCCCTTCGAAAGGCTTGCTGAGAAGTGGACCATGCATGGTGTAGCTCTGGATGAAGGCTCGCCACCCATCTTTGCGATGCCAATGGTTTGAGAGTGATTTGCCTTGGACGTTGCTCACACTGCGAGTAACTCCCTTGTTTGGGCAGCTGACACCCAAATGCAAACGGTCTCGGTGCCACCAGGTTTTGCTTCGAACGTCGACACCCTGGTCGCTGATCCCCCACTTCCCCACACTCAGTGAATAGACTGTCATACCTCGGCTGGACGCTTGATAGAGCAACCACCGTCAGCGGGGAGCCTTCCGGAGATGGAGTCAAGACTAAATAGCCGAGAATGAACAAAGAGATGTACGTTTCAGTTTCTAAGGAGGATCACTCCAAATCGTGCGAGGCTGGCCAGGAGATGGAGGGCGGGATCTCGCGAAGAGCGCTTGTGCGCCGAATCGCATATGCAACCTCGCCACTTAAATGAGAATGAACATGTGCGCCACTTCTCTCCCATAAACCCAGTTATCATTCGACCTGTGACCTGTTGAAATCGATTTGCAGATTCTGCAAGCTGACTTAGACATCTACTTTAACATGGCGAACGACATAACTTTTAGAGAGTTCCTCGCCCTCTCCCGAATAACGTTCGAATGGGCAGACAGCTATGACGCGAAGGTGAGTGCTGAGCCATTTCTGCATATAATTCTTGTCTCTTTCGCGACTGTAACTTTAGGCATTTTCCACATCCGCAATACCAAGATAGCATGCTCACCCAAATGTTGGCACTCATTATGCCTAGAACTTCGACCGGCTCTCCGCCATTCTCGGCCCCTCTGTAACGCTCGACTATTCAGACGCTTTCGGGCAAACCCCCATCACGATGTCCAAAGCCGCCTTTCTGAAACTCTCATCCAACAAGGATAGATTGGGTGGAACCGCGGATTGTATACATCACATTGGAGGTAGTAAGTACGACCGTACGGGGCCAGATAGTGTGGTGGGCTTTCATCAGGTAGGCTTGTATCTCACTTGTTCTCTTAGTTGAATGGTTGATTGGGTCATGGCAGACGCGGCGGATTCGAGGTAGCGATGGTATAATATAGGTAATGCTGATCTGGCTCCTGTAGGTCCGAACCGAGTACAAGCGCTACAAAACCCTCGATAAGAAGGAAGTCGAAGCGACAGGACAAGGCTTGACACTAATGGAACACTACTACAAGAGAATCAACGGGGAGTGGAAGTTGACAGGGACGAAGCCAGGTGGGCGAATGAATGATTTCAACTTTGACGAGATCTTCGTCCAAGCCAAAAACAATGCGAATGAAAAAGCGAAGATATGAAACATATGGAGACGCATTGCGTGCCGTTGGGTTGTAATGCATCAGTGTCATGGCAGCGCTTGCATTTTTGAGCTTTTCTAAGTAACTTGTTTGCGGCCCAGAGAGTGGCATATGTAGCCAGAGATAGCTGATAGTCCCCTCCCTGTACTCAGATGATTTAATAGAATATACCTTATTTTTGCGAGACGATCGTTCCTTGGAGTCTCACAAGAGCTTGCCTAGTAGGTTCTACCGCCGAGCAGCGAGCCACTCGTTCGTCTCAGTCCAAAGTTTCTTGTTCGCCTCGGGGACTGTGCTGCCTCCATGCTTCACGCCGTCGACTATAGCATCCCATAACTCAAATGCTGTTTTGAGGTCGCCAGCGAAGTCGACTGACTGCGGGAAGTAGCGCGTTGATGCTGTGTCCACAACTCGGACTTTGGTTTGGGGCGAGGTTGGGTCTGCGTCGTTACTAAGCAGCTCGTCAAGATAAGATTTGACAGCAATGCTGAGTGCGCAGTTGTTTGGTAGGAGAAACGGTAGTCTGTCCGCACGTTAGCTTCTTAAAGAAATTGCAATATGGGGCTACGCACTTCATAGCGATTAGCGGTAGATCGGCATGTCGGTTGCAACAACCAGTTAAGAACATGTGCGTGGATGCTACCTCAATAAGGTCACGTAATGTCTGGCGGACGACATTTATGACCGAATTGTATCCGAGTAGGTGCTGGCTAAGGGGACCTGTAAACCCGATGGGTCTATGATGTAGAGTACCGAGCCCTGCCACACGAGAGACCAACATGTTTGAGTTTTGATCTTTCGCTGTTGGTTTGTTAGTTGTTGCTTAATTCAGGTCACGTTACGTGTACTTACTACTGCCACGCATAGGAGCACCATTGTATGCAGGGAACATGTTGATATCTGCGGTGAGAAGACCCAGGCGCAATAGCTCGACGGCGAGCACTGCAGCTTCCTCCAGCTCCGCCTGGCCTTTCAGACCAGCAATGACTTTGGCGAGGACTTTGCCCCACTGAGTCAGATTATGGCTTGAGTCCACATACTCTCGTAGAGCGAGGAAGCGCCATATCGAGTTATACAAGATCTCGTCGGTGGAGGAGAGCACGCTTTTGAGATCTTTCTTCGAGATTGTCTTCGGGACGAAGTCGGTATTTTGTAGCGATAAGATAGCGGCACCCAGATGCCCACACCCCTGATCACGGTCAGTACCTCGCCAAGTTTGAATTATGATATATGGCTCACCTGATGTTGTGCCACGACATGGCTGAAAGTAGATTCTTTCACATTCCAGGTGTCGACGAGCGAAGGGGTCTCAGCTTGCTTTTCCATACGGATGATGCTTTCCTGATGCTTTCCGCTGGAGTCCAAGAACCAGCATCTCTGGACCAGATCCTTATGCCGGTACCAGTTGTGCAGGATACTTGAGAGCAAGTTGATGGCCGAAGTCCGTAGAGGAACGAGCTTAGAGCTGACGAGGGTTTTGTACTCCAGAGACTCGCCGCCGTCCATGGGTGGCACTTCAAATACTTCGCAGGTAGTGCGCCATTGTAGAATTTGTGGGCGGATGAGACCTTTGGACATGTAGTGGAAGACCTCGTCTGGGAGTCGCTGGCCAAGATATTGGACAGCATCGTTGGGCAACTGACTTAGGTTCAGGGGCTCGATCTTTCCCTCCTCTGTGTACACGGGGTGATTCTTGACGACCAAACGCGCTTTGCGGTAACGGTCGACATAGTTGAGCTGTTTGACGCGCGGGTCGTCGTGGTTGTTGACGACTACGGAATAGCCTGTGTTGCCGTTGCTCATGATCATTTTGATGGCGCCATGCGGCTTCAGGAGCTCTGAGCGGTTCGCCGAGGTAAGATTAGGAAGAGTCGGGAGGAATGGCGTGCCGGCGAGGATGCATGTGTCGACGAAGATGTCTTCTGTGATCCTGACATTGCCCGCAAACTTCTCCAGATCGGCAAAGCACTTCTCCCGCCTTGTGTAGCGGAACTGCCTCTCCTCGAAATCCCACGCGGTTATGACCTTGTCGCAGTCGAAGAGCAGGATGTCCGAGGCGCCTGAGATGGCTTGGACGTAGCTCGCTTTCTCGAGGTATGCTAGCTATGCGACGTTAGCCACCATACGCTTACAACGTGTGGAGCCTGTTACCTGAGCCCAGGCACTGTATGGCGCAACCTGGAAGCGGACGTTGCGGTCGCAAAGAATCGACTGCAGCGCGCGGAAGAGGTCTTCGGGCGTTACGTAGGCTGGCTGGTGTCAGCTCCTCTCTCCATTGACCGGGCATGCCCACGCCTCTTACTTGACTCGCCGAATTTGGCGACAGACGCCTCGGCCTGGTGGCTGTCGTACAGGTTCCAGGCATTGGCATTCACCGTCGCCTCGTCCTGCTTCTGGCGGAAGGGGTCGTCCTGCTTGGTGATGTCCAGCCCGCTGAAGACGAAGCACGGCTCGATGTCGAAGCTCTGCAGCGTGTCCAGGTCCTCCTCGATGTGTTGCTTGAGCGCCAGCGGAAGCCCCCCGAGCGCGGGCACCAGCGGTTCTTTCGCGCGGGCATGGTTGAGGATGCGTTGGCTGAGATAGTCGGCAGCCTCGATCCCGACACGGCAGCCGCTGAGCTGCTCCAGCTCACTCGTCTCGCCAAACGTGGCGGTCCACTGTGCAAAGTCGCGAATCATGGCAAGCGTCGCCGGAGGGGAACACGCGCCGGAACAATGTCAAGTGCGAGGGACGAACAAGTAAAAATGGCGGCGGAGAGGGCTGCGCGCTTGATGGGCAAGCGATTGAGCGCCGCTGGGTGCGGCCTTGTTTGCGGGGAGCGGAGCATGGGCGACGTGAATTTGGAGCTCCACGCGCTTGGCGTGTATCCATAACCCCTGCGGCACTGAGCATCCACCCGTGCCAGCGCCAGCGCCAGCGCCACCTTCACCGCCGTGGACGCGCTAGCTCAGGTACGCCCAAACTGCAGTCGTCTACAGTCTACACACACGCACACACAAGCACACACAAACACACACGCTTTCTCTCACCCAATATGCCCCCTTCGGAAAACCACAACGCGATACCAGTCATTGACATTTCTCGTCCCTCCGACGCAGTCGCCCTCCAGGTGCTCGAGGCAGCGTCAACCCAGGGTTTCCTCTTCATCAAGAACGATGGCGTGACGATCCCACCCCAGGACATTGATGACATGTTCAAACTCGTACTATTGCTCACCTCGTTTGACACGGGGAACGTGCCACTGACGGAACTAGTCCCAAGACTTCTTCGGCGCTCCAACAGAGCAGAAGGCAGAATATGCCATCCACTCCGAAAAAGCTGGTGGTATCAACCGCGGATGGGTGTCAATGCAAGGCGAATCACTCGACCCTAAGGGCCAGAGGGTATGTTTTGGTCCTGCTCGGAGCGCCAACCAATCCAGCCCTTATTGGTCGCCCATGCACGCACCGTAGGAGGTTATTCTTTGCTTCATACTGACTTTACGCAGCACGGCGATCCCAAACAGTGACCCTCCCCCTTCATGCTAACCCCAGCCCATCTAATTCATCATAGAGCATTCAACATCGGCCCACCTCAACCCGAGCTACAGCCCCTGCCGCAGCCTCTGTTATCCCAAAAGGATCTCATATCTCGGTTCCAAACCTCCTGCCACAACCTCTGCACCTCCATCCTATCCCTCCTTGGCACTGCTTTGCAGATCACAGATCCTGAGTACTTTACCTCACGACACGACCAGTCTCAGGGACCTTCTGGAACGATTTTCAGGATGTTGTATTACCCCCAGACCGCCTCCAAGGGCGATGGCGAGGAGAGTATAAGAGCAGGCGCGCACTCCGACTACGGGAGTATAACCTTGCTATTTCGACTCCCTGGCCAGCCGGGTCTGGAACTTTTGACGGAAACGGGATGGGTCACTGTGCCAGTCAACCCCCATCCTGATCATCTTAGCGAGCCGCCGATACTGGTGAACATCGGAGATTTACTCAGTTTCTGGACAAACGGGATGCTCAAGAGCACCGTTCACCGCGTCACTTTTTCAGGCGGAGAAGCGAGATATAGTATGGCGTACTTTTGTCACCCACTAGACAATGTGAAGCTAGGAGTTGTGCCCAGCAAGATCATCCATGAGTTTGGGGCCAAGGGCGCTAATGAACTGAGAAGCCAAAAGAAGAGGTTAGGTTTAAATGAAGATGGGGATAACGAGCTCATGACCGCAAGACAGCATTTGGATCGGAGATTGAAGGTCACCTATTATGGAATATAGAACAATCCTGTTGCCATCCCTAAAGTGCTGCACATGCAAATGCTCAAACACCACGCTATGCACCATGCCATGCATTGAATCCAGGACATCCACACATCTTAAACCCCCTCACGCATCCAAAAGAACAACTCTCAACCCCTTCGTTTCCTCCCCGCTCTCCCACTCGGCTCGCTGACAACATCCTTCACAACACCAATCCCCTTGACCGGCACACTCCGATCCTTGATCGTCCCACCTAGCTTCTTAATCATCTGCTCCCTAGCCTTCGCTGCACCCGGCGAATCCCAGCCAAGTTCTTGGCTCGGCTGATACTCTTCGATCACTACAGTGTTTTCATCCTCACGTACATCGAGGCCAATGTTGCCGGAGCTGTCTCCCGTCGATTGGTTCGAGCGTGTAGATGTTGCGCGGCCGAGTTGTCGCCGTTTGCGTCGCTTTTCGTCTGCCTGGTCGGCTGGTGTGGGCGCCGCTTTGCGATTTGCGCGGAACTGGGCCAGGATATCTGAATAGTCCTTCTCTTCTTCTGGCTCCTTAAGCACCTCCTGGTGCAACGGAGCAGACGGCTCGGTATCAACGGGAATCACAGAGTCAGGTGTAGGCTCCCTCGCAAGATTTCCTCTTCGGGGTGCTGATGCTGCCCTGATTAGTGATTCAGTGGAAGAGCTTCGGTGCCTAGAGACAGGCTTCGAGCCTGTTGATGATATTGAAGGCCGTCGTGGTGAGTTTGCACTTATATCTTGCAGAGGAAGCGATGCATGGCCATCGAAACCACCCAACGAAGGTTCATCCTGACAGAGGCCTGAATAGTTAGTGTTGGGTCGAGTTGACGAGTCAGTGGTAGATGCAGGTGTAGCTTCCGCCGAAGGAGCAAGATCAAGAGCACGAGACCGCTGGCGCCTTTGCGGCTTTGTGACTATCTTCGTAGCTTGCGCCTTTCGTTGCCGAAGCTTGAAGCTGTCCTCTTCAGATAGCTTCGCAGTCGGCACATCAGTCGAAGAACCAGGATTTCGCGTTGGCCTCTGCGGTTGCACTGGCGCCAATTGGTTGAGATGATAACCGTCAAATGGCAGCAGTGTGCCCGTACGCAAGCTTTCCCATAGCCATGTCGCGTGAACAGCCGGTATGCGCTTATCCGTAGCGAATTTAAGTTTCTGCGCATTTGGGCTCCGGGAATTGCAGATCATAACTGAGGTTCTCACAGACAGCTGTTCGTCATACGTAGCTCCTACAAAAGGTGTCAGACCATCGTGAAGCGAGCGGACTCAGTCCCGTACCCATAAGCGTGACTAATTTCGTCACATGTAATAGCTCGATACCGACGAATCCGGTAGAGTTTATGGTCAGGGCAGAGAACCCTGAAAACGTCAGTGCTACTGAGCGAGGAAAGTCAGAACCCTCAAACTGACCACTGATGTTAAGCCTGTCGATTGGTCTGCTCAAGACATCGGCTGCGGGGTCGACGAGGGATTTGCCGTATAGACAACGCTCGACCCACCAATTAGTGACTAACTTCATGAGCGATCCGGCACATTCCGGTAGAGCTGTGAGATCAACCTTGGTGTCATGTGGAACTACAAAATAACCACGTCGGAGATCATCGGAAGAACAATTGTTGAGGTCACTCGCACAAACGACGCGCGCTCCCTGGCTGTCCAAGTGGTGTCGCAAAATGTCTGTCTAGTGAAAATGTTAGGCATGTGAAAATATCATGTAGGAATGACATGCCTTATCTTGGTCGAAACCATGCGGGCATACGATGCGCCCCTCGAAAAGTCCACTATAAGAATCTCTGTCCGAGGACAGAGGAAGAGATGGACTATGAGCATCTGGAGCGTCTACGTTGATAGAGGCAACATCTTGATGAGCACTCGTATCCTTTGCATGCGTTGTAGGCGTACTCGCTCGCTTGGTGTCCTGATTAGCAAGCGTGTCTTCGCTCCAGTCGTCTCCGTCATCTTGCTGTCTTTCCACGCTTGCTGCGGTGATACCAGCCCACAGAGCTTCACTTTGACTCCCCATTTTGGTGCTCGCTGAGCGCCTGAGCTTTCTTCGAAAAGGGTTGAGTGACTGGCTGTGTTCGGCGTCGCGTATGCGCTTGCCAAGGCTAGGCGACATGGACTGTTTGCGATCCCAGGCGCCATTTCCTCTCGCCTCAATTGGCATGGTCGGGTTGTAGAGGGCTTCATCTAGCACCATGCCTCTCTCGATGCTCTGTTCAAACCACTCTAGTGAGACAATCTTCATCCTCCAATTAAGAGCATGTTCGTACTTTTTGCCGGAGGGTGTGGCCGCGATGAGGTGGGTGACCGACTTGGTCAGATCGCCATGGTACTCGGCACCGTTCTTGTCGACTGTCTCCTGAATGTATCGTCGTTGCTCCGCTGCGCCTCGTCAGCATGATACCAGCACGCGTATGAGTGTGCATACGGTTGTCAAAGCCAGTGAGACAGATTTTGAGCCCAAAGAAGGTAGGCAGTCGATATTCTCTCTCGAGCATAGCCACATCGACGTTGTCATCTCCCTCCATCCAAACTTCCCTCAGCGCTTCCAGCCATGCCGGGGAAAGCACCTTGACATCGTCTCTCGATTTCGCGACGTAGCGGTATTTCGCGCTGTCGGTGCTACCGACGATGAGGTGCGTCACGTCCGAAGTGAGGTCCAGCTTGACGGCCGCACCCATCTGCGTGCCGATGGCACCGAGCTGCGCCTGTGCGTGATATTAGACGCGAAGCCATGGGAACAGAGGGTCAGACGTACACGCTGCTCGGGGGCGATGGAGGTGCAGCAGAGAATGGCCCCGGCGAGGGGCAGCTGGCTTGTCCCTGCCGTTTGTAAGTGCATGCTTGAGACGGCACAAGAGGCCTGCTCACCATATCCCCCATCTATGGCGTCCATGGCCGGCGGTGCTGCATACAGAAGTTGCGACGTCGTGTGCTTGCCCAGAGAAAACGCGTCGAGCCAAGCGCTCCTGCCTGTTCGCGGCGCGTTTGCGGGGAACGCCGTCACGTGGGCTGGGAAGCCACAGCCGGCCCGTCACTGCCTCATCTGGGCGCGATCTTGCTGGTCTTCCGCACAGCTTCGGGGATCTGCGGTGGATCCGCGGTAGATCCGAGTACTCGCCACGAATAGCTCTTCACTGCCGATTACCCACTATGACCTGCGGCATTGCGACGCTCAGGGAATGCTCAAATCCGCATCATGACGAAGGTACCTTAAATCGCTCAAATGAGGGTGAGCTGCCAGCGGCGTTTCCCTCTGCCGGCCCAGTACACACTTGGCCGATCTCTTGCCTGCCTTCTCCTGTATCTCCACATCCAGCACCCCGGATGGCGATCACTGCGACATTGGGCGTGTGTCTTTGTTTTGTTTCCCAAGCGGGTATCGTGCCATGCGAGATGCCCTGGCGATTGAAATTACCGGGCTACCTGCCAGTATCCTGCCAACTGCCAACATGTGCGCGGCACCGTGCTGCTCGATCGGGCCTGCTCGAGAAACAGGGAAAGCTCCCACTCGACGCCGCCGAGGGGCAGATGATAGTGGTGAGTGCATGTCGCTCGAGTAATTGACTACAGGGCCTGCCTCGCCCAGATACGAATCGCTATCCTAGTCTCGATTCGTGTCCTCAATCTCTAAGCTGAGGCGCAGCGATCTTGCCACCCATCACCTCTGTGCACCTACTGTAGTCAGCGTCTGCTGGTCAGGGACTCGTATCCGCGCAAGCTTGATTACTTGGAGAGGATGCGTACGCAGTACCTTGCCGAGCAAGCCGTGGCTCTCGGTCGCTAGCCTGCAACGGGCCTGGAGGCAGAGGCGCGTCTGCAGAGCTTCGAGTCCTTTGATCAGGTCTTGTTGCTCAGGATGATGTAATGCCATCGCATCCGCCTCTTAATCACACTTAGAAGCTGGCTATATCCGCAGTGGAGACTGTGGCCGAGAATGCTCCTCCCCTCTCGCAGTTTACATAGCCGCCCAATACGCAAAATTAACGCTGTCATAATTGAATATCTGCCCACCGACTCGCTGCGCTACCACACTACCGTCTGCTTCTTTACTACAATCAGACTTCGGCTGCGACCCCGCCGAACAACTCTACAGCTCCACTCCGCGTCATCCGCCATTCCCTGCACACTCGTCCTGCACACTCGTCAACGGCACGCCGGCGTCGTGCCCTGCCCTGGTTCGACTTGCGAATTTGTAACCTAGATGCCTGCTAGATCGGGCGCAACTCAAAACACCCGTGGTCCCTGCTGCTCGTCTGTCATTGACCTGACAGAGCACCACCCTTCATCCACGCCAGCGCAGGCTTTCCTCAGCAGCTGATTCCCGCACGCTTCCGACGCACTGGCAACTTGACCGCTTCTCTGCACTACCGTGGCATGTCTTGCTGATTGCATTTGAACTTTGCCATGCCCACACATGCAACTTGACAGCTTCTTATGACTTGTGAGTACTTGTCTCATTTCCCTTCGCTGTGTTCGGGGCCCTTTGTCTTGCTGGAACCCATCCTCAGTTACCCCTTCCCAAAGCATCAACATTGGGAAATGTTACCGTAGCCAGGAACTCCTTTGTACCCCTCCCATGACTCTCAAGAGTTACACAGGTCAATTTGTTATCTACTTTCAGCTCGCTGCTCCTTATAAGTCGATTTGCGCCACATGCCTTCTGCACACGATTGCTACCTCGCGCACCCACAGTTGACGATCACTAACGCTGTCGTTCGCAATGACAGGATATCAGAGTGTATATACTGACCGCGGCCGTCTACGGTACATTCCCGATAACCAACACGACCCCTCGCGCACCCATCGCGGTATCTTCCAAGGGCGGAATCGACGACCGCATCGCATTCACATCGCACACGTAGCGCCCGACCCTACATTATTCCGTACCCCGAAACGAAAGACGACTAGTAAGTCGTACTTTACCGAAAAGCTGGCGGGCCCGCGAGATAACGCCAAACGCTTCCTACGCTCGTTCATCGACACCCACTTCGCCCAGAGCCCAGAAGCCACAGACATCCCCTCTCCACGATCGTCCACAAGCAGCACTCGCAACTCGGTCGCTTCATTCCCTGAGAGGTGGTCGCTGGCGGCGGATGAGATGAGGTCGAGCACGAGAAACTCCACTGGCGCAGTGGGTGCAGTTGGAGGAACACCACCTACATCAGGCATAACCCGCCCTTCAGTAGCAGAGTCACATTGGTCCTCCAGCAGGACATCAGCTAAGAGCATGATCAGCAGCGTGAAGACGATGCCAGAAGAGAAGCCTATAGCATCGGGAGGAGGCGTCAATGTGAACATTGCGCTCACAGAGCCAGTCTTGTTTCTCCGTGGCTTTGAACAAGCTGAAAATGCGGAACGAAGCACTGCCATGCTTCGTGGAACCCTGATCCTGAAAATAGCCAAGCCTGCGAAGCTCAAGGCTATCACCTTGAAGTTTAGGGGCAGAGCGACCACCAAGTGGCCGGAAGGTAGTTGTCGCCCTCAAAACTGTGTGAAGGTCGCTAAATTGTAGCAGGTATTCCTCCAAAAAAGGTCGAATTCGAAGAAGTAGACACTCTCATGAGCCATACATGGCCATTCTTCAACTCTCAATTTCCTACCGCGGAGAGCGGGACAGGCGCGGATCGCGTAGAGCTCTACAAGGGCAATGCAAACTTGGGCAGCTCACCAAATAACTCTACGTTAAATTTGACATCGAAAGAGGCAAAACGTCTATCACTACAGGTGAACCAATCCCGAAGTTTTGGCAAGGGCGAATCTCCATCAGGCGGACCCACAGTGGCACAAAAGGGATACAGAACTTTTAACGCGGGCGAGTACATGTATAACTTTGAGCTTCCACTAGACAGTCACCTCCCCGAGACTATCGACGTCGACCTCGGCTCTGTCAAGTACGAACTGGAAGCAACAGTTGAGCGCGCCGGGGCCTTCCGCACGAACCTCATCGGCACCAAGGAAGTTACGCTCATTCGTGCACCATCAGAAGGCTCTTTAGAACAGGTTGAACCAATCGCCATCAGCCGGAGTTGGGAGGATCAGTTGCATTACGATATTGTCATCTCAGGCAAATCATTCCCTCTCGGAGCCCAGGTTCCCATTGCATTCAAGCTCACACCGTTAGCGAAAGTACAGTGCCATCGGATCAAGGTATTTGTTACCGAGAACATCGAGTACTTTTGCAACAACAAGCGGGTGCACCGCATGGAGCCGGTCCGGAAAGTCCAACTATTCGAGAAGAGAGCAGATGGTCCACCAACAAGTACTTTCCCCGGAAGCACCATGAGGATAGTATCGGGGGGTGGCGTTCCGTACGATCAAAGAGCTGCCGCTGCCCGAGGCGAAGACGTACAGGTGCAAGATCCTACCAATCTTTTGGGCGCTCTTGGTGGGGACGCGAACATTGGTCCAACAGAGATGGAGTTTAACGTACAACTGCCAAGTTGCCATAACTTGAAAGACAAGGACAAACAAGCGAGATTGCACTTCGACACCACATACCAAAATATCCAAGTACACCACTGGATAAAGCTTGTTATGCGACTTTCAAAACCTGACGCAAACGACCCGACTAAAAGACGGCATTTTGAGATCTCTATTGACTCACCATTCCACATACTTTCGTGCCAGGCCACACAAGCGAACACATCATTACCAGCATATTCATCGCCTGAACCTGCGCTTTGTGGCACGCGGGTACCCGAATGCGGCTGCCCCAACGCGCCCGTCCGACGCAGCTCTCCTACAGGCTTCGTACCAACACTGAGTTCAATGAACCGTTCAAGAGGCAACACTGACGCAACAATTGCAACGCCGGTGCTTGCACGCCCACAGGCAGCGCACATCGGCGGACCGAATGACTCGACTGTGCAACGACCTATTCACCTTATGCGAGTACCTTCATTTAACCCACCGGCTTTCTCGGACGAGGAGCCGCCGCCACCCTTAGAAACACCACCTCCTCTTTACGAGACGATTGCATCACCCACGAGCGGTCTAGCAGATTACTTCTCACGATTATCCGATGCCTATGATGACGACAGCGATGCTGAACGCAATGACCGCGGGCGCGTGGAGATCCCCTTGACTCCTGGTGGTCGCACGAACAGGAGTATGGATGAAAGGAGGACCTGGCTACCAGTCGGCCACTGAGGCTCAACTTGACATCCATTTTAGTTTCCTGGCTGCGATTGCACTCGATCCAATTGCATAACGACATGAGATATCGAAAAATGATGCCATGTCTCGTATAGCACCTTCGCAAATTTATCGCTACTAAGCGAATTTCAATTATTTAGGAGTAGGGAGCATATTTAGAAACAAGGGACATGGAAAACCCAGGCAAGTCATTCGTACTGGTATCTTAGGGTACTGGGTGTTCACTGGATTACGTTCAATTCGCTTTCGGCACCTGGAATCGGCATTGTTGGCGGCGCTTGGGCAATGGCGCAAAATTTTGTTCCTAGGCGAAATCTCGATGGCATGGAAGTCCACGCCTGTATATACTGTGGAGGACCTGGGGTTGTAAATACGACAATGTACATACTTGCTTTCTCAGCGCAAAATGTGTCGAACTCATCCCAAATGCCAATCTATTGACACTATGTCATCTATTCTCCGATCAGGTTCTCCTTGCCATCATCTGCCTAGTCTAATCCACCGCACCTCGCGTCAAGGACAAGTCCTTCCCTTGCTCAGTGAGTGTGGGCTAGAGGTCCCTTGAGCCATCCTTCCGCGGTGATGTTTTTGCAGATCTTGTAGACAAAGGTTAAGAACAGCTCGATGTGTTGCAGTGATGTTATCATCGCGTTGTAGTAATGCGTGTCTTGGATGTTGGGGTTCTTGATACCTAATTGGGTGCTTGTCGATTTACTTTAGCTTACTAGTCCATCGTGTTGAAATAGATTGCAAGGATATCTAGGGTTTGGAGCAAAAATGTCAACATGGAAACAGTTTGAACTACTTAATGGTAGGTGTGATCAATCTTCCGACTTGGTCGCGGAGGAATAGCGCATCCTGCAAAGCGATGACGCCGAATCTTCAACCTCTCGCGAGTCTTGGAAGGGCTAGACAGGTGCATGTTAGACCTGGCAGACGTTCAAATGTACTCACTGATGTAGAGTATAACCAGATCACGAAGGCCTACTAGCTATAACAATTGCCCCAAACACAGGATTTTGTGTACTTGCAGTTCTCCAGCCTGCAGTGGTACCCGGCACTGAGGCTGCGGTTGAGAGTTCCAGACCGAACAAGGCAACGCTAAACACAACTTGGCCGCATACAGGCTCTGCAAGCGGACGTCTGACGGAGACGCAGTGACATCGGAGCTCACGCCTACATCGTCCCTAGGAGCGAACTACGACGCGCAGATGCTGCTGACTGAGAAGGCGCTGATGGCCTGGCTGCAGAAACGCACTCCGCAGCCGTGCATATAGAGCCGTCATGTGATAAGCAAGATGCAGCTTCTTTGTCATGTGGCAGACCCCACGCGCTTGGATTCGAGATGGACCAAGCAGAACGAGGCCTTTGACAGCTTTCCATGTCTCATTTGCACTCCCAAGCCAACTACCAGTTGACCTCTTTGGCGCACAGTGTGCACGTGGCTTGCGCACAGCAGTTGAGGCGCTCGCTGTGCTGCCAATCGGAAGGGACTGGACTCCGCCCAGTGTCGCAGTCCTGTTCTTTTGACGTACTTTTGCCAGACCGCGATAACAATGCCCTGACCCCTTCCCTAGATCTCTTGACACTTTGTCGCGTGTGTTTGTATCCTCCGGCAGCCGCAAGACATGGGTTGGTAAACCGCGAAGGCATGGCGTTTGAAGTGCGTGTTGAGATGCAACTCTAGGCGTGGCGCGCCGTTCATTGGCCGATAAACGGCATCGCGGTTGGTGAATATCGTAGGCCAAGAGTGCAGCCAAGTTCTTAGCAACAATAGTCCTGCGCTAGCATTAAACACTCGGAACATGTCCGCCGTTTCTCTGCCCTCTCCCAACCTTTGCAGTCGAGCCGAGACTGCCTCGACGCCGCCTGCAACGAGCAATTGGAGCGCCAGTGAGCCCCGGAACCGCGGCGTCGACCTGTCAAGAAATTCCTCCGTGGATCCGAACGATCCAAAAGGCGTGCAGGCCCAAGAGCCGACGACAAACTGCTGCTTTTGCGCGTCGCGAGCTTGTCGACCCCAAGCTTCTGAAGAGCCTGCGCCGAGCTGAACTCGTGTCTCTGTACGCTCGCTCCATCCTGCGACGCCCCGGCTTGGGATTGCGTGACCCTCCCTCTCGAGACCACCACTGACGCTTCCTCTTGTGGTAGAATCTCCACACCGCAGCGACTCGCGCCTTCCCCACATCCCCGCCAGAACCCGTCCACTATCTCAAACGTCATCGGCCACATACGCCTCTCGTCTTGGGAAGCGACGACGGAGCGCATCCTCACATACATGCATCTAGCCTGGGCTTCATCTCTCCCCTCGCACGGCCGACTCCCTGCACAAAGGAAGGATCCTTACACTTCACAATGGCGTGGGACCACCTAGCCGTCACCAAGCCGCACTTGGTGTACATCATCCTGGGCGGCTTCACCAGCCTGTTCATGCTGTGCTCGTCCGTAATCAAGGAGCGCTTGTATATTGGTGAAGCCACGGTGGCTACCCTCTGTGGCATCATCTTTGGCCCACACGCCGCCAACCTGATAGATCCGGGCTCGTGGGGCAATGTTGACTTGATTACTCTGGAATTCTCGCGTATTGTCCTGGTCGTACAATGTTTTGCCGTCGGAGTCGAGTTGCCGCGCGCATACATGGAAAAGCACTGGAAGTCCGTTACGCTGCTGCTTATTCCCGTCATGACATTTGGTTGGCTGATCACGAGTCTGTTCATCTGGGGTCTCTTCAGATCCCATCTCAACTGGCTTGACAGCCTCTGCATTGCAGCCTGCGTTACTGCTACCGATCCCGTGCTGGCTTCCTCTGTCGTCGGAAAGGGCAAGTTCGCGAAACGGGTCCCCAAGCATTTGCGAGATCTATTGTCGGCTGAATCTGGTTGCAACGATGGCATGGCTTTCCCCTTTGTTTACTTGGCCATATATCTCATCCGCTACCGCCCAGACGCCACCAAGGTTGCTTACCACTGGATCTGCTACACCATCCTCTACGAGTGTTTGTTTGGCGCCATATACGGAGTCGTCGTCGGATATGCTGCTCGTCGCGCTATTCGATGGGCTCACGAAAAAGACCTCATCGACCGAGAGAGTTTCCTTGTCTTCTACTTCGTTCTAGCTCTTTGGTGCGCCGGCTCAGGCTCTTTGCTCGGTCTGGACGATTTGCTCGTAGGATTTGCTTGCGGAGTAGGCTTCTCCAACGACGGTTGGTTCCTGGAGAAGACGGAAGAATCGCACGTCTCCAACGTTATTGATTTGCTCATCAACCTGGCTTTCTTCGTTTACTTTGGCGCAATCATTCCTTGGGGGCAGTTTAACGAAACAGCGCTCATCGGATTGTCACCATGGCGCCTTGTTGTCCTAGGCCTCTTGGTGCTCTTCTTCCGCCGCATACCCATTATGCTATTGCTCAAACCGGTCATACCAGACATCAAGACCTGGCGAGAGGCGTCCTTCGCTGGACATTTCGGACCCATCGGTGTTGGTGGCTTGTTTGTTGCTATTCTTGCGAGAGCTGAGCTGGAGAATGAGTCGACCACGCCCTTGGCTGTACTCCCAGGCCCAGGGTATGAGCATGCGAACATTATCGAAATGATTTGGCCGATTACATGTTTCCTAGTTATTGTCAGTATCATAGTCCACGGCAGTTCAATTGCTGTCTTCACTCTCGGCAAGCGCATAAACACACTCACAATCTCCCTTTCGTACACCCAGGCGAACGAAGATGGACCTGGTTGGATGGATCGTCTTCCCCGGATTCAGTCCCGTTCCAGATCGTCCATGTCCGTCGGTCGGCGCCCGTCCGAGTCATCGATTGATGAGAAGACGGAAGCGACTGGGCCTGGTCTGCTTCCTTCAACAGGCTTCGCAGGCAACTTTTTGCGTCGACAAAAGGAGGAAGAGAACGCAAGTCGCTCCAACTCAGTTCGTCCCTCCAACCGACGAAAACGATGGGATGCCGGTCGAGGTCCTGGTGGTCCAATCTCCCAATCTGCCATTGCTCCTTCAAGACGCGATGAGGAGAAGGCTGAAGGCACACCCCAAGACCAGTATACAGACACATTTGCTGACACTATGGCTGTTTCCAGCGATAGTTCTTCAAGCGGAAAAGAGAAAAGGAAGATGCGAGAACCAGAAGAAGAGATATATGAGGAGGGCGACAAGACCATCATCGAAGACGAGGAGGGTAACGTTCTCGACGTTAGGGATAGCCACGGCGAGCACGGCGAACAGAGACTCGAACATGACAGGGAGAGAGCGAAAGAGCTTATGGTGGAAGAAGATGTCGAACACGGGGTCGCACAAAAAGAGCACGGGGGCAAAGTCGAAGAGGCACCCGGGAAAATCGAGGATGCTATGGAGCATCCTCAAAAGACTTGGCGAAAGCGAATGCAGAGTTTTTCTGGCAAACATCATCATCATCATCATGAAGACAATGTCGCAGAACCTCCAAAGGCTCAAACTGCTGCACGTCAACGCGGGCCAGCTCTGGCCTACCAGTTTGGCAACACTATTATTGTTGAAGATGAGGACGGAGAGGTCATCAAGAAGTACGACATACCCTCAACATCAAAGAAAGAAAAGGACCCACGCCCTGGAACGCAGCGTGGGCAGACTATGGTGGAGTCTTCTAGTCGCGCGATTCAGAGCCTGAAGAGGATGGGAACGCATATGGGCATACCAACTCACCAAGAAGCTGGACCATCTGGCACTGAAGGCACTGATAGCAAGAAACGGAAGCCAGCGGACCATGATGATGATGATCGCCTGCGCTTCACTGTCAATGCCGGTGGCCGCAGGATGAGTAAGATGGAGTTTATTCAGCAAATGGCGCAGATGAATCCGAAAGATCGCGCGAAGTTTGTTCAGAACAGCGACGCGCCTGATTCTGTCAAGACCGCAGCACATCAGGACGCGAAGGAACATAAAGATGCTCAGCGCCGACAAGCAGCATCAGAAGCAAACATTCCTCCTGTCGTTGGCGAAGAGGGCGAGGCTGAGATTCATAAGATCGAGTCACCTGCAGTAGAGAAGGAGGGACGGTCTCGCGGTCCTGAAGGCTTGACCCTAGTGGACAGCAATAATGAAGACGTGCCATTCCACTCGGTGCGGCAAGACCTAGCCAGCTACTCATTGGATCATAAGGATGAAACCGCTGCACAGCGCCGCCGCCGTCTAGCGTCTGAGCAGTCGGTATCCACCCAGCAAGAACCTCGCAACGATTATTTCGAGGTCGAATCTGAAGAGGAGACTCCCGCAGAACGTCGTCGCCGCCTTGCCGCCCTAAAAGGTTCTTCTTCTTCATCACCACCAGCCACCCATGAGCGGCGACCCGTCTCGCCCGGGGCCAAACAACCTCAGGAAGCTAAAAAATTTGAAGGCGAAACAGCAGCGGAACGTAAACGTCGTCTTGGCGCACTCGGAGTGAGTGGGGATGACTCGCCAGAGTCGGATTCTGAAGGCGAGGAAACCGGTGATCCGCTCGAGACGGGTCGCGGAACCCATTCGAAAGCAGGCGAGCAGAAACAGACTCTAGCGCCGCCTCGAACACCAGGTATCAGATTTGCGGATCAGCCTCGTATACCCACAAAGGATGAGCGCGCTGCTGAGGAGGCAAAGGAGAAGGAGGAAAGGGAGGGTAGTAAGAAAAGTGGGCTAAGTAAGCTGATACGGAGAAAGTAGGATATGTTTGTATCTCTTGTAATGTTCAATGGTACCATAGCGCTACCGCATCTTAGAGATCTTGAGGAGGTGCAAGGTGCCATTCGACAATGACGGTGTTCGCATTTTAACGTGCATAGAGGTAGATGAGTATATAACTGCATGTGGGTATAGAGAAGATACATACAGAGTGGATATATCAATGATAGTCTTAATGTTACCATTTGAAGATATGTGCCGGTTGTAACCTAGGTCACATGTCCTGTATACTCGACGCCAAAGAGGCGAACAAGGTTGTTCTTGCCATATGCATGGTCTTGCCGTCCCTTGATGCAATCCTACAGATACGAAGGAGTGCAAATCCCCAGTCTTTATCTAAGCTAGGAGGATTAGGAAGAATAAGAAGAATAGGAGCAAGAGACTTTCGTGCTTGCGCAGGTGCCACAAGGTGTAGCCAAAAAGTAAGGACGGTTGGTGTCTCCCCTCCTCGGATCGAACGAGGGACCTTCCGATTACAATAGCAAATCTTACAGTCGGACGTGATGAACCAAACTACACCAAGGGGAGGAGGGCTTTACACAAGGCCTTGGCATGGGTCCTTTTTGTATGAGTATATGCATAATTTTTTATCTTTTTAAAGCACAAAGATTTGATCACGCAGTAGAGAACTGGATGATCAGTGTTGGAAGAGGAAGGACGAGTGGGCAATGGTGATGGATTGGTGGCTGGCTGGAGGAGAGCTGAGCTGAGACAAGGTGAGCTGAGATGTGGTGGGGGATGAAGCCTGCATTCAATGAGATACGTGTGCGTGACTTGATTTGTTATAGCCAACAGCTCGGATTCTCATCTGGCATCCAACTTCCCACTCACACAACCCATAGTTCGGAGCCATTTTCAACCCCTCCAAACAGCTTCCAGTACACACACAAAGCTCAGTGGGTCCGCCTTGACCCGCACAACATCAAATCTCTCGTCCGCCTGTCTAAAGATCTCTTTCCACGCCTCCACTGGTCTCTCCTTTGCATTGAATAGGGCCATCATACGCAAATCCGTCGCGGTTCCAAAGCCTCGAATACTCCTCGGCAGCTCTTCCTCGCTCGGCTCGTGCTTGCCCACATAGTCGATGAAAACGATGCGCGCACCTGGTTTGAGCGCAGGTACCAAAGCCTGCAGGATTTTAACAGATTCAACGTCGGGCCAGTCATGGAAAATCCATTTCAGCATGTAGATGTCTGCTGTATCGGGCTGGGGGTCGAACATGTTGTGTGTACGGAAAGAAACACGGGATTTGAGGTCAGAGGGAAATTCTCTTTCGAAGACTGGCGCAACTGCTGGCAGATCCTGAACTATTATCTTCAGATTGGGGAATCTTGTTGCGAGGACGGCATCGTCGTGGCCTGCTGAACCGCCAAGCTAAAGAGGCAAGTCAGCACCGTTCTCTCTCATAAAGCCCGAACCACCTCTGAAATCGAAATCTAAAGGCCTAGGGGAAGGGGGGAAACGCACGTCAACAACGGTAACGTCACCCGCAGCTTTCCAATCAATCGCATCCAAGACAATAGCCTCGGTACCGAACAGATCCTTGATATATTCCATAAATTTCACAAAGTTTCTTTGTCGCCAGCCCTTCTTCTCTCCCTCACCATCATTCTCAATAAAGTCCCAGCTATTTTCAAAATCACCCCAAGCACCGCCTGAATGGCAAAGCTTGAACGCAGTCTCTTTCATATTTTTAGTGATCTCGGGCTTGCCTTGGCTGAAACGACGTAGGGCTTCAGGGAGCAAGAACATGGGTGGGCCAGTTTCATCCAAGACCGTCTGTACGAGCGCGGAGAGCCCAGAGTCTTTGGCAAGAGCGGCGGAGCGGGATGTGTGAAAAACAGAGGTCGCTGTCGGGGATGGCTTGGAGAAGAATCTCATGGTGATGGCGTGTTCCAGGACGCGGTTCACCACTTCCAGAGGAAGCTTGGTATACTTTGCTATTGCTTCATACGTCGCTTCACCACCCACAGGTACTGCATTCCAGAAATCGAACTGGTTGAGTATGTTCAAGCATGAAGCATCTGGGATGGCCATGTGCACATAATTGAACACGCTCTCGCTGGGTCCTTGGCTTAAGATCCACATATCCTTCAGTGCATCTTCGAGTAGCTGTCGAGTCATGAACAGGTCTCCCGGGAGTCGCTCGTATTTACTTGGGCTATCTGCTTCAAGGGTCACTGGCGGGACCTTTTCTTCTTCGAGCTGCTTCGTCATTTTTGCAGCGAGCTCGCTGATCTGGCCCGCGAGGCTGTTAAGCGTTATGATTTCTTGCCGTATGGAGCCCATATTGTCGCGGTCGTTTCGATAGAAATTGAAGGATCGGTATCAGAACGGAGGAGCCCGTGACCAGATGCAAGCAAGAGACGGACAGGAGGGGGAGGACGGAACCATATACTTCTTCACTCAAGTGTCCAGCTAGTAAAAGAGACCACTCCGTCATCGGCGCCATCAAGCTCCCCACCCAAGAACACACCTCCCGCGCGGAGTTCATACAATTACGCTCTATTGCGCACGCACGTGATGATCCGCACCGTCGCTCCATCCTCGCGATTGGAGGAATCGAGGAGAACCGAGCAAGTTCATGCAGGATGAGGAGATTATCTTATCAATCAGATAAGATTCTTCCTTGCAAGTCGGCTGGGCGCCAAGGTGCGTCTTTCGCAACTGCCATTCCAAGGAATCCGTCCTGAAGGAGTGTGGCTGGGGATACGAGAGTGCCGGGCCGAACGAGAGGGGTTCCGTGATGTCATTGGCTGCCGGGCATCCAACGTAGAAGCTACACTTTTCAAGGTGGACGCTCGTAACGACTCAGGCGTGAAGCAGCTGCATATTTCAAGGTCTTTACGTGACAAGTTCACAGAATGGCACCAGAAGCACATTAGGCTCCCTCATCGTGTGTCGGGAGGTGTAGAGTGACGGAACATCACCCTCGTCATATACGCCTTGAGTTCCAAGACTTGGATAACATGTATAAGGAACTAAGGGCAGAATATAGAATTGGGAAGCTTTATATACACACAGGCCAACGTTGCGTGCACCTCTATGCCTTCGCCTACCCACCCCGTATACAGTCGGCATCAACCGCTTTTCCGTTCCCATGATAAATGCCTTTTAGATTTCCTTTCAAGCCTGACTTTTAAGGGTATCGACTACCCTACCGCTTGAGCGTCTTCTGTTTCTCTGCGTCTCTAACAAGCACCTCCCTAACAAGCAACCCTTTCCTCCGCCTAACCTTATCCACGTACCTCCTCGCTACATTCTCTCGGTCTGCCAGTTCCCCGAGATCTTCCAGCTCATCCTCTGTAAACGGGACCCAAAAGGGATCTTCGTCTAGCATCTCAAAGCCTGCGAAGCGTAACTGCGGCGAGGCAGAGCCAGATGAGCGTTTACGGATTTCGTCTGAGAAGCCAAAGGACTCGGCGACGGGAAGATGGGCAAGGATGGTGAATGTTTGGTTTCCTGTGGTTGAGGCGGAGGAGGTGGAGGATAGTGTCTCGCTAAGTATTGTTCCCCTCCTTCTCGTGAGCACGGCATACACCCTCCCTAACACATCGGTAGATGCCTGGATTTCGCACGTATACATCGCCAACAGCATTCTCGGAGACCAATCCAGGAATCCTTGGTGTATACTTGAGCGGACCGCTTTAATAACCTCGCCAGTAAGACGACCGCGATCTTGTGCTGACTCGTCGTCCGGAATATTGAGAATCACGTCTTCGAGGAAGACGGCGATGCCCTGGACTGGCTCTGCACAACAAGGCCCTTGTGCTGTTGCAAGCTGGAAGGCGTATGCTATTGTTGAGGCAAATGTGTGTGCAGTGATCGCGCGATCTGAGGGCGCTTCGATGTCTGGGTCTGGGGATGCCGATTCCCGAAGCCTGGAAGCATGGTGAGCATAATGTCTGATCTGAAAGCAAGTGAGCTTACGCTTTGCCGCATATGCCAGCTTTTGTTGCATCCACCAAGATATTGGGTCCAATCCTTCTTGGTCCAAACGCTGTAATCTTCTCAATCACGTCCGTCCAAATCTCTTTCTGTCCTTTGGCCTCCGCAAAAGCATCCTTTAGCTGCTTCTTGAACTCAGCAAAGTCAAGACTCTGCCCAATCTCTCGTTGTTCAGCCTCTTGGATTCCATCGTGTTCAGTTCCTGGAGCCTCATGTGGTGCATGGGAGCCTCCGTGATGGCCTTCATCCTCTCCCCGCCTCTCCGAATACAGTCTTTTAATAGCACCCGAGTTCTTTCCGAGGAACTCGGTCACGCTGGGTGGTAGAGGACGTACTCGTAGACGTACGGAAACGTGTTTGCTCGCGGTCTCGCCAATGACGGTTCCTCGGGGTAGATTTGGGTCCTTTGGTGGGTTCATCTCCGCTGCGGCAACGATGGATTCTCTGTAGGGCACGATAGGCTCGCCCGCCTGGATCTCGCACTTTGCAAATCTTTCTCGCAGATCTTTTAAACACCGCTCAAGATGTAGTTCGCCCGCTGTGAGAATAACGTGCTCTCCGCTTGGCAGTTGCTCGTACTCGGCACACGGGTCGCTTTGCACCAGCAGCTTCAAGCCCTTGATCATCTTGTCTAGATCGTAGGGATTCTCAGGCTCGAGCGCAACGCGGACGATAGGTTGTGTGCCCATTTGAACGCCAGCAAGATTCACAGATCCAGGCAGCTGAGAGCAGAGTGTGCCGGATTTGAGTATGTGCCCTTCGAGCCCACCAACACCGAAGACGACCCCAGCAGGGACTGTTGTTAAAGGCTCGAGACCACGGCCCATCATCAGGTATAGTGCAGTAATTTTGACCTTTTTTGGCTCCGGGGCGACGTGTGGGTTCGCAGGCGTGAACTTGGGACCGAGGACGTAGACCTCATCTCCAACGCTCAAGGTTCCTGAAAAGATCCGAGCGAAGCCAATCAAATGTTCCGATTCTTCCTCTCCTTGCGGCGTTCCTTCCTCAGGGGTCCCGGTTTCGCCAATGGCAGCAGAGCTGAGCGCTTCGATGACGCTGTCGACATCGAGATTTTCGCCGTTTGCTGTTGCTTGCTGTCGTGCTATTTCTGCCCGCTTCTTTCGTCCCAACTCTCTTGCCTCCTCGGCTGTTAGGGCTCCGGCTCTGCGCTTGTTTTGCGGCAGCTCACTTTCGGGCACTGAGATCATCTTGCTCACGTAGGCTACAATGGGGACGTCCCTGGCCGTCTTGAAGCTGGTCATTGCATCTCGGACCTCTGGGGCAATGTAATCGGCGCCCGGAGAGGTGTCTATGATCTCGGGCATCCTCTCAGCCTGCGCTTTCGACGGTGGAGGCAAATACTCGGTAACTGACACGAGGAGCGCTGTCGAAAGCGGAAGCCAGGCGGCAAAGAGGGCCATCAAAAGCGCACGCGGGTCGCGCGAACGAAGGATATGGGCGGGGAGATTGAGGTTGAGCGACTTGGTAATCTTTTCGACCATAGAGGGATCTCTGTTAAGGAAAGTATAAGTATATTAATAAGGTATATACAGTGCCGGCAAGGAATAGCAGTTGACAAGAAAAGAAAATCCACGCACCCCTTCCCGTTGTTACCTCCGGTGGTAGCCTCGTACAGAGCCCATATGTTCTCCAAGACTAGTTGGACGAACATGGGCTTGAGGTGTCGGCCCTTGAGATGCTTTGATCCAAGCACTCGTTTTGTCTTGGGATCTAGGTAGAAGTCGCCCCACAGTACCTTTTCGAGAACGGCTCGCTTGATGCCTAGTTTTCGTTCATACAGACCTGCGAACTGCTTCACTGTGAAGGCCCAGCCATCGATAGCACTGCCGAAGATGACGTTGTTCTTCTCTGGGGCAAAGTAGATGTCTTCGTCATCCTTCTCCTCGTACTCGGCCGGTGTGCTGGTGGTATCGATGCCATCACCATTTTCTATTATGGACGATGATCTTGTGTCAGTCTTCTCGGCAGCCACTGCATTGAGTCGCTCCTCCATCTTCTCGCGCCAGCGGAGATCGTCTTCCATGCGCTCTCCTTGGTAGAAGCTGCCCATGACGGCGTTCACCTGTTCGAGCAGCTTGCTCAGATGTGTGTATGCTTCTGCTGGACTCATTTTCAGTTCTGTGATTAGCCGGTCCATCTTGTTGATGACGAGCAGAGGCTTGAGCTTCTCGATCCACGTCTGGCGCAGCACCGTGACTGTCTGACTACATACGCCCTCGACGGCGTCTACGAGCACGACGGCACCATCACAGAGACGCGATGCGGTGGAGACCTCGTAGCTGAAATCTATGTGTCCCGGCGAGTCAATCAGGTTGATCAGAAAGTCCTTGTGCTCAGGCTGTGCGTCTGGGGCAGAGCGGCGCAGGAGCGAGAAGTACAGCGAGATGGCCGAGGACTCCATGGTGATGCCGCGCAGCTGCTCGTCCGGCCTCGAGTCCAGGTACCTTATCTTGCCGGCGAGCTTGGGGGAGATGATGCCGTTGGTGGCGATGAGGGCGTCGGTGAGCGACGTCTTGCCATGGTCGACATGGGCGAGGATGCAGATCTGGGAGGCGGGGTTAGTGGTGGAGCTTGGACGCGCGAGTGAATACTAGCGTTTCTGATGCCTTCGGGTGAGTTCTGGAGCGAGACCAGCCTGTCGCTGGGCACCACGGGCATAATGGCTGCGAATCTAGGGGGCGTGTTTCGCGTGCAAATGCAAGCGCAGTGAGGGGGCAAGGGCAGCGGGCGGGGTTTCACTGTAGATCAAAGGAGCGCAGGCCAGGCGCGGGCCAGAACTAGGAAAGCAGAGGACGTGGTGGGTGCCGCAGGTGTTGAGGTTACAAAGTGGTCGGCTGGGTGCGGTAGAAAATGCATGAAACTGTCTGGCTGCAAGGAACCCCGCCATGATTCGCTCAGCGACGTGCGTCACCGCGGCGGGCGGGCGGGCGCGCGCGTCGACGGTCGACGGGGGCGCAGGATGGTGGGCCTTCGCATCGACAAATCCTCCGCGCCTCAAGCCGCCTCACAGCGCAAGCAATATAGCCTGGGGCCCCCTCGTGCCCGCTGCCCGCTGCCCGCTGCCCTCGATGGTGCATTGCAGTCGCGGCCCATGCATTCCCCTGTCGCTCGCCTGCCGCATTCGTCCATGTCCATGTCCATGTCCATGCCTCTCCCTACATAGACTCGAGTAATCAGCTTCACCACCGTCCACACCACGCGCAGCCATGGCGACTCTGGCCGACGGCGCACCGCACACGCCCGCCAGACCGACGACGACGGCCGCGGCGCTGCGTCCCACGGGCATGAGGCTGGACACGGCTGCGCAGCCGCGCTTCGACCACGTCAAGGCCGCCAGTGCTGCCATCGCCGTCATGTCGCCCGTCAACCAGAACGGCTGCTTCGAGTTTGACCGCATCATCAAGGCTGGCACCGTGGTGAAGCGCACGCGCAAGACAAAGGTCCGTCGCCGCTGCCCGCCTGCCTACCTGCCTGCCTACCTACTAACACGCGCAGTCATGGCGACCCGTCTACGTGGTCCTGCGCCCCAACTGCCTCTCGATATACAAGGACAAGGACGAGACGAAGCTGCGGCACCAGATCAGCCTCTCCGAAATCACGGCCGTCGCCCGCCAGCGAGACTCGAAGAAGAAGATGGACCACGTCTTCGGCATCTTCTCGCCCGCCCGCAACTACCACCTCGGCGCCTCCACCGACAAGGAGGCCCAGGCCTGGGTCGACTTGATCCGCGCAGAGGCGCGCATAGACGAGGACGAGGGAGAGATGCAGCTCATGAGCCCCGCCTCCGCCTCCGCCAGCAAGCCCTTCACACCCTTCGACAGCTCCAAGAGGGACAACGTTGCCTCCAGCTCGTCTGACGCGGAGCCCCGACCGTCAAGCTCCATGGCGCCAGAAAACATGCACAGCGCGCGCCGGCCCTCCCAAGCCCTCAACTACTCGGGCAACGAGTACGGTTCCATCTCCGACTTTGACTTCTCCGACACCGGCTTCCAAGGCTCCGCAACTTCCCTGCCGCCCAAGAGTTCGCTGCAGAAGCGCAATGTCAGCCAACAGAGCAATATCGGCGCCACCCCTGACGACGAGCGCGTCGTCTACCACGGCTGGCTGTATGTGCTCAAAACAAAGGGCGGCGTGCGGCAGTGGAAGAAGGTCTGGGTGGTCCTGCGATCCAAATGCCTCGCCTTCTACAAGAACGACCAGGAATACTCAGCGAGCCTCATCATACCCTTCTCGAGCATCATCGATGCCGTCGATATCGATTCAGTGTCGAGAAGCAAGCAATACTGCATGCAGGTCATATGTGAGGAGAAGAACTTCAAGTTCTGCGCCGCCGACGAGAACTCCTTAGCCAAATGGCTTGGCGCGCTCAAGAGCTTGCTGGTCAAGAAAAAGGAGGCCGAGCAAAAGCGCGTGCTCCAGACAGCTCCGAGCACAGCGAATATGCAGCCCACGCAAAAGTTTGCAGCGACTTCCAGTTTGCCCGCGCCGGCGCAGCAACCTCTGACCATGAAATAACCACAAGCATGCCCTAAATGTGTCGCTTCACCGTGGCCCCTGTACATACGCCTTCCTACACCACCTTTACGAGCACCACAACCACTAATCGCAGCCAGCTCGTCCGTCATCTTGTCCATAACGATTCATTACGATTTACGATCTTCATCTTACCGCCCCTCAATGGGTTTTTATGATACCTTTATTGGATACGTTTCCTGATATGATATCATAGCACTTGTTTTCGGATTTTCGCTTGGAAGCGAGTTAGCGTGTAGTATTGTTGTAATATCGCCCTTAATTCGGGTTCGAGTTGGAGCACATTGAATGCAAAGTCACGTCTTCCGACCCCTTGAACTCTTTCCTTTGCCGTCATGTGTTGTCTGTCACGTCAACTATACCCACCTTCCCTGAACGCCCTCTTATTCACTCTTGCACCCCACCCTCTCCTTTCCGGCGCCTTCTGGCTCCTCTTCCTGTGCCACGTATATTCCTGCACCCCGGCTTCATCTCCATCCGCGTCCTGCTCACCCTCATATACAGGAGAGAACCCCAACCTAGGAGGGGGAAATCCAGCCCTAGGAGCAGGAGGAAACCCAATCCTAGAAGAAAGCCGAGGAAATCCAACCCTAGGAGGCGGCATCGCATTCCCGGCCCTTTCCAACCTTTCAACCCCTCCTGGTCGATCGTATACCCCCTCATACATTTCCTTCCGACCTCCGTCGAGGCCATATCGACGGCGTTCTGTATCCTCGAACAACATGCGTATTTCCTGATCACTAAGAATTTGTTTGATCAGGAAGGACTCTGGATCATCCTCATTGGTTCCATAGGGATATCCAAAGAAACGCAACGATGCCTCGTCGAGATAACGTTTCTTTATGCTCACATAGGTTGGTCGTAGGCCCTGTGCCGGCGAGATTGGCTCAGTGTAGGACGTTGGCTGGGAAGCTGCTCGCAGAGGTGGCATGCTCATCTTAAAGGATGTGGATTCGACCGCTTCCGGTGCGTACAAGGGGCTAGAGACTTGTTCGTTATATGCGGCCATTAGGGGGTAACTCCCATAGTCGTCGGTCTGGTATTCTAGGCGTGGACTTGCATACTCTGCATCGTCAGCGAGGCTGTTAACATCTAAGGAGCTACTTGAAGTCCCTTGAAGTTTTCTAGCACGTTCGCGCTGCGCGACGCTGATTCCGCGGGCTGAAGTGCTGCGGTTTTGTTTGCCAGTTACCGCGCGGTAAAATGACGAGATGGCGTCGCGCAATTCGTCGCCGTTATAGCCAATGAATAGGCAGGTGCCCATCGTGACGAGTGTGAGTGGGAGGGCAATGATCCAGAATATGGACTGCCGGTTGTCCATATCCCTGATATCTGCAGTGTTCATGCCAAGATACGAAGTGACAAAAGATAGGGGTAAGAAAATGACCGTGACAAGAGTGAAGACCATGATTGCTTTGCCGTGATCTTCCTCGTTAATTTCGAGACTCTGCTTTGTGCTGTCAGAGAGCGGACCGCAGCGACGGACAAGTTCAGAGTACTCTTTGCAAGCGAGACTGAGGTTCTCGAGGCAGGAGCGAAGCAGCATGCGTTCATAAGGAAATGCAGCGCGCCGGGATGGTATGTTCCTTCCATAGCTTGTGTCGTCGAGAATTCGAATGTAATTTTGTATGAGCTTAGTTTGCCAAGAGTTGACCTCAGACAGAACTTGAAGTTCTTCTTGAAGAAGATTGATTGACCGGAGCAGGCGTTTGCCTGGGCGGTGATTGACTTGGAATTGCTATAGATCTTTTAGCGTGCATAAGTTGACGTTGGAGATGAGATACTTACAACTGTTGACAAGTATTCGCGATACATGTCGCCTACAGTCATGTGTCCTTGGAGTGGCTTAACGAGTAGCCTCCTCATCAGCCAGGCGCAGATATACTCAGGTCCCAAAGATAGGTGACTGAGAACATCCAATGGTGCTGTAGAAGCAACCATACCACAAAGCTCGACACGAGCCATCATTAAGCAATTCCATGCACCTTTACCGAAACTCTTCAGCACTCCTAGGCTTTCCTCTGAGAAAGGAAGATGGGTTGGATCGTATTCGTCCTCAAGCAGATTATCTTTCTGGTACGACTCTTCGGTATAGTGCAAAGCTCGCTCAATTGCCAAATAGAAGACTAGGGTCTTACGGAAGGCTTCCACCAGCTGGCGTGGCAAAGTGTATAGCTCTGACATGGCACCGTCTTCGTTTTGAACGCCTTCGGCAAGTTCCTTGGCTAGAATGAAAAGTTTCTCTGCTATCCCGCAGGCTTGCGTGAGAATCGCAAGCGCACCGGCGTTCGTTTCTTCGCGCTTGACCTGTTCATAGTTGACCACCCAGTCTTTCAGGTTAGGTAGTTGTACTGGCTCATGCGCAGATTGGCCAAAGTGTGGCAAAGAGTTTGATGTTGCAGCAATTTTTACTTGCCCGGCTTCAGACAGTAGCTTCACATGTTTTTGCAAATGTCCGCGCGCAGCTTCGGGGCTATTGAATGGCTCAAAGCTTTGGCATCGCCTGCATCGTCCCACTGATCTCTTGAACTTGTCATCAGCCTCTGGCGCTTGGATGAATTTGTCTTTGACATTATTCCGAATGAACCATGCGCGCTTTGTCATGAGAGGATGCTTCCAGTGAGGATCAGAGTACTCGTCCGGATCTGGCTCCAAAGCGCCGCGCTCTTTGATGATGGTGGCTAGCTTAGGTATGTTGGCTAGTGCGCCCCATACCTTTCGCAACAAAACGCTGTTGTCAAGGTCATCGACAAAAAGCTTCAAGGTTGAGCAGATAACCTCAAAGATTACCGTGGAGCGTTCCATGATTTTAGCGCATTGAGCGTCAATGACAACTTGGTGTTGTGTGACAACAGAAGCTAACCCTCTAGCCTGAATAGATTTGTGCCGTAATGAGAGAAACTCGGCCTGGACGCCTCGTTGAGTGCCCTCGGGAAGAGATCGGTAGAACGTGGTGGAGGTAAAGGTCTTATCAACCGCGTTGAATGTCTGGTAGGCGGGCAAAGTTTCAGCCATCATACTCTTCTCGGCATGCTCCAGACAATGCATCATTCGTGACACCTCGGAAGGGATGAGGCCTGGTGTTCTCGCCGTCTGTTTCGATGTGTCGCTCATAGCAGTGTATGGCCAGCGGAAGAATGGTGGCACAGAGCTCGTTGAAAGCGTGAGCAAATGCGAGATGTCATTGTCCGTGGATATGTTCTCTAACCCTTTCGCTTTATGGTCTTCCACCAATGCGAGGTCAATAAATATGAGGTCGGTCCGTTGGATCAATTTCCTCCAATCCCCAGGTGCTGCCTTTTTTTCACCGTCCGAATCTCTCCGTACCAACCGCAAGCTCTTATGGCCCATGCCTTCACGTTTGGCCAGCTTTAGTTCTCTAACCTTTTGTTCCATTTGAAAGTAGGATCTGCACGCATTTAGCGGAAAGAGGAGCACGCGACCATCCCAGTCAGTAAGCCTGATGTTCGTCAAACACTCTCTTGTGTTTTCCGCTCCTAACCGCTCTAGGTTTTCCTTAACGATCTCAATAGACTTGACCAGTTCCTGTGACAATGGTTTGTATCCACATGTGACGACTATGTTGGATCCAATGTTCAGCATCCACAGATTTGGCACGTTGATTACGTTGCCGGACCGATCGTTACCAAACTTTCTGTATGCCTGGTCCGCATCTCTTTCCCAAGTTGGCTCGTATGGATAATAAGATTGCATCAACGTCCGAGATGGGAAAAGACGTCCACCCAGCCCAGCTGAAGGCTTCCTCGACAGTGGTTGGAGGTCGAAGTAAGGTATACAGCTGAAGATGACTGACTGAGAGTCCAGCTGACCGCTTTCATCGCCTCGTATTACTGTACCAGGCTCTATGAACATACCGTTAAGGAACGCCTTAATTTTGTCGTCCTCGATCTTCTTAAGTGTTGTCCAGATGAGCTTGTGCAAGCGATCAGACAGATTCGGTATAGCCAGGCACACATTCCGGAAGCGGGAATAGTCGAGACGACTTGTGGAGATATGATACCACGTTATATGCACACTTTCTCGCAAGTGGTTGTTTTCCGGGCCGGGTAGGATATGTATCTGAATTGTATTCCTACTATCGACTACAACCGAGGTAGCTTTTGTGATTCTTAACGTTTCTCTGTGGGTTTCGGAAGCGTCTTTTTGTGGCTCTAGAACATTTGGACTTTCGTTGTTGCTTGCAGGCCCCTCAGATGGTGTTGTAATTTTTTTTGTAATTGAGGTGTCAACTGTGAACGAGAGCTTGTTGTCCTCCTTATCGTCATGAGATGGTCCTGGCCTACCAACCTGTTTAGATATTTCGTAACCGTTGCCAGCCGGCGATCGAGTTTCGAAACTGTCCTCGCTCTCATCATCTTCGTTGCTCGAACCTTCAGACTTTGAAGACGACGGCTTGGGGTCATCGACATCGAACGTAACACGTATATCATCGAGTCTTCTAACATCATCCCCGGATCTGCGATGGAAAAGTTCAGTATAGTCTTCGTCACTATCGACGGTCGTCCAATGACCCATTGACGGAAAAACGATTCGAATCGTAGAGAAAGGCTTGACTATGGCACCCCATACGCTCGGTATGATTATTTTGCCATCGTCGGTCTGGATCTCGTATCTCCCTTGTTTGATGTCCTCTACATGTTCTTGCTGATCCTGTAATGTATACACTTCTTCTAGGAGAGGTCTGATTGCCTATTATTTTTTAGAAGACTGAAAAAATCGCCGTTGTGCACTCACGTCAAATGATTGACACAGCTCAAAAGGCCAAATATAGCTGCGCTGTTGGTGATCTTTGAAGGTGATAGTCTGTTCACTATGCTTGTTATCGTCGCCCCATCCACCGCTCCGCCTCGTAGTGCCCGCATCTCCCTCTGCTTTCCCATCTCCTCGCTGAATAGATGTGTGGTCGGCGCCCACAGCACGCTGTTCAGATGAACCTCCCTCTGACACATTATCCGACGTTCCTGGGGAGTGGGCTTGGTCTTCCATCCTACAAGGGCAAATATAAACACAAAACGTGAAAGGCGACAAGATGAATGGAAGGAACCATCTGGTGTTTTTGCCCGGCGCACCAGCTAGGGCGTTGTCGTCCCTAGACGCTAAGATTAATGATCGTCCCGATCAGCCGCCCACGCGGGTTCAGCTCTTTTAGAACAATTACTAACCGAGTACGGCAAGCCATTACAAGAATTGCGGGGTAAACTTTGGGTAAAGATACCTCTTACATCTTACCACGTAGTTGCTAGGATGCCCGAGTTCGTATACATACTCTAGTCACGATTCGATCAATAAGCGGAGGTAGTTGGCCAGGCTGGTATTGCAAAACTGAGGTCATGAGAGAAGCGATGTGGTAGTGGCTGGCATACCTCTCGCGCTAATAAATTTCTAGCCAGCTGTTGATCACATGAATAGTTTACTCTTAAGACACTTCTAGCCTATAATTCGTTTTGCTGTTTCCTCAGCCAACCCGCCATAGTAGGATATAACACTCGATCGGACAGTCTTAACATGATCGAACATAAACTCTGATCCTGAGTTGATGTTATTGAACAACAATGAAAGCATCCCAGCCGCGATGGTAGGATTTAGCCTCAAGGCATACTCAGTAGTAGATTTGAACACGTGACACAAATAAGCGTGGATAGAATCATTCAAAAAGACCCATGCATTAACTATTACTACAGGCGGCAAGCAATACCAACCATTTTTTGCGACTAAACTAGTCCGTCCAAGTCCTCCACATTATAGGCTCAATTGCTATCCACCGCTACAAAGGAAACAAAAAGCAAGGTCGTTTCACTCATGAACTGAGCGCCGACGTGCAATCGTGGTATCATCCATGATCAAAAGGTATCAAGGAAAAGAGAAATCGTTATCATGATCCGCAACCATGCATTATGCCGATCTCAGGGTATCACAACTGGCGATTCTTTTAGACGCGACCCTGGAAAACAGGGTTCTGATCACCGAACGAGGTGTTGTAGGTGTTGCTGCCCTGTGTACCGACCGTGTTGCTGCCGGTGGTGCCAGGGGCACTGTTGAACGCGTTATCAACTTGAGTACCGAAGCCCTGGCCACCTGGCTGTTGCTGGTGCTCGTGAGTACCAGGAAGACCACCGGTCAAACCCTGACCGTGCTGCTGAGAGCCGGGAAGTCCACCAGTCAAGCCCTGACCATGCTGCTGAGAGCCGGGAAGTCCACCAGTCAAGCCCTGACCATGCTGATGATTGCCAGTGAGACCTGCACCGGTCTGGTTGGAAGTGCCGTAGCCGCTAGCGCCATCGTACTGAGAAGGGTTGAGGCCAGATGAAGCACCAAGCCCCTGACCAGGACCCTGATCACCAGGACCACCGTATCCACCAGCACGACCATGAGGCTTGCGAGTGACATTACCAATCTTGGGCAGGCTTGATGTCTCCTTGGCAGAACCGATGGAGAAGATGGGGCTCTCCCACTTGTCGCCCTTGGCAGCAAGTTCCTTGTATTCGGTAGCCTTGGTCGAAATGCCGCCAGGTAAGGAAATGTTCTTGAAGATGGAGTCGTGCTGAGTAACAGCGACGTTGACCTGGGTATCCTTGGTCTTCTCTTTGAGTTCCTCCTTCTTCTGCTTGCCCTGCATGACGCGCTTCTGGGCAGCAGAGGCGTAACGTTGGTACATGTTCTGGAGATTCTGGGGATCGGGATTGCGCTTGGCCTCAGCCTCGGCACGGTCAGCCTCGGTCTTCACGTCGTAAAGAATTCCATCGAGCTGATTGGCAGAGTCCTTGATCTGCTTCTCCAAAACCTTTTGGATGACAGGGCGCATGACCTTAAGGAGCAGAGGCTTGAACATGTTGAAGAGAAGCTTGTGGTTGCTCTTCTTCATCTTGATCTGCAAGTTCTTGATATCGGACTCGACCTTGGTGACCTTGAAGAAATGAGTCTGCGCGTGGTTCTCACGTGCCTTGTCAGCAGTCTCCATCTCGACCTTGAAGCTGAAGCCGGAGCCTCCCATGAAGATGTCCATGACACCCTTGTCGGTAATGGAGGGGAAGCCTTGCTTGCGCTTGATGTAGTAAGAGACGTCTCGGAGATCCATCTGCACGCCGGACACGGACAGCATGACCTTGTTCTTGTTCTTGCTCGAAATCGTCTTGCGACCCCATCGCCAATAGTTATCGGAACCAAACTCGAGGGAGTTAGGGGCGAGGTTGTCACCTTCAATGACAAGGTTCTCAACGACAGCGTCGATCTGAGGGTCGCTGTACTCGATACGGGGAATAGGGATGTAACGAACATTCTCGAAAATGCCAGGAAGAATGACATCAGTCAAGTCCTTGACAAGATGGGGCTTGAACACAGTCTTGCCATTCTCGTCATTTCCAAGGTCGAGGAAGAGCTTGTTGACCGAGTCTGCGAACTGCTTATTCTGCGGGTCCGCATCGAATTGCTCGCCGATGAACTTGAACTCGTCGGCGATGCGGTCAGTGTGGCCACGGTAACGGCCTCGCAACAAGTGGTGACCATCATCGTAAATGCGGTTCCACTCGTCAGTGCAACGATCCTCCAGGATGAAGCCCTGCTGCTGCAAGGTCTTGCGAATGAAAGCGTCGAGGCGCTTGAACCAGTTTTTTAGCTCAGGATCGCGGTCAGCATCCTTGTAGACCTGGTTGATTGACTCGATGAGATCATCAGACGAAGTGTTGTTGGCAAATCGCTCGAGAAGAGTCTTAATGTTTGTCAGCCAATGTTTGTTTTCGGAATGGAAGCCTGTATTACACACCTTGAGATCAGCCTCTGCAACCTGAAGAGCATCATCACGATGCGCACCTTGAACGGTTCCAGTGGTCTGCTGGCCCAGGTTCTTGCCGTGATCGGCATACTGCTCCGCGAGTCGGAGTAGCGTCTCGATGGCACGCTGGTAATCCTGGTGGCCCTGGATCTCGACAACCATCTTCTTCAGGCGCCAGATAGTTTGGTCGCGGCGCTCTTCAGGCATCTTGCCCTTCAGATAGTTGTTCAACTGATCGCGGCGGGCACGAGCCGCGTCCTTGTCCTCCTCGGACACGTTCTCATTCACCTTCTGCTTGGCTACGTTGGCAGCCGCGCGGGCGTCGAGGCCGGTGGAGTCTCCAGTCTGGCCCTCGTGGGCACCGCGTTGAGCGGTATCACGAGGATCACGGGATCCCTCAGGGTTAGCAGCCTGGTTGACGTCGCCAACGGCCTCCTTTGCATCCTTCTTGCCGAAAGGTAAGCTCTGCTTCGCCTGGTTGCGAAGCTTGTCCCTGGACATATCTGGGGTGTCATGCCAAGTGTTGTCCTCCGCTGGCTCGTCGAGACGGTTGAGACGGTCTTCCGAGGGCTTTACCTTGTTGGCGGTGTTTTGAGCGGCATCGCCAGCAATGTCCCGGAGCAGGACGGTGGCGTCAGAAAGCAGCTTCCGGAATTGGCCGTTGGAGATGAGAAGAGTACCGAGGGTGCGCAGGCCGTCAAGCGCCTCGTTGCCATGTTGCCTGGCTGTGTCCTTGTCGATAGGTGCGTTGGGTAAGCTAGTGTTAGCGCCGGTGATCTGCTCTGCTTGCCAGATGAAGTCCTGGAGCAGATTGCCCTCGTTCTTGGTGAGGAGCAAGATCTTGGCCTGCTCAATGACGTTTCTTAGGTCAGACACAAGCTTCTGGCCCTCGCTCGACAGCTTCTTGGATGGCGAGCTGAGCGGGTGCGATGCCAGTGCTGAGTTGAGGGCCACATCGATTTGCTTGTTCGACGGGACCTTGCCGTTGGCGAATGCTGGGAGCACAGGGTTAGCGTTGTTGCGGTGCGTGTGCGACATAGACGGGCGTTGCCGCGCCAATGGGCCATGTACATACCTTGGAAGATGCCAAACAGCTGGAGCTTGTTGTTGACATCCTTCTCCTTCTGCTTCAGGTCAACCGGGCCTGCCAGTCATTGTCAGTGTTGCTCGCCAGCCAGAGAGCGCAATGGGACGTACGGTTAACAGCTTTTGAAGTCATGATTGTAGACACTGCTTGTGGGGGTATCGGGGTGGGGTATCAAATAAACAGTCGCAAGCTCAAACAATGGGAGGGTTTGGTGGTAGGGCGAGGAGGTGGGTATCTGATTTGTGTGTGTAGAGGAGAGGCAGGAGAGGGCAGGGCAGCTTTATTATTCGTGTGGGTGGTTGCCGTGACACGGCGGGAACTGCAAGCGGGCGTCGACGCTTGTATGACGTAGGAGACGCGAAATTCCCCAGCCAAGACAGGAGCACCTGAGCCTGTTGTCCACCGCTCCCCGCAGCAGGCGCGAGTGCCTGGGCGAGCAGTGATTTGCAGCCAGTGGATCGAGATGCACACAGCGCGCCCTGGCTGCCAGCTCCCAGTGCCCTGAATGATGCGTGATGCAGTCGCCTACGGCTCTATTTTGCTCCATACTGCCCAACACGGGGCAGGCCAGGCTCGAAAAAGGACGGCCCTGGTCTGCATGACGGCCTTCGACAGTGAATGTGGGCTCCCAGATGGGCGATCCCGGCCAGGTTCGAGCATGTGCGTCATGGTCCCAATCCATGCCGTCAGCCACAATCCTATATTGTGCAAAAGAATGCCATCTCGACCCGCCGCCACGGCTCGACCCTGCCGGCTACCCCGATGTCTGCGCGATCGCCTGTCCCCTACTCTGCCCTGTGTTTTGCCCCCAAACGCTGCACGTTGCGAGGCGGGAGCGTTGCACACCAGCGCTCACCGTCACTAGCCATGCGCCACGAGTGGTGGTGATATCAAGCTTTGACCTGGGCTTCCAGAGGCCATGCTAGCGCGTGGCTAGTGCAAGCGCTGCCGATGGGACTGGAGCGGACACTCTCTCCAAGTCATTATGACGGAATCAATTTCCCTCGCGCCTTGACACCTTCATCGCTTGACCCGCTTGCCCATTCGCCTGCTCATTCGCTGCTGATACACATTATTGGGTCCTGCTGGCGTGTCGCCCTCATGTTGCTTGATTCAAACGCCACTCACGCACGCATCGAGGTGCTGAAACCGGGAAATAGCACCAACGACCCTGTGTACAGCTTGGCGGACTCCAAAGGCCACAACTGCACTGGCGTTCCTGCATGACAGGGACCCTACTCACTTCAAATGCAGCTTACAATGGGCGACGAATAACTAGACGGACGCCTTCGCATGTCCGGCTACCAGCTCTCAGTCTGCACCGCAATCAGCTCATGAGTTGCGACCTTGTCGAGGTCGCATGCTCTGATATCAGATGATATACTAGTGCAAGAAATTTGTGAAAATTGGAGAACAGTCAGACACTCCGCATCGATGTCTTAGGCTCAGCACTACTACAGAACATGGCCAGCCAAGATGATCAACGGTCAGGTAGCCCTGTGGAGGTCATCCCTCCCCAGGTAAGTTGAATTTTGTGGATATCATGTTTGCCATCTTGGCAGCCGTTGACATCAGACCACTTCGAGGCGAAGACGAGGGCACAACCACAGGAGAAAAAGAGGCGACAATAATCTTGCATCCATCTAGAGCATCCTCTCGGTCATTTGTAGCACAATAGGTTTGAATGGGCGATACCAGAGGCCCATGCTAGCAGCTTTTACTCCCACCTTGGAGATATCATAAGCACACAACCATGATCTCCACCCCCAACGCCCATCACATGTTCACACCCGAAATCAGCACCCGATTATCCGACTCAGTTATCAAGGTTCTCCAATTCCTTCGCCAATATGTGGATCGTCCTCCTCTGCACATCGCCATCCAGCATCGGCGCAACCTCCCAACCCACTGTTTCCACTCTACTTCCTCACACGTTCAACACCACACATTGGCATCATCAATGTGGCGAATACAGGAATATCAGTACCCACATACATTTGTCTTGTAGAACGTCATTTCGCCACATTGCTTTCTTCATTGATTCCACGCCTGAGGCCAGGGATTGAGGAAGGAAGGTTGCTGATGTCGAGATGGCTGGGTTTTGAGGAGGTGGTATGACTATGTTTGACATGGGATGTTGTTCGAAGTACGAGCGTTGCATGCTTCGCCCAAGCTGAGAGATAATCAGACTACCTCGGTTACAAGTGCGCCCTAAGCTTTCTTTTATGCTACCCTGAGTCTTTGCAGTCGGTGCTATTGCGTCCCATTCGATTCAGGCTCTGGGATCATGTGGGAAACCAGGAAAAGGAAAGCTGGACGCATGTGGTCAGCAGCAGAGCGGAACGAAAATTGTGCAGAAGAAGGCGTTGGGGACGCGTTGAGTGAGTCTAGTGGGAACAGCATCCTTAGACTTGCCAACTCTATCCGCGCTTTTACATCGAAGATCCTTATAGACGTCAAGAGAAGGTACCCAGAGGTGACATTGAGTGATGTTACCTTGTCTTCAGAAGAACTCGAATCCATTCCACCAGATATAACCAAACACACTGACTGCACTGAGAGCCGCAAATGGCAGGCTCATCTCGACAACGCTCCAGATCCAGAGTGTGCCGACTGGTGGTGCTGCCTTCATGACGTGAAAGTAGCCGTGCTTGTTGCCAGAGTAGACTAGATAGCAGCCTGCCACGATAGAGCCTCCAAAGAAAGCAAGGTCTCTAAGTAGGGGGAAGCGATACGAGAAGTCGACGTGAGTAAGGTAAACAAGCAGAATGAATATAGGTGTCGCAGTAGCGGCTCGTCGAAAGATCTCGCCCCATAGTATGTCTTCCCGGTACTGACTGTAGACGATGACGTCGAGCGTGAGGTGTAGTGCTGCCATCGATGTCGAGTATAAGATGGCATCCCCCACAGGACCTAGCGCTGGCTCGCTGTCCATTGGTGAGCCATGAGCAGAAGCCTTCGATCCGGTCGTATCCCATCCTGCAGACTTGCCCGTATCCAGCTCTCGTTGCCTCTCTTCTGCCAGCTGAAACAGTGTCTTGCCCTTGGGTCCGGAGTAGTCGGGGTGCTTGAGGATCATCTCTACCGCATCTTCGTCGAGCTCGGTGCTGGGCTGGAAGGCGTTCCCGGTGCTCTTCGTGTTCGACTTGGACTCCTTCGCTCGCCGCTCTTTCCGATTGCCGGCAGCCATCGTGTGAGGCTGGTTGAAGAGAGTGTGCATGCTAACGCGTAACGTCGCGTGGGTCTGGAGAAAACCACAATGACGTGGGTCAAAGCTCCTTGCTCCTCGTTCACAATCGCCCGACCGCCTCTCGCCAACTGTGCCCCGAGCAGCTCTCGCTGTTCCCCAGCAGCGTTCGAGTAGTGGTTCGAGTTCCAGTCCTCGCTATGAACTGGATAGCCTGGGCCTCTGTGCCCCTCATCTTCCTCGCCTTCTGGATGTACACCAGCACCCTGGGTGCCTCCTTCCCCACATTGCAGAATAAGCGCATACTGCTCCTCATCGCTCATCCCGATGATGAGGCCATGTTCTTTGCACCTACTTTACTTGCATTGACGCGTCCAGAACATGGCAATCACGTCAAAATACTGTGCCTGAGCAGCGGTATGCCCCAGCATTTGCCCGCACACGTCTGGCAGCGATCACTAACATAAGCTGCGACACAGGCGATGCCGAAGGCTTGGGTGAGGTACGGAAGAAAGAGCTAGTCGAGAGCGGGCTTCAGTTGGGAATTGGCAGCAAGGACGACATTCTCATCATTGAAGACAAGTATGCGCGCCTCATGTCCACACCACCACCAGCTCACTAATCATGGCACAAGGAACTTCCCGGACTCAATGACGGTAACATGGCACCCTCGCCTGATATCGAATCTTCTTACCACCGCCTTTGCCCCCAAAATGGCTTCCATTTCGTCCAAAGAAGCACCACAGGCCACCGTTGACGCTATCATTACCTTCGATGCCCACGGTGTATCCTCGCACCCGAACCACAAATCCCTCTACGACGGCGCACACACGTTTTTGAAGGCGCTTATGCATCGACATAGCGGGTGGGAGTGTCCAATCAAGTTGTACACCCTTACCACAACCTCCATTTTCCGCAAATATCTGAGCTTGTTGGACGCGCCTGCTACAATAGTCGGCGCTATTGTTAGGAAGAAGGAGCTTGGCAGCTTCCCGACACCGCTCTTGTTTGCAAGTTCACCGCTCGGTTACAGAGCCGCACAGAAGGCCATGACAACGGCACACAAAAGTCAGATGCGCTGGTTCCGTTGGGGCTGGATCATGTTATCGCGTTACATGGTCCTCAACGATTTGAAGAGAGAGAAGACGCTATGATCCCAGGTCGTACGAAATTCAAGGCCGAAGATGATTTGGTCCGACCGATGTGCGAACTTCGACATTACTGGTTCCGAAGGCTCGAAACTCTGTCTCTTGGTCTATCAATATGGCTTTCACGGTGAAAACAAGCTCTGGTCCTGGTCCGCCATTGTCTCCAAGCTTGTGTCTGCACTCATATATGTGGTAGTGTCCAAGTGACACGAGCGGGTATACGAGAAGAAGTGCCGGACACCGAGTATGCAGAATGAACTGAATATGGCAACTGTCGGAACACGGAAGCAATGACGCTATCTAAGATTTCAGGTGTCGGTGTGTCTGCATAGCTCGCGGATAGGCGGACTTGGAAGCCCGTGTGACCTTATCCCGCATGTTCGTAAGCGGTGCCAATGTGTAATGTTTGCGTCTGCTCCGCTTTCTGGCCACAGTGTGCTGCATAGCACGACCTGCCGGCGCAAACCTTTTCCTTTTCGAGCGCTGGGGAATCGTCAATATTGCAAAACGTTTAAGACTCAAGCCTGCCTCGCTGGCACACGTGTGTTGAGCTTGATTAACACTATATATAAATTATTCATCTGGTACGCCTTTTCTACGTCCCAGACGCCTGATGTAAGGATACCACTTCCTTCTTCAATCTTACGAATAGATCGCTCATACATCTGCTTATAACTGTCATCCCTCCACAGAGCCATTCGCTATACACGACGAAAGAGCCCAGGTTGTGCTACGCAATGCTACTGCCATGCTTACTACGTCTGCCTGTCGAGCTTCACCTTGACATCATGGTTCACCTCGAGCTGCACGACAGGGTGAGCCTTGCCTTTACGAATCGTTATTTTAGGTCGATCATCCCACCGCCGTCACATAACGATTTCTTGGTCGCCGAAGCGGGCACTTGGGCCACGTCGAGACACTTGTATGCCTGCAAAGGCTGCGTCCGATTTCGCCGCTATGAAGAGTTCGCCGATGATATGAAGAAGGGAAAACGGTGTCGCAGTCTCGTCGAAGCCAACACAAGATTCTGTCTCAAATGCGGGGTCGATGGGTCGTACGCCCTAGGCACACGTCTCATGATATGCGGCAAATCTCACGTGCTCTGCCAGATTTGCGGGACCCTTACCGATCAGATTGGCGGCCAAGGTGCCTGCGCTAGGTGTTTACCAGGCTCACAATGGAGGCATATGCAATCAAGTTCTTTAAGGGGTTATCACTTCGACCAAGAAGACGAGTGGTCTTGCACAACAAAACGGACTTCCGATGGCAGACACCCACAGGAGTTCTATGGTGCCTGGCCCGAAGTCTGAACATCTTTTCAACTGTCACTCTCTTCCTATCCCTGGTTTCCAACACTCTGCCAGAAAGCCGAGAGCCACAGCGTCCATATGCAACACGTTCGAGAAACACATGACTGTCACGAAGCTAAATTCATTACCGTAGATAATTGACACTTGGCTCACTTTCAGCGACTGCTGATCTGTTCGTTCATCGAGCGTAATTGGTTGTAAAGTGTTCGAATTCGTTCAACTGTTAGCTGTCTGGTCGTTGTGTCTACCACGTCACAGCCATCACCACTCTTCACGTTCAGACTGGAGTTTATAAAAGACCGATTCCAGTGTCCATATCTGCACCTACAGAGCGACCACTTCCAGCGCTTACCACCTTTTGAAGGAACCATTTCAGCTTAATTTACACGACTCTAACGCTTTCTCTCAACATTCGCTTCAGATACCCTGGATACGTTTTGATACTCAATTTTCGGTACTAACCATGTCATTCCCGAAGAAACCCCAACACAAGCTTATATCCCCAGATATGCAGACTCGAACTCCTCAATCACCACAGTCCTTGTTCCAGCGCCTCTCATCAGGTTTGTCTTCGATGATACCAAGTCTTCCTCGTCGAAAGTCAACCCCAAGACAAGCTCCAACAAAACGCCCGATCAAAACGCCAAATCGGTCTCGCACAGCCAATCAAGGCATTGTCGCCAGCAACGCACAACTCTCCAATAGCCAGGAAGCGCGCTTTCCCAAACTTGCTATCCCGACACTTTCTGAGCCCGACCCCCCTTACCTATATGCCTCTAGCGATCACCACTCCTTTGCAAGCACCGAACGCCCGCGGTGCGACTTCTGCGGCTTAAGACATTCCGGGAGATCAATTTCTATCGTACTACCTGCCAGCAGGCCGTGTAGTAGTGAATGTCAGTCAAAGGGTCTATTCTCGCATATCGCGTTTATCCTTAGGCGATCTCGTAACGAGAACAGAAGAAGCCCGCCGGCACAAAGCAATCCGTCCCGCCTAACAGAGAGGCCTCCGTCTCCTGAAGTAGGCCCACGGCTAGTTGCGACTGCGGATGCTGTACAAAGCATCGGGAATCCACCGAGACGGTCTTCGCTTCCTATTCCCCGTTTTCCTGCGGCGAGAACACTCCTTCCACTTCATGATCTGTCCGGTCCACAGCCTGCGCCGCGGCAGATACTCGCCAACGTAGGCACAACGGTCATTAGGTCGAATTCACAGGATGATGGAGATGTTAAAGTGAGACCGATAATTCCAAAGCTCCACCATATACATGGCTTACCGAATGCAAAGGGCTATCCGTATGTACACAAGCGTGAGGTTGAAGAGCACTTGGCCGCTCTCCGTGCTGGTTCATCGAGTCCGCTAGGGGGAGGAGGATATCAACCTAGCTCAGCGGACACTTCGACTAAAGGTGCAGACTACTCAGAGACGGTCTTCTATGGCGATCCTATCCCATCTACGTCAGCCATATGTTTTAATGATAGTGGCCCACTCCACACTTCACAAACACTGTCAGCGAAATCATTGAATCAGCGAGTGGAAACCACCGGGAGTCGGACTGGAGACAACACAAGGAGTAGGCGACCTGGTACTTTGGACTTGGATTTGGCATGCAGCGAAGTGTATCAAAGGCATTCACCACAGCTACCAAGTCAAGTAGGGCACCCAGGACCGTGGAATACTGTCCCTCAAACCCCTGAAAGCGAGTCCACTTTCAGCAGTGTAGATTCATGTGCCACTCCAAAGATAGGGGGTAAACGTCTGGAACTCAGGGGTGGTTCCCAAAACGGAGTATCAAGACTTAGAGGTGGAAACGGAAACAAGTGTAGCGCCGACCAAGGCTGCTGTTATAAATTGAAGACCTGGCTTTTGACTGGGTCATGCCATAGCTACAGCGGCGACATAGATAGCGACGCTGACCTCCCGTCAGCACGCACTCCTAACCCAGCGAGGATGAACCGAGTTATTCAAAGGGCATGTGGAAGGGTTGCTCTACCAGTAAACTTCTCGAGAGGTAGTTATGTAACACATCGCGACGAAGCCGTTGTTAGAACGCCGCAAGGAGCTTCCACATTAATGAGAATGTACAGGATAGCTTCGCATTCAGCAACCATAGCTCAAATTGATTCACGTAGGCAATCCATACTATCCTGCACACCTTCTGTCCGCGGACGCGGAGACTCCCCGGTCAACAAATTGAGCACGCCCCAGCCCATTTCCTTTACCACTCAGGCTTACCTCAGAGGCGGTGCTGGCTCATCAATCCCGTTGCTAGACAAGCATCGTCTTCCACCAACGCTCTATATGCTTGCAGGCGGCACAGGAATACGACCAGTTACAGCTGCTTCGTGGAAGAAGCAAAGGCCGAAGAAAAGAGTGGGCGGATTGTTTGGGATGGCGGTACATGGGGAAAAGGCTGGCACGGAGTACGTAGAAGAGGGCACTAGAGAGCCAGATATAACAGCAGAAGGGTCAAATGCAGAGTCCGTGAAATAATTACTGGGCGGTGTGAAATTGGCAGAGGGCAGCTCAAAGTCGATTAAGAGTCATTTTTCTAAGTCCAGCTTAAATTCAAGCATCCCAAGAGCAGCGTCCGCGAGAGCTATGCACCCACTACTAATAGATAACGTTGCATCTGTTGCATAGGACGAGGGTGCGAATAAGATATGGTGCTTAGAAGCCACTTTACGAAAGTTTATAATATATAGGAAAATAATTATAGTTATAGCTTCTTATCATATCTTAAACAAGGACGGCTATGATAGCTCTAACTTTGTTCCTATGCAACACTGAGTGCGAGAAAATAGCAAAAAAGCACGCTCCTTTTTAAGGAGCGCGACGTGTAAACCGGGCGATGCCGCCTTGGGAAAACCAGTTTTCCGTTCTCACTCTGGTAGAGTGGGGGTCTCGAACGAACGCACCGGTGAGGTCGGTCTGGCGTGATTAACCCGGGGTCCTGAAAGTGAGTGTTTCTCACTACCGGGTCACGCCTCTCGACCATCAGCTGTGTGCTGGTTTGATGAGAGACTCACGAAAATAATACAATATATACACAGTATATTTGAGGTGGAGGTCTATGAAGGTGCGGGGCGGGGATGGAGGCCAGCATCTCAGGTGAAGGCGCTGGTGCGTTTGCGTGCCGCACGGTTTTTCCGACGCCGGCGATGAGTAGGCAATGCGTAGCGAGAATGATGGTGATGGGAGTGATGATGAGGGTCTGTGGAGATTCTAGCATTCGTAAAGCAGTGTATCGACGTGCTACGTGCTGCTATACTTACCTTATGGTTTGTTAGTAAACGAGATTGGCGATGCAGTGAAAAGGTCTCCAGCTACCCTTTATGTTTCTGCATTAACTCAAAGCCTATCAGAGTCTAGAGCAGCACTTCAGGTTAATGCAAGCGATTAAGCGATCGAAGGCACCGCCATATATCTTGCCACGTCAGCAGTGAATCTAATCTCAATGTTAGTCTGAGACGTAAGAGCTACGGTTGCCCAGCACTGGTTTTAACGCGAGATATCAGGATGTAGAGAGATTGAATAGGCTGTCAATCATCACGTAGATGTTGTACGACAAGAAGGTGAACAGTGATGTGGGAAGTGACAGACGATATAGTTTGAAGGCAACGTTGAGAACGAGTGAGAGTGAGACGTGAAGTAGAAAATGTGATCAAATTGTGTCTGTTCAAAGATATTGGACACAGAAATTGTTACAGAAAAAAGCATATAGAGAAAATAGTAAAGGAGCCATTCGAGCAAAGAAGCGACACAAACAGATCTTACGCCATCATCTAAGCCATGTAGGTGAGCCCTCATCCTCATTTCCCCATCAGTCCTTCCCCGGTACTTGGTCCTGTCCTTCTTTGTCCTTCTTTTGCACCTTTGCCTCCCTGGCCCTCTTTCTAAACCCCTCGATCCGGTCGTCAATGATCGCTATTTCTGCCTCGACCTTCAACAGCTTCTCTTGCATCATCTCCACATATTCTTCATCGCTCAGCACGGACATTGGACTCCACTTGCTTTTGGCAATCTTATGCATGAGCGTCTCTTTCGGCGTGGCTTCGTCCTTGGCCTTCAACTGAGCCTGTTCCCGAAGTGCATTCGAGTTCTTGGCATCGAGGTAATTGTACCCGTGCTGTCCCGCCCAGCCAAAGAGACTGAACATGATGGTCCCTGGGATGACATTACGATGGCCTCGAAAGACTAGGCCTAGACTGAAGCCAGAGAATGCGCCCGCAATGGTTGAGGCGCGGACTTTGTCGGAAGGAGTGGGATTGAGGTCACGACGGGGATGCGCGGGTGCTCCACGAGTGATGTTCCACCAGTTCAGTAGGCCGGTGTGATTGAGGACGGAGGCCCTGACACTCCAGAATGTAGTACCGATGGCGAACCATTGGGCTCCCGAGACGATTGAGAAGAGGACAGGAGTTTGGGTGTAGAGGGTGCCGTAAAAGGCGCCAATGACAGTGCCCGGTATTGCTGAACCTCATTAGATCACTGACGGTAGAGACGATGGAGATGATAGACGCAAGGCTGGCGATGGGTGCATGCACGTGATGAGGCTCTGTGTCGATGGGAGAGTGTACGTACCAGAGGCCCCGCCGATCAAGGCTGCTTGCCGTGCGAGGTGGAGGGGATGTGTCACCTGGTCCGGATCATGCTGCTTGTTCATTGCTCTCTCATTGATGCAATTCACCGTGTTTGCGATGCCGTGCTAGCGTCGAGGGCGAAACGGACGTCGCAAAGGCTGGGCACTCGTAATGTGGTTGATTTTCCATGACTAAGCACATCCCGCTTCGCACTTTCGACGACCTTTGAGATTTCCGTGCGGCGGACTCCACTCACGTCCCAACGATCACCCCTACGACACGCACACACGCACCACTCTTGTGAAGGCAGACTCGAGCCTTCAGTGCATAGCCAGACAGCGCGCGGAATTCGACTGCGCGTTGCCTCTACACCGCAATCATGGGTAGGCAGCCTTCCCTCTGTGCCGAAATTGCACCCGTCACTCGCCAGCCGGCTTTTCTGCCCCGCTCGGCACCGCGACGCACTTGGGAGGACACAACGGCTAACCGCCCTACTTGCAGCGCCCAAGAAGAAGGAACAGCAGAAGATGTCCCTGGGAGACTTCCTAGGCGACCAATGTACGCCGCCCCACCTGTTCGGCCCCCGGGGGCGCGCGAGACTGACAGACTGCAGCGCTGGGATCATGGGCTGACGAGATGGAGGATGCGCCAATGCCTGGTGAGTGAAACGCGGCCGTCGGCTCGAGTCTCTTCGAGTACTAACTTTCGCAGGCGGAGCAGGTAACCGATTCCCCGCGCATGTTCCGAACAGCGTGGAAATGCCAACATTCAGTATGCTCACATCTCGCTAGGTGGTGCCCGCGCCGGCTACGGAGGCGACCGACCCTCCTATGGCTCCGGCGGCGGCTTTGGTACTGACCGCGGCGCCAGCTTTGGTGGGTAACTGCCCGCCACACGCCCAGTGCATGCGCTAATGTCTGTCCACAGCCGACCGTGGCTTCGCAGTCCGCGAGCAGCTCCCCCTCCCCTCGAAGCCCCCGTATACCGCCCATCTGGGCAACCTGTCTTTCGACGCCACCGAGGGTGACGTAAACGACTTTTTCAGCGGTTGCGAGGTGACCAACGTCCGCATTGTCGAGGACAAGCTGGACCGAAAGCCCAAGGGCTTTGGTTACGTCGAGTTTGGCAGTGTCGAAGGGCTGAAAAAGGCCCTTGACCTGTCTGGCACGCAGTTCCAGGGCAGAAACGTCAGGGTCAGCGTCGCCGAACCACGTACGTGTCGCAATATATTCGGTTGGAGTAATGTACTAACAGCTTCGCAGCCAAAGACCGCCCCGAGGCCAGGGACATCACGGACTGGACTCGCAAGGGACCCCTCCCCGACCTGCCCGGCCAGCGTCGCACATCTGACCGGGGCGGCTTCGGCTCTAACCGTGACCGTGGCTTCGACGCAGGATCTGATGCCGGCAGCGAGCGTGGTGAACGCCGGCGCCCTCCTCCCTTTGCAGGCGACGGCAAGGAGCGCGACTTCGGCAACTGGGAACGAAAGGGGCCTCTCTCCCCGGTTCCTTCAGCTGGGCCCCCACGAGAGGGCGGTAGGCAGCGAACCTTCGAGGGAGGACCCCGCGAGGGCCGCAGGCAGTCTCCAGCTTGGGGTGAGGGTCAAGGAAGCGAGGGCTCTCGTGGACCCCGTCGCGAGTTCCAGCCTAGCGAAAGGCCGCAGTACGACAGACAACCTACTGCTCCGGAGCTCGACAACCAGTGGCGAACCAAGATGCGCCCTGATGCGCCTGCTCAATCTCCTACAGCTACACCTGATGCCAGCGTCCCCTCCTCTCCAGCTGCTCAGCCTGCTGCCCCTGCCGGTCGTCCCCGACTCAATTTAGCAAAGCGAACAGTTTCCGAGGCTCAACCAGCCCAAGAGTCAACCCCTTCAGACAAACCGAATCCATTCGGTGCAGCTCGTCCTATTGACACTGCTGCTCGTGAGAAGGAAATTGAAGAGAAGAGGCAGCTTGCGATACGCCAAAAGAAGGAGGCGGATGACAAGGCCCGGGAAGAGAAGAAGGCAAAGGAAGCTGCAGAGAAAGCTGCATCAAAGGAGTCAGCTCCTGCGACTCCAACTGAAAAGAAGAAGGAGGAAAGTGGAGAGGAGAAGCCACGTGCCACTTTCGAAATTCTCCAGCGAGTCGAAGAGGGCGATTCCGCGGGCCAAGACGACGATGCCAACGGGGAGATTATCGACGACAAAGCCGTGAAGCCGCAGGAGATTGTTCGCGACCCACCGAAGGCCGAAGGTTCATGGAGGCGGAAGTCTAGCACTACCGCTGCCCCAGTCGACACTACAACCGAAACCCTTGACGAGGACGGTTGGAGTACCGTTACCAAGCCCGTAAAGAGCACGAAGAACAACCGTCGTGGAGGAGGAGGAGCTCCAGCTCGTGCCATTGCGTCTTAGGTGGACGTATCGAATGGGTGAAACAGGCCCTTCCTGCCCTTTTCCCCCGGCTTTCTATCTGGGATAATCGCAGCGTCGCGCATATTTTCCGGCGTGGTGGCGTCCCGCTCATGCTAGGGCTTTGCTGTCTGTTCATTTCATGTGCAGCTGTGTTTGGTTTGGGGATTTTTCAACATCATTGCATTCAACCACGACTGACGGCGGCACCTCTACGACCTCCATTTACAGCTCGTTCATGAGTCTGTTAGCCATACCCGAACATATCTCTGTTTTCTGCGCTCCTCGCCTCTCAAAAGTTACGGTTCCCAACCTGCAGCATTGCCTTGTTCTTCATGTTCGGATTATGCAAGAGATTGGGGCATAACATCTTTTCGAATATCTCCCCTCGGATAAAACACCGTCTAGGGTGTAGTGGAGGGTAAAATGACCTGGATTCCACTCTTCCTCGCTGTTATTGGGATGACCTTGATGGGATCAAGCGTGTTTTCAAAATTAGATGATATGAGGGCTCAGGCATGTACTTACTTGCAAGCTAGACTACCAATGGGTTATGCACTCCACTGCTACATGTGTAATTTCATATTTGTGTGTGCTATCACGGTTTGGTATTTCGCGTGCATCAGCGACCTGTACGCAGTGGACATTGATGATGGCCGTTGACGTCGATCGCTCCTCGACAAGGGTCAGCTCTCATGATCCTTGCTCGTGCGCCCCATCATACGTCAGATCTGCCCAGCTTCCTGTCCGACCTCGATATCTTGCTTCAGCTTCAACACATCCTCTACATCCTTCAAGCTTTGCTTTCGTATTCTGTTTCCACTATCTATCATGTTTACGACTTGAACAAGTACATTGCGTTTGCTGTGCCCAACCCAAAAACCATACACCAGTTGCAGCGTGAAGTCGAGTGCACGAAGACGACCAACCAAAAGTCCGGCCAGTTATTTTACGACCCCGTTCGGAAGGTGTCTGTGAGATCACCAACCCAATGGCTTCTAAATCTTCATCGCCCGGGCCAAACGCAGCAAATACGACGACACCGGCAAAGCAAGCCAGATCGAGGAAGGCTGCCAACCCGACTCAACTTGTGCAGGGCAATGCAGGAAGAGCAGGGTCGGCCGGCGGCATCGTGCTGGAGAAAGAGCAAGGAGTGAAGAGTACGACGACGGCAAAGCCAGCAACAAAAGCTCCTGCCAACCCAGTTGCAAAAGGCGTAGCACCCGAGGCGACGTCTGCAGCAAACAAGCCACGGCGCAAGCCCAGAAAGTTGAACAAGGAGCCTACTTCTACACCAGCTCAAAAGCCTGTCAATGCCTCTGCCACTGAGCCAAAAACGGAACCGACCTCCGAGCTTGAAGCGATCAAATCTCGTGTGAGAGGGTTAGAGGCTAAAGTGGAGGAGTTGTACAAAAGCGGTGCAGATGCACGACCAGCACGATCACCACGCCGGCGCGGAAAAGGCCGCAAGGGCTCTTCTTCCACTCAAGTTCCCACTGTGAACACTACCACAACCAACAATGCTGCCAAAGTGCAGGAGCTTGAAGACGATGAAGAAGAAGAAGAAGAAGAAGCAGACGAGGAGCTCGTCCGTCTCGAAGGTGAACTCGAAGTCGCACGCCAGGATCTAGAAGCGTACCGGCCGTACAACAGGCGAACTATCTCGCAAGAGGTGGATGATGATGATGAGGTGGAAGAGATAGCACGCGATGGTGACGGCGTGGAGAACAAAGGCGTAGGGAATAGACACGTAACCCTCTCGGGTAGCTATCGCATCCCGCTCCCTACGAATGTGAGCATGGACGATGTCAAGCACATCCAGAGCGGTGTCTCCGCTGCTCAGAACGTAGCAAGAGGTTTCCTTGAACAACGAAGAGCCGCAGCAGCTTTGCGAGAACAACAAACCCCCGCCCCCAAGGCTTCAAACTCGCAAGCCTCGTCCACTCCAAGGCGACCGCAACCCAAAGCTATGAGCTCTTCGCTGGAAGTGGCCGTCGACAATAGTGCCGGAAAGCAGAGCTGGAGCGAGTGGATTGGCGGCTATAGCGTGGCTATCTCCCGTGCGGTCAACAAGATTGAGCACGAGGCTGCAGTGGAAAGCCAGAACGCGGCGAGCGCAAGTGCGGGTAGGAAAACGGCGCAGACGGGTCGAACGGCAGGTGCGCCTACGTCGAAGAAAAATACAGGGGCTAAGAGATCGGCGCCAAAGGGGAAGTTGAGTAGCGAGGTGCAGGAGTTGATGAGCTAGGCTGAAATCAAGGATATGTGGTTCTCCGCAATGAGAAAAGGGTCAGTAAAAGTGGCTATGCATGAGTCTGAAGAGTCAAAGATTTCAACGAGTGATTGCCTAGGTCAAGGTTAGGCATTGATAGCATACTCTGTGGATGAGAGTCAAAAGAAGATGAATGATATACTTTCCATGCTGCGACCGAGTGTTAGGGCTGATTACGAGTAAGAGAACGGATGGATTGCAGAGTCGAAGATGTGGTAGGCTCTGAAAAGTGTTGATACAATGTAGTGAAGTTTCGCGGTCTTTCAAGATGGAGATTCTAGGCTGTGCGCGGCGCGCAGACACTTATTACTTTGGAGAATACACTCGACGAGCTATGACTGATATCTTTCCAAAACCTCCTTGATCTTCTCCCTAACACCCTGCTTCCCCTCGTACTTCTCCAGTAAACTCGCCACAAGATCCTCCCCTTTCTTCCCGCTCGCCTCCCTGAGGATCTCCTCCTCGCGGGGCAATCCAATCCAGGCATGCGGATACTCCTTATAGTCCTTGTCGCTAATAAGCGGCAGCGGTCCCGCTTCACTAGACGCAAAAAAAGCATCAACATCGCGCTTCTTGATGTCGCCTAAGGTGTTTGGGGACCAGTTAGGGCGTTCTTTCTTGCGCTCGATGAGACGTGCCGTGACGCCTTCGACGAAATCGGGGTGCGCCATGAATTGGCTGGCAATGTCGTATTCGCGCTGGAAGGTTTGTGCGATGGACCATTGGCGGCCAATGCGCATCTGTTGGAGGGTGACGGCGACGGAGATTGGGGATCGCTCATTGATCGTCTTGATGGTCTTCTCCGCCCATTTCTGTAGATCAGGGGAGCTCGAGTCGTTCTTGACTTGTTCGAGGGACTCGAGGATGGCCTTGATGCTCGGCTGGTCGACGTGGAAGATAGTGTCGATTGTCTTGCGGAGTTTGCCTGAAATGTGGGGTCTCTCTGCGGGTAGGCCGGTGGTGAACTCTTCGATGGTGGCGTTTATGATTTTGAAGCGGTCGTTTAGTGACATGTAGTCGGGGAACTGGAGTTCTGCGAGGCGGGATTCGAGCTGTTGGAGGGTGGAGGAGTGGATGTAGTGTGTTGCTACGCCGTGGTAAAAGGCATCCACGCCCTTGAGCTGCTCCGACGTGAGAGCAAGATAGGTTCCGAGTGAGCCCTCCATGCGCGGGAGGAAGAAGGAGGCGCCGACGTCGGGGAAGAAGCCGATGGTGGTCTCGGGCATGGCGAAGAGCGTGTTCTCGGTTGCGATTCGGAAGGGTGCGTGTATCGAGAGGCCGACTCCTCCGCCCATGGTGATGCCGTCCATGAAAGCAACGTAGGGCTTGGTGTAGGTGGCAATGAGATGGTCCAGCTTGTATTCCAGGCCAAAGTAGTCTGAGCTGGCCTGCTGGCCTGCTGGGCCTTCCTTGTTCCATTGGGCGAGCGCGGCGACATCCCCTCCTGCGCAGAAGGCGCGACCCGAGCCCTTGATCACCACGACGCCGGCCATGTCTGACTTGGCCCACTCCTGTAGCCTGGGGATGATTTTGCGGGCCATGGAGCCGTTGAGCGAGTTGAGCTTCTTCGGCCGGTTGAGCTCGATGCTGCGCACGCCGTAGTTGTTGGTGAAGACGACATCGTCTGCGTCGTCGGTCTCTTGGGGCTTGAGGAGGTCTGCTGTCGGCGTGGCATACTACGGACACACACACACACACATGAGTCTCTGGAGCGGGGGCCTATGGTTGCAATGCACATATAACGTACCTTTCTTGTCCCGCCCATCCATGCGGGATTGGTGATTTTGGCGCGCAGAGGCATGCTGCTAGCTGTCGTTGTCCGCGAGGCCCAGCTCAACGGCGCTCTTGATAATGTGCGGAGAGACATGTGTGGGATCTGGAGGCAGCGCGCCGGGTGGTGCAGCTTTTCGATGGCTCCGCCGAGAGGAAGCTCGGGTATCCGCAAGACGACAATCTGGTCGACTTTCCGATGGCAAAGGCGCTCAATTGATCTCAGTGCTGCTGTTTCAAAGAGTGAACGAAGCCTGGACAGGCCGTCTGAAGATATGAGGTCACTCGGGAAACTTTTCCCGCCCACCTGCCATCGCAGCGCTCCACGGCCACGGCCAGGGAGCTCGGACAAGGCTCTCACCTGATTGGGCGCCGCCCAACGTAAGCAGTTTTGGCGCTAAGAAAATGATTTGAGCCTCCATGGCCGCAGACGACGCCATCACCCCATCTCAGCCATTGTGTCTTTCTGTCATTCCCCCGTGCTTTATACTCATCGGGGCACGCGGTCGCTTGTCACGCAATGTCGAGCTTCTCCAGAGTTTTGCAGCGCACGGCGCGCTCCGCCCTGCAGTACCAGCGCGGCGTCAACCCGGTGCAGAATGCTCTGGGCATGCAGGGCACGAGCAGGTGGATGAATGGTGTGCGCAACTATGCGGCCTTCACGCGTGACAAGCCGCACGTCAACATCGGTATGTCCGTCTCCTCTGCGCACCACACGCTCGAGCTCATTCCAGTGCAGGAACCATTGGCCACGTCGACCACGGAAAGGTACACACCGCCGGCCTCGCTTCCCTCCCAACCGAATGATTTCGCAAGCAACCCAAGACTAACGTGCATAGACGACCCTCACAGCCGCCATCACAAAGCGACAAGCCGAAAAGGGCTTCGCAAAGTTCCTCGAATATGGCTCCATCGACAAGGCCCCTGAGGAGCGCAAGCGCGGTATCACCATCGCCACCGCCCACATCGAGTACTCGACCGAGAACCGCCACTACGCCCACGTCGACTGCCCGGGCCACGCCGATTACATCAAGAACATGATCACGGGTGCCGCCAACATGGACGGCGCCATCATCGTCGTGGCCGCCTCGGACGGCCAGATGCCGCAGACGCGCGAGCATTTGCTGCTTGCGCGTCAGGTCGGTGTGCAGAAGATTGTCGTTTTTGTCAACAAGGTGGATGCCATCGAGGACAAGGAGATGCTGGAGCTTGTCGAGATGGAGATGCGCGAGTTGCTCAGCAGCTATGGTTTCGAGGGCGACGAGACCCCCATCATCATGGGCTCGGCCCTGTGCGCGCTCGAGGGCCGCCAGCCGGATATTGGTGAGCAGAAGATCGACGAGCTGCTCGAGGCGGTCGATTCCTGGATCCCCACCCCCGTCCGCGAGACCGAGAAGCCTTTCCTCATGGCCGTCGAGGATGTCTTTTCCATCGCTGGCCGCGGTACCGTCGTCTCCGGCCGTGTCGAGCGCGGTATCCTGAAGAAGGACTCCGAGGTGGAGCTCGTCGGCAAGGGTACCGCGCCCATCAAGACCAAGGTCACTGACATCGAGACCTTCAAGAAGTCCTGCGACGAGTCGCGCGCAGGCGACAACTCTGGTCTCCTCCTCCGTGGCGTCAAGCGTGAGGACGTCAGGCGTGGCATGGTGGTTTCCGTTCCCGGCCAAGTCAAGGCACACAGGAAGTTCCTCGTGTCCATGTACGTCTTGAGCAAGGAAGAGGGTGGTCGTCACACTGGCTTCGGCGAGAACTATAGGCCGCAGATGTTCATCCGGACAGCTGATGAGTCTTGCGCCCTTAACTGGCCAGAAGGCACCGAGGATGCGCACGATAAGCTCGTCATGCCCGGTGATAACGTCGAGATGGTCTGCGAGCTCCACCAGCCGCACGTTTTGGAGACGGGTCAGCGATTCAACATGCGTGAGGGCGGCCGGACAGTTGCTACTGGCCTGGTAACGCGCGTCCTGGAGTAGCGATGCACCGACGAGGATGATAACAAGCATGGTCCAAGGAGTAACGGGCATACCTAGTGTAAGATTCAAAAGGGGGTTTGGCTAGCTTGGGGACTGGGGATGAGGCTTCTTGTACAGTATTGCGTTGGACATATCCCCCGCTCTCCGCTTCTCGATTATTGTTCATCATGTACTTTATCATGACAAAAGGAATCTAGACAGAAGGCGTTGAGCATCTTGCAAGGTTGAAAATTATCATGATCTTCTGCAATCTCTTCAATAACCTGCTGCAACCATCATTCTCATTGTTTGTGGTCTCACATATCACTCAGCAAGCTTTACCCGAGAGGGGTGGCCTGTACCCTTTATCTACGAGCATGAACGCCTTCAGCATTCTCGTAGCATCAGAATGGTATACGATCGCTCAGCAGCACATCAAAGACTCCACTGTCCTATAGCCCCCCAGTCAATACCATCATTTCCACTCCCTACCCCACCTCCACCAACTTGCATCCCAAACCCCCCGAACTCCATCCCTTCAAACCTGTCTAGCCCAGGGCCTGTAAACAAATCAAAGCCCAGATCAAAGCCCAGATCAAAGCCCAGTTGCTCACCACCTGGCGTGACTTCGCTACTCCCCAGTGGTTTAGCATCCAGCACCGTATCAATGACCCTCGTGAAAATCTTACTCGCCTTCCGACATAGGTTGTAATTCGCCTCTCCCTGTCTGGCTCCAGAGTTCTCGACGTGTGCCGCGGCGTCGAGATGTGAAATTAGGACGCTGAGCATGCGTATAATTTCCGCTCTTGACACTTCAGCGGGGAATTGCTGGCCCGTCTGATGCTGTTCGCGAAGCGCCGTGGCCAATACTGACGCGGCCGGCACACCAAACAGCAAGATAGCCTGCAGCATGTCCCGGTGGATATCGTAACTCCGGTCGCGAATTGAACCTAGCGTGAGTACGTTGGCGAGAAGGTCGACTGAAACGCGGAGTAAGGCAGTGTTGAGCGTTAGGGTGTGTGAAACGAGACTTTGGATCATGAATTCGTTATACCCTAGATTGCCGAGTCTGTTAGTAAAAAAATTCGTAGAGTTTGCAAAACGCTGCACAGTACTCCAGGGCTACCCAAGACAGCGTCACAATGTGTGCCGCGACATTACTTACAGTGCGTCAGATAAACGATAATGAGCATAAGGCAGACGGTGGAGGGAATGTCCTCGTCCCAGCATGACTTCCAATAGCGCATGTGTTTGGGAAGAGAATCCCATGATGTGCGGATGCGCTGGGATATGTCGCTGCTCACACGTCAGAGTGCTACTGAGATTAATTACATTGAATCTGCGTACAGTAGTTGATGTTCAACGTTTTCATCGATTTTAATGAACGAGAACTCAAGGATCTCTTCTCGAAATCGGAGGGAGAGGTGACGTAGCCGGATCCAAGAGGATCTCAGCCACCGGCCCTTGGTGTTCCACCCTTCAGAGTCCAAGGATTGGATGGCAAGCTCCAGGACTGGCTTATCACCAGTTGTCTCGTTGTCGGCAAGGTCGAGCGGAAGGCTGATATCAGTATGTCTTTTGCTTATCCGTACCGGGCGACCGAGGAACGTCGAGATGGACTTGTCCTGGTTGTAGGACGAGCAGAAGATTCTTCGCCGGGTCTCGCGGAGCCACAAGGGAACACCAGCATTTGTGGATTCTTTGTGAATCCCCAAGGCGTATAATTGTGTCGCTAGCTCTCCAATGCGTTTCCATGAAGGCGGGCCTTTGGATTGTTAAATGATCCTTGTTCTCCCTTGAACAGCACTCGAGAGCGTACGTACCAGCATTGCCGCACATCGCAGTAGTGAAGAGATAGTTCTCATAATACATCCAAATGTTGATATCGTTTACCGTAGCTAACATGTTGCAAAGGAAGAGGCAAGTTGTACTCGCACGAAGTAGCTCGTCAATGAATCGTGACTTCATGCCCCGATCGGCTTGCCACTCGATGTCTTCAGTGACCCCGCCAAAGGTAAGGGACCTTCCAGCTATGGCGAGAAGGAAGCCAATGGTTTCGATTCGCAGATTTTCGCCTGAACAAAGAATATGAAAGTCGCGTGCTTCCAGTGATTGCGAGATCGTAAACGGTCGACTTGTGCTTTCCAAAACTTGAGTTATCAACTGAGAGCTTGGGGGTGTGCGTCGAAGGTTGTGCTTGTCGACCACGGACTCCATCGCGTTTATGGCATCAATCTGGAGCTGTGCTGGTACTACGCCCGCTTCGTTGCTTGCATTGTACCACAAGATGAGTTCTCGTATTGTCTTATAGTGGCGAAAGGCGCTCAAAACGTCACTTGCCATCCGATATCTCATAGACTTGGTGAACACGTGTTGATGAGTCAACTCTCGATCCGATCTCTCGGATGCGACAGACAATTCGCGTTGACGAGGTCTGGACTCATCATCTTGGGGTAGAAGAACTGCGTAAGAGCCGGGCCCAAGAAATCCCGGATGGTATACATCAGCAGCAACGGCATCAGCGAGTTTGTCACCTTGCGCTGGAGATGGCGGGGGATACACTGCATCTAAGCCTGGGTTCACTTTTGATGGTCGTCTGGTCTTCGTCAATCCAAGCCGTAATTCAGGGTGCAAGACGGCCCATACTTCCTCTTCAAGGGGCGCGATTCGCTGGTGCCGTTGTCGTCGGTGGAGTTGCGAGGCTTGGTTAGGGGCGCTGGATGGTAGAAACAGCGCTCTTCGATGCCTCGTTGCCGGCAACGGTCACATTTGGGGTGGCCGTGATCGCACTTGGTCTTATTCAATCTGCACGGCTCGCAGGATGCTGGCTTGCCGTTTCGCCGGCTACTATTGGTATTCCTGACGGTCGGTCAGATCAAGCAGGATTGGGGAAAGAGCCTTCATTGAGTGTACATGGGGAAGCTCGTGACGCGTCGTAGCTATGGCAAGAAGCTCCAAAATACGCAAGACCATGGTCATCTGAAAATGGCTGACTAAAGGGGATCCAAATCTTCGACTCGAGCAGTCAGTCGATCACAGAAGTCCGTACATATGTAGATCGCGATCGCGTCATAACGTGACGGCGGCCATCACACTGGCCTCTCTTATCGATAACCAACGTGAGCAGCTTGGTACCAGTGTATGCAGCAACAGCTTACAACAAATCGAAACTGCTATGCCACACCTCAGGCTCCTCTATTAACGTCTCAGAACTTTGGAAAATCTTGAACTCATATCCTCACGCAAGTTCTACCAACCTCGTGTCTGCGGCAAGACCTTATCACGTGCTCATGAAAAAACTTCGCAAAGCCCCTATGAAGCTGACCTCGATTACCAGTGTCCCACAACTACTTGGGCTTGACAACGTGAGAAAAGAAAATTCGAATTGTATCTCTGCCTTGCACAATGTTGGGGGTAGAAAGAGAGGGGTTGGTCGTTGCTTGCTCACATGGTTGATTTTGATTGGTAAAGCTCGAAGTCAATTACTCACATGGTGGAGGCGCAGCCCTCCAATCTCACCACAAGCGATGGTTCCCTCAAAAGTAGTTGCGGTCTGAGCGAACGGCCCCTAAGAGCCGCTATTAGTGAGGTGCAAGGCGGAGCGAAGCCCAGAATACGATCCGCTAAGCGCCAGCAGCCGAACGCGCGGGGGCCAAACACGAGAGCCTGCGACTCCCGCTCCCTGGTTCCTCAGCTTCACACCGAAACCTCGTGTCAGCTCCCGCATCTCTACAACCCGAGGCTTTCTGCCTGAGCGATTCTAGGGATGGTGACTTACGCCGCCTCCCACGCCGTGTCGATGACGAAATGAGAGAAGCAGTTCTTCCACCCGTTCATGCGTATGATTGGTCTGTTGTCTGAAGTCAGGGAGCTGGGGCTGAGTCGAACTGGATCAGCCATTGCCCATTTCGGGAGGCCGAGGGCTAGCTGCGGATGAGAATGAGGGTCCTCGTCTTATTTTTAAAGGTGAACTTGCGGTGCATTTTTTTTTTTCAGTCGTTCACATATAGACGTTAGGTCGCTGCATTGTGGTCGTTTCCCATAGCTGATCAATATTCTACCATCCGTCTTCACTTCAGCGCATTCAGAAACACAAGTACATTGAACAAGAACTAGGCAGCTGCCACCTTTGTGCGCATTGCCATTGGATATAGTTGGTTTAAAGGTTGACAAAATGGCTTGTAGCGAGCGGAAGCCGTTGTTGGATGAGAAGTTCGTGCACATTGATGCACTGGAGAGCAATGGACAAACATCACCAAACAGGAGAAAGACAAAGTTCTGGGAGCCGAAGTTTTCCATGTGGAGCCTACTTCTCCCTTTACTTTGCGGGTCTGCTATATACGGAGCTTACGTTGTCTCCAATCAACAGCATTCTCAGCGGCCAACCTCGAACATCCCCGAACAGATCCCGACTGATGGGACTACCTCGAACTATACATGCGTCCCAGGACAGTCATGTTGGCCATCTACGAGCGAGTGGAGCGCATTCAACCGGAGCATCAATGGAAATCTAAGACTGACAGTACCCTGGGCCGCGCCATGCTATTCTAGTCCATCGAGCGAAGAATGTCAAGAGGTTGCGGTAAACTACACCGACGGTACCTCACGTACAGCACAATACGGCGCAATGGAGTTTCTAGACTGGGAAACGTGTGGACAGTCGCAGTGCTTCCTCAACTCTTACAATCCATCATCGCCTGTATCGGGGGCGTGCACGCTGGGCAGACTATCCACGTATTATGTACAAGCGCAGACGGCAGACGATATCAGTAAGGCGTTAGATTTTGTTCGGGGTCATGGAATCCGCGTTTCAATCAAGAATACAGGGCACGACTACTTCGGCAGGTCAAACGCAGCGAACTCATTGGCAATTTGGACGCACAACATGAAGGATGCGAAGTATCACAACACATTTCAAACAAAAGAATGCAATATGCGCTATGAGAACATTGGAGAAGTTGGTGCAGGCATACAGGCGCAAGAAGCCTGGAGGTTCTTTGAGCCTCTCGGCATGCTCGTCACAGTGGGTGCTGTGGGCTCAGTTGGTATTGCCGGAGGATTCGGTCAAGGAGGTGGCCACGGACCGCTTGGACCTGCCTACGGCCTCATGGTGGATCAAGCTGTCGAGTTCGACGTTGTCACTGCCGATGGGCAAAAGCGGACCATCAACGAGTGCTTAGACCCGGACCTTTTCTGGGCCATGCGAGGAGGCGGTGGTGGCAATTACGCTGTCTTGACGTCGTACAAGTTCCAATTGCACCCAGCAGTTCCGCTCAATGTGTACAGCTTCCAGGCTCACTTTCCAATTCCGGAGGGCGACATCACCGAGTCCAAGGTTCACCGCGATATCATCGGAGCACTTGCTGCAAATCAGACCCTCTTTGGCAGCCACGGAATCGCTGGATACAACTTCCTACATCTAGATCATATGGTTTCTTTGCAGGTCATGCCTTCTAGCGATACTGAGGCCGTTAAGAATATTACCTCGCAATGGCATGACTTCCTCACCGACTACCCAGGGCTTAATATAACGGAAAACGTTTACCACACTTTCCCCTCCTTTTCAGAATGGCACAAGTTTACCGCAAGGCCTGAGATCTCTCGCAACGGGCCCGTTGGACTTGGTATAATGGAGGCGAGTCGCTTCATACCCAAAGATCTTTTCACCTCAGCCGAAGACATCGAGCAAGTAGTGAACGCTGTAGTCACGGCAATGCAGTTATCTCATACCAACCATGGTGGTGGCAGTGCCCAGCTCTACGCCACTGGGCCGCTCAATCACCCTGACAACAGCAAGACTGGAGTCAATCCCGCGTGGCGCAACTCTCTCTGGCATGTGGTTATGGGCGCAGCATGGACGACAAGCACATCATCCCGCATGCGAACACAGATTCAGAGCACTATCTCCGCGTCAGTACAGCCATTTAAGGCGCTGACACCGGGCGGTGGGTGCTATATGAATGAAGGTGATTGGATGGAGGACAATTGGCAGCAAACGTTCTTCGGTGAGAATTATGGTCGATTATTGGAAGTGAAGAGACTATATGACCCAACCGGCTTGTTCAATTGCTGGAAGTGCGTGGGATGGACTGGATACGATGAGTAAGTACATCAAACGACAAGGAACGAATGGAAAGTATGCTAACAAAGGGCAGTCCGATGTACTCCTGTTACACTCAAAGCCGGAGCGATCCGCATCCAACTATACCGCTTGGGCCTGTGGCTTAAGCGATTCTGGTATCTCGGAGAGCAACAACCTCGGATCCCTTTTGGCGTTTATTAAACTAGGTGAAGCTTACGGTATTTGCTTTGAAACCTACAATGTTTTTCGTGTACAAATTTTGACCTCTACACGTTTGAGCTCATTCCACGCTCTTACCCTATTCGCCTATGCTCATGTTTTGTGCCACAATCTCATTGCAATGGTCTCGCCAAGCAATAACGTCTCACAGCGACCGATTGGTGCGCGCGTACGTAGAGGGACCGCTCGGTGAACCCTCATCGAGCGCGTGGAGCAGGACGGGAGCTTAGTGGTTCTCTAAGGCGTTTGTGGTCATCAGCGGGGTGGAATACATTCACCACAACCGGTGGCGGCCCAACTTCTCCACCGAGAGCCCTCACCTTCACAGACCCAACGCAAGTTCCTTTTGTGCACCGCGCGGCAGCATTAACACCAAGCGAGCTTCCACACACACATCCCTCTTTTTCTGCTCGCGCACTCAACTCCTCGTTCACTCAACAAGACAAATCAATCGCCTCAAAGTCACCCCACGCGGCTACGAGCAGGTAGGATACCATGCGCGCCAACACTGCAGCTCTACTTTCGCTTCTTCTTCCTCTCATCGTCGCCGGCGCGCATCATGGTCACAACCATGGTGTTGCACATGGTCATGGGGCCCATCGTCGAGCACTCGAGGTCGAAGTTGTCACTGTCGTGGAGGTCGTCACGGTGACTATCGTCGGATCAAGCGCTCAGCAGTCAACTTCTCCTGTGGTACGTTGATTAAGCCTCGCTTTCCTTGCCACTCACCGACATCCCCAGTTCCCCGAGAAGGAGGCTCCGTCTGCTGCGTCGATCGCATCACCACCCAGCGAGAGCGGCAACCCTTATCAGCCTCTCGTGGCCGTCGCCAACTCTGCATCGGTGAAGAACTCATGCAACTATCCAGTATATGTCAAGTCGGAGGGTCACGACAGCTGCGGATCAGGCACCGAATGTGAGCTCGTCGCGCCAAGCTCAACCTACACCGAGAAGTTGCGCAACTGCGAGAACGGCGGCATCTCACTCAAAATCTCCAAGACACAGGATATGCGCAACCCCATGCAATTCGAGTATAGTGTCTGGCCCAACAAGAAGACAGTTTCGTACGACATCTCGTATCTAAACTGCATGAAGAACACCAAGGGCGAGAAGGATCTCAGTGCGTGCGTCGGCCATGAAGGAGGCATCCAGGCTGGTGCTGGCGACGACACTTGTCCAGACTATCACTGCAAGGCAAACGAATGGTGCGACCAACAGGCCTACGTCGTTGCCGAGTTCGACTACAAGCCTGGGGCTCCCGTGGGTGCTTGTGCGGTCGAGAAGGGCATTGCTTTTGAGCTTTGCGCTGGCAACCGGTACTCGTGGCGCACGCCTCGATAAGGGTGGGGGTAATGTAGGTGATTTGGGTGCCTACGTGCTATTAGGCGAAGGGAGGAACGGTAGTCTTCTTCTTCTCGCTGACATATGGCGTGGGATCCTTGATTGGATCCTCGGGATGTCTCGGGCGTTCAGTCGTGGGTTTCTCTCACCCTCTCTCCAATGTGGACATCCTCCTTCTTCAAACAAGGACATGCACAAGACGGCAAAGGGAACTAGCGATCACCAAACAGGGTTTGAAACGGGGGTTTAGGTAGTCTAGGCATCTAGGCCACGAGTCCACGACAATCACGATCGGTTTCTCAAGTTTTAAGTTGCTACCACCAGTTGCAAGAACAAAGTCGTGATTCGTGTGTCCCTAAGCGCACGCTCAGGTAAGATTACTCGTGGCTGACCTGTAAGCTAACCTGCATTTGCCCAAAATGCACTGCATCTATCGTTGACCAATCGTAGGGCTGAACAGTCCTCGCTTTCCTTCCCAACACGTTTGAGAGCCTATCTAGTGCGAGCATTTCTCGCGACTGATTCTAAGAGAACAAGTTCCAGGCTCTCGCATCGCCGAGCCGCAAGTAACGACTACTAATGGTAATCATCTCTGTTAATCGTCAATAACTTTGACAGTGACTACTTGATACTTATTAAGACGTACTAAAGGTACTAAAGCTATCCAGGTATATATATATATATATATCAGAACATCAAGCTTAAGCACGAAGATTCTGGTTGAGGACTACAGTAATTAGAGTTAAGTGTTACTCCGGCTATCGTGGGAGCCAGGCACACGGGGCATGATGACAAGACTACTGCAGGAACAAGGTACCCATCCGTCTACGTGCCACTTCCTAGTTCGCCCTACGCGAAAATCGACCAGGGTGCTACTCCAATGCTGACGACAACCCATCCCGGCCCCTCTCTCCCTCCAACAACACCACGACACGGGCGCGTCGTAATCTCCACAGGCCTAGGCGCTATCTGAAACGTGCCAATGGGGAGTAATTATGGTATCTCTACTGTACCTGCAGCTGCAGCTTACTGTGCGGCAGTGGCGCTGCCGTGCGCTCGGACTTCGGGTGCCCCATAGCAGGTGAGATCGGTATTTTTGCGACGTGGCGATGCTGCAGATGTCTCGGTGATGAACCGGTATTCTGGTGGTTGACCACGATAGATAAGTATCCGACATGAGGGGCCGATTTTGATGTTGTGGTCTTCTTCACAGCTATTGTCATTCCCTCAGTTACCCCCCAGTCATTCCTTTACAGTCCAACCTCAAGCCAATCTTTACCAACATTCCTTCGAACCCACACCTCCAGCATATTTAGCATCTGCAACTCTTCAGTTAACCTTCGCGGCTACTCTGCACTTCTTGCTACTTCTCACTCCGTCTGTCATTTATCGAAGAGCACTAGAGCCTCACAACGCAATCTCGCACCACCAACTCGACACACTCATTGCAGTGACCTCGCTGTTGTGAGCCGCTCTGCTTCGTCAATTTCAGCCTTCTTGCCAGACATCTAGCTACGTCCACGAAATACTCTTCTCTGTGTCGACCTTCTTGGAGAACTCTGCGCCGTTTTAACGCCTTCCCCATTTCTTCATTAACAATGTTGCTTTTGCTTCCGCTGCTCTTCTCCTCGTCCTTGGTCGCCGCAGCGCCACGTCATCCTCGGGACGTGGCAAAGGCTCACACGACAACGACAGTCACGATTACCACGGTCGTAAACACAGTTTATGAGACTTTGAATGTGACACCCACTTCATCTACCCCGACTGTAGTACCGGAAGTAGGAAATGTAACCTCAGACGCTGGTTACATATCATCTCAGTCTCAACCAACGGGTACCAAGCCATCTTCGGCAGTAAACAACGAGACGATTCTGCCTGAAAGCAACAAAGCTACCACCAAGGCCGATGGTGACACACTAGAACGCATGTCCGACAGCCAAGTTAAGGCCATCTACAAGACCTGCTGGAACGGCGCGCTTCAGTGGCCTATACCCAACACTCTCAACCCTGTCGTCGACGTAGTGGCTCCACAACTTAGCATCTTTGCCCTCCCCGCAGCAAAGCCCAACACCCTGACAGTCCATAACTATTGCTCCTATAAAGTCTACTTCAACCACTTCAATGGAGCAAACAACCTGGAAAGCGGAAGGATTGACGCTGGAGCAACGATCGATCGACCTCTTGCAGGCACCGTCATGAAAGTATCCAAGACATCGGACATGGCGAAGGACATGCTCATCGAGTACGCGGTTGCCGGCGACGGTAGACTATACTACGACCTCAGTCTGATCACCTGCGTGGAAAATGGTGACAAAACTGCGTGTGCGGGACAAGAGGCTGGCTTGCAGCTGGGGAACTCCAATGCTAAGAGTTTCCAGTGCGCTCCTGAAAAATGGTGTGACGACCAGGCGTATCTGTATCAAGTAAGTTGACCCCAACATCTTTGTGTTGCATTGTGGAAGATGATGGACTGACCTATGCTAGGAGAATCTTTGCAAGAAACAGAATCCTGTTTCGTCATGCAGCCCGAGCGACGGGTTGACTATGGAATTATGTGCCAGTCAAAAGCGCTAGATCTGCATAGACCAGAGTAGTGGAAGTCGTTGCCGAGTTACTTTATGATATCATGCGTTCTTGACGGACATTCTCTTCTTTTTTGAGCCGGGAGCGAAACCAGTTGTTACTTTCATGTACATATTTGCCCACGTGGCTGTTTTTTTATGATCGAGAGCAGAGATGCTACGAATATATATTCAATTTTGACTAAACCTCCATCCACAAATGAAGATTAGCCGCCGATAATCTGTAGTCAAGCAAACACATAGAGCCTGATGATGCCATGGTACTGAGTCCGATGCCTTGAGCCTGCCATGGCCAGGACTCAAATGCTCCCTAATACATCTGACCATGTGGAACCCTCTGCAAGGCGACTCAGCCTAAGCGACTCTTCAGGAAGTTGCGCAGTTGTCCGATTACATCGTCGCTGAGCGACTGTTCGCATGCAGACGACTCAATGTGCTGAAATAAGCTCGACAGTTTGGCGAAATGTCACATCGCAAGTTGGACACATATATGGGTCAATCTCGCTGTGGTAGGACTCAATCTCGCCATCGTGGAGCAGTTCGTCGTGATAGTAGGCGTCGATGAAGTAGCTCCACTTGCGGCATTCTGCGGCGAGCATGTTGAGATGAATGTGATCGGCGTCGCTGCAAGTGCCGTATTCAAGATGGATAATCTGAAAGTGTGGGTAGTACATGCGCAGAGGAGTCAGGAAATGCTTACCATGCCGCCGTAAGTCTTGAAGGTACGAGTGCATCTATAACACTCGTAGTTGGCCACACGATGGGATAGTCGATGCTACACATAATTAGTACCCTACAGTTGCATATGGAAGAAGTCTTAGATACCTGATATAGATGGCTTGGTGTAGTGAAGTGCCGCTCACAGTCTTCACAGACGTTGAAGTCATCGACATGCTGCCAGTACTCATCGGAGTCGGGATCCCAGTGCTCTCCGTCACCATCATCGCAGCCTTGACAGACTTTACGACAGCCACGGTTGCGGCAGTGATTGAGGAGGTCATCCCAGGAAGTACCGTCGAAATCACACTCGGGACACTCGTAGTGGTGTAGAGAGTCGCGGATGTGCTGGCGGAGCGAGTGGTGGGTGCGATAAGACCTATTGCAACGGTCGCACCACCTGGAGGCTGTAAGCAGACATCAGGTTCTCGTTACAGCTCTCACTTACACGACCGTATTGTTGATGTTGCGCAGTTGATCGGCCGTCTCCTAGTAGCTGTGTCGGGTATGTTGCAATAAACACCAGAAACAGCAGTCAGTGATAACAGATCGCTGAATCCCAATTAGGTATGAGGTAGACCTTGCTGGAACGCAATGAGGAACGCTTGAAAGATAGCTTCTGGCTTTATGAAGAGTATTGCAGTTGCCGAGCAATGCCCAAGGGGCATTTGTCAATATATCAAACATGGTCTGTAAAAAAACAAATTTTCATCGCGGTCGGATACCCGCAGGGAGCATACGTCCTGTTTGGTGGACGGATGGCTGCAGATGCACCCCTGTGAATCCCTGTTTATCAGACATGTAGTAAACCCAGTCTATCGCCGGACGGAACTGAATGCGCTAGTATACCATATACGACATAGCGATTGACTAACCAGTTCCTCGACTTCTGTATTGCCCCACCGTCAAGCGTCTGACCAAAAGATGGATAATCTACGTGCATGAACAGACCAGACAGCTTCGTAACACTCGTCGCAGGTGGGGCACTTGAAGCAGTCGATTTTGTTAAGATTCCCATGTTCGTCTGTCAGAGACCAGATGGGCTGTTGCTGGGCAATCTCGGAAGGAGGCTGGTCATGCAGCTCGATCTTTTCCATATTAAGTTAGGTAGATCAGTACCATCGTGGACTTGACCTAGGAAGGCATCGATGTTGCATTTTCTCCGGGCGCCCTTTCAACACCGGATTTCTCGCTACCATATCTAGCAATTATTTATTTGTGCCGTGTTGGGTTTTGTGTAGTGGAAGAGATGTGAACTCGGCGTTGCTCGGACCGTCGCCGACGGCCCGGCCCTAGCAGAATGTGTACTCTGAACACTAGTGATCCAATCGAAGTGGCCGTGACTCCCCTTAGGTATAGTATGGACGCAATGACTCTGAGCTCGAGTAGAGACCAAGCTAAGTAGGAAAATTTGTTCTCATCTTTTGTCCCCTTTCTTCTTTAGACTTGACTTCATCTAACTTTTTCTGCTCTTCTTCAAATTGCCAGCACCAACATGTCAACTCCTTGCACAATGAGATGCGTAGGTAGCTCTCGATCTGCAGATATTAGAAGAGAGCCAAGGTGTCCTGCTCAGATGAAAATAGAACAAACCTGTACGAACGGACAACCTCTACCTAAGTGGTTGATATCAGCAGACCGACATGGTTGGAGACGCCTAGTACAGAACTTCACCCCATCTTGGGTGCGTTTCACTCCTATATAGTACAAACATGCTGTTTAATGTGAAGACTAATATTGGAATGCAGTTCGCAGTCACGATGGGCACAGGCATCGTTTCGGTTCTACTCCATGCACTCTCGGACCTGTACCCGCAACATCACGGCTCACTGAAGCTTCTGAGCATCGTCTTCTTCATGCTTAATATCTTTCTCTTCGTTGCCATCTCTGTTGTCTCGGTCCTTCGCTACACTCTATATCCGGCAACATGGATCCTCATGCTTCGTCACCCTGTTCAATCGCTCTTCCTAGGTGCACTACCCATGGGCTTCGCTACGATCATCAACATGTTTGTTGCAGTATGCGTACCAGCTTGGGGAGGATCAAGTCCCTCGGTTGCTTGGGCTATGTGGTGGGCCGACGTCGCTGTCAGTGTTGCATGCTGTCTCTGGCTGCCCTTTCAGATGTAGGTATACGAGTACCTTTCTCTTGCGGTGACAAACATGCTCACGATGGCTAGGATGACAAAGCATCAAAATCGTCACGAGACGATGACAGCGGCCTGGCTTCTGCCCATCGTTACGTGTGTTGTGGCAGCAGCATCGGGTAGTGTCGTAGCATCGATTTTACCTAACCCTGATCATGCACTCATTACAATCATCACCAGCTACATACTATGGGGAATGGGCGTACCTCTCGCGCTCATCGTATTGGCGATGTACTTCCACCGCCTAGCGATCCACAAGCTGCCGCCACAGGAGGTTATCGTCAGCGTTTTCCTCCCTCTAGGTCCCATGGGACAGGGAGGATATGCCGCCATGCAGCTTGGGATCCAGGCTTCGAAGATCTTCCCTGAAACAAAGACGCTGGACCCCATGGCTGGCGAGATACTCTACGTACTCGGCTGGATGACGGCGGTGGTACTTTGGGGGTCGGGACTCGTGTGGCTCTTCTTCGCTGTTGCGTCGATCAGTCGGAGCAAATTTCCTTTCAACATGGGCTGGTGGGGCTTTACTTTTCCGGTTGGAGTGTTCACGATGTCTACGATCACCATAGGAGTGGAGCTCCCGTCACCATTCTTCAAGCTGCTGGGAACGGTTAGTGTATTCTCCCCTCATCTTGCACGTCCAGACTAATGGTACGCGTAGGTCTTCGCAATCAGCGTCATGCTCCTTTGGCTTGTCGTTGCTATCGGTACTACGAGAAACATGCTCTACGGCAATCTCTTTGAGGCGCCCTGCCTGCGTGAGATGGAAAAGAAAGCAAGCACAATAGCAGCGGGAGAGGAGCAGCAGGGCGCATGAATGTATGGATATTATATTCTGCTGCAATAGACACGACAACAAATGGAAAAGAGTCCTCAGTGCATGTGTGATTAGTGACGGTTCGGTGCACGAAGCCCTCGCCATGATTAGGCTTGGCACTGGGTCCCGTTGGTGGCGTTAGTGAGGCTGATGTAGCAGGCTCCAGCAGCCGCGTAGACAGGGCCCGTTTCACCCAGAAGCTTCACCTTGTGGTACCAAGGCAGCGCGATTGGGCAGAAGCGGCGATGCTGCCGGGCGCGCGAGGGCGCTTGATGCGAAAGGGACACAGTGTTAGGTTCGGGGTGCCGCTCGGCTGTCTTGCTCTGCCATTATTTTGTCCGGATGTCTAAGCGGTTCCAGCGGGTTCCATCGAAGTTTGGTGTTGCGGCGGAAAGCACGGACGGGCCTTCCTAGGCAACTTTGGAGCTAACTCGGACAGCGGTGACGAGGTGAATCGAGCTCCAACTTACTTAAACCACCACACCCCGGGCACTTGACACCATCTCCCTCCATCTCGCCCCCCACTCACCCGCCTTCTACTCAACCGTGCTGCAGCTTCCACACTCGCTCTCGGCACCAGAAAACGCGACCTCGCACCATCACACGCAGAACGACCAGCACAATGTCGGCTGAGCCAGATCACACCAAGCCCAAGGTGGATCTCTCCAAGTACGTTTCCTGCCCCAGCCCGTGGAGCGTGAGAGGCAGCTGCTAACAGAGTCGCAGAGATCCATCTGGCGCCGAGCACAAAGATGTAGCTATCGCCAGACGCCTCACACAGCCCACAATCACTGACACGCCACAGGTCGACGAGACAGCAACTGCCATCCTCAAGAAGAAGAAGAAGCCAAACTCGCTGATGTGCGTATCATTCCGGTCATCATTTCTACCAGCTATACTGACTCCCCCCAGCGTAACCGACGCCGTCAACGATGACAACTCGATCATCGCCCTATCAAACAACACGATGGAGACGCTCCAGCTGTTCCGCGGCGACACCGTCCTCGTCAAGGGCAAGAAGCGGAAAGACACCGTCTTGATCGTGCTCGCAGACGACGACCTTGATGATGGATCAGCGCGGATAAACCGCGTTGTTCGCCACAACTTGCGGGTCAAGCACGGCGACGTTATCACCATTCACCCGTGTCCCGATATCAAATACGTACGTGTCCTCAAACCGACTAATGACGATATCAAGCCTATACTCATTTATTTTGTAGGCCAAGCGCATCGCAGTCCTCCCCATCGCAGATACCGTCGAGGGTATTACCGGCTCATTATTCGACGTTTTCCTCGCGCCCTACTTCCGAGAAGCCTACCGACCCGTCCGCCAGGGCGACACCTTCACAGCGCGCGGTGGCATGCGACAAGTAGAGTTCAAGGTTGTAGAGGTCGACCCGCCGGAGTTCGGCATCGTTGCACAAGACACAGTCATCCACTGCGAGGGCGAGCCGATTCAGCGCGAGGACGAGGAGGGCAACTTGAACGAGGTTGGTTATGACGATATCGGTGGTTGCCGCAAGCAGATGGCGCAGATTCGAGAGCTCGTCGAGCTACCGCTCCGCCATCCACAGCTCTTCAAGTCCATCGGTATCAAGCCGCCGCGCGGTATCCTCATGTACGGCCCGCCTGGTACCGGTAAGACGCTGATGGCGCGTGCTGTCGCGAACGAGACTGGCGCCTTCTTCTTCCTCATCAACGGCCCCGAAATCATGTCAAAGATGGCCGGTGAGTCGGAATCGAATCTGCGAAAGGCGTTCGAGGAGGCCGAGAAGAACTCCCCTGCCATCATCTTCATCGACGAGATCGATTCCATTGCACCCAAGCGTGAGAAGACCAACGGCGAGGTCGAGCGCCGTGTTGTTTCACAGTTGCTTACCCTTATGGACGGCATGAAGGCTCGCTCCAACGTTGTCGTCATGGCTGCCACCAACCGACCGAACTCGATCGATCCCGCCCTCCGTCGCTTTGGTCGCTTTGATCGTGAGGTCGATATCGGCATTCCCGACCCTACCGGCCGTCTCGAGATCATGCAGATCCACACCAAGAACATGAAGCTTGGTGACGACGTCGACCTACAGACGATTGCCGCTGAGACTCACGGTTACGTTGGTTCCGATTTGGCATCTCTTTGCTCTGAGGCTGCCATGCAGCAGATCCGTGAGAAGATGGACCTGATCGATTTGGATGAGGATACCATCGACGCGGAGGTTCTTGATTCGCTTGGTGTCACTATGGAGAATTTCCGCTTCGCCCTCGGTGTCTCCAACCCATCCGCTCTCCGCGAAGTCGCCGTCGTCGAGGTTCCCAACGTTCGATGGGAAGACATTGGTGGTCTCGAGGACGTCAAGCGCGAGCTCATCGAGTCTGTGCAGTACCCTGTTGACCATCCGGATAAGTTCCTCAAGTTCGGCATGTCTCCTTCCCGAGGTGTGTTGTTCTACGGTCCGCCCGGTACAGGTAAGACGCTGCTTGCCAAGGCTGTTGCCAACGAGTGCGCGGCCAACTTCATCTCGATCAAGGGACCCGAGCTGCTTTCCATGTGGTTTGGTGAGTCTGAGAGCAACATTCGAGACATTTTCGACAAGGCACGTGCCGCGGCACCCTGCGTTGTCTTCTTGGACGAGTTGGACTCGATCGCCAAATCACGTGGAGGGTCCCAGGGCGATGCTGGTGGTGCTTCTGACCGTGTCGTCAACCAGCTCCTGACCGAGATGGACGGTATGACTTCAAAGAAGAACGTGTTCGTCATCGGTGCCACCAATCGTCCCGAGCAGCTCGACAACGCTCTGTGCCGTCCTGGACGTCTCGATACTCTCGTCTACGTCCCTCTGCCCGACCAAGCTTCCCGTGTCAGCATCCTGAAGGCCCAACTCCGCAAGACGCCTGTGGCGGAAGACGTCAACATCGACTTTATTGCCCAGAACACGCACGGTTTCTCCGGTGCTGATCTCGGCTTCGTCACCCAGCGTGCCGTCAAGCTTGCCATCAAGCAATCAATTTCGATTGACATTGAGCGCCGCAAGGCCCGCGAGGCTGCTGGTGAGGATGTCGACATGGAGGTTGAGGAGGAGGACCCTGTTCCTGTGCTCACCAAGGCTCACTTTGAGGAGGCTATGCGCTCCGCCCGCCGATCCGTCACTGACGTCGAGATCCGCCGCTATGAGGCTTTTGCCCAGTCGATGAAGAACTCTGGCGGCTCGAGCTTCTTCCGCTTCCCTGACGCCGAGCAAGCGGCTGCGGGCGAGCAGAACACATTTGGCGCAGGGGGTGAGGACGAGGATCTGTACAACTAGACGGATTTCATGGGTTTTCGAATGATGAGTTCATATGGTTCACGAGGATAGGTTTGGCGCTATTCAGTTCAGCTTCTTCATCATATGGAACGGCTTGACGCCTCTAGAATAGATAGAGGTGCGTAATTGCAGGCGCCGATGGGACATTAGTAGTGGTTTCATGAGATGACCGCCTGAATGAGAATGCATGTTTAATCTAACTATTATACTGTGTATCAAAGTGTGATGACGATGGATCCTGAACTCGAACCATGCCGCTAGGAATCGCCCAGTGTATGCTAGCATTGCGGTGCAGCTCAGATGGGTCATTCCTTTGCGCAAATCTTGGCCTTGGGGTCTATGACACTCCAGACGACGCTTTACGCATCTCGTGCAAAGCATTCATTCGTACACAGTTTTTCCCATTCGTGTTGTTAAGCGTACACTGCAGGCATCGACGATGTAGAGCAAGCTGCTCTTTGGCAGTTGATGAACTACAGACTCTCCCGAGTCTGTAGCAGCTATACCAGAGCTCTGAGCGGCTTGGCTGAGCTGTGGTGTTGGCTTTTGATACTGGAGGGTCGGATGCATCACTGTCCAATCTGGACGCGGTGCTGTCCTGTGCGGCGCCGAGTGGTTTCAGTGCCTCTACATGCTCTTGCGCTCTGTTTGAAACGGCAGCAGCATGACTTGGGCACGAGAGGAAGGAGAAAGCGAGGATATCACTTGTCGTCGTGGTATGTGATATCGCACACCTTCTCCAGCTCCTTCATGACGCTCTTGGTGCCTCGCCTGACAGCCTCGTCAGGAATTTTGAGCTGGTAGTCGTCGGAGTCATCGCCGTTGCCGTAGGTGGTGCCGTTACTACCATTGGTTGTGCCGTTGATCTGGCCAGCTCTCATCTGCTCCTTGATCTTCTCCATGGCGAGATTGCGGGCTTCCTCGGCGGTGGTGGCCTGTCCTGAGCGGAAGAGGTCGGTGATGTAGCGTTTGAGTTCGTCCTGGAATCCCGATGCTCGAAGCTGTTCATCGAGGGTGCTTTCAATGTTGCGGATGCCGCCCTCGGAGAGCAGGGCGGAGTAGATGTTGTTGCGCAGTTCTTGGGAAATGCCGCCTTGAGCCTGGTCAGTGGTCATGCTGACGGGTTTGCTGCTGGACATGTCTGGATGGATGTAGTTGCTGGTAGTGTGTTGGATAGCGGATATCAGTGAAGCCGGTCTGCAAGCACAGCGTGCCCCGTGTTGAGAAATGCAGTGGGGAAGATTCGGTAGGCGATGATGGTAGTGTACGGTAGTCTACCGCTGAAGGCTCGTGATGTGACGTGACGTGATATTGGCCAAGATTGCTGTTCCGGATCCGATAGTGGGTGCAGGTCGGCGCGCAGACGAGGAACTGCTGTGCAAGGCGAGAGCGGCATTTATTGTGCTGGTGGACAGCTGCGTGCGAATTTATAGAGATGTGTTGGGCGCGGATGACAAGACAAGACGCGGTGCAGGGTGTGGTACCTGGATGCTTTGTCGAAACATTGGCTCCAAGGTTCATGAGCCGGGGGGCACGGACGGCTGTCCCGCGCATTGGCTTCGGTTGCTCCGCTAGCCGCCTGTCGAGTGGCATTGGCATGGGCATGGGCACGGGCATGGGCATAGCCAAATGCAGTCCTGCCAGTATACCTACAATACACTGCAATCTTCACCGTCACCTGCGCCGTTGTTGCTCTCATCGTCCGGCTGTGTGCAGAAGCAGCCTGCAGCCTCCCTGCAACACGTGCATCGCTCGCTGCCCGCACCCTGCGCCTCGTCCACCGCCCGCGCTTCGAAGACGGCAGCGTAGGCTTTGGGCGACAAAGCGCTTAAACCTCCGCCACGCCTCGAGACGTCGACGGCCGTCCCCCGCCCTCTCCCACCTGCTCCAGCTGCTCCAGCTGCTAGCTCTGTATCTGATACAGCGCCCCAAGAGCCGGCGTGCTCCCGTCCAGCACGAAACCCGCCCGGTCAATCTCGCTTCGTCTCAGACAGGGTATCACTCACGACGTACGGCTGCCGGGGGCCCAGCACCGCACCAGCCTCAAGTTCGCCCAACACCACCTCTGCTGTCCGCGACGTCCCCTCTGCGAGCAGCCCTGAGAGTGGCTTTGGCGGCACCTTCTCGCTCCCCTCGTGCCCTCCCCCCTCGGAGCCGCTGCGAAGCCTACGACGGCATTCACAATGGCCTACACGACAAAGTACCACGACGACTCGGACGCCGACGACGAGTTCGAGCGCCAGGGCATACACAGCCCGACCCTCCCCGCCGAGTACGAGAGTTCGCCCACGAGCTCCGGCCCGCTGAGCACAGAACACACCCCGACCACCTTTACCCACTCGAGGGACAGCAAGAGCAGCCCCACCGAACACATAATGGAGTGGTCGGCCGACCAGGCCGCAGACTTCATAGCAGACCTGGGCTTGGAGCAGTACGCCGACACGTTCGTAGACGAGGGCATCACAGGCGACGTTCTGGCCGCCTTGCAGCATGCCGAGCTGAAGGAGATGGGCGTAGGCAGTGTGGGCCACCGCCTGACCATCCTCAAGGCCGTCTACGAGATCAAGGTCAGGCAGAACGTGCCCATGGACCCAGATGACTACGTTCCGCTGTGTAAGTCTCCGCTACTTTCTGTGCCACCCACGTTCTAACCGCCACATCAGCTGCAGATACATCGGCACAGGAAGCGCCGCCAACACAGGACGACTTTGCCAAGGTCATTCGTGTCGTCCAGGCGCGGGACGAACGCATACACACGGCCGAGTCTGAGCTGCGACATCTGCGCGAAGACCTCAGCAGAGTCATGGACGAGAACAAGCGGCTACGGGAAGAGATCCTGCCGCTCGTGCGCATGCTGAAAGACAGCCAGCAGCCGCTGCCCACTCCCCACGAACACACTGTTACCTCTCCCCCGCCCACGGAACAAAGGTCCGGCGGAAGCAGTCTGTCGCGTAAGTTTTCCACTAAGAAGCTTTTCCTTGGGTCAGCCCCAAAGAACCCCTCTCCCACCATCCAAGAACATCGTGCTCTTGTCGATCATTCTTCTTTGGATCCTTCAGCAGCAGCTGTAGCAGCATCCTCACACCTCACAGCATCGCTTGGTGGCGGCCAGCAAATGTCGCCCAACTCGATTGCGCAACCTTCGCCCACTTCACCTGCATACACCCAGGGCCAAAGCCGACAGTACAACCGCGAAATACCTCGAAGCGGACACGACCACGACACTACCCCAGGATGGGGCCAAACAAATACCTGGGCCTCCGACACAACTGCTGTCTCCGACCGCAATCGCGATCCTCGCGCTACTCCCGCACCATTATCAGCTCGGCCCATGCGGACTGCGCCTACACCGAACCCCGACGATCGAGATCCTCCGCTATCAGGCGGCTCAAGCACGCTAAATGCACCCACATCGAATCCCGCGTCAACACCATCGACCAACCCGCAAGTCGAGATCTTCAAATCTTTCCGAGTATCCATTGACGATCCATGTCACAAGGTTCTTCCAGTAGCACTCAAAAAGTACAACATCACTGCTGATTGGCGGCAATATGCACTCTATATTGTGCATGGCGACCAAGAACGATGCCTAGGCTTGAACGAACGACCCCTGATACTGTTCAAGCAGCTCGACAAAGAAGGCCGAAAACCAATGTTCATGCTTAGGAAACACGCGGCGCCCGCAGAAGGCCATGTCAGCACGGTTGGCGGCAACGACGTTCGACCTGTGAATCCGCAAAACGAGAATTTCGGGTGGGGCAATCAGAACAGAGGCACGCCATTGCCAGGTGGCGTGTTGTAGACGATAGACGGTATATCGTTTTAGGTGGAAAGTGATAGGTATGATACGCACAGAAAGACTGCCAGGATATGATTAGCTGCGAGAAGAAGGGTCGGATTTGAAGAGCCGTCTGCTCATGGGAGGAAGTGAAAGTTGGTCCCAACCGCGCCGTTGACAGAATATCTACGGCGCTTATGACATTGGAGGCTGACGAAAACGAACATGGACTATCTTATTGGGTGCAGCGCGATATCATCGAGGATGGCGTTTGGCGTACTTGCAACATCATTTACCGGAGTTGAGGGATGCATACCAGGGCGCAGGGGTTGATCTGAACCCCTTTCGATCACGTCATGCCAGGCTCTTCTTCATCTCCATGGGACTCGAAGATATGAAAGGAGATCATGCTCTCTGTGGCAGAAGGAGCACGACCAGAGATGGCTGGATTGAACATCTTGAGGCGATCCTGCCTGCCATGTAGGGTTTGTCATGAGCGATACGAGATGTCTTTGAAGCGTTACGTTTTTCTATCTTCCATGTTTGATGTTTGGCGATGTACAGCACGCATGTTTGGAGCACGTTGTTGGATGACTTATGTAGTACGTATAGCGAGCGAAGTCATATGTTTGACACATATAACACCACTTTTGTCTCTTGTCTGGTCGTCACCCAATATATCGTGATCAAACTATTTGGCATCTCTTCCGAACCGTTTCCCTTTCTCCAAGGAGAAGTCTGTCAAACTGCCCATGATTGCGAAGACGCACTCAACTACCGCCTACACGATCCATCCATCTTCCAGCATCTTCAGGCAAACTAGACGTCTGTTTTAGCCGGCGTGGGGACCCTACATTATGCCATTGTGTTTCACGTCTTCGCAAAACTCCTATCTCGTTGTTGCCCGTCCGCACAGACGGGCTAGCCTGGTGGTGCCATTCATTCATGGAATTTGCCGCTTTTTCGCAAAACGGCTTTTCAAAACTCGACTATATGAATAGAAATGCTGGCTAATTCCGCACGAACTGCACGCGTATTATCAAGACTGAAAGTATGGCGCAAGTGGTTTGGGCTTGAAACTGAGAATTGTGGCTAAATGGGAATGAAATAAGCTTTCACACGGGTGTTTTAGTGGTGACATGCTCGATAATACGCACTAGTATGCGTATATATAGAACGAGGTGCGAAGAGTGGAAGATACTTGAGGCGATCGTGCCGGAGCTAAAATGCAAGCTTGGCAGTGTGGACGTGGCGGAGGCGAGAGTCGAAACACTGGTGCGTTGTTTTGTAGCGGGATACGGATGACTGTTTCGACGCCAAGGCATCGAGGAAGAAGTAATCAGCATGAATATGTAAATGCTGATATACTATTGACTCTTCTCCTCTGCAGAGATTTCAACCTTGTTGACTGAAGGGCGATCTGCTGCAGGCTACATCTCGACGCGCTTAGTCTATGCATCCGACTGAATGTTGCGAGGAGGATCACTAACCTCTAACTCTCAGCCTCATGTAGTGCCTTTGCGTATTATCCTACGAGCCCATCTGGATATATCGAAGCCAGTTCCTGATACTTCAACTGAAGTCTTAAATCTATTGTTCACCACCTCTCCCCCACTTCAAAAGGGCTTAGCAGCCTTCCTCGCCTCCCCCTTCCCCGTCACCGGATCCCTAAACTCCTTCCAACTAACCGGATACATCAACCTCCCCTCCTCACTCCGCGCCATCACCACACCCAGCTCATTCCTCTCCGTAGCAACATAATAATTCCCACTATCCCCTAAGCTAATCACCACACCCCGCACCAAGTCGCCCACTCTGAAGCTCTCTTCAATCTTGATCTTGTCCTTCTCCGTAGCGCGTATATCTTCCCGGCGAATCTGGCCTTGAAATGCCTCCCGACATACCGTGTCGTTGACTACGAGTATCTCGCACGTTGCGAAGCGGGGACCCAGCCGTGTTATGCGGGCGAGCACAACGGAGTCGACCTCGGGGAGTATGGTGCCGCCGCCGCCACTGCCGGTGCCTAGAATGCCAGGGTCGGTGGTGGAGGTGGGCCGTGATATCGACACTAAGGGCACGAGTTTTGATTTGGATGTAGAGTTGGACGTGGGTTGAGAGGAACGTGGTGATGGTGAGGATACAACGGGCCCTGCTATTGAAGCGTAGATCTGTTGTTCGTGGAGATGCGTCCCTGGACCGGGGAGGTATTTGTCTGTCGCGCCGAGGAGCTGGCCTGGGAGGGCTATAGAGGGGAGAGCCATTGCGATGGCGGGCTTGTAGTGCTGGTCGTCGGTTTGCGCTGCTCGATTGTACGCCTCGGGGTTCAGAGTTATTCGACTGATTCTGAGTAAGTGCTGCACTTGGTAGTGTAGTTGTATGAGTTCAGAGTGGTGACGTCTAAAGGTGCCAAATTGCTTGGAACTTTTTGGATCGGAGGAGGCTAGTTCGCCTATTTTTCCCGTATCCGCTTACACTTGCCAGAACATGGCCAGCATCATTCCAATCCTAATCTTTAAACAAATGTTTAAAATGTGTAGTATACTGAAAGATGGAGGCAAGAAAGGCCACGCCAGCTAGCAGCAGCAGATCATACACTGCAGAAGAGATCAGTAAGACCGTACAGTTTAGGTGATGTATCCAGCACCTTTAACACGTTACAGGCCATGTAGTAGAATAATATGATTGCGGTATTCGGTACTTCAATAAGACACTACAGTATGTGCTCCGAGATGGTGCTCGTGATGGGCAGCCCAAGCGCCAGCACAAGGTTGGCCCGAAGGCGGAGCACTCAATGCTCCCAAAGTTACAGGCCTCTCCACCGAATCCAAAGCAAAGAACGCCCTTTTGGTTACTCGGCCTAATGTAGCACATTGCTCCAGTCGCCAAGTCATGCATTCCCACGCAAGAAAATCATCAAATCATTCGCTCATGGTAACGTTCCGACAGAAGACGCGTCCCATCTGCCCATGGTGCAGGTGCATTCGCGTCGCATCCGTCCTGGGTCTGACTCTGCGGTCCGGCGACTAGACGGCCTGGTAGAGGAGAAGCGGCTCGCCGATGTTTTCTATCTCGGGAATGGTGCATTTCAGGTCGAAAGCCTTGGATAGAACAATCTTGAAGATCTGCGAAAATGTGAGTATGCAGCGGATAGAGTTTGCTCATGCTTGCGTACCTTCTGGACATTTATGCTGTGGCTAGTGCTGCTAAAGATAAGGCTGGCTTTCATGGCTCGTGCGAATCGTTTGGCCTAGCTGGCGTTAGATGACGGCCTTGCAAGTCTTGATGCAAAAACACGAACCTGATTAGAGATTTCTTCCTGCTCCTCTCGTGGAAAGTTGACGAAATGATCGTACTTTGTGCCGACTAGAAATGGAATGGCGGTCTTGTTGAAACCGCGTCCTTGTCTGTACCACTCCTTGATGGAGTTCAAGGTGCTCTTGCGGGTCAAGTCGAACATGAAGAGTATGGCGACGGCGTCGTTGCACACCAATGGCAGCATGTTGACAAACTCGCGCTGGCCTCCCAAGTCCCAGATGGAGAAGGTGATCTCGGTGTTCCGGATGGAGATGGTCTTTTCCATGAAGTTGACACCTGCAAGCGTTAGCATCTCGACCGTCCAAAGCTACTGTCCCTGCATACCTAGTGTCTGGATATAGTCTTCGTCCCAGCTGCCCTCGACGTACTTGACCATCAAGCTGGTCTTGCCAATCTGGGCGTCGCCCACCATGCCCACTTTGATTACCACGCTGGCATTCTTGTTTGGCGTCTCTTGCTGCTGTTGGGCGGCGCGTTGATTCTGGTCCTGGTACGAGTTTGCTCTGGAGCCGCCCTCGGAAGTCGGGTAGCGTCCCATTTGCGAGCTCGGCCGTGAGTGCGACTGGCCCATGTGTGTCTCCTTGCTGCTGTCATAGTAGGCCTGGCGCGGGGGAGTGTCTGCGTCTGAGGGCGTGTTGAAGCGCGAGCCATTGTGCGTCGTGTACTGGTAGGCCGTGTCGGAGTACGAGGTTGAGGGTCGGTGGGGTTCGGGGGTATAGCCGTTGTTGTTCTGTTGTTGAGAGAAGTCGGGCAGCGGGGCGACGGTGGAGGCGGTGATGGTCGTGTTCATGCTGTCGTCGACGTCCATGGTCTGGTCCATGTGCTTCTGTGCCTCCGGGCCCTCGGCGGCCACAGGCTCTGGCTGCATCTCCATGGCGAAGAGATGTTTGCCGTGTGTGTGTGTATGCGCTTGACTCGAGGATCTGAGATGTCCAGGATGTCTCAGATGGGCGAATGGGAGGGGTGCAAATGCCGGTGTTTGCAGGCGGCGCTCAGCGAGACGGCCCCGCGGCAACGGGCTGGAGTCGCGCACGCGTCGAGACTTGCAGGATCAAGTCTGTGTCTATATGTCTATACTGCTCAAGCCGTACGCGTAGAAAACGACATGCAGCAGCCCGGCAGACTCTGCACCCTGAAGAAGAAGAAGAAGACTTTACTGTTGGCTCGGCGGGTTGCTAGGATACAAATTGGAGGGGGCCAGGGCCATCATGTTCCCTATCGCCAGTCGAGGCGGGCTGACAGTGACGCTGCCGGGGCTGGCCTGTGCGTGGGTAGCCGCTAATCAAAACGCAGCAGCACCAAAAAGTTTTGGCGGGGGCATTTTTGGAGTCGAACATTTTGCAACTTCCCCAGGACACGCCAATTGCACCAGAGTCAGATATAGAACAACATGGCAAAGCGACCGGCAGACTCCGAGCAGGAGCAAGAGGCGATCAAAAATGGCGACCGCCCCATGGAAATCGTCCAGGACGAAGCGGGAGACTTTGAGGACGAGTTTGAGGATGAATTCGAGAGCGAGGACGAGATATTCGAGGCTGGCGTAGATGGACGGCCAGACGAGGAGCGCGAGGCCGAGGAGCGAGAGAGTGAGCCTGTTCAGCACACAGATGCCAGCATGCGCATACTAATTCACAGCAGATGGCATGGACATCGACCAAGGCACATTCATACCCGGCCGACACAAGCTCTCCCCAGGCGAAACCCTGAATCCTGATCTTTCCACATACGAGCTGCTCCACACACTCGAAGCGCCCTGGCCCTGCCTCTCCTGCGACATCATACCAGACAACCTTGGCGCAGACCGCAAAACGTACCCGGCAACCGTATACGCAGTCGCAGGGACGCAGGCTGCGCGAGGGCGGGACAAGGAGAACCAGATCATGGTCATGAAGATGAGCAGCCTGTCGCGCATGGAGAAGGACGACGAAGAAGAGGACGACGATTCAGACGACGAGGCCTCGGATCCCATCTTAGAGACCAAGTCGATACCCTTGACGAGCTGCACCAACCGCATACGCGCCCACCAAACCCCACAGAGCACATCAGCAAAACCTCCAACCACGCTCACAGCTGCCATGACTGAATCGGGCCAGGTTCTGATTCACGACGTCACACCACACCTCACAGCCTTCGACACTCCCGGCACCGTCATCTCCCCCACGCAAAACAAGCCCGTCTGCACAATCCGAGCGCACAAGTCGAACGAGGGTTACGCTCTCGACTGGTCGCCGTTGATACCCGAGGGCAAGCTTCTGACAGGTGACGTTGCGGGCAATATCTTCGCAACGACACGGACACAGGGCGGAGGCTTTGTGACAGACACTACGCCATACACCGGACACAGGGGAACTGTAGAAGAACTCCAATGGTCACCGACAGAGAAGCATGTCTTTGCTTCAGCCTCGAATGACGGCACAGTCAAGATCTGGGATGCACGGTCAAAGTCTCGCAAGGCAGCAGTCAGCGTGCAAGTGTCCAAGACGGACGTAAACGTGCTGAGCTGGTCGCATCAAACAGCGCATCTTCTGGCTTCCGGCGCAGACGACGGCGAGTGGGCTGTCTGGGACCTGCGGCAATGGAAACCTTCCACCTCCATGGCTAGCGAGGCCAAGCCCTCACCCGTCGCATCGTACACATTCCACAAGGAGCAAATCACTTCAGTGGAGTGGCATCCCACAGATGACAGCATCGTACTGGTCTGCGCAGGCGACAATACCCTCACATTATGGGATTTGGCTGTTGAGCTGGACGACGAGGAGAGCAGGGACACAGCAGGCGTGCAGGATGTGCCGCCGCAGTTGCTATTCGTACATTACATGGAGCAGATCAAGGAAGCGCACTGGCATCCTCAGATTCCAGGAACCATCATGGCCACTGGTGGATCCGGATTCGGCGTGTTCAAGACCATCAGCGTTTAAGCGAGGTGCAGCGCAAACCGAAACAATCTGAGGTGTCTGTTCTTGCATTCCGCCGCCGTGGCCGTTCTTTGTTACGCGTGATCACGTTACCTCTTCTTCATCCCAATCCGGCTAACAAAGAAACATGGTCAATCATATCAAGCTCAAACCCCCAATTGTATTCTCGGTATTCAACTTTGTTTCTCAGCCGTATCGATTCTAACATACGCTTTGGGTACTCACCTTGACACTCTTCTCCCGTTGCCACGCGGAGTCTACAGCGCTCGTCTGCGCTAGCCGAGCGAGACTCTTCAATATGGCCGAGTCCGACGACAACGCAATAACGCAGTCACATCCCAAACCTGAACAACCTGCCGACACACAAGAACCCTCTCCACCGCTCTCTCAAAAATCGCTCGACTGCTCCGCGTCTCCTACCGCGTCTCCCACTTTCCCTACCCATCAACGCAGCCAATCTTCGTCGGCCAGAAGCATCCACATAGCCGACATCTCCTATCCAGAGTCGTTCATGCGCACGCCAATATCTATGCTGCCTTTCCCACACCCCAAGTGGCACGTTCGGCCTAGCACAGGAGAGATTTACGAAGTCACCAGTCCGATATTGGAAGAGTATGATCCCGAGACTGGGTATATCGATAGTGTAGGCGAGGTGCGGGAGTCGATCGAGGGTAGTAGTAGTGGAGAAGGGAGGCGATGGAGAGGATATGTGGAGCACAGGGAAAGTGGGGAGCGGTGGGGGTTGAAAAGAGAAGGGAAGAGGCGTTTCGAGGAGGAAAAGGATGTGGAGCGGAAGAAGATTAGGAGAAGTCAGTAGCGTGCATTTGGTCGAGGTTTAGATTCCATTGTAGATCCTCGCATTGTTCAAGAGTTGTCTCCTTGATAGTTTTCCAGCCGAACCCAATTCCATCATGCATAAGTCATTTGTCAAACATGAATATTAGACCAGCCCAAACCTCGCACATCCAAGTAACACCGCTAGTCTAAACCCCAACGCCGTGAGGTTATGCAATGCCCTCTGAAATCAGGAGACCACGCAGAGAATGCAAACCATCATCATACAGGCCGTTGTATCGGCCTAGGTTGTATCGTCGTAGACGCGCCGGCCATAGGAAACAGCGGCGTCGAAGCCTCACTCATCTCGCGGATCTTCTTAATAAGGTTACTGTCCACACATTAGCACTCGCACTCGATTCGATGCCAAATCTGCTGCTCCCACACTCACCTGACCGGCAAATGCAGCTTATCCTGCTCTCGCCACAGAATACCCACCACCTTCTCTCTCCCCTTGGAATGATCCTCGAGGTGTTCGGTGATCAACTGTCGCCCGATTTCTTTGCTGCAGCCGAATATCCGCTGTGAACAGCCGTCAAAGGAGCATATCCATGAGTCGCGGGGTCCATTGGGCTCGTATGTCGGTAGTGGTGTTGATACTATCGACGGTACTATTGCTGGTGTTGTGTTAGGCGGGGGTTTAGAACGTGGAGGTCCGTTGGAAGGTCGATTGTGAAGAGGTAATGGAGGCTCGTCTGCGGTTGCCTGTGAGTCTTCGTCTTCCGATCCGGCGGTTGTGGGTGGTGAGCCGGGGGTCAAAGAAGCGCTGGCTGCGCGTTTCCGCCTGCCGGTCTCTTCTTCCCTGTCTGCGTCTGTTTCGCCAAATTTGCGCTTCTCCCGCCCTGGAGATAGGGCTTGCGTAGGGGTATCAATGCCCATCTCATCTTCACTATCTGAACTGCTCCCGCTTCCTTCGACTTCCGAGTCGTCACTTGGGGCTGCGGAGTCGGGGACCGGCGCCTTCCCCTTGCCAGCCTTGCCTGTCCCGCTCTTGACGCCTTTGCCCCGGTTCTTACCTACAAATTTATTGCTCTTTGGTCGCAGTACAGACAGTCTTCCCTTCTTATGCCTGCCTGGTATTCGCCGCACAGGCGTTGTTATGGCGTCCTCCTCCTCTTCTGACGTATCCGAAGACTCGCTCTCTCCACCTCTGAGCGTTGCGTGATCTCTTCTTGGCCGCAACTCTACACCCTCTGCTCGTCTTTGTTCAGCTGCAGATAAGTTGTGCCCAGCTGCTAATTCCTGGTATATTGTTTCGTTGGCGAAGAACTTTGCAGTTTTCCGCCGCGGGTGGTCCATCATATAACACAGATTCTGCGCATGCACTAGAAGCACATTTCGCGCAGTCTCCAACTCCTCAATCTCATAACGTTTCACAATAAGTTGCGCGACTCGGTCCAATGTTATGTGGTTGCGCGCCACCCGCAAAACCCGCTGGTTCACAGCTTTCTGCATGAATTCGAAAAGTGCAGCGGCCTCCCACCAGTTGTGACCCTTCTTCGGCAGTTCATCCGGCTTTGGGGTAGTGGTTTTTCCTCGACCAGTCCGTGACTTCGCCGCTGTTACAACAGGTTTTGATGCAGGCGCGGGAGCAGGTGAAGTTTTTGACGTTCGCGTTGGCCGTGCGGGTTCTATCTGGGAGTAGCGACCTTCGATTCTAGCTTTACATGTGTCAAAATCTTTCTACCCATTCGTCAGAATATTGATTGTTCCTCGCTTTTGGGACTACTTACTGGAAACCGCTTTCTGAAATACTGGTATAAGGGGGTGTTACTCCACCCAATGCCTTGGGCTCTATTCAAGAAGCACATAATGAGGAATACATGATGCTGGTGGAAGAGCTGCTCCGCAACTGCCGGGTCACTGCAAGTGAAGCGTTCGTCTTCGGCGTACTGTCTCGAGTCAGCACTCAAGTTCCAAAGCATCCTTTGCAGCTCAAGTGGCGCTGCTCCAGATACCAATCCCTTGACGTTGCACTCACCTCTTGGAATATGAGTTGTGCGCTGGGCCCGCCGCCCCTCTTACGCGGTTCATTATAGATATCGGAGACAAAATATAGAATTTCCACGGCTCGAACCATGTCGTCGAAGATAGACTTATAGTGCTGCGCTGGTCGTATCTCGAACCAGCCAGCTTTGCCTTGCGCCCATATTATATATGCACCGTCCGTCATTTCGCCGTAGGAGAAGCGCGTCACGTTCCGTACTGCGATGTCTATGGGCTTGTACGGTTTCCTGAGGACTGTGAATGGCGTCAGTCGACGATAATTTCTTCAACGAATACGCCCACAAATGTGAGCGCGCTTCAAGACGCACGGTATTTGGTCTGTCCCCGCCCTGGAGCCTCCAGTCGCCCCTCCACTCTCAGCGGCGTATCCGCATACGCGGTCAGCAGGCTCGCAGGCTTGCCATTGCTCTCGTAGACGACTTGCGCATCGCTCAGTACGAAAATCTCCCAGTCGTCAGTATCGGTGATTGAAGGGTCCACAGGCTTTAGAACGTCGGCCTCGGAAATGGGCATTTTGAAAACTGATATATATGATGTCGCATTGCATGGACAATGGGCGTATTAGGTAGCCACGCAACGCAATGTTCAGCTAGGGGTGGTTCAAGGCTGTGAAGAAGGGTAGCCCTGTCGCGACCCAAGTGCGGGCGCGAACGCGTCTGGAGGATGCGCACTCGCACGGGACTAGCTATCGATAAGCTAGCGAACTACGTACCTTCACTCATTCAAGTAGTACCTTTTCCACTCACCAGAACGTGTTATTCTCGATAATTACGGCGCACCTACTACCAGTTCAATTCATATTCTGCGCCACTCTCCATGTCTTTGTATGCTAGTGTCGGCATGTCTACTGATTACTCTCTTTTGTCTTTTCGTTCGATAAAGCTCTCCTCTTCGGACGTGTTATGAATCTTTTGATTCCGCAACCCCTAGGTCTTCGTTTCATCTCCGCCTACAGGTCCGATGATATCATCTACGGTACAAGAATCGCTTGGCCTCTCACTCAAAGATCTCCCACTACTCGTCCTCGAGTCAGTATGCGAATACCTAGCCACTAGCGGTTCTACACGGCGCAGTCTCTTTTCCTTCTCGTTAACAAGCAAGCACTGCTGTGCGGTAGCAGACAGGGAACGTTTCGAGCGGATTCGCTTTTCTGTAGGAACTGCTCAACAACTCGAAAGTGCCATGACACTATGGGATGATATTCTTCGGATAGATAACCGGTACAGATACGTTCGTAGAATCCAAATTACGGTAAATATGAGGATACTAGAGGACGAGGATCCAGGGCCGCCAGAACGGGTCGGATATTACCCGGCAGAGCACGTATATGATGCTGAATCGGATGGGGGCAGTGAAGGGTATCACGAGGAGGAAGGCTTCGTAAGACCTTCGCCGCAACCGTGGCCTCCTGGTGGCGATCCCATAATTACTCCAGAGACCAAGAAGAAATGCAATCAACTATGGGAAACGCTCGCACAGTTCCTAGTAAAATATCCCGGGTTAAAGCAACTCATCTGGGCTTCCACTGATCAAGTTCCGCGCTGCATACTCGATATACTTCAGCATAGGATCCAGCTTCACGTCAATTCCTTCCGCCTACGGAGCCTTTACCAGACAAGAGCCGACCTCCACGATGTTGACATTGACGTTGACGAGTACGCACTTGCCTCATCTCCATGTCTGTCCAGTATCTGTGCTGTCTCTACCAACTCCGAACCTTATGGCTTCATCGATTATAATGAAGAAGCAGTGTTGCGAATGGTGATGGGGACGGCGCCCAATCTGCGCAATGTATGCATGTGGTATCAAGATAAAGGAGATGCCTATTCGGCCGACTGGTTAGCTGGGACGCAGACCCGGCGGGCGTCGTGGTACGGATTCGTTGCTGGAAAAAAGCAAGAAGACGGGAATGGAAGGCCACAAGGTCGATTGAAGAAGCTTGCTTTTAGCGGCACGAGAGGGGGGGTGCTTCTGGAGGAACTTCAAAGATGGAGCCAGTGTACCGACTTTTCAGTGTTGCGCTCTCTAAGCCTATGGAACCCCCTCCCATCAACTACCCTTGAAGCCCTAGCAGACATGGCGAAGACAGGGATCTTCAAACGTCTTGAGACTCTCTCTATCAATTTCCACCAAGTCCTGGACCAAGAAAGCACCGCTGCTAGGTTTCTCTGTGCCGTTCGACCACTCGTGGGCCTCAAGGTCCTAAATTACATCAGCAAAGCAATCGTGACTCCAGCCTTAGAGCACCACGGGACCTCGCTCCAAAGACTGAGTCTGCCCATCCAGTTTTCCTACGAGGAAATTTTAGCGCTTCGTAAATCGTGCCCTAACATTCGAAGCCTGCGTCTATCCATCAAGCGAACTCAGGGCTCTGAGTCAGAAGTTCGCCTCTATCGCGCCTTAGGTTCAATCCCAAGGCTATCGCACCTCACTCTCATCCTAGATTGCGAAGACGAATCGACTCTCAGCTACTTGGATGAGGAAATTCTTTCAGCTCAAACAATTCAACGCATGCGCTCCGCCCTTGCCAACAGCGCGATTGACGCCCCCCTCGCCCTCTCAATCTTCCACACCATCCTCTCCGCCAACCGTGCAGCTCGAACACCGGGAACCATCCCCTCCTTCCGCAAGCTCAAGGTGCGCACTTTCTGCGGCGAGCTAGGACTTGATTTTGAGCGGGTGCAACATTGGGTAGCGAGGAGTTGGATGTGCGAGAGCGAGCGGATTGATGTATGTACACCTGAAGTTGTTGTTCGCGAGATTGGAAAGACGCGGAGACTGATAGAAATGGAAGACTTCAAGTGGTTTGGTAATGATTGGGGCTTGTACAGACCGGCGTGGGAAGGGGTTTGGCCCGAGGCGAAGGGGAAGTCGGATTGGGAAGATGAGTTTCATAGTCTTCCGCTGTGGAAGGAGTCTTAGTTTATGACGGGCGTATTGATATCCTGGGTCCAGCACCCTTCGAGCCAGAATACAACAAGTCACAGGCAGTTTATAGTTTGTTTTGTTGGTTTGAGAACATTATCATTATATCTTCGTCTATCGAAGAATCTGTATTCGTATCACCTCTTAACAACAATGCGAAGCAACAATACACCCCTCGGTATTTCAAACGTCATAGCGTTGTCCAATGATGCAATGCGAACATAAACGTAAAGTGTACAACAATGTATCGTTCTTTCCTGCTGCCGAACAAAAACGCCGCACCAAGACCGCGCGTCCTAGAGTCCTGTTTGGCTCTTATGCATGTTGTACAAAAATAGCGAGACAATGGTAAATTTCGAGAAATAGTGGCAGGAGAAGAAGCCGTGTGTGAGAAAAGGCGCCGATCCATTGGGTGCTTGGATCGACCATGCTGGTGGTGGGCAATCTAGAGACTCAAAGCCGCGCCAACGATGGCCATGGCGGCTCCAAGCATCGCTCCTGTTGCGATGGAGAGAGAAGAAGCGGCACCGGTCTGGGCAGGAGGAGCTGGGCCTGCGCCAGTCGACGAGACACTTCCAGATGAAGAGCCACCTGTCGAAGAGGCAGTAGGGGACGACGAGCCGGTCGAAGACGCTGTAGCGCTCCCGCTGTGGCTCGTTGAAAGACCACTCTGCGTGGCCGACAGAGTAGACACGGCACCCGAGAGCTCGCTGGATGTAGCGCTCGAAGAAGTCGGTGTAGAGCTCGCCGAGGAAGACGATGTGCTGGCGAATCCGACTTGTATCCGGATCTCCTCGCACTGGTCGCCTATCCACTCATCGTACAGGTTGTAGAACGGGCCGCTCGAGCATTGCCACCATCTCGTCGTGCCTCCGATGGCGAGCGAGTCGTTCTTGCAGACTGAGAATCCGCCTGTGTATATAGCGCCCGCTTGTGGTGGTCCGTCGAATTGGAATTGGTGATTTGCCACGACTGAACCTGTGCGGCCGTACTGATCGTGAAGGATTCCGTCTTCTACTGTACAGAGGAGAACTCCATCTGCGGCCTGTGTATAGTAGTCAGCACCTATATTCAGTACTAGCCAGGGATGCTGCTTGGGCCAACTCACCTCTTGTGCTGTCTCACGCTTGGAATGCTGCTCAATCTTCAGCGTGCCGATGGTGAAGTTTCCCTCGACAGTCGTTTCGCATCCATCAGGCGGGCCTGACGACGGCGCAATGCCCTCCTCCACGCCCTGGGCCAAGGACGTCGCGGCGAAAAAAAGCGGAGCGAGGAAGCTGGAAGCGCGCATCTTGGACTCGTATCCTGCGATCAGATGCAATCTAACCAAATTCAAGCAATGGGGCCTCGGTAAGTCGTGGTCCAAAAGGGATGCTTGCAAAATCAATGCAAAAGGCGTAAAATGCTCAAGATGAAAAGTGTGCTGCTTGAAGTATGTTATGATGGAAGAAATCAAGATGAAGCAGGGCAGAAAAGCAGAAGTGGTTGGGCATGCGCGTCCCAGCGCCAGCGAGATTGTTGGTGCAACCACACATCGCCAAAGCAAGGAAAGCGCGCCAATGCGCCCATCCATGCCGCTACTGAAAGCAAGTTGTACCTGCAGATCGAGGCTGCATTAGGCAAAGAGACCGCCCCGTCGCGCTGTTTTTCCCCCTGCGCTTAGATTGACTTGCTATCGTTGCAGCCAGGGTGTCCTCCTGAACAGCGATAGGGTGCCGCGTGGTGGACATTGATGCATGATGTAGCCGTGGTCTGTACTCAGCAAGATACGTCTTGTTTGTCTAAACGTTGTGGAGAGGCGTGCTGTGTTTCGCAAAGCGATGCGACTCGGCTAACGCTGCCAATGTGCAGGTACCCGCCACTTATGCCAGCCACTAGCCATCTAGACAAACATCTTACCCGGGTTAATACTTGTGCATGTTGGCTAAGAACGCACTACATATGCATGCTATCATGAGGTGGAACGTTGGGGTAATTAATGCATTGACCAGCGGTGGCGTTAGATAAGCCTAGCTACCAGGTGGATCCTGAGTAGCCACCCGTTGGTGCAGCCGGGCGAGAGTGTGCAACATCTGGATCCACTGCCATGGCTGCCTTTGTCTCTTCACAGACCCGCCCGATAGCATACGTCTGTATTGCAGAAGCTCTCGCCTGGAGAGCAGGAAATTCAGACTTGTCACGCTTGTTGAGGTCAGGATGGTTAAGAACCCCAGGCTTGTATGTATCTGCACACAGCACTGGTATCAGGTCGCCAGTGTCTTCAGGCGCATGCATCACCTCGAGGAAGAAAAACTTATACCAGCCCGCGCGGTTGAGAGCCGGCATGTATGTCGCGTATGTTGACATCGGCGTGGGCGGCTCGGCAATCACCTTGACATCTTGCGCATTCGAGTGTTGGTTGAAGTTCCAGATCGGAGACAACGCAGGTTGGCATGGCACCATGATATGCGGAATGCCTTCGAGACTCCACAGTTTCGCGAGGGCGCTGTGCGATTTGTAGGAGAACAAACCTGAAACTCAATTAGCTGATAAACAAATCGCAGAGCCCTGGCACTTACGATGTGCGTCCTCTGTCAACTTCACCCAACTGCCTAGCACTTTAGGGGCTTCGAGTAAGCCAGTGTTTCTCGGTTCAAACTGTCGGTCAAGAGCATCAAAGAGCAGATCAGCGAGAATGTAGAATTCTCGCGTCGGCACTTCTGTAACGGGGTCGACAAATCTCCATGGGTCGGCGAGAGGGAAGTTGCTAGCACTGACAGACCGTCGGGGTATGGTAAATGCGGGTGAAGGTGATGCACTTTGCGGTCTCGAAGGATTGTATGCTTGATACTGTGAGCCTTGCGTAGACTGATCAGAATGTTGAGTCTTCGATTCCGTCATGCTCAGATTACTCATATCAGCGGGTAGCTCTGCGATGAACTCTGTGGGTGCAGACTGCGGAGCGGCATGTTGAGACGTAGGAGTGGATGGTTGACCGGACTGTGTAGGCTTACTTGCTGGGATTTGTGGTGGCATGTTCGCTTGCTGTGGAGGCGGCGGACTTATAGAGTGGGGGTGCAATTGACCCTGTCCTTGACCTTGCGGGCTTCCCGGAGGCATACCATTCCATTGTTGTTGATCATGCTTGATTGGCGCAACAGACCCTTGTTGGAAGGACTGCGATGGATTCATAGAATTGACAGGCTGTTGCTGAAGACCGGGAGATGGAATCTGTTCAGCACCTGGCTGAGGATAGCCCCATTGAGAGTTTGCTGGCTGAGCGGGGATCTCTGGAGATACGTTTGCCATGTTTGGAGATTGTATGTGTTGAGGCTGCGGGGGGTTCTGCATGCCTCCTACAACGCCCGTCTGCTGCCCAGGATATTGACCTTGAAGATGTTGCTCATGCTGTAACGGCGCCTGTGGCTGCCCCGACATCGTTTGACCCTGCCCAGACAGCCCTTGTTGTGCTTGCGCATACTGCTCCGTTGTAGGTCCACCCTGTTCGTACTGGGTTGCGTTGTATGGTGGCACATTGGGCGGTTGTTGCGGCGTCGGAGGCTGCGAGTTCGGCGCTTGGTTCGTCTGTTGCGGGAAATAGTTGCTCTGGCCCGAGTGACCTGACGCAGGAGTCGCATAGTTTGACTGAGGGTAGGGAGACTGCTGAGGCGAGGTGAACGCATTCGGCGGTTGCTGTTGTTGCTGTTGCTGTCCCCATTGTTGCTGCGCTTGAGGGCTGAAGGTCTGACTCGGTTGTTGTTGATAGCCCTGAGACTGGTTTTGCTGGCTGTGGTGCTCTTGATAGTTCTGATAGCTGTGCAGATGCTGCGGCGGCCCGGCGGGAGGTTTGTTTCCCAATTTCGAGCTGATGGTCTTACTCAGCTTGTTGAGCATTGGCTTTCCTTAAAGTAGCGACACGATTAGCACTCTTCTAGACAGGGGGGATATAGATACCATGTAAGACAATTACGACAGTGTCTAAGTCAAGGTGAGTCACTTACTATCCATATATTAGCAAAACATTCGAATAGTATTCGTGGTAGCACTTTCGTACCCAGTTGTAACTGCCTGGTTCATCATCTGCCCAAACGTACCCCCAGCCTTATGTGAATGGCTCGGAGGACCATGATTCGACGCCGCGGGATGGTACGGCGAAGGTGCCGGTGACTGCTGGAAGCCCTGCTGCTGTTGCGAATTGTAGCTTTGCCCTGGTGAACCTTGGTTGGGTGGAACATAAGGCCCTGGTGGAGGCATTGAACCATACTGCGACATGATTCCTGGAACCTCTGATCAAATCGTGAATCCGTTAAAGTCGGGGGCTCGTCTGTCTCGGAAACCCCGCCTAAGTGACGGGAGTTTTGAACGAGGCTGAAGCCAGCCTTATCCGCATTGAATACGAATACGGCGCTTGGCATGGTGACTGCGAGTCAAGATTAGCCTGGTTATTGAAAGACGTCTATGCCAACAGCTAGAGCCAAAGATACACAGCATGCGAAATCGCCAATATATGGATATACCTAATAGGAAGTATTGACGAGGATAGGCGACCTTCGTTCGCATAGCATAGATCCACGGAAGCGACGGCCGCGTAAGACCCTTGAGCTAGCACGCGTCCCGGGTCCACGGAATGCTCTTCCAATAACATCCTGTCATATGGAGCTATAGTACCAAATATTACCCAAACATCACCATCCGTTATAGTTCTGACTGTTAATAGTGTACTTGATGCCATCACCTTATTTTACGTTATTGGTGCCAGACGTCGGTTTACGAATAAGGGTTGAAACATGAAGAAGGTATGGCCCAATGAGCTGTTAAATCAGTGCTAATGATCCATCCCACCAACTTCGACCAATATCTTGACATGGCTTTCCTTATCACGGATTAGAGCCTTGATGCCGCCCTCGACCACATCTTTCAGTTGGATCTTGCTAGTAATCATCTTACTCGGGTTCAAGTTTCCTGCCAAACAGTCAGCATCGAGGAACAAGTTGTAATGGTTGACTGATCAAACTTACCGGCTGCTATTTGATCGATGACTGCTTGAAAGTCCTTCCTTTGATATCCAAGCACAGCGGTGTACTTCGCTTCACGAAACACCAACATGTTCGGATTGAACGACACCTCCTTCTCCCAGATTGCGACATTCACGACAGTCCCCCGAGCTTTCACAGCTGTGCAGGCTGTTGATAGACTTGCAGGAACGCCGGCGCAATCAAACACGATATCTGGCCCATCGCTCCCACTAAGCTCCTTGCTGATTGCTACGAGATCATACGTTGTCGGATCGAGGACGTGATGCGCGCCGAACTCGCGAGCGAACCGTTGGCGTGACTTGGATACCTCGCTCACGATGATCTTCTCTGTGCCTAGCGAGACCAGCGCAAGTACTATCGCGAGTCCGATTGGGCCACCCCCTAGAATGAGGACAACAGAATCTTTCTCTAGAGGAGCCGCAGAAATTGCGTGCCAGGCCACGCTAAGTGGTTCGACTAGGGCACCAACATCCAGTGGCACAGAATCCGGGAGGCTCAGCACCGCTCCTTCGGGGACAACGACGGAGTCACTCAAGCCACCGCCACCTCCACTAAGCCCTATAAACCCACCATTATAGCACACATTCTCCACACCAGCGGTACATGCTTGACAGGTGCCGCAGTATATCGTAGGCTGAACGACAACATGCTGGCCCACGGAGAAGGAAGATACGCCGGATCCGAGTTCAGTAACAACTCCAGAGAACTCGTGGCCCAAGGTTATTGGGATAGTTTCATGGGTAACAGGGTGCGGCTTGGTAGGTGCGAAGTTCGGTCCACCAAGATATTCGTGGAGATCTGCTGATATAAGCGAGTGAATAGAAGCACATGAATTGATGTTTACCTGTTCCACAGATGCCTACGTAGGCCGGGGCGACCTGGGTTCTGTTAGCATTTGAACCATTGGGGAGCGTTCTTCAACGCTACTCTGATGGCAACGAGAATGGCCTTACCCGGATTTGTCCCGCGCCGCACTCCTGCTCTGCCACATTCTCAATCCGTATATCCTCCTTTCCATAAAACCTCGCTGCACGCATGTCGCAGGAGTATTTGCGAGGCCTCTAATTGTTCTTGAGTCTATCGCACTGTCTCTTTCTCGACCGATGACGCTATTGACGAACGCGCTTTCAATAGCAGACATCCTTTCGAACCCCTCTCCTTAAGATGTAAATGTCGGAACTGACGCGCACCTGTGGGTCATTGGTGCACTATGACATCGTGCGGTGGCATCTTAAAAGGGCAATCCGCCTGCTCGCCTGAGAGGAGTGCGCTATCGGATGCGGGATTATGAAGAACCTGAGAAGGTATTCTAGAAGGTCCGTATGGCCGGCATGGCGTGACCTTGGACCTGGACCAGTGGTATGGATGGGGAATGGCGGGGGCAACAGCTGTGCGGGGAAGTCCGAGTAGGGTTGACCAATCGGGCTTCAAGCAGCACCGCTCTACACCAAAAGTTTGTACATTATCTCGAATCTGATTAACGAGTTCTTCCTACCTAAGTATCTCTCAGATCAAAGATAGCCGCTGTTAGAAATTTGCTCGAGATCGGATTGCTACCGTGGATATATTGTTACTCTAATCAATATATTGTGAATCTATGAAATGGCTTTATGAACTGACTTGGACAAGATTCGACACATCTTAGAGGTCACTCACTGAGTGAATCGTCGAAACTATCCTCAGCCAGTGTTAGCGCTATATTTGACATGCTCAACAAAGTCTTCATTTGTTCAATGGTACTCCTTTGCGACCTCCATTTCCCTATTTGCTTTTCGACCAGTGCTATTTCACCGTCAGACCAAGAGACGGGGTTGCAACTAAGTGTGCGTTGGTTGGATGGAAACCTGACACTGGATTGAAGGCCCGGCCTTGAGAGGTGATTGTTGAACTCTCGGAAAGTGGCATCAATATCACGCATCTCTGCGTCCATGGCTTGATAATCCGTAGCTAGTTGGCGTAGATATGCAACCTGACGGGAGGTCATGGAAGCTTCACGTCGAAGGAGAAGTAAGAGATACGTCGCGCTAGATTCGGCGTGTTCGCAAAGCCAGGAATGGCTTTGACCGGGTGTGCCAAACAGTGGGTAAAGGAGCCTTAACGACCATTTGATATGTCTGTCTATGTTATTATCAGGGTCCAGGGCTGATTGCAGTCGGCGGCGGCGGACGGCGCGAAGACAGTCTTCGGCGTGACTAAAGGTGAAAGCTGAGTCTCGTTTCTGAAGCACTTATTAGCAGTGAACAGAAGGCTTAAGACGAGAACACTGGCCTCCTCCTCCATCCGCCTCAGGGCTCTTTCCGTCTTCAAAAATTGGACGAGCATATCCCTCCAGCCAACTCGTATACTTTTTGAACGTAATTGCACATCGACATCGAACGTGTTCCGACCAAATTCAAGCGGAAAGTCCATGTCTAACACTGCATGGTCAAGTTTGATGCACCACCGTAGCGTACCGAAGCCTTGCTCTGGCCGACGGAGCTCCAATCTCTCCAGTATATCTAACCATGTCTCATCTGCATCCTCGATTGTATCTCCACCTCTAGCTGCTGCTCCGCCTACTTGCCGGAATGCTTGGAACCATTCATCCTCGATCCGAAAGATAGCATGTGAGGCCCTCCAGATGGGCTGCGACCCTTGTGCACCTGTTTTGTCCTCGCCGAAATGCTCCATGTGCTGAAAGCTCGCGCGTAACAGGTGCACTCGCTCATACTGCTCGTCTTCCAAGACATCCATGGGATAAGAGGTCTTTGGACCCATATAGCCAATCAACTGTGTTCTATGCAGATGATAGAAGAGGATGCGTCCGTCGATTGCATCCCGAAAACCACGACAGATGGCCCGCCAGTCGAGGATATGGTCGACGGGCACATGTTCGAGGATCTGTAACAAAAGCTCGGCGGGGAGATGCGGCGCCGACGAGCTCTGCTGCTTTTGGCTTGAGTCAATGGAGCTGACAAGAGCAGCTACATCATCGGAGCTGAAGCCTAAGTTGACGTGTCGGGCGAGGTACGAAGGGAGTGGCAAGCTGTCTACATTGTCTGCAATGGGTGTGGGCAACCCTGTTACGCCCATTCTGGATACGTGGGGTGAGGGGCGATTGTTTGGGCTGAGCGTGCTCACTGCAGCCACGTACTCACGTGCGGCAGGCATCTGCAAGACTCGGGCATGACTCGGCACGGCACAGCACTCTCGAAATCCTGACACGCGCGCTTCCACGAGCAGAGCAGACGCTGTGCCACTCATGCATGCCGGCAATTGTTCGGCCGAGCCTCTCGACCAACAGAAACCATTCCTGAGGCTCTCGAGGGACTCTTGAGGGATGCTTAGGGCCGCCCATGTCTTGCACCGAGCCAACCTCACCTCTCGAACCGACACTCCGCGACATTGGATCCACCACCAAAGGTCACCACACCTCGAGTGCCCCTCCTGCTCACGGGTATGCTCGGTACCTTTGTTCCGACTCTCCAAAGCCGGTTCGATCTTAGCTACTGACGGTTAGGCTGATCGATGCCACGAGTGTGGGGTACATTGCCATCCCCAACATTCAACGAATCTCTCCGACGCGCTGCGCTGCGGATATGGACAACCGCTTAGTGTGCAACATGCTTTCCGGGTCCTCTGTTGGACGGAAAGCATCCCGCGCGTATCTACAGGTATATCTCACCATGGCCTCCGCCCAGCATCCGGGTGGCTAAGCGTCTCTCTTTCTGCACCCCTCTCATCACCCAATTCTTCGAACAAGCTTCAACATGGCCCCAGCTATCCGACGCCCAGTCCGCGTTGGAGGTGCCTCAGGTGGTTTCTCAGACCGCGTCCGAGCCATTGCATCTTTGGCGAAGGATGATGTCGATGTCATTGTTGGAGACTGGCTCTCCGAGATGACGATGACAATGCATGGAACCGGCAAGATTAAGAACAAGGAGCAGATGTTGCAAGCCCGAACTTTCGAGGAGAAGCTCAACCACGCCATGTTTGCCGAGAACTTTATGGATTGTTTCACGCCTGCTATCAAAGACGTAGCGACCCGTGGCATCAAAGTCTGCGTCAACGCCGGCGCATCAGACACTGAGCTGCTAGCGCAACTCGTGGACAAGACATGCAAAGATGCCGGATATCCCTTAAAGGTCGCCTGGATCGAGGGTGACGATGTTACCGGGACGGTCAAGAGCATGCTGAACAAGGGTGAAGGATTCAAGAGCCTGATGCACAACAAGTCAGTGGCAGAGTGGGGTTTAGAGCCCGTCTGCGCTCAATGCTACCTCGGTGGCCTGGGTATCGCGAAGGCGCTTACTGAAGGTGCTGATATCGTCATCGCTGGACGTGTTTCAGACGCTTCACCCATCATCGGTGCTGCGGCGTGGTGGCATGAGTGGACAAGCGATCAGTTCGACGAGCTTGCTGGTTCCCTAGTTATCGGTAAGTGACCCTGCGCTGCATTTTACGACCGCACTAACATCTCTAGGTCATCTTCTCGAATGTGCCGCCTATGTATCAGGAGGCTACTGCTCGGACTTCCGATCACTTCTCGCCCAGGGCAAACACATCAATATGGGTTTCCCCATCTGCGCCATCGACAACAAGGGCGAAGGCGTCATGTACAAGGAGAAGAATACCGGCGGCTGCATGACTGTGAACTCCGTCACTTCTCAGCTCCTGTACGAGATTCAGGGTCCCCAGTACTACAACTGCGATGTTACCGCAAACCTCGAGGGAATCAAGATCGAACAAATCGGTGAAGACCAGGTCAAGGTTTCCGGCGTCAAGGGCCTACCGCCACCACCTACCACCAAAGTCGGCATCACAGGCTTCGCTGGTTGGCAAGCCGAGTACCACATCTATCTCGTCGGCCTACACATGGAAGAAAAGTGCAGATGGATAGAAGAGCAAATCCGCTACGAGCTGGGCGAAGAGCTCATCAAGAAGTTCGACGTCCTCAAGTTCATGCAAAACGGCTCATCGGTAGTCGACTCGCGGAACCAGGATGTTGCGACTGTCGACTTCCGCGTGTTCGCCCAATCCAAGGACCGCGAATTACTAAACATGCGCAACCCCAAGGGCTTTTTCCGCATCTCCATGGTCAACTTCCTAATGTCATGTCCCGGTGCCTCCCTCGGTAACGATGTTCGGCAAGCTGAGGGCAAGCCGTACTACGAGTACCACCCATCCCTTCTCCCACAGCAAGCTGTGCAGCAGCGCGTACATCTCATTTGGGAAGGCGAGGAGAAAGACGGCTTCAAGGACGGCAAGAAGGTCATTGATATGCCACTCGCTCCCGAGTTTCGCGAGTACGATCGCCAACAACCCTCCTACGAGACCACCAACCCCGTGGACCTATCCTACTTTGGCCCCACTGTTCGTCTACCGCTCGGCTCAATCGTTCTCGGCCGCTCAGGAGACAAATGTTCCGATGCCAACGTTGGTCTGTTTGTACGCCACGACGATGAGTGGGAGTGGCTACGCAGTCTGCTCACCATCGAGAAGATTAAAGAGCTGCTCGGCCCCGAGGAGTTTAAGGGCAAGCCTATTGACCGGTTTGAGATGCCGAATATTAGGGCTGTTCACTTCCTGCTTCATGATCATCTTGATCGAGGTTACGATGCTTGCTCGACGTATGACACGCTTGGCAAGAACGTGTGTGAGTACTTGCGGGCAAAGACTGTAGATATCCCTGTTCAGTTTGTTAAGAGAGGTGTGTTGTAATCTAGACTAGAGCCTCGAGGAGGACGAGATGCCTAGATAAGATTGCATTTTACATATTTATAGCGTTTTCGCTTCAATGAACTTGCTCAAAGTCTTATATTCTCCACTCTCGATCATGACACTTCCAATAATGAACTGCTCAGCCTCGCTGCCATGAATCATATGTTTTGGCGAGGCCAACACTTTCTATGTTCTAGGATGTGACTACGGAGCAAGCAGACGCTACGCGACGAAAGCTTTAAAAAGAATCCGCATTAAATAGACACCTTCTCTTTCCTTGCACGTCATTGTTTCGCAGTACCGTTTGTCTCAGTTTGTTGCGCAATCATACAGCCCTCAAAGAACTTCGCTAAACCATCAAAGTCGTCCAGCGTCGTCACTTTCGACACATCTGCGAACCATCAGTCTACTTCACGCCAGGCAGCTCAGCCAGAAACTCACATTGATCCGGCCGTACAATCACCATCGCACCCACACTAGGATCGACGCCGTATTTCTCATACGCGTGTCCGTGCCCTGAGTTGTAGTGCTCGTCGTCGATGTATGTCTTATGTAGGTCTGTCGAAGCATCAACATACAAGTTGATACCGTGGAAGAGGTGAGACGTTGATAACATACCTCTTATCCTCCACTTCCCGCTGACAGGCCAGAAGTAATCCGGTATCTGCTCTTGCTCTGTTTCTAGGAACTTGCTGCTCAGCACTAGTAGTGGCTCGATCAAGCTGTCAATGTCATTGGCCGCGGGTGTGAATTTCCGGGCGAGGGGTTCTAGATGGTCCGCAAGCTATCCAAGATAAGCATACGTATCCAAAGATCCAGTATGCCAAGTCAAAGGTAGGCTTACCTCGTGTAGTCTTTTTCGATGCGCCGTATCATCGATCTCGCCCGCAAACACCACAACCCGCCATCGTCCGTTACTTTGAAGGACGCGCTGGAGCTGTACCGCCTTACAATCACAGAACCGTATAACCTGTGCGGAAGGAAAACGCATGCCAACCGTGACGCCTGTGGCAACGTAGGGTATGCTTTCTGCCGCACTGGTCACTGGAGAGTCCTCATACCTCGCGGTAAAGCCCGCCATATACCGTCCGCTCTTGACAAAGTAGTCAGCAAACTCCCCCGGATACTCTTCTTTCCTGCTAAACATCTTTGCAAGCTCTTTATCAAACGCAATCAGGTCCGCTGCTGTCTTGCTGCGCTCCGAGACATAAGTGGCAAGGAGCGAAGGAGGAGATAGGCCGCGCAGTACGGATCCCAGTTTCCAACCGATGTTGTATCCATCCTGTAGACTGACATTCATGCCTTGGCCGGCCTTCGGGCTATGGGTGTGCGCTGAAAAGTTTAATAAGATGACATTAGTTGCTGAACGAAGGACTTAACCTACCCGCATCACCCGTCAAGAACACGCGAGAGTCCTTCTCAAACTTCTCCGCAAGCCGCTGTCCGATTGAATACGCCGACCACCAGAACACGCCCGCGAAATCCATTGAGTACGGTGCGAAAATTCTCTTCGCTTGTGCTTGCAGGTCCTCCAATGTGACTTCTTTCGGATGAACGCCATGAGGAAGCTGGATGTAGAATCTTACAAGATTCCCGCCTTCTCGTGGGATGATGAGCAGATTGCCTGCGGCGGAGTGGATCGTACATTTGCGCCTGATATCAGGGAAGGTGGTGAGCGGGTAGATGTCCATGACGCCCCAGACTGTGTCGGACGTGTCGCCGAGCATGCGGTAGTTTAGGGAGCGGCGAATTGTAGAGTGTGCCCCGTCGCAGCCCTACGTGGTACAGCAGTTACTAAACCATTTCCATGTAGTGATGGTGAAGATGGCATCGAAAAGGAGCAGACGTACCAAGACATACTTCGCCTCCCAAACCTCTTCCTTGCCCTCCTTCTCCGCCGTAACTCTCACACTGTGTGCATCCGGATGGTCTTTTGTCGTCTCATCGATCTTCAATCCCTTGACTGACCAGCCATACTCAATCCCATTCGCCTTCCCTTCTTCCCACTTCCCTTTCTCTTTGAGAACAGTCTCCATCTTCCCTAACATGAGCCCGTTCATCCGTGCTTGATTCAGGATTACATGCGGTAGGTGACTTAAACCTCTCTCCGTATCGATAGATCTGCTCTTGCGTTTAATGCCCTCTTTCTCCTTTCCGCTGCCGTCTTCATCGATGCCCCAGAAACAGACTTCAAGAATATGATACGCTTCCCTAGTAAGTTCTTCGCTTAGTCCGAAAGATTCGTAGATCTCCACTGTCCGACATTGAACGCCGTCCGCTTGGCCTATTTCTAAAGGGCCAGAGCGGCGTTCTAAGATTGTGAAAGGGATGTTGTAGATTGCGAGCCAGGTTGCTGCGAAGATGCCAGCGCTACCGGAGCCGGATATTAGAACGTCTGTTTTTGGCATTGCGGTTTGTCCGAGTCGACGTTGCCAGTTCGACGAAGGCGAGCCTTATCCGGAACGACAATGGAAGAAGGATTGGAGTTGAGAATAGAAAACGTTTTCGTAGATTATGTTACAGAGTAACAATACTTCATTAATGAAGAAAGATCAGAGCCAGCCTAGGACAATGGACGTTGTTTTGCAATGAGCGAGTATGACTTGTAAACGTGGATGTCATGGTGCCGAATGCAAGCCCCGAGAGCTGCGGCAATGCGGGGAGAAGTGTTACCCGTCACTAGCGCATCCAAAATCCGAGTGGTCCGCCAGGTGACCCGAACATGACCTTGGATCAGGTTTGTCGATCGTTGAACATGTTCTAAGCATACCATTGACGACATTTTGAACATGGCGGGACATTTCTAAGGTGTGGTTTTGGCTCCGTCTGCTAAGTGGCATATGCCCCACTTGTTAGCACTAGAACTGGATTGAGAAGCCCCAATACCGTCGGAAATAACCGCAAAGTGTGGAACATGGCATTGCTTATTGTATGGATGCTGATCGCAGTATCTCTAGGAGCTAGCTCATCCGAGCATACACGAGCCTATAGCGTGGTAGTATCTTACAACAGAAAACGTCGCGCCGGGTATGACTACATCCACTCACTCAATCGAACATGATCTTCTTTCCCTTGAGCAAAGATCCTCCTAGCAGCTTGCCAATCGCATATCCAATATATGCTCCCGTGACAATCGTGACGGGCCATTTCTGCCACTCCCGGTCCCTGAAAATCATTAGCATACATGCCCGTATCAAGGCAGAGCCCACAACTTGCGCAAAAGGCCCAATGAAGGTTGGGAGGGTATACTCACCAATCTAGCGGTATCGGCACAGCTCCTAACCACGCCCCCACGACGGTCCCTATCAACCCACCATAAACCTCGTCAATCGGCAGTAGCAATGCAACTATTTGCCTCCACGTCTCGCCATTCACGCCGTGTACATATACGAGCGGGAGGGTGCTGAGCAAAGCAATGTGCGCGCCGCAGAGAAGTGTGTGCGGGTGGTGCGTGGTAACGGGGGCGCCGAAGAGGACGAGAGTCGCGGTGAGGAGGGGTGTGGCAGCTAGGGCTGTGAGGAGGAGGGACAGGAAGGCCGGCTATGAGGACAATATCTCATTAGCTCTAACTCACAACCGACGCGGGAATAGCATGCAATGGGGAGGTTTGCATGCAGGGTGTAGGACGTACAACAATCTTTGAATTCAGCCCGCTCTCCAACTTGCCGGGCACCCTGCCTTTCTTCTCTCCCGGCTTCTGCTTCCTGATCGTCGGTGTACCGCCTGTTGGCGGCAGACATACTGCTACGTATGCTATCTGTAGTATAGCAAGCGGGGCAAGGGTGCTGAGCAGCGTCGGGACAGGGTCGGCAACGAGCGACTTGAACTTGAACGCGTAGAGCGAGAGCACCAAAACGGGATGGATATGTGTATAGAGACGTGCTGTGTCATTGCGTAGAGGTTCAATGGGCGCCGCGGTCGAAGGCTGGGGTTTGGAGGTCGCGTTTGCGTTGATGATGGTGGTGCTGGGCATGTTTTCGATTGGAATGGGAGCGTCCAAAGGAATGTATACGGCACCTGGCCTGTTGTGATGCTGTTGTCGCGGTGGTTGCAGGTGGAAGTCGCGGAACGGAAAGTTTCGAAGCTCGTCCGTGCAGCATCGTGATTGGTGCGGAGGAACGACCACACCTCGAGCACCTCGATGGATCTCAGAACGCAATGGATTTTTAGATTTTATTAAGCTGAGGCAGGTAGCCTGCAATCATTCATTAAATCAATCATATGGCAGTATGGCCGGCCGTTCAATCGTGATCAAAGCTGCCCTGGAGCTCTAGCATCGAGCTATCCCACTGCTCACACTGTTTACGACATGTGCATCGCCCTTGATCACGGCTTCTGCTACCCCTTCTTCGGTACCAAATTCCTTAGCGACAGATCATACACAACATCCTCCACATCCTTGACCCTGTACTTCAGCCCATCGCTGCGGCGGCGCAGGCTGTCGTTCTTGAGATTCAAGATCTGGAAGCCAGCGTGCAAGTCCTTGACAAATTGATTGATGAGAAGCGGGCGCTCGTAGTCGCCTAGTGTGACGGCATTGCGCGCAAGCCGGGTCTGTTAATATGGTCAGTAAGTGGGAGGCAGATAGCGGATGGAGGGAGCCGTACTAGCTCTTCGACGAGCGTGATGAGAGCCTGGAGGTACTCTTCGAGCGAGAGATGGAACTCGTCGCGGTCTTTGAGATTGACTGGGACTGCTTTGATTTAGTGCTGTGCAACTCATGTCGCATAAGAAGCTTACTCTTCAGAATTTCACCGAGCTCCTCAATGGTCAAAAGCCGTCCGCATTGAACGTCACCACCATCGTACTTGTAGCCACCGAGCCAACCCCAGAATAACACGCTCTCAGCCTATGACAGTGTGAGCCTTGACAAGATATGGATGTAATGTGATATGTGCAACATACAGCTCCTTGCATCTGGCGGCTCCACATGTTGTTGAATTTGTAGTACGGCATCTTCGACGCGGCTTGCGAAAGATTGGAGACCGTGTCTATGACGTTTTTAATGGGCTCTTCCGCGGCTTTCAGGACTTGGGACACTGTATAGTTGATGAGCAGGCAGAGCTTTTCGCTGCAGGCTGCGACTCACGGTCTGCGACAGGTGTCGAGTGCGCTCTTGATAGCACGAAGGAGACATTGCGGTCTATAAAATATTACTAAGGCTCTCTAAAATTTTAGGAGTGACTTACTGTGCTTTTCGAGTGCCTGAATGATGTCTCGAAGCTCCTGTCGCGTTGTGAGTGCGCTGTCACGTGAAACGGCAGGGCCGCCACTTACATCGCGAACGGCCGTGTCTTCGTCAATGCGCGCTTGTAGATCTTGGAAGATGGCCGAATTGACCATGCCGGATTGTGATGCCATTTTGGAGCGTATTTTGAACGTTGGGCTGATGTTGAGAGTGTGGAGAGGGCGGCAGAAAGTGAGGTTGAGCTTAGTTTAGAAACGCATTAAAACAACAAAAATTTAGCTCGCTCACCGCACGGCGTCACATTTTACAACTTTGAGTGAGCGACACGGGTGTGAGACTAAGTGTTCATTTCTCTCTCCTTTTCCTAACGAACTGCCACTGCCCAGGTTGTAAGTTTTCACTGCGATATGACGTGGGCCTCAATCTGAACGCGAAGAGCCTCTCGCACTCCAAGCTGCGTCTCTCACCCCAATCATCAACGCCCAATCTCAACCAAAATCTTCTTCCTCGAGCAACTGGCAAGCCAGATGACTCAAAAAAAAAGGATGCGTACATCGGAAAAAGTGCAATACGGACGACGTAATTTGGGATGCGGTATTGCACTTTTTCCCCAGAACTCAAGAAAAGCTGTCCGCAGGACAAGAGCATGCCGCAGGCGATTGGGGGGGTCAAGGGGGTCTCCCCCTTGGACTAAACGCCTATGATAAAGATATCTCGGCTGCATTGTTTGCGCTCCTGTTCCCGATCCTCGATCCTCAAGGTGACCGTCGCCTTAATTAGCGCCCGAATACTCGAACACCTGGCATGCATCTCACTTCGTTTGCGTAGAATGCATTGTTTCACAGTTGGTGTTCCGCAGACGAAGCTTCAGTTTCAAGGTCCGCCGTCTTTCCTTCCCTTCGCCTCCTGCTCGAGGCCTAGTTGCACCATTCACCTGCTGCTTTCCCAAATCCTCCGCACCCGACTCGACAGCCGACCCCATTCGCGCTGCTGCCGCCGTCTCACGCGCCCGGAACTCGTACCACAGAAACCGAGCTTCCTCGCAGAACCAATGAAAGCTCTGGACAAAGCCTGGCTCTGGAGTAGAACTGTACTGTCGGCCTTCGAGGAGTGTGCTTTCGCCATACCGCAATTGCGTCACCCAGCTGTCGCTGTCCCACTTGATCCTCATGTTCAGCTTTGAAATATCGACTTCCTCATCTGTCGTGTATCCTTTCCTATGGTAGTCTTCGTCGTCCATAGATTGGGGTGTCATGGTACCGGTTGCCAATGACTCGGGGCTCCGCTTCGCTTGCCGCAGGCGAGGGCTGATTGCATAGAGGAATATAGGACTGCGGAGGAGGAAGCTAAGGTCGTCTTTACTTTTCAGTTTAGTTGCGAGGTGACAAAAGGTGAGTACTTACCGAGAACTTGCACTTCGTTGTAGAGTGGCAGGTTGTTTGGCAGTTCCTCCAGCATGGTTTGGAGGTGCTTGCGGAGACTACTCTCCTCCAAGATGGTCAAAGAGAATGAATGTTTCATTCTTATCACTGTATTGCTGCGATCGTGGTTGTGTTGTTGGGCACCGCAGGTATGCTATTCTCTCGGTGGTTGAGCCGCGCAGGTAGACTGGCTGAGAATTATAGAAAGGAGAGTCGTAACCTTGATGAATTATATAAAAGAGAGCCGTAGCCTTGAAGAATTCGGGGTATACTTTCCACGCTTGTCAATTACAAACGAGATATACGACTTTCTCTCACCATCACCCGTATGAGTGAAATCATACGTATGTCGCTTCCCTTCCCTGCGGCCCTCTCACACATGTGAAAGTGACAATGCGACTTTTAAGGGTATAATGTCTGCCATTAGGTGGAGTATATAGTTGTGACATGTTGACCTATGCCTTTATTCGAGAGAATTCAGGTTCTCCTTATCGTCAGAGCGTCAGGCTTTGCGTTTTATTGCGTGTCCGCCTATATTCTGTACCATGACAACTGTCAACCACGATAGTTTGCGGGCAATCATTGTAGCACCACTACTGCTGGACCGAAGTGCTCTGCAGCCTTGCCTTGCTTCTGAGTAATGTAGGTTCAGCGTGTGAAACAATCGCCTGCCACGTTACCGCTTTAATCGGGCTTGTTCATGATTATACTCATAAATGTAACCGCTCCCATATTAATTTAGTCTTAAGTACCTCCGGCCCGACCTGACCGAGCCATCGCGCCGGTAGAAAACTGACCCAAAAGTCGCCATTTCGATCCATATTCGCGTCTATCACACTGCTCCAGAGTCTGCTCTCCTCCACAGGCCAGCCCGTCTCTGGATCGATATCACTCTCTTCCATTTCGATTACGCGCTTGGTTACAACGACATGCTGCTCTGCGTCCCACAACCCTTCTCGTGGTGGGTTCCGCGCAAGAAGAGAGACTGCCTCACGGCGCGTGGTAGGGCAGCGACAGCGGCATGCCACAAAGTATAGAGGAGGGATGATGGAAATGTCAAAAGTAAAACGTGCCGCGTATGAGGTGGTGAGGGCATTAGAATCGATAACGGTCTTTGTGTGGTGGAGAATCTTCTTGAAGCTTTCAAGGTGGACATCATATGGAGTTTGCCTAATTTCTGCTGCGCAAGCGATATATATGAATGTGGAGTAATGAGATGCTCTGAGAGCACTCGCGGCGATCTTTTCGTCCCTTGATAGTTGCTGTTCTTGTTCAAGGTTCTCCAAGTTTCGAATCCAAGAAGAATGGCAATCCAGTAAATCGTTTTGACGTTGTATATCTTCAGCACTTATCGGGCTTTGATGAAAGAATTTCGTGGCCATTGTACGTATCTGGACTATACATGCGTTGCGAAGTTCATGGCAGGCCTCTTGGGCCTCTAGAAAGGTTGCGAACGGCCGTTGTTTGAGACTCGTCTGAGTAGGCCATGGCATATTGAACACCTTTTCGGCATTGACACCATACATTAAAGCGGATGCTATTCCTCGAATGAAAATTGGTACCAGTTTTTCTTCGATCATCGCAGTGGTACCGATAGGCTCTTTGAGATTGATTTCTGAACTGGCCGTGGTAGTCGAAAGTAACGAGTTACCTCTTTGTCTCTGCTGCCGCTGGGAGATGATCTTGAGCCCATTGGTCAAATGCGTGAATCCTGTATGATAGTTGCCGCGCATGAATTCAATACAGATGAAGAGTACACAAGTAACAAGCGCGATCTCCGGAGGGCAATTTGGCTCAGCGATGCGGTCAACGAGGTGTCTGACAGATTTGTTGTAGTGAGACAACAAAGTCCCCCGCTCATTAGTCGCTGCAGCAAATGTCGACCGAGCGTGCTTCATGCTGCCTGGCTCAGTCTCATAGAGATATCCCAAAGCGATCAATGCGTGGCGCACGGCGGGTTCAGAGTGAGCCATCTGAAGAGCTATTCGGGACCAGAACTCTTTGTCGAAATTGCTTGATAGCGCCGGTAGAGCGCAATGATGGTAAAACTCCAAGTAGCGTACGTTATCACCAAACTCAGTCAGGACTGACAAAGCATGCTGGGGACGGGAAGTGCTGCGACTCCAAATTTGGATTTGGAATTCGTTATTGATTGGAGGATAACCGTCGCATTCACGGCCTGTGCTCGTGCATCTGACTAGATTAGGGCTACTGAAGGGTTGGTGGAGGCTGAATTAGGTATACCTTAAGCAACTAGGCTTGGCTTCGTCACACTTCACCCGGCGTATCCTGCAGTATGTTAGCTGGGTATTGATTGCACAGGACGGATCTCAATTTTCGTCACAGACTACGTATAGTGGACTTGACGTACTTGCACGTTTTGCATCCTGTTTTCACTTTAGGGTTACTTTTGCGTGACTGCTTACGCACTTGGATCGACGTCATGCTGTGTAAAAACCAAAAGCTTCGATGAAGGTGGTGGAGATGTACATTACGCGTGCGTGGAATCCAAGTCCAAATAAGGCACGTGATGTTGTTGAGGTCGTCCAGGCTAATGCAGAGCTGTCTAAACCTTTTTGAGCATACGCAGGAGACAAACAGTCACGTGGTATTACGAGCACACCAATCATTGTCCGGATCCCACTTTTGCAAACTAAAGTAGCTTAGCTCAGGCATCCAACATTGGACATCGAACCTCAGGACTCAACGTGCGTCGACTCCCCTTGGATCTTTGCGCATGAGCCCGTGAATGGACTTCCCTTGGACTCTTTGTCATTCTCTCCGTACATGAAGGGCACCTCTTGATTAGGAATATGGATGGCATAGACTAGAGCTCATAACTTATGACAGCCCTAATCGGAAGCCGCAATGTAATCACAAACATTACCGCTCTCAAAGTACACCCACAAACCAGCGACAGCTCATCAGGTTCTCCTGGAGGCGAAGGGCTTCAAGATTTACTCGAGATACGCCTATCTCCCATCACCCCGCACTCAGTACAGCCTACCTTGGCCCGCCGGGTCATCATTCGGGAACATGGTGTTCCACTTGCCTACCGCCCGTCGATCGAAGCCTTCGCGGAGCATCTCCATGAGCTCTTTGTCATGTAGCGGGTTCTTTCCATCCTTCTCACACAGCTCACCCTTCATCAAGATTCGGACGTCGCCCGCGCCAGGATTCACACACAGCGCCATGTAGTGCTTCGTCCCTTCGTGACCCACAGACATAAAGATATCTGACAGCCGTGCAAGACCGTTAGGACCAAGACGGCCAGCCTGCCCACAAGTGATCAAAGCGGAGGCTAGATTCTCTAGTGGTTATTAGTCAACGATGAATTGATTTGTATGGTGAGCAGGGGACCTACTGGCGAGCTCTAATACTGTGGTTTGGTTAGACCATCTGGGCAACTTGTCTTGTAGAAGCTCTCGGATGCGCTCCACGACCATTTCTTCAGTGATGCTATCAGGGGAGAGGAACGGCTGGGTGCGCGCTGTTTGCCAGGCCCTGGACGGCATATGGCTTGCAGGGGACTGTAATGTACCGACAGACAACGCAGCAGGGATGCGTGAAGGACTAAACCTTGGATGTGCGGTCCGCTTCATATGGCTGGTAGGCGGCCCCAAAGCAACCGGTGCGCCGGTTTCCGTGGCGGCCGTGTTGGCTCGATATTCGCGAAGGATCGAAAATGCGGAATTGGGGTCTTCAGCGGGGTGAGTGGGCGGCTGGAAGTTTGGAAGTGGATCCATGTTCGTGGTTTATTGAAATTGGAATTGTGTATAACAAGATTGAGTGAAGGAGACTTTGTAGGTTGAGGGCTGTAAATCTGTAGGTGAGCAGAAACTATAACTCAGGTGGTAGTAAAAGACTATAAATTAGCGAGGAACTGGACTGAGAGCAAACAGATTTGATGGTGACGCAGAGTCGGGAACTCATTCACCCATAATGTCGAGAGTGAAATCGGGTGAAGAGGAATGTCGGAATATCCTCATAGTAAGTTAGAACATCTAAAGATGTCAAGGCCACATTATAAGGATTATACGCAGAATACGGCGACCACATATGGTGATCAGGTTTGGTCTTTTGTTCAACTACAGAGAAGCGCGCAGGGCCAACTCCAACGAACTAGGCTGCTGAATACACAATGGCTTCCCTCTCAGGTGAAAGGAACTGGTGTTCGGTGGCTGAGCGGGCGATCATCTGAGTGTTAAGTAGCTGGCGGATTCGCTCTGAAGATTGCAAGGACTTCGTTGTAGATGTCTGGTCAATCCAAGTTATAAGGAGAGCGAGATTGGCGTCGTCTGGAGGCGCATGGGTCATGGGAGCGCTCTGATCTTCGTCCAAGGCAGGCTAACTGTTTGAGGAAAGGCAAGGAACCTGACTAGCCTGATACTTGTATCTACAGGATGTTTAATCGAGAGACGATTAGCAAACAGCGGGGTGGACAGCTGAGGAAAGATTAGGCAGCCTGCTTGATCAAGTCAGGTGTTAGATGACGGGATACCAATGTCGGTCATCAGACGTACTGCAGGTTGTTAGTCACAAGTGAAAGTTGTAGGGTCTATAAAATTATATGTACTCTTCGGTTCGAGTACTTCGTATGTATTGAGAGTTAGCAGACAAAATCCTCAAGTATTGCCAGGGTACTCTAGGGTACTGCTAAGTTTCTGGGACGTCCATTTATTTCGGTTGAAGCTGACAACTTGGGTAGCTTCAACAGTATGGGTACTGCTGACAACATTTGAACTCGGCGATGGTGGATGTGAAGGCAATAAGGAAGCAAGGCTCCGACCGATGGGCGATGGTCTCGCCAATCGCGTGCTAAAGCTAGTTCCAAGTGGCTGATGGTCCGATAATGTATAGAAAGATAGCCTTGGGATTTCGTCTGGAACGAAGGGATTGGAGTTCCGCATTCGGCGCATTCTGCCTGTTCATGTAAAACACGTGAAACGTCGCATCCAAGTAATAAGGCTCCGGCATTATGTCGACCATGGCAGCTCTCAGAAAAATCACCCTGTCGGCCCAATTATCAAGATTTGGATCGGTCACGGATGAAGCGTGGTTCAGCATTCGCCATTGCATTGTAATAGGATTCATTGCTATTAAATACCTTGAATAGCACTCTGCCGACTGCGCCCAACCAGCTCCCCTGAAATCCATGTCATGCGAAAGTGCAACTGGTGAGATTGGTGATTAAATACAGGATAATGGACTGGTGTTGATGTTGAGGCAGGAGCGAAAAATAGATATGCAGGGTCGACGGCCTTAGCGCGGCTTGGCGGCCGGTTGCTCCTGAAACGACCTGTCAACGTTCACTCACTCCCTGACAACCGCCTCTGCATCGTCCCTGACCCACGTCGCACCCCCACCACGCCTTCCGTCGCTGCTGCGTATATTCACTCGCTATCTGCGCTCGCTCTTTCCTCTTGCGCTAGGACTAGGACACTTCTGCTCATCGCCTCGCCGCCTTTGCTGCGTTCTTTTTCGCCGTACACAGCCTCACCCCGAGCGACACCAGACCTTCCACATAGCCAGCGACGATGGGCTTCGGCGACTTTCAGACAATATGCACAAAGGCTGCGATACCACTGTGCGCCCTCGTGGGCCACCAGGACATGACCAATGGCGTGGGCATCCAGACCAAGTGCTATTCGAGGACGATTGAGATCGCAAACACTCTCATATTCCAGGCGGCAAACGACTTCATGCATATACTGGCCATGGTTATGACAGTTGTCATGATCATACACGTGCGCTCCAAGTTTACCGCTGTTGGTACGTTGCGCGCAGATGCGAAGCCCACGTGGAGCGAGTCTCGACTAACGCACAACAGGCCGGAAAGAGATTACCTCGTTCTTCTACGTCTACCTACTGCTGACCATCATATCGCTTGTTCTCGACGCCGGCGTCGCTGCGCCCGGTTCCGCCGCATATCCGTACTTCGCCGCTGCACAGAATGGCCTCGTATCCGCCCTCTGCACCTGCCTATTGATCAACGGCTTTGTCGGCTTTCAATTATATGAGGATGGAACAACGCTCTCTGTCTGGCTGCTGCGGCTTTGCTCTCTCGGCATGTTCATCATTGGCGGCGCCGTCTCCCTCCTTACCTTCAAGAGCTGGGCCGGCCTGGATCCCAAGAACCCCGTCGGAATCTTCATCGTCACCTACATCGTGAACGCCATTTTCCTCTTCGTCTACGTCGTCAGCCAAATCATCCTCGTTGTCGGCACTCTGGAGGACCGCTGGCCGATGGGCGACATTGCATTTGGCATCTTCTTCTTCGTTATTGGCCAGGTGATTCTATACGTCTTCAGCGACACCATCTGCGACAACGTGCAGCATTACTTGGATGGGCTCTTTTTCGCTACCATCTGCAATCTTCTTGCAGTCATGATGGTCTACAAGGTTCGTTGCCCCACAACACTAACAACAGCCCGAACCGCGCTAATTGATCTAAAAATAGTACTGGGATTCCATTACCCGCGAAGATCTCGAATTCTCAGTCGGCGTCAAGCAGCACAACTGGGAAGTTAAAGAGCTTCTACCCGAGGAGGACAAGCGTGGTACCCTTTACCAAGAGTCTGAATACGCTCCGTCGCTGTACCAGCAACCGTACAACGGGCGCCATTCGCACTACTCCGCCGTTGGCCATTGAGTTTATTTTCTCTGCTTTTTCTACTGCGCTTCTACGATGTCACATTCTGCATAGACCTTTTCAACGGCATTGGGTGGTGTTTGCGGCGTTCCTGCATTTCAATGTAAGACTTATAATCTTGGTGTAAGAAGACTTTAGTCTGTTTCCTTGGGGTTGACGGTTGCCATTGTTGGAGTATGAACGAAGGGCACATGGGTTGAGCAGCACTGAGGACGTTATTTCTCAAACCCTTCTACGACCGATCTTCATGACATCTCTATCACTTATATACTAATACCAAATGACATCTATCGCCCCCTTTGTCTCTCCTTCATGTCGCTCACGAGATAATCGAGAGATTTTAGTGTATCATATGACACAGTGGTAGGTTCCATTGCGCCTAGAACGTTCCCAAAGTATTAATGTGCTATGTTCCTTTTGAGTTACACATAGTTCACGCGGTGTGCCTCGAGACGAGCACACGACGAGGTCTCTGAGAAGCATCACAGATACTTGAACGCCATAGAACGCCTCTATCTTTCAAAAGCACTTTACTCCGAGGACTCGATTTCTCTCGCTTCGCTATCGCAAGTATTAGAGCACACCGGATACTCATGATACTTGTGTGCCCCGTGCCGAGACACAAATGTCAGTCGCAGTAGCCGGTTGCCGGCGCCTGCGCCGATGCGAGCGCAACGCCCAAACCAAGCTCCACCGGGATGTCCGTATTAGGCAACTCCGGCGCAAACCGACAAACTTCCAGAATGACAAGCCATTCACTTGCCTAAATACAGTATCCCCAGGTTGCGGGTTCCCCTTGACATCGTGACGGCCCACACAGAGTTGTGTCCCGCTGACAGGCTCAATGCGTGGCTAGATTGTGGGAAATTTTGGAAGAGGGGTGCCTTGAGCGGGGTCCGCGGTGCCATGATGTTGATCGAGGCGGGGGAGCTGTTTAAAAGGGTCGACGCCCGCTTAATCTCATGCAAAGCGCGTTCTAAGTCTTTGTACCCTTCTTGTTCTGACATATTGCTGTTGGAGAAGCATTGCTTAGGGCTGTTTATACGTTGCGTAAGTCCATACATCTGTCTGGCATGAAGCGACAGCATAGCAGACGTCATACGCTCTAAACCTCATACCTACGAGAACTGCCGTTGACAATTTGCAGAAATTAAAAGCATTGATACATATAGCATCACACGGCTTTTTCAGTGCTGAAAAAATATCCCTTCACCAAACCCGAACTATCACATTTCCCCACCCTCCAAAATGTCACGGAAGCACTTCTTCCCAAACCCCGAGGGGGTCGTAGTCCACATGCTGCAATCCCTCGTAACGCGCAACCAACACATGGGCCTCGACGAAACCCACCGCGTCGTCTACAACCTCTCGCACCCACCCAACCAAGTCACCATTGTGTCCGGCGGCGGCTCAGGCCACGAGCCCGCGTGGTCGGGTTTTGTCGGCGACGGCATGTTGTCCGCTGCCGTATGCGGTGATATCTTCGCGTCGCCGAGCACCAAGCAGATCATGGCGGGGATAAGAAATGTGCCGTCGAATGAAGGTGTTATTCTGTGTATTACGAATTACACAGGCGATATGCTGCATTTCGGTCTTGCGAGGGAGAAGGGGCAAGCGTTGGGGTATAAGGTTGATGTGGTTTGTATGGCGGAGGACGCAGCGTTGGGGAGGGAGAAGAGTGGGAAGGTTGGGAGGAGAGGGTTGGCGGGGAATTTGTTGGGTAAGTCCTAAGCCTCTTCGTCTCCATTAGATGTAGGAGCGACGGGAGTCTCAAGACTCGGAAACTAACATCTGGCAGTCATTAAGCTTATTGGTGCAGCATCACAGAAAGGCTGGGCTTTTGAGCGGTGTCGGAAGATTGGAGAGCTGGGTAACTCACAGTTAGTGACTATCGGAACGAGTCTCGATCACTGCCATGTTCCTGGACGAGAAGCGTTTGAGTCGGTGCAGGACGATGCGTGTGTACTGGGAATGGGTATTCACAACGAGCCTGTACGTTTGCCATCTACGCCACCGAAGAGATGATCTCGAGGATGCTGACTTACACAGGGTCTACGAACAATATCACCCATGCCGAGCCCAGAAGACATTATTAAGGAGATGTTAAGGTATCTGCTAGATCCGAGCGACTCCGACCGCGCATTCGTTCCCTTCTCGCCTTCTGACAACGTCGTCATGCTCGTTAACAACTTCGGCGGCCTGTCTGGTCTGGAATTCGATGCCATGGTGAACATCGCGCTGCAAGTGTTGAAGCGCGATTGGAAGATCGTTCCGTCGAGGATCTATGCCGGCATCTTGGAGACATCACTGAATGGTCAAGGCTTCTCAATCACCTTGGGCAACATGTCCGGCATGGCAAAAGCAATGGATCTCAAGGACGAAGAAGTCATCGAACTGCTAGACGCCCCCACCAACGCGCCCGCATGGCCCAAGAACGGCTACCGTCCCGTCACTGTAAATAAGGAAACTGAAAAACTCCGTAACGCAGCAAATGCCGCCGCAGCTGACCAGTCCGGACTCCAAAAAGGCCCCGCAACACCCGCCTCCCTCATCCCCGCGCTGCGCAAGGCATGCAATGCCGGCCTCGCCGCTGAACCAAAAATCACCCAGTACGACCTTCAAATGGGCGACGGCGACTGCGGCGAAGCCGTAGCCGGCGTGTGCAAATCCATCCTCACCAACATCGACGCCGTAGAATCACACCCCCCGCCCATCCTCGCCCTACTCGAAAGCATCGCCGAGAACGTCGAAGACGTCGGTGGCTCGCTGGGCGCCATCCTATCCATCCTCGTAACTGCCTTCACCAATGCGCTCGCGCACGAAACGCTCAAAGCCGACAAAGCGCTAGATATCAGCTCGATAGCAAGTGCGGCATCTGCGGCGCTGGAGAATCTGAAGAACTACACGTCTGCGAGGGAGGGGGACAGGACGGTCATGGATGTTCTCATTCCGTTTATTGAGACTCTGGCTGAGAGCAAGGACTTTAGCAAGAGTGTGCAGGTTGCGGAGCAGAAGGCGGATGCGACGAAGGATATGAAGGCCAAGTTTGGGCGCGCGACGTATGTGGGTGATGATGATAAGGAGAGGAGTCGGATTCCGGATCCCGGCGCGTATGCTGCGGGGGTTTGGTTGAGGGGGTTGGAGAGTGGGTTTAATGGATCGTAGGGGGGTTGCGCGGGTGTGATGGTGCGCAAAAAAGGGTAGCATGGAAAGATAATGTTGTTGTTTGTTTATAATAAGAATAATCTTGTTCAACGAACCTACCGTCACCTGTCTTGCCTCCGCTCGTCGCGTTTCCAGTGAGAGATAGCAGTACTATGAACCTACCTGTTGAGCAATCTAGATCTCATCAATGAAAATAGCATGTCAAATCAAAGGTCGCGTTGCTGAAGTCTCCCAGCGGTCCAGTTCCTAGACGAGCTCCATCCAGTGCTGTAGTACTTCTACAATTCGATGAGACTTTTGCATCACTTCGAACTCATTCGTCTTCTCATTCACTACCTTCTCTCGCCTGGTCTACATTGTTCCGAGACACCACAGTTGTGGTAAGAGTAAACAGTCCATGGTATATCCATGATCTAGGTCAGTTAGAGTTGTTTTTCCGTTTCTGGAAGAACGTCCTCAAGTCGAAGATTGTACCAGTCTGGCTAAGGCGGTTCAGTCTTGAATGACTTCGGCGAATGGTCCCACCACCCCTCAGTCCATTCATCGAGCGTCCACGTCCGTTCTATTGCCTTCAGCTGTTCCGTGTCCCAACTCGTGCCTGGGTCGAAGTTACATTTGACAAGCGATGTCTTGTTGTTCGTGATATCTTGTAAAGCTTCTGGAAATCTACTCAAGATGTAACTCGAATTGCCTCTCGCCTCAGCCCAGTCTATAGAACCCGGTATGATGTCGATGCGACTGCAGCACGCTTCAAAATCAGTCTGCCACGCAGCATCTCTTTGTACAACTTCGAAAACACGCGCCGTGGCTTCTAGGGTTGGACTACCATCGAGGACTAGAGTGAAGGATTGCGCTGGCATTCCTAGGGAAGGAAGAGCGAGCGTTTCCATAATCCACGGGGCGAGGCAACGCCGCGTGACATCCTCAGATTCAAGGACGTCCAAGCCGTGCATAGGGGCCACCTGAGGCTCGAATTCAGCAACAGTGGAGACTGGATCCTCGCTAGCAGGGAAAACATTTCTCCACATGTTGACTTTTCGTTGCACCCGGAGACAAGGGTTCTCCACGCACAAAGGTATGAGGCCCTGGGCATGGCATTCGGGCCAGGAAACCGCCATGTGATCTTCATGAAGTACTATTCTCCGTAGGTGACACCGGGTTTTGGGCGACAACGAATATAAGAAAGAGATGGCCGCAGATGCAGCAGATAGTCGATATTTCTCTCGGTCCCAGTAGGATGGAGATAAAACAGATTCAGCGTTTCGCTCCAAAATGCGGCACAAGTCGTCCACGTGACTCTCGGTCGGAAGTGTCCATGGCGAGTGACTGAAGGCAAGGAACTCAGGTAGATGTGGACATAACCAATCTAGACCGAGTGATTGAGAAACAATCCCTCGGAATCTAGGGTGAGCCGCGATAAGCTTCAATGTCTCGCTGACAAATCGGCGATAGGAAGAGGGTGTTTCACCCCAGGATTTGGCTGCTAAGTTGTCAAACGGTCCTACTCCTGCATACAGAGCGTGAATGACGGGTAGGAGCCTGGGGTGGGTCTCCGTCACATAGCGAATGATACGTTCGTCGATGCAGGGCTGCGAAATACTGAGCAGACGGGACCCAATCTCAGACTTGAGTTGGCTGAGAGCATTGAAGCGACCGATTCTGCGTCGGATCTCTTCGCTGAACAATGTTGAGAAGTTGATGGTGTTCAGCTGGAGATCAAGACCGCGCATCTCAACGGCTGCGCGTTTGCAAGTATATGCCAATGCCATGTCGATACACTGTCCATTGGCCGTGGTGAGCTTGCCTGTCTCATAATTGAATGTATACCCGCCATCTACCGTAAGATAAATCTCATAGACTTCATCGCGAAGTTCCCGCGGAAGAGTGAAGAACCCAACATGTGAATGCATGGCTGGAGTTGAGAAGGAAAATGAAGGCGAGGTTGACGCTTGTCGTTGTCCGAGGAGGGAGGTCGAATGTGCGTGAGCGTCAGTGGCAGCTCCTGAGCTTTAGTCGTGAGCCTGAGGAAACTTGAGACGAGGTATATATAGAGTGTGTGAGGTAGGAGGAAAAGGAGGAGTATTTACACGTATCACAAACGAAGCACAATGTTGTCGGGAGGCAGTGAAGACTTGGGAGATTTATACCATAGGTATAGGTCAGACACCTAAGGCAGCAGCCCCTCCCACATGACGCGCGAAGAACGGTACAACCTCGCTAATCGGGCCTTCTCTGAGGACAGCAACAATCAAATTGGGACGCACCCGCACAGCACAGCCAAAGAATGTGTTTTTGCGGAGTACCACATTTTATTTCTTTTCCGATTAAGTAATATCAACGCTAGCTAGCAGCGGATTATACAACGCCCTGCGGCTCAAGAGGCAGTCAAGAAGGTTGGTGGGAATGATGGGAAGACGACTGAAAACAAGGAGAACGAAGGTAAGGATGAGGATGTGACGCAGCATCCTGGCAGTATCTTCGACACACCTGATTCTTGAGGGGTTGAGGTCGGGTTGATTTCTTTGCCTCCGATGGCGGTCGTTTCTTTGTATTTGTCTCATTTCATTCTGTTACTTTGCCTGGGTTGTATTCCTTGATTATCCTTTGTACGGGGTTTGGTTTGATATTCATCGCGCAGTTTGTATTATTTTGGTGTTGATATTCGCTCTGGGTGTGTATTGTACTTGTCGATTTCTTAGTTTGTGAGAAGTGTTAATTGAGTTATTCCTTGACCTTCTTGCTGCATTATCTCTATAGCATTTCGAACCTAGCCTTCGTTAGATGGCGCGCACTGTGATGTGGAGAGCTCCCACGGGACAGCGAGGGTGGGGAACGACAGATTAGATAGTAGAATCGGGTATATATGAGAGAAGTCGTGGCAATGCTCAGCAATATCGGTTTCGGCACATCACCGCAATGAACCTGCCCCCATTCAAAATAAAGAAACCATTAGATTGTTGCATTATTATCCCGACAGAATACGACCTGCGATCGCGAGGCCGATGGGACATTGTTAAAGTACTACAAAGCAAGGAGGTGTTGGTAGCAGTTTCCTTTTGAAAATAACCCTCTATATGTCCCTACTAAGTCTCTAAATCACGCGCACTTCTACTATACTACAATGCATACGTATCTGAAATTCCTTGTAACGGCTACAAAGTCAAAAGAGCTAAGATATGCTATCCTCTCCCTGAACTAGACCTCGAGGTTTTAGCATCTGTGGAGTACAACAGATGCTTTTCCAAGGCCCAGATTGCTCGGACTCCAGTACATAGCCTTCCATGATATTAAGCCAGGTTATTGGCGATGGCGGTACAACAGTTCTACGGCGGAGGTCCTTCCACTTATCGTACCACTCGACCATTTTCGAACACTCACTATTCCCAGCCAAGATTGCTCTACTTTCCATAAAGGTGCACTGCAACCTTCGAAACGTGCTATGGATGTCCCATCGAGTATTCTCCTCATCATCTGTGGGAATCCATCGAAGAAATAACAAGGATAATTCTTGTGTTTTGTACCGTAGCGTTCGTGCATCGGCGGAGGTAGAACATGTCGGCCAGGCCATTGTTCTAGTGCGTCTTGCCACGATGCATCCTCGATCAGTATATCGAAGATGATTTGCATTGCAGCTGGGTCTCCATCAAAAATCAGAGTAAATGAGTCGGGCGGCATGCCGGCCAACGGCAATGCCAATGCTTCTGTCAACCAGGGTGCAATGGTACTGGTGACATAATCGCAATAAAAGCTGCGCAGTGGGGCGTCAGGGTGACCATGACGACTCTTCTCAGAGTGTGGGAGCGAATATGAGGCCAAGGCAGTGTTCCAGAGGTCGACATGCCGTGTTATCTTGATTTTAGGATTTTCTGTAGCGAAAAGAACGAGACCTCTCAGGTGGCTTACTGGATATGCAACGCTAACATGCGATTCGTGAAGTACAACGTTCCGTATTCCGTTTCGAAGGTTTGGGGGCAAAGATTTGAGAAACCGTACCGCAAGCGAAGCTGCAGAGAAGTAATACTTTGTGCGGTCACGGACCGCTTCACGAGGAGGGTAGTGTTCAGTAACGCGGGTATTTTCTCTCAAAGCAAGAACCTTATCCGTCGTAGGATTATGCCACGGGGCGGGATGTGAAAAGATCAGCGGAGATATATCTTGCACTAGTGGATAATGTAGAGAGTTTGCTTTCATCGCGTTACGGGCGGCTGATTCGAAAGCACGGTTCTTCGACATCAACTGAAGCAAGCAGTTAACGGAATCTCGGTGGAAGGATGGAACCTGAACCCAGTGATGGGGCTGGTATAACTGCCCGTAATCGCGACACTGTTTTACGTTCGTCTTCATCAAGTGGTGGATGAGTGCTGCGCTTTGTGGATATTCGTCGATAACTCGCTAAGCCATATCCTCGGTTATAAACGGCCGAGCACACCCTAAGACCGTGTATTTCGCATTGTATAAGTCCTTTAGCGCATGTTCAAAATGGCGGGCCCTTTCGTTGACATCGTCGGTGATCGAAAAGGCGGTGTGAAAATATATGGTATTGTTTCGAAACGCGGCACCTCTCATTTCGAGAGCGATTTGTCTGCATACATATGTCAGTGACAGAATAACGGCTGCCTCGAAGCACCGTTGAAGAATATGATTATACTGCCAGATGCACTTTGCTTGAAAGATAAGGATTAGCAATCATTATTCCTCCGCAGAGTGCAGCTGTGGAAGAACGTACCAGTTTTGAAGCTCGATGTACCGCTACATCTATGGCAGTTAGAAGATAAGCGGGAAAGAGACTTAAACTACAAGAGATAGGTTTTTGAGCAGACAGAGCGCTTGCATAAGTACATGGAGAAGTTTGGTGCTTGCTATAGCCCAAAGTGAAGCGAAGATAATATCCAAGAACGCAATCCTGAAACTATTGTCATCGGGTCGGAAGATCTAAGCTAGAAAATCTAGAAGCAGTTTATTTGATAAAAACTACTAAAGATAGTGCAAAACAGCATTTAACGCCCGCGAAGCAAGTATTAAGTATGAAATTGGAGAGCAAACGCCAAAGAAAGGGAAAAGAAAAAGGAAACCAACTACGGCAAGTAATATCTGCCGGTATGAAAATATAAATACAACCCAACTCTTGTCACTACCTACTTTGACTCCAACTTCTGTCGACCAGGATACTTAGCCCCCACCAACCTCCAACCTTTGGCAATGTTGAAATCGTCCGGATATGCACGACCGTTAAACAGCATATCCTTATCATTATCTCCCGGCATATAGGCCAAAGACTTATCCTGCGTGTCACCGAAATTAGCACCGCGTTATTCACTCCTGCGAGTCCCGTCTGTAGGACACAGTTCATGGCTGAAACTAACCTTGCCTACAGTGAGCGCAATGGAACCTTCAATCCACAACATTGGCGAGTATTCACGCGAAGCCGGTCGGCCGTTGATTAGGTCCAGTACGTTGTCTAGCACGATCCCGGCCTGCATATGAACAGCCCGGGCCATGCGCGGACCGCCGTGTTCAGCAACGTCGCCGAGTGCGAAGATGTTCGGATAGGAGGAGTGTTGAATCTGTAGCGTCGGCGTTACGAGTATGCGGCCGGTCTGCTTCGAGATGGCTTCGGGTAGGAATGTGCTCAAGATGCCGGAGTTGGGTCTTTGGCCGGTGCAGGATAGCTGTGAAGACTTGAGATTAGCGTTGTAGGACTCTAAATGGGAACAACAGTGGAAAGGTGCAGACGTACTACTAGATCAAACTCCTCAGTAGTCCTGTCTGGGAATTGTATCTTCTTCCCACCCGGAAGAGCTAGCGGCCGAGTGTGGTATTTTATGTCCACTCCGAGCGTCTTGAGAATAGCGGCAACGCAATCTTGGAGCTTCGGCCCAAAACTTGGCATGACGACGTTGCGGGAGCTGAACAGAGTAACGGACTTGTCTGGGAAATAGCTCTTGATGTCCGACGCGATCTCGACGCCAACAGCACCACTTCCTAGGACTGCAATTCTATGGGCTTCAGCAATCAAGCGCTGTACACCACGAATTTCATCGCAAGCACCTTCACGCCCCGAGGATGCCATCTTTGCCGGCGGTGGCTGCCAGGAACCTGTAGCGATGACCAAGTACGAATAGTCGATGGCCTGCCCATCAGCCAGTAAGACCTGGCTGTCCGTCACTCCAGACGCCTCAGCGCGAATGTGCAACAACGACCCTTTCTTAATCCCACCGTCGAGGATGTCTTCATAAGGAATAAAGGCGCCCTGCTCATGCCCCGGTACAACAGCGTAGCGCGGGAAGGCAAACCAGAAGTTGAAATGGCTATTCCTCTCAACTAGGACAACGCGATGACCTGTTGGGACGGCGTCGGCTAGCCATTTGGCGAGATGAATGCCCGCGAAAGAGCCGCCAATGACGACGACGTTTTTGGGCGAGTCCACGGGTTTGTAGGTGAGGGAGTGGTAGGAACCGGCGATGCGCAGGCGGAGCAAGCGCAGGCCATACGGCACGAAGGTGGTCAGTATCTTTACGAAGAGGCGAATGCCGCTGGTTGTCGTTCTGAGCCAGCTTTGGCTGTCTTTGACTGATGTCCCTTGTTTCCTCTTGTCTTTGATCACTGCGCCGGGCACTCTCTTGTCTCCAACCGTGTCACTGGTGTCCAGGTCTATCATCGTGTGCTACCTCTGGGCACTAGTAGGGTATTCTAGGCTCAGATTAATGCTAAAGCTCTGTTAAGCTCCGAAAACGTGTCAGAATAGAACAAGTACAGTGTGGAAGACACTTAGGTCCAGGTATCTCGTAATACAAGGTGGAAAAACGGTCTTCTTATGCAGTGTTATCCGATGATCTGATAAATGAAATAATACATCCGAATCTAGCTCCAATAGGCAACTTATTCGGTCGTATCGGAGTTTCCGGTCGGTTTCATCGGGCTGAGATGAGACCGGAAGGCCGACTGAGGTCTTTCACCGCCATCACTCTAGTTGTAGGTTGCGCATATTCTTGAGGTAGAAAATCAATGAGACGATGTACTAGAATGAGTCGGGAATGTGGCCGCGCTTTCTAATGCACCCGCAAGCCCTAAGGAGCACGTGATCCTTGCTGAACAGAACATTGAAGTCCACGGAGTTGAAGCTCAAGAGGCCAGATATTGTGGTTGATGGGGTCATTGCTCGTAATGTTTCGGATATGTGAGTCTGGAGTAGAGACTTGTATAGTTCAAAATCGAATTGTGGTCAGGCAGGCTTTCTGTAATTAGCGCTCTGTTGAAGCAAGACGGTGTGTTCTCGAGAAGCGAAGCGAAGATAGTTCGTACCAACGAAAGAGTCCGTGCGCTCTCCCGAATTCCTTCCGCAACCTCACTCACCCGTCATATCCCTCCCTCAGCCATAGTCTCCTTCCGCAAGATGCCGCGCCCCTGCCAGAAGCGGCGCGCGAGCGCAGCGGCAAATCGAAACCCTAAGCCAGCCGCGCCTCCACCGATACGGCACAAAGCCCGCCAGAAAGCAATACACAACGCCCGTCGCGGCCGCGGTCGGGGAAAGAGTCGCGGAAACATGAACGGTGGCCGACCTTCTCGAAACCAGCAGAGTGGAAATGACATGGAGCAAGACTTCATATCGTTTGCGTCAACAGGCAACAACTTTCACATGCTTCGCAGCGCGGGAACTCAGTACGACCCGATTGCACTGGACGATATCGAGGACGCGGAGCTCGAGGACGGCGAGCTTCTCACAGACGATGGGTCTGACTCAGATAGCATGGACGATCTGGACATGCACGATGCGGGGGACATGTTGATCAACGTCCAAGTGGAGCAGTCGTTCACGGGCAAGGGAAAGGCTCGGAGGGCAGAAGTCATGTTCACAATACCCCACGCCATATCAATCTACAAGGGAATGTGGCAAAGGGGATTCCCTCTAATGGCATTGCAAGCGGACAGATACGGCGATAAAGGAGCAATACCATCCCCAGAGTCGACTTCGTACAATTCTCTTGCGCCCTCGCCGACTTCTCGTCAGCCGAGCATTAGCAGCGCGACGAGCGACGCGTCTGACGCCGTGCCGGACCCATACAACCCTGCGAGCGACTACATCTTCGACTGGGGGATACATGCCGGCAAGTACTTTATAGACGTTCCGGAGAATTATCTGCGCACAATCGGCGGCCAGCTGGACGTCTACGAAGGCAAACATCCTGGCTTAAGGGAGGCTTTCGAGTACTACAGGCCAGGACAAGCACGCACCGCGCCCACGCAACGGTCCCAAAGACAGCCACCGCCACCAACTCAACCACAACCAGTACAGGCACAACGACCAGCGCCAAGTCAAGGTCGAGCCCCTCGACCGAGCGCCCGGTCGCTCTCCGAGACGTACAGATTTGAGAAAGGGCCCCACAAAGGGAAGAAACTGAACGAGGTACCCGAGAACTATCTACGTACGCTGGAGGGCATGAAGGAAAGACTGCACAAGTGGCGGGGATTTCAAGAAGCACTACAAGACTACAACGAGAAGACAGGAAGACGGGGCAGAGGATGAGGCATCGCGGGGATACGCGGGGCGCGACTTCCTATTGTGAAATTGTTGGTGGTCTGTGCTCGAACACTTGAATACCTCGCTCTTCACAGGCCCATAACCTCTCACTCTCACTTTCAAATCACAGGAGTATACAACTGGGCCAGAAGAACGACGAAGCATATAAAAGCTACTTCGCAATTGCTTCCGGTGCTGAAACTCTTCGCGGCCTTCCAGTTCTTACCTCCGAATAACCCTCGCAGCTGCCAACACCTCTACAACCTTTGTAGCTCCACTTCACCTCACTCTCACTAGCGCATGGAATAGTCCGTAAAATGCCGACACGCTCGGGAAAGAACTTTGCGGCCGTTGAGGCCGCGACCAGTGTTGGGCCCACGCCCTCATCAGCTGTCGCGAGCGGACAGCCACAGCGAGCGACGAAGCGTACACAACGACTAGTCCCGATTTCCGCCGAACCCCACTCGCAGCCTTCACGCAAGCGGCAGAAGAAAAGTAGTGCCTCCACGTCCCAACCTCCGCCAGCGACGAACGCGGAGGGACATGGCAATAATCCTGGTCGGCATACAACTGCTAGACAGGAGCCAGGCAGAGCACAACCTCTCCAAGACGATGCTGATGAAGCCGAGAGTGACTCGCGGTACGCTCTAAGTCGGAGGCAGCCAGGACGAGCTAGGAATTCCAGACGACCCGCCGCTCAACTTGGTGCAGAGTTGCTCATCGAAGAGCAGGAGGAGATTCAACCCGGGGCACGCGCCACTAATGCGACCAGCTCGACCAACATAGAGCCTAATACTGCCCGTGATGAGCGACACGATTCCCTCAGTGACATCGACGCACAAATTGAGAAGCAGAGGAGGACTCTCGAGAAGCAGAAGAGGACTCTCGCGAAGCAGAAGAAGAAAGCTCGTAAGAAGGAGGCGCAGAAACTGGCGCTCGCACAGCAGGGAGAGCAAGCGCACGAAGAGGAGGAGCAAGAGAAGGCTCTCGCCCTAGAGCTGCAGGAAGCCTGTGCTCCGGAGCCGAAGCAGAAGACGTCCTGGGCTCCCATGTTCACAGTTGCAGAGGCTATCGCAGCCCTAGCACGCGACAAGGACAATACAGCCTCCAGACCCACGATCGCGTATGACCTGCCAACTGGCGCATTCATTACTTACCCAGTCACGAGGTCGTACCACTTGGGTGCTATGGGCAGGTACGGCGTGGCTACTGCAGCATCAGAATGAAGTTCGAAAGGGTCTATGGTTTCGTGAACTACTCGAACATCACTATCCGACTGAGGAGACGGACTCACGATCAGCCGAAATGCTCGGCTTTATTGAAAGCCAGAGCTAGATGAAATCCCGGAAGAGACATTGAAGAGCTTGGGAGAGCCAAAAATCTGGCAAAAGATGCTTGGGGGTTTCAATCGCGCGTTCAAGGAAGTGAAGGGGAAACATGGTTGCAAGCGCTCGAGGTATGCCCAATGTGAAGGCAGACGTCGTCAAGCTATCAAGTGGTATTCTGGCATTAGCCCGAAGGGTTCTCGTCCTTTTCAAGGCCTGGTAGCTTTCGGCAAAGTGCTCGGGATCATTCACGAGTACTTAACACGAAGCGGATGTAGAAGAATGCTGAGGATATCATCTGAATTCTCCCAGAGAGTAGTCGAATAGATTTTACTCTTATCTACGCGTCCCTCGTACCCATTCTTGTGCGATCGTTTTTGACCTTAGCTCGCACCGCCGGCTGCATCACTATCACACCTACATTCTCTCAAGGCTAACCAAAGAAGATTCTAGGCCAAAGAAGGGAAAGTGGGAGATACGGAAACAGGCTGAGCCCAACAACATTCGCCGGAACGCGCACAACATTGATCGTACTGCCTGTGCCTTCTCAATTGCCGCACAGCATCTATTCAGTAACGCTAGGTCTTGCATCTGCGAGCCGACTGGGCATATCTAACCTTCCCCATCGCTATGCTTGCGATTGGAATAGTATATGTGGTTCTTCCGATTGTTGAATCCACATGGCTGAAGCTGCCGGTTTGGAAAGAGAAGGCGCTGCCGATGCTGTTGTATGGGTTTGATGACGAGACGCAGAGGTTGTTGAGGGAGGAGCAGGGAGGAGCAGGGAGATGGACGGCGGGAGAAGGGGAGGAAGCGCGTGAGGTTCGGGTTTGTTGAGCGGGAGGGGTAGCTGAGGCTTGTTGCTGACTAGACGTTGTGAGGGGTGTTCTTTGGGGGTTGTGACTACTTGTTGTAAATGCGCTTTGTGGACGGCACTGAGTCATGCAGATGTCGGTTCGCGGCTGCAATGACGGCCAGATGCCATACGTGAGCGTTGCTTCTCTAGACGCGGACATACACGACCCGAATATACTGGTAAACCTTGACTAACTTGACGCGCACCGCATTGTGGAGAAACTATGCCAAGATGGTAGGTAACGGCGAAATACACTGCGTGCTGTTCAAAAAATCGTCCGCAGGGCGAATGAGATGTGTCGTTTTGATATTGTCGCTCGTGGTCCAACTAAATAAATGTCGCTAACGGCATTTCGTATGAGCCTTCCAGGGACGATATATTACCCCACGGAAAAAACCAGGTTCACATCCAGAACCAGCAACCTCGGCCAAAAGTATCTGTGCACTTCGCGAACACAATTCTTGCGGCAAACGCAATATCGCCGCAATCTGTTTTTCTTCGACTGCAGCCGAATTTGACTTGGGGTGCACCATGTCCGCTACGCGACATGCATCATGCTCGACGCAAGAGCAACAAGTGATCTTTTGCCTCGTCACCTTTGCCTAATCCTGGTATGGAATCCGACAAAGTAGGCTTGTAGTCATCTAAAGTACTTTAATATCCCTGAGGTTTAACTGAGTCCATGCGGGACAATCACTCCGTATCCCAATGTGGTAATAGTCAAGTTTACGCCAGCATCACATAGCGGTATAAGAGTATCATAACGTACTGGTACTACGCTCAAAATCACAGCAACAAAAACCTTCATCTTGAAATATCGACTCCCTCGCCACTGTCACGCCATCAACCATGTACTCCACCGCCCTCCTCCTCGGGGCTGTCGCCATCTTACTAGATACCGCATCCGCCCATGGCTATGTCACAGGCGTCAACATCAAAGGAGTATTTACCAACGGCAGCGACCCGGTCTGGTACTACTATCCTGCTAATAGTAGGCCCCAAACCGCAGGCTGGGATGCCTTGAACCAGGATATTGGCTTCGTGGAGCCTGCGTCCGTTGGCACAGCGGACGTGAACTGCCACAAGAGCGCGACAGCAGGCCGTCTTTACGCCAACGTGAACGCCGGAGACACGATTGAATTTGTGTGGAATGGTTGGGCGGATAGTCATAAGGGGCCGATTATCAACTACATTGCTCCTTGCAACGGTACATCATATCTTCGGCCCACAAACCTTCATTCGATGTAAACTAACGAAAAATGTAGGTGACTGCACAACCCTCACCTCCAGCTCCCTCAAATGGTCCAAAATCTCCCAGTCCGCCATTGTCACGCCCGGAACCTGGGTCACCGACACAATGATCAAGAACAACTTCAAGGTCTCGACTGTGCTCCCCGCTAAACTTGCGCCGGGCAACTACGTCATCCGCCACGAGATCATTGCGCTGCACGGTGGCCAGAACGATAATGGCGCTCAGCTGTATCCTCAGTGCTTGAACTTGAAGGTCGGAGGGAGCGGGGCTGTTGCGCCGACGAGTGGTGTTGCGGGTACGAGTCTGTATAAGAGGAGTGAGCCGGGGATTGTGTTCAATATTTACACGAATCCGACGACGTATACGTTTCCTGGGCCGGCGCTGTGGACTGCCGCGAATTGAAAGGGGGATGAAGGTAGTTGATGGGATGGGTTGTCAACTGGGCGAGGACTCTGCTTCTTGTTGATACTTCTTACGTTCGTTATATATTTCCTGCCTATGGTAGCTCTTTCAAACATGTTGACCACCCCTGAATCTCGTGGGCGAACAGGCAACGCTTACTCTTTGTTCGAAGCCTAATGCGCAACAGGTGCCCGCTCCCAGGCTAGCCATTTCTCGAACGCCGTTAGTCTGCATCTATTGTTCCTCGACTACCTTCGAGTAAAATCCGAGTCTCTAGTCATTCAAACTCTTATGCCAAATCGCTGCCTTCATCACAACTGAAACTTAGCATCTTGGCGCGATCGTGGAGTGCAACAACGAACTTGCAAAGTAATGACAGGCAGTTAAGACCATGTCAGAATACATTCAAATACGAGTACCAGCATTGCATTCCGATAGGGTGAAAGCTAGATGTGCTGTGTGACGTGTTGTTCTAGAAACGCTCATAGGTCGCTCATCACTGTGAACGCTTCTGTTGGGTCACAGTCCCCAGAGTCCAAACGCCCCAAGGTGCACCTTCACTCTGCCCAACCCAGTCTCTTACACATACATATACCAATCGCTCTCTACTCCTAAGGTTTTCTCCCTCACACTCACACTCAGCCCCTACCCAACTGCAAGCTTACTGCAAGTTACTTCAGAATCTTTCTGTCACACCTGATTACTCGCCTTCTTAACTACCGGCTTTCTTCACGCCCCAGTTCCATACCGATCAGCGACATGTCTGGAGAGAATCGTCAAGTTGCTGAGCAGGACGCTCGTAAGGTCCAAAAGCAGGAGGTCCGTCACGGTCAAGAGCAGCAGGTGCAGCCTCACCAAGGCCAAGAGCATACGGCCCAGCCATCCGTTAGCATTCAGCCTTCGCAGATCCAAACCCCAGGTCTAGGTCAGCAGGGCATGCCTCAGTTGCGCGGAGGCTGTGTCTCTGACGATGGCTTCTGTTGCTGCTGTTGGCCAGCTGATGCGTGCTTCTGTACTGTGCAGTGAAGTATTTCACGCACCTACAGGGAGCGGTGTGTGCCTCGAGATGAGAGCTGATATGTGGTTATTATCATCGAGGATAACGGCTTTCTTTGACTCTTTACGTAGTGACTCTCCACAACGAAGGATGGATTTCCTCAGGTCGTTTACAGATGATGTTCGACAATGAAGGATGGGTTTTCATGGGTTTTCACGGAATGATCTTGATGCAAGATGTCTGATGGCCTATAATAAATCAGCTGTATAGGTATGACTGAGCTATTGGAGTCAAATGTCCTAATTATACATGTATACTTCACCCATTCAACGCTTGCTACCGGTGTTCTTAATGTCATGCTATTCGCCAATCTTGTTTCTCTCGCGTGATGGTCATTGGTGATAACCACATATTGTGCGACTCCAAGCATTGAAATCGAAAAGTACACTATCTTCAAGGAATGAGTGAAATTTGGAGTAGGAGAGAAGTGCGGGGAAGAGAACATTGTGAGCGTTTCGGTGACGTGCTGACAAAGCGCCAGGCTAGCGCGCATTCGAAGCTTGAGGGGAGGGGAGGCACAGCCGAGCCGTAAACTTCAACCCCTCCAACATCTTGAGAAACATCTGTCGCTCTACTTGCATGTCTATCACTATGCCCAAACTCCGCGTAGTGGAGCTTTGCACCATATCAAAGCCACCTACTCATGGCTTTTTAATACATTATTCCCGCCGGTTCGCACGACACTGCATGGGCGATGACATAGACACGCTTACACACCAATGCACTCACAAAGCCAAAACTTTGTTCTAAACGCGCTGATAACCCTGTGTTGAGGGCTTTTGTAGCCTGGGGATATTCTCGTCTGCCTAGTCGGCTATGCATCGCCCAACATTATGCATTAAGAAACGATACCAGTAAGGAGCACAATATCTACATAATCAGAGGATTACAGGGATCAGCGTGGCGGGAATATATCCGTGGAACATCAACGGCGATTGCTTACGTTACTACAGCCCAACCAGATCTTGATTTTGTCGAGGCCATCAATGAGGCAGTCCATGAAATGCCTAAACGCATTGCACTCGGTTACGCCCCGCATCTAGGCGCCTCGTTTCAAATCTCCAATGCTCACGAACAGATCGCAGAATGGTCCGCGCACGTGCGCGTTCTTGCATGCATTGATTAGCTTCCGCCCCCAGGATGAGGCGCAGTTGGGCGTCTCATTGGTATCTTGAGATAGACCTTTATTCTCACGTCTCTGGGATTTATCTTTAGAACACTCCCCGCAGGCTTTCATACCGGCTTCCGTTTACTACATCTTCTCCAGTTCAAAGCTGCATTTGATCTTTGCAAATGTTTTCCTAGTTGCACAAGTTGGGAACAGGAAATCTTCACTGAGAAGCTTCTATGTAGTCGCGCATCTAGTCGCGCATTCGATGTAACACACCCTCGTTGAACCTAGGATGGATCTTCTTGTATCCTTGTGTTGCTGGCCTGCAGTAACGGAGCCTGACGACGACATCACCGAAACCTCGCCATTACTGTCGCGGAGAAATCTTCAGCCGTACGCATATCAACCTCTAGCCACTGATGAGATACGTTTGCTTGTTCTTCATCCTGCGAGGTCCTTCGAAGATGAGCTTATCATCCACTTGCAAGTGATTAAGCGCTCCAACGACAAATACTTTGAAGCTGTGTCTTACGCGTGGGGCACTGATGAGGCAACTGCTCCGCTCCTGGTGTATGACGAGAAGCATGCGGCGTCATTTCTACATGGTCAGAACATTCTGACTAGGATGTATCGATATCAATCTTCGAAAGAACACATCCAGGCTGCTTTACGTGTGAGGGCCAATGTAGCCACAATGTTGCGCTATCTTCGTTATCCATGGCTACCTCGATTCCTTTGGATTGACCAGCTTAGTATCAACCAAAACGACAAGGACGAAAAGAGTCAGCAGGTCAACCAGATGGGTGAGATATATAAGAGATCTGGGAGAACACTGATATGGTTGGGATGCTCGAATAGCCATAGCAGGCCGCTTTCAGGATTACAGGCTGCATCACTTGTAAAGAGGACGACTCGTGAGCGTAATGAGGACGACGATAGTTTGGAGGGGGAACAAGAGGATAACTACACGCGATTGCGGCCAGAGGTTCGAAGAATTCTGTCACGACCATGGTTCCAGCGCCGCTGGGTAATCCAAGAGGTAGCTTTGTCTCGAAGACCACGTGTGATATTGGGATACGACGAGATGCTTTTTGAAGATATGACCTACTTTATCGACCAGCTCAGAAGAAGATCATACGATATTCCTCCGCATATCGCCGAGTCGATACACGTCCTTGAAACGATGACTAGCCTCTTCCGTCGGAACCGTTTTCGTGGAGCTGGCCTCATCACAAACGTCATGCACGACGTTTATCACCAGTACTATCGCCACCACCCCGAAAGCAACGATGCAGCCGACTTCATCCAGCTTCTTGTCAGTATGCACTCGGCACAATGTTCAAACGACCGCGATCGACTATATGCCCTGAACAACTTGCGTCGCGACCCAATGGTCGTAGACTATCAAAAGACCACTGAGGAGGTATATGGCTCATTAGCCGTGACAGAATGCACCCACAGCCTGGAAACACTCTATTGTTGCGGAGCCTTCCCTTCGCGAAACTTGCCCAGCTGGATCCCAGACTGGAGATCGTCACGCCAGTGGATTCCGATAAAGTCTTTCGAAGGACGACGGCCGAGTCACCAATTGCTCTCGGATAGTTCGCGTCGTCCCAATATCTCTTCACAGAAACCCATCTTCATTAACTCCAAGACCATGGTCATCAATGCCGTCACATTCACATTCGTCGCTTCCAAGGGCCCTCAGTTATACGAAAACTGGTCCTTCAATCCATGGCTATGTCTCACCAAGTACCTTCAGTTTTACACACGCGCCAATAGTTCAACGACTCCTAATGACTTCTACAACAGTCAGTCTCTTGATCGACTAATGATGACGCTTACAGCCGGAGCAATTGGGTCAGGAGACAACCTCAGACGGTGGCTTGAAGTATACGACTCGCCTCGAAGCTATAAGCAAGCCCGCAAAGAGTATCTAGATCCATGCTGCCACTGCAAGGATAGAACAATTTGTCAATATCCTGAGGCCCACACAAACATGTTCAACATACTCGAGAGAATCGAGCTCATACTAAAGGGGCGTTGCACGTTTCTCACAGACCGGGGAGATTGGGCGGTGGGACCTGCTCCACTGCTATCGGGAGATTATATCGTTGCTATCCCGGGGTGTCGCTATCCATTTGTGATGCGGCCAAAGGCACGTCGCATTGAAACTTGACATGAGAGGTGTAATATACTAACGGGCTACGTACCAGGGACCGGCTACGTTTACGATTGTTGGCGATTGCTATGTGGCGTTTCCCGGAGAGTTGGGACAGCTTCTCGCGCAAAGCATAACCCGGCCAATTTCGATCGTCTAGTTATACATGGCAACTTAGAACTCTAGAACCTCCCATTGTGAATGCTCTGGAGCGACCGCCTATATCGATCTATGATATCAACCCATTTCAACTGGCCTCGTAGAAACGCCAGCATACTTCCCGCCGTCATAAGTCCTTGCTACGCCTGCCGGCTCATGTACAACCCGACTCATGTCTACCTGGCTGCCGAATCGTTGCGATGCACTCGTTGTCTCCACGACACCCCTCTTAGACTTCTTCTGCCTCATGCAACGCCGCATGAAGATACCCAGAACAGTCAAAAGTAAAACCGCTGCAACTGCGACACCGGCACCGATACCGATTTTTGCCCCCCTTTTCAGCGCTGGCTCAGGTTCTGGAGCTAGCTGATATTGCATCGCATATGCAATGTTGACAATGGCCGAAGTGGGCTTTTGCTGCATCGTCTGTGCAGCTGGGCGTGACGATGGTGTAGCCGTGATACTACCGGTCCCTGTCATCCTGCCCATATCGATGAGTGTGTCTGGCATGGGTGGTGGAATGAGTGCCTGTCCGAGCGACGAGTAGCAAGGGACTTGACCTCCGAGCTGCGTGCTCCAAAGCCAATACGAGCTGTCATATGTCAATGATCTATTCCTAGCCACGAGACAATGACCAGGAACTCACGAAGGACAACACGCCACCCCCGCCGATCCCTCAACGGTATGATAATCTTTTGGACATCCATTCAACGACCCTTGACTAGGCAGCGAACTCATCGGAAATGCTGCACTGCCTGCAGCTCCTGCAGCTACACTGGGTGGGATACTCGGATCCCCTTGCTTGTTTTCCGTTGGTGCAGCGTTCCCACCACCGTCAGTCGTTGATGTCGGACAGCATTCGGCTTTCGAGGAAATACAGCCCACGACAGGCACCCACAGCGCTGTAGGCCCATCGAGAATGGTGTATCCAGGCTCTGTGCAGTAGCCCTTGAGGATAACGGCGCCAGATCCTTCGTACCTGGGTATGCTAGCGTGAATTGTGGTAGTTGCTGGAAGCTCGGAGGCTGGGACGACTTGCACGGATACGTAGGATGCCGTTGGGATGAAGGTTGGTGTTTGTGTTTCCTCCGGTCGTTTTTCGTCGTCACTTCCCGATGCTCCAACTTCGCTAGTTGTTGTTGCTGAAGTCGTGCCATCTAACGATGAGGTCAGTTTTGCCGGAGACATTTCTGTTCATTGACGAGTACGAACTAGCCAAGGGATAAGGCGCTTGTGGAAAACGAGGCTTCATGTTTGGTGATGCTGCTGGCATCTTGGCAGTCTTAGATGTACACGACAATGGGAATATAAAAGAGACTAGAAGCAACTAGTAACGTGTAATAAATGCAAACTGTATGTGAAGGGAGCGCTCACTATTTGTATAGCGGGACCACCCCAGCTATAAACACAACCTGCCAATTCTACCGCCAAGCAGCTTTCCCGGACATGGCCTCGACCACTTCATTGCCAGACGTCGCGAAACGGAATCGCATCGCCCAAAGTAGCTATTAAAGGCGGGCTCTTTCACTACTGACCAGAATTCATGGCCGTTGGAGGTCTAGATTGCAAAACTGGCTGCAGAACACTCTTTGATCCGTTATCTGGCTTTGTGGCGAAGCTCGTGTTGGCTGAAGGCGCTGGGATAATTTGGTTTCGCCTGCCGTTTCTCGCTTGTTAGGGAAGCGGATTGGTTGGGTGAAACAAACGAGGTTAGAGTGAAATGAAGAACGTTCAGCTGCCAAATGCCAAGATGGGGCGAACCGAATGGGTATGAGCGTTAAGGGGAATAGTGTTAACATTTAGATACGCGATCTTGGTTCAAAAACTATCGAGGGATGGGTACTTGCGCTTGCGCGTGCTATGTGCGATCTATGAAGATAATTCTCAATGCGTGGGTTTGCCTCTCTCTTCATCCGTGCATGTCTAGCTATAAAAAGCGCGCATGATTCATTCTCATATTGAAGGGGTATATTTGACGAATCTGCTTATCAATACCATGGCGCGTCACACGCAAACGTCCCTCGCAAAACCTCACACATTTCTTACTTTCACATATGCTTAGGTATATATACCTAGAGAGTGTGCTGTACAAAAATAGCAGATGCATCACCGCTCGAATACCGCGTAAAATACTTGGCCTTAACTTAAACTGCACCTTAAATTAGCTATATCTAGTTTCAAGGGCAATGGATTACCACATCTCAGTCGTAGTGCTCTCCCGCACGGAGTTGTTCACGAACATCAGAAAGACCGAGAACCCAGAGTACCCAGCTGTCGAATCAAAAATCGGTGCCAAACTACGGCAATTCTTCAAGGAGCACTCGGACGAAGAGCTATTACTCACGTTGGCTCAGAGCACGGTTGGTACGCGAAACAGGATATTATAAATAGAGTTGTACCTTTTGACGATCGAGTAGGTATCGCGCTACTTGACTATAGTGACGAGAGAAGGTTCTACGTTACCTCCACAATGACCAAGGAGGGATGTAAAGCAGAGTTATATCTGGAAAGAATGAATCGCATGGTTGAAAGAGGGTATGGCGAGAACCACATGAAAGCACTGGCAGCACTTCGAGAAGCGGTGTGTCAGAGGGTTAACTCATCTTGAAGGTTGAGGGTAGGCTTTACGTACTACAAAGGGTGCCTAGCTAGATGAATAGAAATCATACTATTGGTTCTAATGCATACCCAAGCAAAGTGTGAAACCTAGACACAAGCTTGCGAATATTGTAAGACCTCTGCGCGAGCGCCAAGTAGATGCGTGATTCCAGAGTGACGGTAACCACTTGAGCAACGCTTCTGCACTTAGCTCTTTTGCTTCTTCCGGTACAAAGTGACCGATGCCGTCGCCGATAGGAGTCGATGTGATTAAGTGGGGTCCGTCGCTCCACGGCTGACTCCACACCTCCAGTATTGGCTTCTTGGCTCGCTTCGGTAGAAAACCTGCACTGTAGACTAGAAGCAGAGGAATGACGATACGCTGACCAGTTTTGATAGCCTCTTTCTCAAAATCGATATCGGTCGTGGCACCAGCTTCGTAGTCTCGGCACGAGGCTTCGATCACAGACTCCTGGTCGAAGAAGCTACCGTAGACAGTTGAGGAATCCCCACTTTGTAACTTCTTCAGTCCTTCTTCGTTCGAACCTGCCCAGCGTGTGATCATAGTATTAGCCCACTTCCCACCACCGTATGCCGTGATCATAGGTTTAGCAACGGACACATTGGCAAGGAAGGACCAGTGGAAGTATCCAGTCTGAGCAGCAGCTGAATCCCCGATCTCCCACTGAGACGAGGCTGGAACAATGTCGAATAGGGTTACGCCAATGATCCGGAAACCCAATACTGCGGCCTTTCCGGTGGAAGCATGAAGTGCGTAAGCTACTCTCGCGCCTCGATCGTGGCCAATGAGGACGATTGGTGGGCTATCTGTCGATGCCTTGTTCCCATTGCTGACTAACTCCTGAAGTGCTTCAATGACTCTCAGTCCAACGCTCACTTTGTCGTGTTCATCTGTTGGGGCGCTGAGTCCATAACCAGGCAGGTCCGGGCTAAAGAGAGGCTTGTCTTCTGGGAGTAGTGGGACCAGGAGACGCCACCTGACTTGTCAGCAATGCATATGAAGATTAGAGGATTTTCGTACAGGTAGGCGCTCTGAGGATATCCGTGAAGCAATACCAGTATCGGGTTTTTGCCGCTGGCCTTATCTAGACCCCTATGATAACTCACGATCTTCTTCTCTGAAACAGCTTTTTGTAGGCCTAAATTGGCGAAGGCCTGATCCTGAATGTGTGCCATACCAAAAAAGAAGAACAAAAGGTTGTTGAAGCTTGACTAAGTGAATCCTGAGACTATTCACCTCTTACGTGCCTATATACCTCTTAGACACCAGCGATGGGAATGGCGTCTTCATTGTATTTGTCAACGCTTTCTTTTACACGACATAGCGAGGATATTTCCCAGAGTGCGTGCGCGAGATGTAGCCATTTTAGGTTGTCAGGCAACCTCTCTACGAAAGGCAAGCTGCATTTCGGATCTATTCAATGTTATCTGGCTCAACTAGCAGCTGCTGCGCCACCCCCGCAGGCGAACAGATGCGGCAGAGGCGGTAACTTCCTTTCGGCACTGAAACATTGGATGCGCGTGTGCCGAACGGATATCTCGTGAGACAGTATTAGCTAGCAAGCTCTATTAACAGAACACAAGCTCATGTGTGGAGATGCCTGAAGATCGATGACGCAAGATCGAAGATCCCTAGCGGGTGACTAAGCCACGAAGCGACAGTTGTTTCGCCCCTTTGCGCTTTCTGACCGCAAGTACTCATGCTGTATCTGGTTTCGAGTCACCGCTGCAACTACATGTTGCTTCTAACGCCTTTCTATTGTTACCTCTTATGTCGCTATCGCGCCTACTATTTAGCTCAATAACCCGAGCTACGTGCTTCCTCAGTCTCGTATCGGATCTGTCGCACTTACTAAAGACAATTTATTGACTAAACCCACTAGACTCCATGATGTATCTCTGTTTATTGAGTCACGGTGGCATTGGGAGTAAGTCGGCTCGCCTGAATGGCGTTTAGAAAGCAAAAACTTATGAAGATATGTCTCACGTGACTACAGATGTGAATGTTCCTAACAAGAGTGGCTTTCCTGTTCATTTTGGTGTCTACTCTATCCTGAGCCATTTTTGGACTTTAGATACAGGTCTATGTTTCTTTCATGCTTCTCGCCGATGTTTTCTCACGCGTTTGTTGCGCAGCGTCTTTCGCATTTAGGATCCGCAATTGCGTGATCCGCTTCACTGGTGATAAGTAAATAGGCATTCGGCCCACGCAAGAGGACAACCACGCCCAATATTAACTGTTTAATCATTCTACGATGACTCACGCCGATTACAATGCAATTATCGTTGGCGCAGGGTTCGCTGGTATATATCAACTATACCGACTTCGGCAACAAAATCTCTCGGTGATCCTTATTGAAGCCGGCGAAGACGTGGGAGGAACGTGGCACTGGAATCGATATCCGGGTGCATCGTCTGATGTACACTCCTTCACTTACCGATACTCCTGGGATAAAGAGCTTCTCCAAACACATCCGTGGAAAAATCACTACCTGACGCAACCAGAAGTGCAGGGATACCTCTCAGAAGTTGTGAACAAGCATGACTTGAGAAAGTACATTCGGTTCAACACGCAGTTCAAGGGTGCTAAATTTGATGAAGAGACAGGTATCTGGACTGTGGAAAAGGCAGGCGAAAAACCCCTTACCACACACTACCTTCTGACTGCCCTGGGTGCGCTTACGAACAAGAACTATCCGGACATCAAAAATTTCGACTCTTTTAAGGGGGAGGTTTACCACACGGCAGCCTGGCCAAAGGAATATGACTTCCGAAACAAGCGAGTTGGTATTGTTGGCAATGGATCGACAGGTAGCCAATTGCTCGTAGCGCTGGCTAAGGAAGCGAAGCATGTCACCAGCTTCCAGCGGAACGCACAATGGAATGTGCCGAACGGCAATCGACCTGTCACCGAAGAAGAGAGAGCAAAGATCAACGCGAACTACGACGAGATCTGGGATGGCGTACGCAACTCTGCAGTTGCCTTTGGTTTCCCTGAAAGTACAATCCCAACGTTCAGTGTCGATGATGAAGAGCGAAGGTGTCGTTTCCAGGAGGCGTGGGACAAGGGCAACGGCTTCCGATTTATGTTCGGCGTCTTCTCAGATACAACAACGGACCGGAGGGCGAACGATGCTGCATGCGCGTTCATTCAGTCTAAGATTGAGGAGATCGTCAGGGATCTAGAAACAAGGCGTAGATTAAGTCCCACCGAACCATATGCCAGACGCCCAATCTGTAATAACGGGTACTACGAGACCTTCAACCGGGACAACGTGTCTCTCGTATCCTTGAAAGAGACACGATTTAAAGAGTTGACGCCAAAAGGAGCGAAGACATCTGATGACGTAGAACACGATCTCGACGTCCTGATTTTCGCGACAGGCTTTGATGCTGTTACGGGAAGCTATTCGCACCTCAACATCCGTGGACGTGACGCTAAAACTCTCAAAGAGCATTGGGCCGACGCGGCGACGTCCTATCTTGGATTTTCAGCATCCGCGTTTCCCAATCTTTTCCTCATCAGCGGTCCTCATCACCCATTTACCAATGCGCCGCCACAGATCGAGGCCCAGGTCGACTTCATCTCTGACCTTATCGCGCAAGTTGGCACATCGGGTACAGTCGAAGCTACTGCTCAGGCTGAGAAGGAGTTTTCGGACCTGAGCAACAAGATTGTGGAGGGAAGTATTTTCCACGAGCCCAAAGGGTGGGTATTTGGCGAAAATGTGAAGGGGAAGAAGCACAGTACTTTGTTTTGGTTCGGTGGATTGAAGGCGTATCGGGAATACCTGCAGGACGTTGTCGGCAATGGGTATAAAGGGTATGAGATATCTAGACAGGGTGTCAGGCCATGATGTGATGGAGAGTTCGTCGATGTATCAAAGGATGCGCAGTTGCTCCAATTCGAACGGTAATACTGCGTCGCGCGACGCTCCGTCAACCCCCAACGTAGATAATACGATGTATCAATTCTGTCTCTTCAACTCAACTCAGCGCATTAAGTATCGTTGAATCATACTTTATATTTCCTCAACATCCCAGGTCGTTCTCGGAGAGACAAAAATGCGCTATGTCGATATCCGGCATAGCGCTTTTGCACTTTCTAAATCCGCTCGCGGTCTGTGCTTGTTTTGCACTATCGCGGGCTGTCGTTGCGCCGTCACTGCAAAACGAGGCAGCACTCGTCTTAATTCCACAGACATTTGCGAATACCGATGCTCGTCCGTCTGATTAGTGTGTCAAGAATGCAGGATGGGTATAAGATGGGCCTTCGCCTCCGCTCCTCCATTCCTCTAAATCCCTCAACGCATCAGAATATTAGCCATAACGACGTCGACCAAGCACCATTGTAGTACAGAACTGCCAACACCCGATAATGGAGGGCCACAAGGACTTTAACCCGGCCAAAGATATACCTAGTCTTGCAGGCAAAGTTATCTTTGTCACCGGCGGTACCTCTTCCTCACCCCTTGCATCATTTGAACCCATCCACTCATCCTTTGTTAGGAACCGCAGGTCTTGGCGAAGGATCTGTACGAGCATTCGCTGCCCACAACCCTTCGCACATCTACTTCACGGGGCGCAATGTTTCCGCTGCAAACGCCCTGCTCTCCGAGATCAAAGTCGAACATCCGACCGCAGCGCTGACTTTCATTCAAATGGATCTATCGTCCTTGCGGTCCGTGAAGGAAGGCGTGTCGAAGGGCTTCAAACATGACCGCGTTGACATCCTGATGAATTGCGCCGGTATCATTGCAAAGCCGCAAGGTCTCAGCACAGACGGCTACGAAATCCAATTCGCGACCAACTATCTCGGACACGCTATGCTCACCAGACAACTGCTGCCTTACCTCCTAGCCGCCGAGAAAACACCCGGTGCAGATGTGAGAATCATCAACAATACGTCTGACGGCTACGAATTCAGTCGCATGATCAAAGGCGGCATATCTTTCGACGAATTAAGCAGCGGCAGCACCATGAGCCGTACCGTCCTTGGCGTTTGGGTCCGCTACGGCCAGTCCAAGCTTGCAAACATTTTGTTCGCATCTGAGTTTGCACGTCGGTATCCAAACATCACTTCTGTAACCATCCATCCCGGGCTCGTTAAGACACCAATGGTTACTGAGATGAAGGGATTCCCCAAGATATTTACGGATGTGACGACCTGGTTGACGGGCACCCCGAAGCTGGAGCCAGAGGAGGGTGTGTTAAATCAGCTGTGGTGTGCGGCAGGAGCAAAGAAGGGGGAGTTGAGAAATGGAGGGTTTTTCCGGCCAGTTGGCGTGGATTGTTGGGACAAGTTAACGAAAGAAGGAAGAGACGAACAACTTGCTAAGAAACTGTGGGACTGGACTGAGGGTGTTTTGGACAAAGTGTGAACAGAGTAATGATAGGACCGTCTTTCAGGTCATGCAGGTTGCTATATACTAGAGATTGTACTTGGTCTACAATGTGACGACTGGCCATCCACTCGAGAAGTCGAGGTAGTTGAAACCAAATTTGAACTGTTCGAATGCGTACCCAACAGTTGGATCAGCTGTACAAGTCAGTTCTTCACTTCTCGGATTTTAGTTTTCAAGAGACTTACCATAGTGGTAGTATAACGCGACACGATTCACGTTCGAGTCGACAACGACACCCTGACCACCTGGCGCATACACGTTCTTCCCATGACTGCCCAGGACCAGCGTGCCTCCATTCTTGGACGCGCAGTTGTTCCCTTGCGCATCCACAAACGGTCCAGTCGGCGATGTCGCACGGCACACCATAACCTTGTATTCGTCGCCCGCAGCTTCGAGGTCATTGGCAGCGTTGCAGCACGCGCCAGAAGAGAAGAACAAATAGTAATACTTTGTCCCGCCCACCTTCGACCAGAACAGGAACCCACCTTCGACAATCGAGGGATAGTCTTGGGCCTTTACTGGGTGCGTTGAGTTGTATGCCAATTCCACGGGTGTTTTACCGCCCCAGGTAAGGTAGTCATTGCTGAGCGTCGTTTGATACACGCCCTTCCATGCAGAACCGAACGTATAAACATTGCCGCACGTGTCGCACTCGCGGAAGAAGTTACCATCGATGATATTGTAATCGGAGGACTTGGGAATGCCTAGGCTGCCGTGATCCGTCCATGTGCCGACATCACCAGTTGCGCTCGTCGCGACGCCGATCTCTGAGCCCTGGTATCCGCTCGTGCTTACGCTGTAGTACGCATAGAACTTATTATTCGCGAAGAAAACGTCTGGAGCCCATAGTCCTTCATTGTCGACGAGCTTAATAGATGAACCGCTGGGAAGCAGGGCACCCTTATACGTCCATGGCCCTGTCAGCGCGGGTGCGGTGGCAATGGCGATGTTACCACCAGTGGAGAAACGAAACCATGTTCCGTCGCTTCTACGGATAACGCTTGGATCGTGGATAAAGGTACAATTGCCGGTGCAGGGCTCGGGTGCAGGGTACGAGGCTGCTCGTCGAAGTCCGAGGGCGGTAGAAGATGAAATCAACCCCAGAACGAGGGCGGAAATGCGAAGGGCTAGCATTGTTCGGTGTGAACTGCAAAAACAAAGGATTGTGAAGTCTGGCAATGTTAATAGTATATGCGTGCGATCATCTTGTTAAGTAGTATAGACTGAGTCGTATCCCTGTCTTCTTTAATATCATCTCATCTCATCGTTTCGTTTGGGGTCCAGAGACCCACTGCACCATCCACATTTAGGCGGGCCACTAGGGTAATGGTTACACCGGCTCTTACAACGGTGCAATGCTTATGGTTGTGGCGCGGGAGATCCACAACAAGGCTATGCAGCCAAGTATCCTGTCGAAGCGTAGCCTAATAAGGCTGCCAATGCCACTGCTTGTGGCGCCCGTGCGATGTGCAATCCTGTAGATGGAGCTGCGCCGCCTCTAAATGTGCAGGTACCACATGATGCATATGAGGTCGCTCAGCTCGCGCGCAAGAGGTAAAAGGTGGTGTAATGAAGGGTCAGAGGATGCTGACGCGTTGTAAGAGGAAATGGCTAGCGAAGTGGATTTGCCCCTTTTCGGACTAGCTGATCGCAGCCTCAAGTGCTTACTTTGCTAAACCGGGAGCAGAACAAATCTCCGCGCCCCTGTGCATGAATGACAGCTTATCGATAAACGTGCGATGTACTTTAAGAGCTGAGGTTTAGGGTGGTTGCTTCCGTGAGAACGAAATCACGAGGGATCACTCACTTCGCTTCGCGAACTGCGTCCTTCGCTCCGTACGCACTATTTCTGGCTTCTGTCATGCTCGTCACCTTTTCTGCAGAGGAGTCACAGGATGAAGTCGTCCCGTTCCGACTGCTCGCATCTTGCCATGTCGTTGAGTACCGCCACAGTACCGGACCGCATCAGGCTCAAAAACACAGCGAACCTTTCCTTAAAGTTACAGCGGGATCATAGGATCTCTACTCCGAATTCGCAACGAAAGAATAAAGGGAGCTGACTAAGTCCACCCCTTGGTGAATATGCTCTCGAAATACGCAAAACCGCACCTTGTCATGTCGTGAGCGGAAGGTGCATGCATCATGCCGGATGGCAAAGCTGCCCTAGCACTGCTGCTCAAGTACTGCTTCACTTCTACATTTACCATGACGCTGTCACCAATTTCTCTCTGACGAGTGATGTGTTACCTAAGTCTGGTAATGGATATAGTCACGTGAGGGCGCGTTGAACGCGCACGGCGTTCTTGCCCTGAGAGTTCGCGATGACGAAAGTGACGCAACAACAAACAGCTTGCCAACCAGTGGCCTCACACTCACCTTTTTCAACTCATCTCCCTCCTCGTTCCACATATTCCTTTCCAGTCCCTCACTCCGGCACACGTCGCATCGAATCACGACCTTCGGCGGTGGCAGGATTGCATCGAGTAGTGTGCAGTTACATCTAAACCACGAATCCTCAGTCATCACGAGAGATTGAGTTGCACGTTATTGCCATCCAGGACAACGGACCGATCGCCATGTCTCGCTTTGAACAGTTGCCGCCAGCTGTGCGCCGCAGGATTCTGGGATACCTTCTGATCTCAGAACACGTCCGCCAGCCACCCAATCATTACCTCGTAGAGCACTACACGTTTGAGGTGAATGTTCTGCGGGTTAATCGCGCCATCAACAAGGAAGCTACGGCGATCCTTTATCAAGAGAACAAGTTCATTAAGGTGCACAACTACTACCTTGAGGCCGAGACCACCATGTACAATCATGAAGTACCCTTCTTCAAGCTCAAGAGGAAGTTCGAACACCATGTTACCGAGATCACGATCAAGTTCGACCCGATGAACAAGCGCCTGTCTAGAACGATGAAGTCGAAGAAACCTACGACGTTCCTCCTTCTGCTGGCCGACATTCCCAAGTACACACGCCTTCTCCGCCTCCTCGATCTCGCCAACTTCATGGGCTACCAGTTCGACTTTAAGCTTCATCAACCACCATTCGCTACTTCACCGCTGTCAACTATGTCTCAGGCGAAGCTGCTCTTCCCTTTCGAGCAAGTCCGTGGTTCTGCCTTCATCCAGATTGTCTCCTTCTCGGGCGCCTTTGATCCTGCCATCTCTAAGCGGGTCAAGCAAGCCATGACTACCAAGATTGCCTGGCTCCGAGGAGGAGCATGGGAGGTTCACGACATTGCCCTTTCGATTAAGCGCATGGGTGACCTCGCGTTTCGCCTGAACAATGCCATGGTCTTGGCCAAATACGACGATACCCGCACGTTCATGGAGACTGCTATGAAACTAAATAGCCTGATGAGCGGTCTCGACGTTAATTTCGACAGGGCACTTTGCGGTATCGAGTGTACGGTCTGGGTTGACACTGCTTTGGTCCTCCTCTCGGATGTTATGCTCAAAGACCGTGGGGAGCGAGTGTATGCTGCAGTTCCAAAGATGATCGACCATGTCGAGGCGGCAGAGCAAATGGCTGCGAAGCACACCCCTATTGTGCCAGTGTCTGTCATTGTTCGCTTCTACCACTTGCTCGGGATCGCTGAGCTGGGCCTCGACCATCCCATCAAAGCTGCCAAAGCCTTCGCTAAAGCCTACAAGATGGGTACCGATCATTCAACGAAGGAAGGATACGAAGCTGCGAAAGACTGGAAAGATCTGGGCAGGAAGGAGCGAACTGCACGTCTCGACACCCTTCTCATATCGATGCCTAAGGAGCCGCTTGCTATCCCCGACATGAAAGAGTACATCACTCTGGAGGTTGCATCTGAACACTGGGTCATGCGTGAGCTCGGTCATCAAGGCCCTATTCCGTACGAGGACAAGATTAAGGGAGCTTCGGGGATCATCTTGACGAATAAGCCGCATCGCAATCACCACAACCAGGGACCTCGCACTGCTCAAGTCGGTCCCGTGAAGCCAGAGGTACTGCGCAAGCACGTCGAGAAGTATCGCAAGAGTATCGATCAACCTCTTGCACAGGGCCGCCTGGTCTGTTGGGTCGGCCTCAATGCTGATGAAATCGGGGAGGAAACGCTTCTGGATCAGCCGGGCTATGTTGAGGCGATGAAAAAGATGAATTTGGAAGGAGGCAGTGGATGCGCCCCTCAGTGAACTCCATAGAAGCGAGTGGGGATGCGACATGGAATCACCTGGCGCACTGCGTGCTGATGGCATGTTCGAATGATATGTTATATGTCAACAGAACGTGTTAATGATACTAGAACAAGCTAGCATACCTATGATAGTCAATACTACCTACAATCAACTAGTACTGCGTCCATAAACGTGGTGCTGTTTTGAAACCTTGCTTGTACGTTGCACGGATCGCGTCTGACTTATGACGCTCTGCATCACTTTGTCGTTGAGCCTGCAGTTAGACTACCTCTCAATTAATCACGATCAAAGGATCCTGTCTAGCCATTATATAAAGCCTCGCTCTGAGCTCGTAAGCTAGTACCTGCCTATTAGCTCTGGCGGGCATGCACTTTCACCTTACCTTTCACACGCGCGGTTAGTGAAAGATAGTTACAGTAGGACATACTGCCTTCCGAAATTACAATAGCTCTAGCGCGACAATAGGGTCGCGCTAGAGCTATTGTTGTGTAATCTCCTGTACTTACTTTCACCTATTTTGCGATCTATTGTATTAATTCTTGTATTGTGTTAGTTTTCACTAGAGGTCAAATATATATAGCCACTTCAACCTTAGAACTCTAATTCTCTTCCTTGACTCTCTCAACTCATCAACCACCATTGCTTTATCGCATCTACATTCCCAGTCACACACAACAATGGCATCCACCAAGCGCAAGGCGAGCGGTGAGCTGGCCTCACCACCGCAGAAACGAACCCACCTAGGCGCCTACGAGGATGACGAGCAGACACCTCCTCCAACCTCACGACAAGGCCTGGAGCCTACATCATCACCTCCCGCGGTATCGCCAAGTCCGTCGGCACCGCGAAGTCCTCCTGGCTCACCTCTTCGGGAGCCGTCCCTTCTCCCGACTCCTCCCTCGGTGTCCGTCACGGCGGCAGAAGAAGCAGAAGAGCAAGATAATGACCTTCTTTGCCGTATACAAAGCGGCATTGACTACGTCCGCGAAAAGCGAAGGCAGGGTGAAGCCGTCAAGCAGACCACCCGCTTTGAGCTCGCCAACACCTCTCCAAGCGCTGCGCTCGACCTCCTCCGCCGCCACGCAACACACATCTACACCTCCACCACCCACGAGGTCTACGAGCTCGGCGTCCCGCGCCCAGACTGGGTCACCGCCGGCATCATAACCGGACTGCATGACCCGCAGTGGTGGCTCGACAAGAGCCTTGCAGAGATCAAGGCCGGCCCGCACGCAGAAGAGAGCGACGTGAAGCGCGCAGCGGCGCACTTGAAGGGTCTGCAGACAAAGAAAAGCAAAAAGAAGGTGCAGACTGCGCGGGAGAAGGAGATTGAGAGGAAGTTGAAAGAGGGGATGAGACGGCAGGAGATGGGGCTGCAGATGTACGACACGGATAGTGAGGAGACGGAGGAAGAGAGCGATCAGGAGGGGCTGTGGATGGGTGGAGAGACTGACAGCGAAGAGAGTGAGGAGAGTGAGGAGGAAATACCGATCAAGCGAGGTATCAGGACCATGGCGGCAAAGGCGCCGAGGAGTCGCGCGAGGCTGTCGGTGATACAGGAGGTGGACAGTGAGCGCGAGTAGCACGTTCCCACTACCGGGTTCAGATAGCGATGAGTTGGATACGCTTGAATATTTCTTGAGCGCCTTCGCCCTCAGGAGAACCTGATAAGCTGTCGCCTTTCTTTGGATTTACTTTGAGAACGGTGATGGATACGCTTGAAGTGTATTCTGGACTGATTCAACTACTTGTAAAGTGCGAAGCAGAAATCTGGAACATTGTTGAAGCCTACACCGTGCCATGAGCAAAATGCTAGTAGGTTATTGAATCCCATCAGGCTGTACTATGACTAGAGCGGCCATCGTTGTAGGTGTCGGTAAGTCTTTTCTCGATAGGAAATGGACGGTTGGAGTGCAGAGGATCGCACTTACCTGATCCTCTAAAGAGTCCGCCGCGCAAACTTCGAACCTTCAGTAGTCATCGAGTGCAGCCTCGCAAAGGATTGTTCGGCTTCCTGGGTGTTAAAGGATGGTGCGCGTTGATAAGGCCCGGTGGCGGGGTTCCTGGGCCAAGACCAGGCTGAGTTTGTGTCTGCCTTCAACCTTCAGCTTTCTACGTTTCTTTGCTCATCATCCTTCATCCCTCGGAATAACCATTTCGCTACTTCTGAGAGCCAGAATTTCTTCAACAAGGCATGGCACGACACCAAATGTACGGCACTCGACTTGGTTTGGGAAGATGGACGACCCGGCTGCCGCCTATGTCAGTGCTGGGCTCCTACACTTACGCGCGCGCATCCCATCCCACCACCTCCGCCACCTGCATATACACGAAGATCCGAGCTTCGGTGCACATGGCCGCCTAGAGCTTTTCAAAAAGAATATCATGGACTGGACGAGTTAGAGCCAATCATTCGCAAAAGTATCGATAAATGGGATATCGGCGAGACAATATCGGGCCACGATTCGAGAGTACTCACGCAAAACAACGATGTAGGTCTTGACTCGTGGTACTCTTAAGGGACACCATCCGCCTTCTTCGAATGCATAGCAGCGCTTCCTTTCACGACCCAATCCATTGCTCACTGGAGACTGCTCAGCTCAGCGATCCGTGCGTTCCAACGTTCGAAGCTGTCTCGTATACGTGGGCCGACTCATCAGGAGACTCAAGTCTTTGCGAACCAATCTACATCGGCCCTGCTTATCATGTCCTACCTGTGACGAAAAGCTGTTTAGCCACACTTCGCCGTTTTCGCACTTCGGCTGATCGACATCTTCGGGTGGACGCTATCTGTATAAACCAATCAGACCGGATAGAGCGAGATCAACAAGTTTCCTTGATGCGGAAGATCTATTCCTCAGCTTCTCGCGTGCTCGCGTACATAGGGGAAGGTGATGAAGATACTGATCACGCAATGGACCGGCTAGTCAACTCAAAGTCGGATGGCAGATCATCCCATGGATATGGAAAACTCATTCAGAGACCATACTTCTCGCGGGCCTGGGTTGTTCAGGAGATCAAACTCGCCCATAAAGCGACGGTTACTTTTGGTGCACGAACGGCTCACTGGGCGGCACTACAAACCTCTAAACCTCCCACTCTCGAGCACTTGATAGACCCTCCTCAGGATGTGGACACCAAAGATATCGGGAAGGCTTGGATTAATTCGGATGGAGATACGATTTTTCAACTGCTTCTGGATACTGTCAACTGCTATTGTTTTGATCCTCGTGACAAGATCTTTGCTTTAATGGGTCTCGTGCAGCAGCTGGAACGAGACAAGATACCCATTGACTATAGCCTCAGTGTACAGGAGGTCTACACAGGCTTGGCAAACTATTGGCTGCTTCAGAAGAAAAACATCCCCTTCCTGGAATATGCGATCGGACCCAAACGCATTCCGTATCTCCCTTCTTTACCTGACTGGACCTCCCAGTTCCCAGGCACAGAGGGATGGAAGAACTTGACCGAGATGGTATTTCGGCTTCATATTTCGACGAGCTTGAAGCCCGCAGGTGAGAATATTCTTCACCCACGCTCGCAGAGGGTTTCTCAGGAGTATTACGGATGGAGTCTCGATACATATGAATGGGGCCTCGACGAAGCACCGCCTGACATCTTTTCTGTGAATCCCACCGAATCTAACTTGACTCCCCATTTTGAACAACTTTTCGCAGGCCTTGCAATCTCCGTTATTGCTGCTCCGCTTTTCTCGATCACGCGAGGCGTAGTCACCATAAATGGCATGCCAGAGAGGCCTCTAAACATATCGTCGCATGTAGAATTCCTAAGCGCTATCCCAAGTAACCAAAAGAAACCTTTACATGGTTTCTATGTGCCCGCGTTCCAAAGAACTCTCATCATGAAAGAGCATATTCAGGGGGTATACTCACTCAGGCGGCGCTGTCGGATTGATTGCAACCGGAAAGACTCGACTGGACCGCTGCCTTTGATTCATGGCGTATATCATATGCACCTCGTTGCTACTACCGAACGGCGCATCGTCGAATTTTGGATTACTACACTAATCTACCTAGGGATTGGGAGGGCTCCTTCGCCAGTAGACGCATTGTCTGACCATGCCGACTGCTTGTCTTCGTGGCGTTCCTGTTTTGCAGAGACCATACAAGCCTGCCGAAGTCTTTCACTTGATGATGTCACGCAAGCCGTGGCAACTTTTCCAATCCAAACTATGCAGCAACTGCGAACTACTATTCTGGAAATGTTAACCAATGATATGGATAGTCTTAACCCTAGCGCAGCAGAACTTCTACCGCCTCCAGGAACGAATGAAAAGCTATGGTCGAGGCTTTTTCTTTTCTACGATTGGCAACTGCAAAAGAAGGACAAGTCTGTGGATGATCGTTTTGCACTCGATATTACTGCAAATGGGTCGAAATGGCATTCTTACAACCTAGCCGGGTCGCAGCATCAATTGACGTATTGGAGCACACGAGTGGAATCACTCCAATCAGAGTATGCAAAACACGAGGCTCTGTCAACTGCTCTCGCAGATGTTCGCGGAACATGCGTTCAATCTGGCTTCCGTATTGAGACGATGACTTCCGAGGGCCGTGTCGTTCACGCAATCTTCAAGCCCATACTTGACGAAGAAGAGATGCAAACACCAGTACTACGACTGACGATCGAAACCATTATTGCAAGAGCTTGGAAGTTCATCAAGACACTTCATCTTGACCCGAAAATGTCGTGGCAATGGAATCGAGATCGTCTAGGGATGCACATGGCTACATTAGAGATGATTGTGCTCCTAAAAGGGACGCTACTGCATCGGCGCATATCGATGAGGCTAGACAAAGCTGCATCATCCCCAAAGAAAATCATCATTGTCTGATCGCAGCCCGGGTGGGCAATAGTGGCGGCGTCAGGGTGCTGTAAGGAGCATCTACGCTTGCTTCGGGGTTTATAAGTTGACAAGAACAGCGACTCAGCCAACTATAATCTCCATCTTAGCCAAAATCCTTTCCTCATAACATCTACCAAATTAGCACGCTCGTGCACACAGTAACCCGGATTCACAGCTCTCAAGACCAGGAAAATGTCTGATGGAGCTGACTTACGGATCCCGCACCAACCTGATGCAGAGCGGAATGTCATGCAAATTTTACCCATTTCTTTTCAGACCGATGTCCGGAGCGAGGGTTGCCATCTATATGAGAATGCAAGGGAGGGGTGAGGAGCTTCTTCAAGACAGAACAAATCACCTAGCTTCTCGTTTGAACAAGAGTGTTCGCACACAGTTCTACTCCTCCGCATTGCTTGTCGAAAATCTTAAACATACTACCTCACAACAGTCATCTGCAGTTCACGAATTATCACAATCGACTGTGGCAGAGCGTCGGGTACGATTAGCGTAGGACCCCGTATCGGCTTGATCCACCATACGTCATCGCGAGTAGCTACCTTTTGGATTTGTGTCTGCGTTCACATCGGCTTCTGGCTATCGACAAACAACGTTTTAGATGTATACTCCTTGATACCTCAGGATTTGTGGCTTTTCTGCCCCATTGTTCTATGCATACTTTCAACAGTACCTGAGAAGGCAACAATCATAGTCACACATAGCAGGCCACCTTCCCCCATCTAACCCATCATTACGAAAGCCCCGATCACAATGGCCCCTAAGTAGCAGCTCTTTGCGTGGTAAAGCAGCTCCTCTAAAGTCTTAGTCCTAGCTGCCTAAGCAGCTCCGAGGAACATATTGGAGCACGCAATGCTTCCTATCTACAGTGATCGAGTCTTAGACACTGCGCGTGGAGAGATTCGATTATTGACAATTCATCCAGCTGAAGACGCCAACCCAGATGGACTAGTGACTTGTGATCTCGACTACTACTTGCTCAGTAATGCATGCACACAATATATCGAGTTCGACAAGACGGGACAGACACAAAAGGAGGATACCTGCGCAGCACCGGAGCCCACGACAGTCAAAAGACTTAAAAGTTGGATTAGAGGCTTAAGAAAAAGTGGAAGTAAGAACGAACAGAACAAAGATATACGCATGCGCAGAGTGCATGACCCTTGATGGCTGTCAGGACGATCTCAAGCTCCCATCATGGGTACCCAACTTTATTCGTCCAACGTCCCGCCGCACCACACCTATTCACGGGCCATGGTTTGCAGGAGGATTGAACAAGTTCGACAGTATACATGAACAGACGCTGATGATGCTGCCCAGCTTCGTTGAAATTGAACCGGGCAAAGAAGTCTTGGGCTTGCATGGCGTTACGATAGTAGACGTAATCGACGGCGTCGGAGCCATTCAACCCTTTCTGCAGAAGAGAATCGGAGCAAGCAGCTCCAATTTTGCTGTCGGTGTCGTCCAGCCGTCCAAACCAAAGACGAAAGCCAATCCGTTATACGAGAACGAACACACAGTGAAGCGCTGTATATCCCGCACTTTAACATGCGGCACCGACATCACCGGTCACCAGCGTGAATTTGCACGACTCCTAAGTTGCTTTGCGCCGGAAGTTCCCGAACCCACACATCCCGACTTTTGGAACTCATACTTTTTAAATGCAAACCTCTCCCTTGTATTTAACGGCAAACCTCTACACGCGTGGCTAGATCTATACAAAGAGCGACCGGACCTCTACTGCTCGACCGACGAAATTCGAAAAGACTGGGCAGAAGTGAGCGCAGCTATGTCGGCCATGAAATCCAAGATTCGTGGTCGGCGTCTATTCGTTACCGCGGAGCGCGGGTTTCTAGGTTTGGGTCCAATGAGCACACAACCTGGATATCTGTTGGTGACTGCGTATGGTTGTGCGAAGCCGTTGATACTCGTGCCGCTGGGTGGAGGGAGGTTCAAGATATTGGGAGAGTGCTATGTTGACGATATTATGGAGGGTGAGGCGGCGAATATGGATCTCCCTGATTCCGATGTTGGAAGTATTCTTGTCGAATAAAGAGCCCCCGGAAAAAGTATCTGGGACTGCATTAATTCATGGTGCTGGGGAAAGTCGTTTACAAGACGAAAACATCACTGATGACCTACATGCTCTCCATATCATCCATCTTATGCAAGGACCTCTGAGCTCTTACTGTAGTCGAAACTGCCGGCGTGAAATCATGAAGTTGGTTAATGTGTATTTGCTTAATTCCGCTTTGCTTCGTCCCAATCAAACTCCTTCGTCATGGTTATCCCTCCCGTATCATTCTTCCCCGAGAATAGATCCTCAATCACTATTTGCGTGTCTCCTTTATCGCTCCCATGAACAGTCGTAGTCGTCAGGCACATTTCATCCTCATCCGGTCTCCAAGACTTCGAATGCTCATGATTTGGTCTCGTCTTCTTCCATGACTTTCTCTCCGCTCTCCCGCCAACAAGTGTCCCAACGTCGTCGACAAGTGTACCCTCCAAATCATCCTTTTTCGAGATCTTGCGCGTGCGTTTCTTCGATATTGTCTCGATCGGATTAAGCGGGTAGGGTTGCGAATCACCGCCCGAAGACGACTTGCGCGTTGAGGGCAGACGGCTCGAGAAGACGTTTAAGACGCGGACCATGAGTGGGCGAAGCGTGGGCAGACAGCCGGAGATTATACCGATGCTCGGTTCGACGGAAGACCAAATGAAGACGTCGCTTTTGGCCCAGCTGATATCTGATGATTTGACGAGGCGGGTGATGGTTATGATTCGGTAGAGAGAGGCGAAGCATACGCTGGTATCGTCAGCACAGTCACATGTAAAAAACGAATGAATCATACAAGCTTCCGAGTAGAAACGTGAAGCAGATGGCGATTTTCTGCGATCGCTCCATGTGTAGCTTCAACACGTTCGAGATGGGAACCATGAGGATGCAGATATCTCCAAAGAGGTTGATGATGCCAACGCCGAGGTAGAACTACAACCCGATTAATGACAAACAATGATAAGAAGACGAGATGATCAAACCTTCGCTTCATTCACAAGCACCTTGCCATCAGCACCATACCATTGATTCCAGTAGTACGACAGTGGCCTTGTATATAGAGGAAGAACGATGTGATTCGTGAGGAGGTAGCCGGAGGTCAAGGCGACGCAGAACCATCCAAGCCATGAAAGACCGAAGATTCGTCGATATAACGCGAGAATGGAGAACTTAATAACGCATACACTCCACGCGTAGATGAAGACGTAGGCAAATGTGATCTATCAGGTATCAGCACCATCAAGCTAACTGCGATAGTGCCACGCACAATTGTGATTTCGCGCATCTCATGCGGTCCAAGAGACCATATATGCTTCCCAAGACCGAAATAACCGCCTGAATCGATCATTAGCCATGATCTCTAGAGACCATAATCAAACACCACTAACCCGCAATGCAGCACGCCAGATTTCCAGCATTCAGCGTCAAACCGAGAAACATCAAGTAATCGTCTAAGCCGAGTGGTTCATGTTTCATTCTCAAGCGAGTGAACAGCCGCAAAAGGACGAATATAAGCGACAGAATAAACAACACGATGCCAATAGCGTTATTCGTGCCCGTTCGTGATTCACTCAGATCCAGCCCTGGCGGCGGATTCGCGAAGTAGTCGACAGCCATGCCGACGACAGCTTCTGGAACATCGAAAGACGATAAGGGGACAAAGCGAGTGTAGAAGTAGGTCTACCAAAAGGAAAAGCAAATTGACGCCGCATCATGACACAGATCCGCTGTGACCCGAACCCACCCCCATGAAAGTTCCGAGAAGCCAGGCTCCTTGCGAAAAAAGGACGTCGCAGCGTCAACATATCATTGCCTTTTAAGTCGGAACGTGCAGAGGACGTGCAGGCCGCTAACCGTTAGCGTACAAGCAGCTGCACCTAAGCGGTTTAACGCCGTGACATGTCAGGCACCGCCCGCAGGATCACCCCATGTCACTAGCTGATATGAGGTTACGATGTCTAGCTGAACCCGACGGCGTCGTGGGGATGCGGGAGGATGGGAGAATGCCATGGATCGGCTCGTAATTGTGCAGTGGTGGAAGTACCGAGCCGTAGCGTGCCCGGAACGTGGGACAACCCCTCGTTGTTCTGCGCCTTTCTCCTCGTCGCTGTTTCATAACTTGTACCACACATATCGTAACTTTACAAGAGTATCCATAGGTGAATTTTCATCGGTTCGAAGTCATGGCGCCAAAAGAGACAAAGTTCAAAGTTGCCGCTGCGCACGCGGCGCCCGTGTTCATGAACAAAGCTGCCTCGACCAAGAAGACTATCCAGCTCATTGAGCAAGCTGCTGCGGACGATATCAAGCTCCTTGTCTTTCCGGAGACTTTCATCCCTGGTTACCCCGTAAGTAACCTTGTTCCGGCTGTCGAAAACCGCTCGGCTGCTTATCTCCGACAAGAAGATGACTGATCATCGCGACAGTACTGGGCTGAGTGCTACCCTCCGCTGAAACAAGTCGGCGCTTTGGCCAAGTACGCTGAGGAAAGCGTCGTCGTGGAACCCAACGGTGAGGATGTGAGTGCCATTCAGGACGCGTGTCGAAGGACCGGCGTCGCTATCAACTTGGGCATCTCCGAGCGTGTCGCAAACGGCCATACGCTGTTCAACTCGCAAGTCATCATCGACAGCGATGGAACCATCCTAGGTGTGCACCGAAAACTCCAACCCACGTATGTTGAGCGGTATATCTGGGCCCAGGGCAACGGAAGTTCTTTGCGCAACTGGCCGCTTTCGCTCGGCTACAATCTCGGTGGCCTCGCGTGCTGGGAGCACACTATGAACGGTGCTCGTCAGGCATTGCTCACCCAAAATCAACACATTCATGCAGGAGCTTGGCCAGCGCTGTCTACAATGGCGGGCTTTGAGGCCGTCGCCGATGCGCAGATCGAAGCATTGATGAAGACGCATGCCTTGACTGCACAAGTCTTCGTCATCACGGCTTCAAATTACGTGGACCAGCAGTGTCTCGATTGGATGGAAGAGAATCTTGGGAAGCAGGACTTGGTCAAGGCTGGAGGAGGCTGGTCATCTATTCTGCATCCATTCTGCTCCTACATTGCAGGACCGCATACCGGCGGTGAAGAGAAGCTGGTGCAGGGTGAGATCGATTTCTCGCACATGGGAGCTGTTAAGGTCTGGATTGATGCTGCTGGTCATTATCAACGTCCAGAGATTTTGCAGTTCGCTTTTGATTCGCGTCCACACTGGGCTGATGAGAAGTTGGACCGCTTCAAGCGTGTTGAAGATAAGAAAGCAAAGGAGGAGACAGGCGAGCAGACACAGTGATCTGTATGTATTCGCTATATTCTAATAGGACGTCGACAACTATCTCTTAGGTTTAGTCCTAGCTCCATGAAGCGATAATACGCCTTGTAGTGACGCTCCTAAACGATAAGCTTTGCGGTCGCTCAACCAGGGCATTTACTGTAAAGCCTCAAGCGGTTGGCGCACTTCATGTCCGCTTCGGGTAGACTCCTTGGAAAATTCTACCCATATGCCCAGTATTTCTTCTCGAACTCTTCAACACTCCCACTCTAGTAGTCATTTCTATTCCATTGGTCCAAAGTCAAGCAGATTGAAGACCCAGTCCTCACTGTTGACGCTCTCCTCTGAGGTGCTGAAATCGGGTAGATTGAACTCGGGGCTGGACCAGTCGCCCATCATATCGTGAAGGGGGTAATCGTTCCACTCGCTATCCAATCCTTCTATATTGCCAAGGTCTGGCGTTGATAATGAGGTGTTTGAAGGAGGGTGAGACGTCTGGCCTTTATCTGCTCTTATTAAGCTATGGCCGTCGTTTAGAAGTATATTCACTTTGTTCAGAAGTTCCCGGAGCACCTCCGCAGCCTCCATTGCATTCGTAAAAGTGTGTGACAATATGTCGAAGCTAGCCATGGCTGTGTTGAGTGCTTTACGAGCCGTAGGTGTGACAGGCCCACGTGGGTAAGCTAAAATGTAGCCGACAAGAGTGAGGGCAGCATTCCACTGCCATATACAGACCATCTGCCATGTTTTGAGATTGTCTGCCTCGGTAATGTCTTGATGAATGATGGTGATGATGGTAATCGCATGATTGGCACATGATATCGCGTGGCGTTCTATCACTGGTGGCTTCTTCTTTTTCAATTTCTCTCCGAAAGTGACAAAGGGCCGATGCAAGTTCATAGCAAATTGGTGATAGAGAAGCTCCAGAATAAGGCGACCACGAGGTTGTGAACTGGTTGAACTTAAGTCCAGTCTAGAACGATCAGTCGAGTATGGCTGGCCCAGGTTCTCTCGCGGAGTCTGCAAGTCTTCTGGTAGCTGATGCAGCCAGGCATTCAAATAACTTATGTGCGTATCCAGCCATTCCCCACAAGCTTCGAGATTCTTCGGGTCGTGATACAAATTCGTCTGACCGCTCTGTCGAAGGACCGTAGCACATACACGATAGAATTGGACGTATATTGCGCGAGCGGCTAGTATCAGGTTAATCAATTGAGTGTTGTAGGACGTTGGCGTCAGCATATCAGGACCCTGAGTTCTCGACATAGCACCGTCTTTGGGCAGACTACAAGTGACTTGCGACAAGTGTACGCCGAGAGGTCGTCCAAATTCCATCGCGTACTGCGCATCTACGGCGTAAACCGTCCACCACAGACGTTTTCGGTATTCGCGCAGAGCCGGCGGGAGATCGGCGCATGGCTCAACATGGAGTCCAAGTATGACACCAATCCTGAGGCCGGCAGCCAGAAGATTGTGGGCGGCATTTTGCCAGGATGCTCTTGAAAGCCATATCGCAGCCAGAAAATGGCATTGAAACGTGGTAATTGATGGATCCTCCATATCGTCCTGGAGGAAGTACTGGCATCTGCGATAGAACCACCAGCCTGCTGTTGAGTCTGTGGGCTTGCTCAAGGAGGACCCACGCGGTATTCGTGACGCTAGCTCAGCTGCATTATATTGCATGCAAAGAGCAAGAATTATGTCAGCCAAAGCTGATGGATCTCGTACTTCAGATGACTTCCATAAGGAGTTATAGTAGGCTTTGAAGGCTTCCTCGTCCAGGATAGGGTATAACACATGCCATGTGCGCCAGTAAACATCCAATAGACGCTCCTCATTTGATCTGGTTAGATCTTGCTGCACAGCCGTTCGATCCAGAGTGTATGAGCCCGGACCAGCAAGCGCACGATACAGCATCGGTGCAGTCGAAGAGGGCGAGCTGGGCAAAGGTTCCCCAGAGACAGACGCCTTCTGTTGCAAAGCGGCGTCTAGATACGAAGACATCTGATTGATGAAGTAAAACGTGGACGACGAGCCGTACGTCTGATTAGACCCTGGTTTGATTTCCCTCGTTACGAAATCCCAGTTGTAGTACTTCCTGTGGCCCCCATGCTGGCTGAGGGGGTCCAGCTCTTCTGGGAGCTGCTCTTCTTGTTTGATGTACGGTGTGTCATCGTCCAGATTGCGGTCTAATGAAGTTTGAGGGCTAACTTGCAAGCCTTTCAATTGATCTTCCAGTTCCTTGACCCGTTCTCTGAGACGATCGATTTCCCTGACACCTGTCAATAAAAAACCTCGGGAGGGTTATGCATGTAGAAGATGACCTACTTGATAGCGGAGGGGAAGGTGCGAACTTGATCCTTGCCTTCTTCGGCTGTACACTTCCGTCCCTTGGCTTTGCAGTTGCTACAGGGATAGTTCGAATCGCACTTGATGCGATAGGTTCGACACCACACGCAGGCTCGGTTTACTTGATGTCGCTTTGGCCGCGGTTTTGCAGAGCCTGGATCTTCACCCTGTCGCTCTCCTCCAGGTGTTGTTGAGAATGTGGCAAACATGGTGCGGTGTGTGGCTGTGCGATGTGGGCTTGAAAATCATCTTGAGCGAAGGGGGCAAAACTTGTGGGCGTGGATCCTGCGAGGCTCACATCTGATCTCCGAATACTTGAAACAGCACGGTTATCACGACGACATGTCGGCGTGTAACGTGCGATAGAGAGAGTTAGTGAATGTGCAAAGATATAGGTGGACGTCAGCTTCACATAAGGCTAAGGACGAGACAGACGGCGGGGCTGGATCGGATGACATAATCCCGGGTATCTCCGAGCAGATCCGCCACTCCGCGTATCCACCACCTACACAACATATGAGGTACTTTTTGGTTGTTTTCCAGATAGATGACCAATTGTCCGAACAGATATAATGTATGCAAATTTCCTTGAGGTGGAGCTATCTTGCGAAGACATTGTTCACATATAACACCGATAACGCCGCTCTCCTTATTCATGCAGCCAATTTTCATGAAGTCATCACCGCTTTCCCTTCTTCAACACCAAGCCCTTCCAACCCTTGCTGTCCTTGATACGTCTCAGCGCTTTACTCGCAACGACATCCTTTGACAACTCATCCAGACAAGCCTTTTTCTCCTCCTCGCTCTCATGTTCGTGGAACTCGCACCACTCCTTCTCCATCTTGGGCCTCTCACCTCTTGCTAGCATAGTCACCAGCTCAAACAGGAAGGCTTGTGGAAGCTGACTACGCAAAGCAATTGTGCGCTCATCATCTCGGTCTGGGTTCCAGTACACAGAGTACATATCCAGAAAGTATCGACAGAGTGGTGCGTCGGGAGGCAGGCTTTCATAGGCGGTAATCACGTTGCTGTGGTCAGGCATGACTTGGAGTATCTCGTCATTGTGTTGCCAGGCTAGGATGACGGCTCGACGCAGCTTAGGGATGGCGTAACGGTGAGCAAACACGTAGAGGGATATGAATCGCCGCTCCAAGAAGCCCTCCAGACCCCGCCATTTGTACGGCCGCGAGCAGCAGGGACATAGAGTCTCCTTTGGGATCTCGGGCTTCTCGGCTGGGTTGCGAACCGGGGGTGAGGGTGCGTTCTTCTCGCTTTCGCTATCGCCTGGCACTTTCTCGACGCTCGGTGGTGCGGGGCTGCTGGCTGGCTCGCCGTTCTGGCTATCTGCACCTGTGTCGTCCGTCTCGAGAGCAATGCCCCAGGACGCAGTATCGACATCGTCGCTCTCGTTTGGATCTTGAGGAGCTGTACTATCACCTCCATTGAGGTTGATGGCATGTGTCGGAGGATGTATCTCTTTTCCGCCTTCGATGAGATGGTGTGGAATGAACCCAGTATACAGCCAGAGCATGAACGCGTCGAAAACATCAGGGCTTGTGTCTTCTAGCTCTAGTGTAGTGTTTGCGTTTTTGTAGGGCGAGCCACTTTTCTCTTCCAGGCAGGTGTTGAAGTATGATGAGCATCGTCGTAGGAGCTCTCGATGGCAGCTGAACGACTCAGGACAGTCCTTGCCTCCAACTTTGACAGTGATGATCGTTTGATCAAAATTCCTGCCCCTGGTCAGTTGCTCAGCTAGGCAAAAACGGTATTGAGGGTGTGACTTACCTGAACGTATGGCCTAGTGTTGTTGCACCCTTGATGAACGGCATTTTGAGCAAGTAATCGGGTTCCATTCACATACCTCGTTGTTTGCGAGCAGGGCACGCCCGTTATAAAAAAAACTTACAACAAAAACTAGGGGACATCAGTTTCAGCAGCAGTGACAGCTGCTGCTTGGCGTTCGACCTCTCGCGTCCTAATGCTTGGGTGAGGGCCGGCGCGCGACTCCCGGGTGCTTGACAGGTGGACACATAGCTTGTTGGAGACCTAAAGAACAGACTTGGCAAGACGTGGCGAGCTTCTATCAGCGATCATGGAACAGCGCAGGGATGTTGTGAGGTTTTGCGGGAGAAGGAGAGTTTCGACTGCTGTTTCACGACACTTGGCGAACCTCGGCGGGGCGTGGAGTGCCTCAGGCGGAGCCTTGGCCTTTGGCGATCTGCACAGCAGTACAGTAGCTCCAATAATACAACGGGGACTTCTGTCAAGATGTGCAGTTAGCGCTATGTGATGATGAGATGGAGGATCATGAAGAATGGATACTTGCGGCGGCTAGTCCGTGCATAGCGCCTTCCCTATTCGTCCCCAGGCTCCCATTCGACCACCTCCAAAGCTCCGCGTACACTACCCTCCATGATAATAGCCCTATCAAAAGATGCCGTCTCTCACTTCCGATTTCTACGAGCGCGCCTTTGGCCGTAGGCGTGAACCTACCCCGCATCCAGTGTACTATAAGCACCCCGCTCCAGCTGCGGTTCCCAGCTAGCAGCTTCATATAAGTAGTTTTGATAAGCACGATTTCGTTTCTCTAGGAGAGTCCCGATAACTGCAATTCCGCAAATGGCACCCAAACTCGACATCTCCGTCTATCCAGGCAACATCATCAACAACGAATTCGTCCCCACACCCCACACCCGCCAATCAATCGATCCAGCAACCGGGTCCCCTCTGTTCGAAGTTCCCATTGCCAGATCAGAAGACCTCGACGCTGCCGTCGATGCAGCGCGAACAGCCTTCCGAACATGGAGCACAACGCCATTCTCCGCACGAGCAAAGATGCTCCTCGACTATGCCGATGCGATCGAAGCTAATCGAGCAGAATTAGAGGAATTGCTGACCAAAGAGCAAGGAAAACCGCTTTCCCTTTCTCACACAGAACTGGACTGCGCCCTGACATGGCTGCGCGCTTTTGCAACCATGGAGATCCAGGACGAAGTGTTACAGGAAGACGACGAGAAAATCATCTACTCAACTCATCCGCCCATCGGCGTTTGCGCCGGCATCGTCCCCTGGAACTGGCCCGTCTTACTCGGCATAGGCAAACTCGGCCCCGCGCTCATCACGGGAAACACTTTCATCATGAAGCCATCGCCCTACACACCGTACTGTGATCTTAAGCTCGGCGAGCTAGCCAAGGACATCTTCCCGCCTGGCGTAGTGCAGGTACTAAGTGGCGACGACAACCTCGGGCCATGGATCACGGAGCATGCTGGCATCGACAAGATCGCATTCACCGGCTCCATCGCAACAGGAAAACTAGTCGCAGCGTCTTGTGCGAAAACACTGAAGCGGTATGTGCTGGAGCTTGGGGGCAACGACGCAGCGATCGTATGCGGGGATGTCGACATCGATAAATGCCTGCCCAAGATCGCCATGCTGAGCTTTCTCAACTCGGGCCAGATTTGCATGCTGACGAAGCGGATATATATCCACGAGAGTATATACGATGAGTTTAGAGACAAGATGGTTGAGTTCACAAAGAGTACTATCAAGACGGGCGCTGGGACGGAGGATGGGGTTGTGGTAGGCCCTGTCCAGAATAAGATGCAGTAAGTGTGTTGCGACTGACTGACTGACTGACTGACTGACTGACTGACTGACTGACTGACTGAGCTCTCATAAACATAAGAATGCATGAAGTCGTGCCGCTAACTTATCAAAAAGGTTCGACAAAGTAAAATCCATGTACGCCGAAATCGCAACCCAAAACTGGAAAACCGCCCTATCAGGCCAGGCCTCCGACTCCCCGAATGGCGGCTACTTCATCACTCCCGCGATCATCGACAATCCCCCCGATGACAGCCGCATCGTCGTCGAAGAGCCCTTTGGCCCCATCGTCCCTCTCCTCAAGTGGACAGATGAGGCCGATGCCATTGATCGCGCTAACGCGCTGCGCACAGGTCTCGGCGCGTCAGTGTGGAGTAAAGATCTCGCGCGCGCGGAACGCATGGCGAGAAGACTTGAAGCGGGCTCCGTGTGGGTGAACAGCCACTTTGATGTTGATCCGAAAGTGCCATTTGGAGGGCACAAGGAGAGCGGGATAGGGATGGAGTGGGGAATCGAAGGGCTGAAACATTATACGAACAGTCGGAGTTTGTGGGTGTGGAAGAAGGTGTTTGAATAGTAAGTAGTAACAAAGGTAGAGCGCCACCTTGATCCAACTACAACATGTCTACTTTGTTTCAAAGAATACGTGCGTCTCACCATTTCCATCTCCACCCCTCCAAATCCTCACTTCCCGCTCTATGCCCTCCCCCTCTCCAGCGCCTCCCTAAGCGGCCGTTCCCTCTCCTCCCATCCCTCTTTATCCTTCTCCCTCTCTGCCACCACCTTCGCATACCCGAACCGAAACGGCTCTCCACTAGGCACACACATGCCCTTCTTGACCGCCTCCCTCTGCCCCACGCGCTCCCACCACGCGTACACGTTAGGAAACGCAGTCAATTCCAGCCCCGCAACGGCCAGTGCGTCGGCAAACGGCCACACCGCAATGTCAGCGATGCTGTACCGGCCGCGACCAGCACCAGCGATGTAGTCGCGGTTGCTGAGGTGGGCGTCCAGGACGGTGTAGTAGGATTCTAGGTTGCCGACATAGTGTGCGGTGGGGAAGGGCTGGCGGGTGGGCATGAAGCGGTAGAAGGCGTTGGCTTGGGTTTGCATGGGACCTGGTGAGGGGTGTTAGTTTCAATATAACCTGTTGCCGTGCCGTAAAGTTGGATTGCAAAAACAACAACAGTCAAAGAGACAGGAACAGGAACAAAACAGAAAAGGAATAGTCAAAACATACTCAACCCCGTATGCGCCCAAGCAATCCACTTCTCCGCACCCCACCCCTCCTCCACCCCATCTTCCTTATCCCTAAACCCCAACCTCCCCTCGCCCTTCCCATCAAACCTCTCCACAAGATACCTCATAATCACCAAACTCTCCCACACCACAAGTCCCCCTTTATCATGATCGACGATGACGGGGATTTTTGCATTGGGATTTAGGGCTGTGAACCAGGGTTGTTTTTGCACGCCCTGGAAGAGGTCGATGGCTTGGACGGTGTAGGGGATGTTGAGTTCGGAGAGGAGGATGGCGATTTTGAATCCTGGACGGAGGTTAGGATGGGGAGGGAGAGGGACGAGCAGTGGGTGACTTACCATTTGGAGTTCCGTACGTAAGTAGTTCGATGCCTTTCTTAGCAATGAGGCCGGTTGCTTGAGCCATAGTATCCAAAGTCCAATCAGTCTCTATCTTTTTAAACTTCAGATAACTCGAGCTAATTTGTGCCACAGACTAGGTATACGTGACTTTATACTCGTTTCTTCCACCACAAATACAATTAGTAAAACAACGACATTTGTAAGCACATCCCAATCCTCGCAGCAGAACAACGAGGCGAGATAGATATACAGGGCGTACGGTGCTTATGGTGACACGCGCCCCGAAAAAGGATTGGGATACCCTACAATTAAATCTCCGATTTGCTCTCTAAAAAACGGGGTTGTGACACGCATATACGACTAGTCTACGCGTCGTATTGTGAAGAGATGTGATAGGTTCGCTTATACGACAGGTACCCAAGGTCCCGCCGCGATGGAATGTCAGCAACGGCGTCAGGAGAGACTAAAACTATCGGGTCTAACCCTACGTCGTAATTCGCGGGCTAAACTATCGTGCTTTGCAATTGCGGAGACTTTCCCGGCGACATTTGCCGGCGACATTCATTGCTTCGCGAAAACGTATCTCACGTTTAACCTAACTAGGTTTTCCCCAATTCCAACACCGTTCAGTTTATTCACCATGTCCAAGCACCTGTCTCCGCCCATGAACACCTTCCCACTCGCCCCACAATCCCCTCCAAACATCCCTTTCGCTCCTGCCTAGACCTGCAAACATTGCATCGAGCGCCTCCTTGTGCAAGCTCGCTGTGCCGATTACTTCCCATATCCCCACCATGAGCTTTTCTCTCACTCCTGCTTCCAGCCTGCCGTTGAGTTGGAAGCGGCAAAACGACGCGAGAAACGGGTAGAGGAAGTGACCTGCTTTTTCCCGTGCGGCCTTGACGGGGTCGTTGAGATCTTTGGATTTGCGTGAGGATTGGTAGTGGTGTGCTTTGGTAATGGATGATTGAGGGGGGTTGCAAAGCGTGGAGAGGAGGCGTGAGTATTGGTTCGCATTCGCGGGCGTAAGGCGGACAGGGTCGGATGGAGGGATGATCCGTAGCCAAGTTGGAAGAGCACCACTACGGCTAGCATTCGGAATGAATAGGCAGAATAGCAGGCCTTGAAGCAGTGGAAGAAGAAGGTGGAAGCGCCCGCCTAGACGGCCGCGGTGTACGAGGAGTATCAGGCGACTTGTCTCGCAAAGGCGGGAGAAAATTTCGGGGGCGTGTTGAGGTGAGAGAGCAGGGCTGCTTCGCGAGGTGAATTTGACAAGGACACCGAGGACGCATTCGATGCTATATTGCGAAGCGAGTGAGGGTTTGTCGTTAAGAATGGTATTGATGCTGTTGAGGAGCGCGTTGAAGCATTCGTGGTCTTGACTCTCAGCAAGCAGAACACAGATCCGAGGAAGTACCGCGAGTTGCTTTTGCTTCAGTCCTGCATCCTCTTCGAGTTTGTTATCCCAGGTAGTGATGAGATCGTTGAGTATGCCGTAAGATGCTAGTCGATCATGCGGATTGAGCACATCAGTCAAGACAGGGACCAAGCCCAGCTTCTCTTGAGTCGTAAGGGACGCAAGAGCGCCTTTCAGTGTTTCAAGCGTAGAGCTTCTCATTCCATCAGTTATCAGCTCTTGTGACAACCTCAGAGTCAGGTCAATGAGCCACTTCGCGCTGGGATAGAGCCTAAATTTGGCTATTATTTGGTGGAGTCGTGCCACATAATCTGCCAACTCGAATGGACTTTGACCAGAAGATGCGATATAAGATTCCAGGTCGCTATTATCCTTGATCCATGTGTTGAGCCATGATTTTGTTTTATCAAGGTAATCAGTTTTCTCTAAAGCGGAGGTAGGTACCTCATTGAAAGCGTCCAAAACCTCCTCAAGCGGAGCGGTGTCATCACCATCATCAGTGAGGCAATGCTGGAGAAGCTCAACGTATCGCTCGATGTCAAGCAGCTCATGTTGTTTCTGGGCCAAGACTGTTGCACGCAAGATGGATAGTCGGGCCGGGGAACATTGTTTCGCCGCTTTCGTGATCGAGTTAAGCATGCCAGCAAACTCATCGAGGAACGAGTTGTTCTGTGTTTGATCCTGATTTGGTATGATATGGCCAAGGATCAACTGTACGAGTTGTCGAAATAGCTGCAGTGTTGCAGGTGAAGTTTGGCCCTGCTCATGTAGCTTATCAGCGATGTCGAATAATTTGCTACCGTCGGCGCATAATTTTGCCGTTGCGTTAGGCACTACCATGAGATGTGCCATAACACTGAGGAGGGATGTCGTTGCCTGTGGCTGTAAGTCGACGAGCTCCACTAGACGGTCCAAGGTCGCTTCCCTTTTTTCTCGTGGAAACGCTGAGGGGTGGGTGTGCAAGAATGCGGTGATGGCCATATCATGTAGACGACCCTCATTGTCCTGCGAGAGGATCTCAAGGAGCGCCGTATAATACGCATTCTTGAGTGAAGAGCTTCCTTCCTCGATTATCGACCGGGAAAGTGAACCACTAATAAGACTACCATTCTCACCCTGAAATTTTGATATCCTTGAGAGCAATGTATGGAGTGACTCTCGGCATGCATCTGCGTTCAAACGCCCAAAGAGCGGCACGAAATCAGCGCAAAAGAACTCAATCATCTTCTCGTATTCCTTTGGCTCAAGTCGACTGGATGACAGACTTTTCATGACCTTGCGTAGACTTGTCTGAATGAGATACTCATGACCCGGCACCGTCTGCAAATGGTCGCATACATCGAGCAAGAACAGCATCGCCGCAGCGCGCGTGAGCGTATCTACGCGTCTCCCGTTTTGGTCTTTCCGTGACGAAGACATATCGTTCGTAGCTTGCTCAACGAGGGGAAAGAGCACTTCTTGTTGCATCCTTGGCGAATTGTGCAGCTCGATGGGCCACAATTTCGACGATAGTTGGCACAAGGTGAACCATGAGAATGCGAGCCGTGAATGTAAGCTGTAGCGGTCAACTTGAACCCAGGTAGCGTAAGACAAGAGCAACGAGTGAAGGTGTGGCTGGAGACTTTCGATCAGCTCATCGGACTGGGTCGATTGTAGAATAGCCGGGATGATCACTGCGCTGCTGGACGCGTTTTTGTAAGCAGCAAGCTTCTTGACATTTACGCCCTCTTTTGATTCAGTCTCCATGGCGTCGCTGAGGTCGGTCATGCGCTTGGCATGCTCTTGTATCAGGGTTGCAATCTGACCTTGCGTCAAAGACTGCTCAAATAATCCCACCAAGGCTTTGTTAATGGTGCGATCTTCCCAGATGGGGTTCTTGCGCTCTTTCAGGGCCTTCCGGTTTTCGTGCCTGTAGCTCCTCACCAGCTGATGGTCCCATCTGCGGAGAAAGCCCAGTAAATTTCGATTTCGCGCAAAGGCCGACATCAAAGGAACAATGATCCGTTCCAAGATCATAGTCCGTCCTGGGCGATCTTGGTCGTCATCGTCCAACAGCGCATCATCATCAAAGCCAGCTCCGCTGAACTCCACAACCGAAATGTGTTCAAAAATGAACTCAGCCAAATCAGCCTGCTGCTTTTGCGAGGTCTTGATGTGTGACTTTGGTTCTGCCACAAAGACTGACGGGTCAAGCTCAATCAAGGAAGCAATCAGTGACCAATGCACTTGCTTTTCTTGACGCTCAGGGTACCTGACTCCACAATGGTACCAAAAAAGGTTCTCCAGTGTTTCGGAATCGACGCTAACGTTGTGCAGCTGGAGGGGGCGAATAGCGCCTTCAAGAGCGATGACAGCGGTTTGGCGTGTAACATCCGTTGGCGGAGCGTTCAGCGAGCACCCTGCGCATTCAGCAAGCGATCGAAAAGTCGCTTGGATCCAAGGCTTCTCTACGAGTCTGCTTTTGGGTGTTCTAGAGGGCGAAGCACGTATGGCCAAGTCTAACAAATGAGGAATCGCACGGAAAAGGGTCGTCAGCTCAGCCGGTAGTGACTCGCCAGCATCCTCGATTTGAGCAGCCTGGAGGAGCTTTGCTCGAAGCGGTTCTAGGTAGCTAGCTAGAGCTTTCGCTTCTCGGGATTTTGAGCTAGAGTTGGCAGGCTCTGCAGTGGCGTCGGAGAAGAAAGCTACTCTAGCCGGTGCGAGCAGGTGTCTTGCTAGTAACTTGTCGATCGCCTGGGTCGCGCGGTCGATAGCTGTAGGTGACGGTCGCATCCACTCTGCATGACGTGCCGTTCTCAGACTATTCAGAAGCGTCAGAGTAGGAATAAGGCTCTCGGCGCTGAAGTCATCAGCGGAGGCTCCTGCTTCATCCTTCGAGTCCACAACCCGCAGATCCCATATTTCTAGAACGAGCGACAGATCGATCCATTGATCCACATGTGGCGTACTCGTAGCGGAAGCCGAATTGCTCGTTACGATCTGGGACACAGCGCTAAACCAGAATCTCAGAATCCTCGAAGCTTGTGCGCTCTCAGTCCTCAGCACCATCTTCATGAGCTCAGTTTGTGTGTTTTCGTCGCTTGTGCTGTTCTCGGTAGCTAATATTGCGATCGTAGCAATAGTAGACCTGACTACATGGAACAGCTGTTCATGGTTGGTGGATGCAAGCGCTACCCGTTTCATAGGAGTGGTGTCTACTATTCCACGCTTTCGTTTCCGCGATGAGTGAGCGTCCTCGTGAACAGTCTCACTTGACTCGGAAGCATCCCTCATATGAACGTCATCCGAGGTAGAGGCGGATTGAAGGTTCGAGTCCTTGTCGAAGTTCTCGAACAGAGTGCGCTCGAGGATGAAAGGAAAGCCCGCATCGCGCAGATGTGGTGCGCTGCGCGAAACTGGGAGCACATGTATCATCCAGTCCAAAAGCTTCCATGCCGTGGCATTTCCCCGCGTAGTCTTTCCCGTGTCCGCTTCATCCTTCAGTTTGTCGAGTATCCAGCGCAAAACCCATTCTGCTCGTGCACGAACAAGACTCCGTATGACCCTAGATCGTACTTCCTCCTCCTCTATAATTGTCCAGTCGTCGGGGAGACCTATTATATGCGCAGCTTGGCGAAGTTGTTCATTGAGATCGGAGAAATCCTGGTTGATGGATTGCAGTCGCGGACGGGTTGGCGCATTTCCCTTCTGCGAGGTCTAACAAAAATCAGCTAAACACCTCAGTACCTCACCGCACAAAACCTACTCGTTTCATTGGCGCCATCTTATCCCCGTTGGTGTAGCAAAAAGCCCAGCTCAACATAGCGCAACTTCTTCGCAGTAGAAAAAAGTTGAGCTCGGGCCAACCATCAACACACCCCGGTCGCACCTGCTTGCCAAGGTGCCGGCCAGCCATGGTCAAAGTTCCGCATCACGCATCTGCGGAAGGAAGCAATCACCACGACAGCCCTAACCCGCCCACCTTTCGTCCACCTCTTCGCACATCGAGTGCCCCGCCGAACCGACCAATTGCACCGGTATTGATAGCAAAAATGGCCGATGAGACGCCCAAGCCCGTCGCGCCCATCCCGCGAACCACCCGTCCCTTGAGCGAAGCTCTCCTCAACGAGAAGGTACATCTCCCGCAATGTCCCGCAGTATCGTGACCAAACCTCGCAAGCTGTGGAAGTTTTGCATGAAGCTTCGGCAGGTCGAGAAGGAGCTTGGAATACCCAATTGCCCTAGCTACAATTACCTCACGCGACTGCTCCGTCACCTGTCTCGATAATATGCGCCGATAAGCTGCGTATACGTGCTGTAGAACACTTCCGCTGACACATATGCTATTAGTGGGACCGCTGCCTCTCGTCGATGCTGATCCGCTCCGGCCTCGGCGTCTCCTTCGGTATCGTCTTCTCTGTCCTGCTCTTCAAGCGACGCGCGTGGCCCGCCTGGGTCGGTCTGGGTTTCGGCGCTGGACGTGCGTGGGAAGAGTGTGATAACGTTAGTCTCAAGAAACTCTTGACCAAGTTGGATGTTGTATATGCTAATGCTTTATTACAGTCCTTCAAGCGAGCAGCAGCACCCTCAAAAGACGGCCTCCGCGTCATCAGGCCATAGGCCATGTATACCAGGGCGATGTTGAGATGGGAAAGGAGCCTTTTCGTATAATTCAAGTCGGACGTGTGAAACGTACACTGTATAGTAGGGCATGGTATAGATCGTTTTGGGCAATTGACTACTGTACATTTGGCCTCTGCCCACAGGGTGAACCTTTGACACGAACCATGGCAACTTGCGATCAAGAGCGACCTCGAGAGAAGTCCACTGAGGGTTTCTTTATTTTATACACTCGTCAATCGTCCTCCATGTCCTCAATCAACCCCTACCACCCCACTCCCTCCACCACTCATACACCGCAATGCCCCCTGCAGTCTGAACATTAAGACTCCTCGTCACACCCACAGTATGAATCTCCACACACCGATCCACCACCGCCAGAACCTCAGGTGAGATACCTCCTTTCTCACTACCCAGCACCAGCACACACTTCTTCGGCAGAGTACCCACATCTTTCCTACTACCACTTTCCTTTTCATCAACACCAGCCACTCCTTCATCTCCCAATATGCCACTCCGATCCGTCTGCTCGATACCCACCACTTCGTATCCTTTCCGCTTCGCGTCAAGGAGAAACGCGGGAACACTGGAGATTTTGAGCTCGCTGATGGGCAAGTGCTTTTCCGAAGTTACACTCGTGGCTTTGAAGTCCTTGTGCGCAATCTTCTTGACGTCGTTGATGTATAAGGCTTCGAGACCGAAGGACTCGGAAATACGCGAGAGACCGCCTAGGTTTGTGGGGTTGTCGATTAGGGACGCCACCAGGATGACGGAGGCTGGGCGTTGGTTCTGCATGCTTGGTGGTCCGCTAGCGGGAAGCAGTGAGTTGAGGTCGAAGCCGGATTTTGTCTGCAGGAACGCTGGGTTGGCTGAGAATTGTTCGGTTGTAGACAGCAAGGTGCGTTCTGTAGCTGGTGCTGTGACGACAAGTCCTGCGTTCGTTGTTTCACCCAGTGGCATATGCTCTGGTGGAGCTTTCGTGCCAGATATCTGGTCTTCTTCCCGCAGCAAAACGAAATCCTCATACGCAACCTTCTCCTTCTCTGGTGACTCGATTGAGAGATACTGACCCTGGAAGATCTTGACGATCGTGAAGTCATCCACAGCATCTAACTTCAACGTCCTTATGGTCCACGGAGAAGCATTGAATTTGTCCAGTTGTCGAATGAAGGTGTTCAATGCCACGAAAGCCGGGTTACCGGTAATACTGCTCCAGCCCTTCTCTTCTGCCAGATCGAAGATCATGGGAAATGCAAAGTTTGCTTCATGACGGATTTGGACCTTTGGGCTAGCAGAGAAATAATTGAGCTGGGTCGTGAGCTTGACTGCAAAGTCTTCTGATTGGAATGGTGCAACAAGAAGTCCCAGCTTCATGAGGCTAGCAATGTGTATGGGACTGCTATCGCCCAGTTTCTCGAGGTCGGTTAGAATCCGAGACACGTTCCCAGGGAATCGAATGAAAATGCGAGCGACGATCCACTCAAGCAAAAAACGGTAACGTGGCCATGGTTCCAGGATCAGGGCATGCATGAAGGATTCCAGGTAGATATTTGCCTCTGATTCAGCAATGCAAAATTCACAGAGTAAGAGCATCGCCTGTAATTGCAGGGTCTGTTTCCATTTACTCTTGATGAGGATCGGAGCTTGTTGGACTCTCCACGGCTCGAGCAAACGGTCCAGAATACGCTTAGCGACGCCCAGTTGCTTTCCTGGAAATCGCTGTATTATATCGATCAGAGCCGCATATGCATGCCATTCTCTCTGGCCATAATAGAAGGCGTACGTTCTATGTGGTATGAGGCTCTGGAGCTTCTCCGCCGCGACGAGTTCGAACAGGAACTCCGGTTTGACTGATGGCGGATCATTGAAGAAGTCGATAAAAAACTCTTCGAAGGGTAGGATGCCGAGAATTGAAGGGTTGCAGAATACGGCTGTGCGGAGCGACTTTGCGAGCACAGACAAAATGTATGATCTCCCTTTGGAAAGTGCATGAAGGTGCTCCATGGCTCTTGAAAGAAGGCCCTTCACGGAGGCATCAAGCTCTGCCTCAGAGAGAACATTGCGTGAAACGCAGATTTTTATGCACACCGGATGGAATAATAGAGGCGGCAGATGAATAGCGACGGACCGGCCGAATTCTCGTCTCTCGGCCTCTTCCCAAAAAGCGTTCAAAATAGCGTACAGATCATTGTGATCAAGAGAAACGATGTCTACTTGGTCAAGCATTTCGACCAAGCTTTTACAAGCTGGTGCGTAGGCCTCTCCTTGTATAGAGCGATGTCTCGACGCATGTAGTTGTTGTAGAAAAGCCTGTAATGACGACAACACTCCAGGTACCGACTGAACGTTGACTGACGAGCTAGTCTCATCCGCGGATCTTTTGAGCTCCAGTATCCGGGTATTCAAGTTGTTATAGCCGGACAAATTCGTGGATTTCCAGCTAGGCGCGGCCAACTCACAGATCTGCTCGCAGTAAGCGCTTTGGAGGCCGCTTGAAATCTCGGGTAATCCTGTGAGACGTGAAAGGCGAAGGATTTCATTGACTTCCGCGGGAGTCAATAGACTTTGTAAGGGATGTTTTCCTGGGCATGCTTGTAGACCTTTGATGATACCTTCCATCAGGTATAGAATGGCAGATTGGAAGATTCTACCACCAGCATCCAAGATGAAGCGAATGACACCAAGCATGACCACTTTGCGCCTCGACTTTAGCACTTCCATATCTGAGGTGTCCACTGCCGCCGTGGCCGTGGCAGACTGATCATCTGAAGACTCGGATACAAACCTAGCAACTACACTAACTAGTGCTGAGCCGTGAGTGCATTCAGTCCTGTCTCGTGTCGACGTAAGAGTGGACGTGAAGAGACTGCCTTCGGTTGCCCATGGAAGAAATCCCCCAAGGAAAAAGCCTATATGGTTGCTATAGTCTATCTGATTCTATTACAGGTGCAGTCAGTAATTGTTCGTCCATTCGCAACTTGTTTCCAAGCAGGTACCACTTGTGGTCCCATGGACGCAAAACTGAAGTTGGGCATGACGGGTAGAGACATGTACACAAAGGTCACTTACTTTTACAGCATAGTTCATATACCAGTTACCAATAATTTTGCGTATGCCCTCCTGTACCTTTGAATTGAGTGCAGCCGCAAGTAATGTAGTAGCCATCGTCGAAGAGATCTTTGATTGGGGGCCAAGCAAGATCGTCAATTCTGGTAAGCAGGCTTGCACTTGGTTCTGGTAACGATCCAAGACTATTGTTTCGAACAATACTGAATATTGTCCGTATGCCTTTAGGTAAGCAGTGCGGTCGGCAAAATGAAATCTAAGTGTAGGAGTAAGAATGTCTCCCCGTGCGGCAAGTAAAGACTGGCGAATGATCCCGAGGCAATATTTTCGCTGATCCGCGAAGCCTTTCAGTAGGCCACTCTGAAGTCTACTCCAATATAGGTCGTCATCCAGACATTTGAGGTCCACGCCATCCGTGACGACTTGCGAAATCCACTGAAACCATGTCCTGAAGATGTGACTAGTGTTGGAGGTGAAGAACTCTGGCTCAAGCATTTTCATTTCGTTCCAAAAGGATTGATCGACGATAGTTTCGATCAAAACCAATCGCCCTAACGTGGGCTCGTACTTGGCCCAACGATCTGGCTCATCCTTTGGACGAACCATAACAATGGGACCGCCCGCCTTCAACAGCGCAAAGAGAGCGGACAGGGCATCTTGTGCGGCATGGTCTAAGCCATCGATGCCAATGAAGCCTGACAGAAGTCCTATACAGCCGGGCCTGAGGAGATGGTACTGCTCCTTGGGAAGCCAAAAGGAGCACTTCAAGAAGTTGAGATAGGCTGCAGCGTTACGGATACGCTCTTCCTGTAGCAGGAGCTCTGTCTCGTCGCTCACTACCTTCTTACGGCCGTTGGAAAGCTGTGAAAGGAGAAGGCTGAGAGTATTATATATTCTCTCCTCGATCCCAAATGCTGCCACGGAACTATTGCTGAAACATATCTGAGAAATCTTGTAGAGGCGTTCTGGGTCCTGTTCCTCGGGTATGTGTGAGACAACGAGATCCCAGATCTTGTCTTGCGGTAAGGGACTCTGAGGTGACGTTTGGGAGGCTGCCACTTCTTCAGCGCTCGATGGCGGCAATAGTCGAAGACATACTCTCAAGGCGTCGAAGTCGAGATGCGGTGCAGCTTCAAGCCTTGATAGATGATGTTCGAATGCCGCCCTTTTGCTGCGACCATCGAGGAAGTCAAGTACGCTGTCCATGACGACTGAGAAAAATACTTGTGAGACAATACAAGCGAATGCACTAGCATCAAGGCTGTGGTTGCAGATGTCCCGGATCCATCGGTTTCAATGGTATAAGTTGTTGTGCTTATTTAGACATGGTCAGGGCCTGTCATATCGCGCTGGTAGGGTGGAAGTCGGAATTTTCTGTCGCTAGGTCTACCGAGGAATGTTTACAGATACGTTTCGCGACTAAAGTAGCCGTGACCCTGCTTGTACTCCGCCTTGCACTCTATGAATCGCAGCCACGTCGCAAATATCGCACTGTACAAGCAGCTTTTCGTTTCGTCCTCTCGTTGTCGCGTCGACGTGTGATTGCCCGCTTGTGGGGTGCCAAGGCAGTGACGTCGCTTATTCCACGGCAACCGCTGTGTTGACATTTGCCTTGTTTGGGCAAGGCGCGACCGTGCATCAACCGAAGCGACATCCACCTAACAGCGTCCATGCACCTGCTTTACATCTTGCGGTCGCAGCGACTTTTACATCACTGTTACCACCTGCTAGACAAGATCCTGGACCCGCGAATGTATTCCGGACTACACACGACTGCCTCGGCGCCCTCGATGCGCGCGACAGAGCCATATGCGCTCATGTCTCCGCCGATGAAGGATGACCCGGGCAACGTCAAGGTTGTGGTGCGCTGCAGGGCCTTTGTGAGGCGAGGTAGGCATAGATGCGCAAGGACAATGTATCCAATGCTGATCAGGAGTAGAGAAGGAGAAGGGCACGCGCTGTCTGGTTCGCATGGACCCGGCAACACAGAAGACCACGCTCTACGCCCCCGCGGACGAAGACAACACCACGCGCAGAGTCCACGAAGACAAGGAATTCACATTCGACCGATCCTACTGGTCGCACGACGAGGCTGACCCGCACTATGCCCACCAGGAGGACGTCTATCGCTCCTTCGGCGAAGAGTTCCTCGACCACAACTTCGAAGGATACCACACCTGTATATTCGCATACGGACAGACCGGATCGGGCAAGAGTTACACCATGATGGGAACACCAGACAACCCAGGCCTGATTCCACGGACGTGCGAAGAGCTGTTCGACCGGATAGCCCACGAGCCGTCACCCAACACCAACTACCACGTCCAGGTCTCCTACTTCGAAGTGTACAATGAGCATGTGCGGGACCTACTCACTCCGAGAACAACGCCGCCCATCTACCTGAAAATCCGCGAGAGCCAGAAGGATGGCGTGTATGTGCAGGGCTTGACTGAGGCTGAAGTCAAGTGCTATGCGGATGTTGAACGCCTGATGAAGGTCGGCGATATGGTAAGCGCGTTGCCCAGGCTTGTTCTAGATGAGATACTGATTACGCGTAGAGCCGAACAACCGCCTCCACCAAGATGAACGACACGTCGTCTCGCTCACATGCCGTCTTCACGATCCGCCTCAAGCAGATTACACATTCTCTCCTGTCCGACGAGACTATTGAACGCACCGCCCGCATGCGCCTTGTCGATCTGGCTGGCTCTGAGCGCGCAAAGTCAACAGAAGCTACTGGACAACGCTTGAAGGAGGGAGGCCAGATCAATAAATCTCTTACTACACTTGGTCGCGTCATTGCAGCACTTGCAGACCCTCGCCGACACGGCACCAAGGGGAGGCGGCCACGCGAAGTCGTCCCATATCGAGACTCGGTGCTGACGTGGCTCCTCAAGGACTCACTGGGCGGCAACAGCAAGACTGCCATGGTTGCCTGCATTGCGCCGGCCGACTATGAGGAGACGCTCTCCACTCTTCGCTACGCCGACCAAGCGAAACGCATCCGCACTCGCGCCCTGGTCAACCAGGACTGTATGTCCGCTGCACAGCGAGACGCGCAGATCAGCGAAATGGCAGAGCAGATCCGAAGCTTGCAGGTCAGCGTCAATGCAGCCAGTCAGCGCAAGAGAGAAGAAGCGACAGAGCTAGAAGAATACCAGAGACAGGTCGCCTTGATGCAGCGACTAATGGAGGAGAATCGACAAGTCTCAGCTGCAAAGATCAAGGCCCTCAGCAGCGAAGTCGAAGAACTCCGGCCCGTTAATGTAGCCCTCCGTGCCGAGATCGACTCGTTGCGCCGCCATCTCGCGCTCGCGCTTGGAGAGCTCAAGAATCCAATCGTGCTGCCTCCGCCACAGTCTGTGGGCTCGCCCGACTTTGAGCAGGGAGAATGGCTGGGTGAAGGGGATGGTAAAGAGAACACTCTTCCCGTTCCCACTGATGATGAAGTCAGTGATGATGACTCTGATTCAGGATACGATGAGGGCGATCATGATGAGCTGGCACAGGAGCTGCAGAACGAGGCTGAAACCTTCTTGAAGGATCTTGGTGTGTTCAGGAAGAAGGTTGGGAGCGATGTTGAGCGGTTCGGTTTCCGTGAGGCGCTCACTCAAATCATTGGGAATTGAAGTGCAACTAGTAGGACGATTTCTTGCCTATATTGTTGGACTGATTCCGGAGAAGTAGGGTTTGAAAACGGCGAACGGACTTGGTTTACGAAAGCATTGAGCGGCGGCGTTATGTCTTGTCCAAAGGTTTTAAGTTTTAGTCTATAGTTTAGCAGTAGATATATTTAGCAAGAATCGGGAAGATATTTCCTCGGACTTCGTTATTGTGAGGAAATTCCATTCGCGTGAGGGTTGATGATACTTCGTACACTTTGACTATCGGAGCCTCGGCGCTGAGAGCTCCAGCACAGACGGCATGACCTCAACCTCGATCCCCAAGCTCAGGCACACCAACATGCACCTCGCGCCATGATCTCCCGATAGCCACGACCATGTCCAAACCAACTGCCAATTGGGAAAAGGTCGGCGACAAGTTCTATCGGAAAGTGCAACTCTATACAGCTGTCTTCGACCAAGACCTCGAGCTTGAGAACTACAACGTAGTGGGGGCGCCGTATAGTGGTGCTGTAGGTAGGTACGTCCCGCCCATTGGATGCGCGATAATGAAGAACACAAGCTAACTACAATAGCCATCTACCGCGATGAAGAGAAGCTGCACACGTACCGCGGGCCGGGCGTGTCCAAGTCCAGCATCGATATCTACAGCTGCGCCGGCAAGCTGATACGAAGCATAACTGTACGAAGCCTGCGCATTCATAAAAGATCATAAGAGAATCGACGGCTGACAGGTAGCAGTGGGATAAGGGCACAATCAAGGGCCTGGGGTGGTCCGAAGATGAGAAGCTGCTCGTTGTGACTTCCGACGGCACGGTGCGCTGCTATTACGACCTCCAGGGCGACTTCGTACCCTTTACGCTAGGTCATGGCGCGGACGAACACAGCGTCGTATCCTGCAAATTCTACAGCACCGGGTTCGTTGCGCTGCTCGGGAACAACCATCTCATCTCTGTTACCTCGTACGCCGAACCGCGCCCGAAACTCCTCGCTATTCCGCCATCCGAGCCTGTTGTATCATGGAGTATCATACCGCCTGCATATTCGCTCTCGCGCTCTGTGGAGGTTATACTTGCGATAGGGAGCACCCTCTACGTGGTGGATGCTACCGAAGCTGAAGACAGGAACTTCGATGCTGGACCGTTCAGACACATTAGCGTTAGTCCGCGAGCCGAGTTCCTCGCCTTCTACACCGAGGATGGCAAGGTGTGGGTGGTGAGCGGTGACTGGAGCGAGAAGCTCAGCGAGTACGACAGCAAGGTCAAGACGGTGCCCAAGGACATGCAGTGGTGCGGATCAAATGCCGTCGCTCTCGCCTGGGAAGACGAGGTGCACCTGATCGGCCCAAAAAGCGCAGCGACCAAGTTCTACTACGACACCTGGGTACATCTGTTACCAGACGTCGATGGCATACGGCTTTTGACAAACGACGTTTGCGAATTTATTCAGAAGGTGCCAGATGAAGCCGTCGACGTGTTCCGCCTTGGGTCTGAATCGCCTGCTGCCAACCTCCTCGAAGCGTCTTCATTACTCGATCAAAAGAGCCCGAAAGCCGACGACCTCATTCAGCTCATACGGCCTAGCCTGGCTGAGGCGGTAGACACATGCATCAAGGCGGCTGCACACGAATACAACATCCACTGGCAAAAGTCGTTGCTAAAAGCTGCGTCATATGGCAAGTCTGTGCTAGACTTGTACTCCTCCGATGACTTTGTCGACACTTGCGATACTTTGCGCGTTCTGAATGCGGTGCGCTTTTACGAGGTCGGACTTCCCTTGAGCTACGACCAATACCGCCGCATGACGCCCGAGAAGCTCATTGAGCGGCTGACGAATCGAAATGAGTATCTTCTGGCCTTGCGAATAGCAGACTATCTGCACCTTCCGGCGAATCAGATTCACGGTCACTGGGCGCAGCAGAAAGTCCGCGTTTCTACCGACCCTGAGGAGGAGATATGCGGTCTGATTGTTAAGAAGCTGCACGGCAAGCCCGGTGTTTCCTTCGAGGAGATTGCACGAGCAGCCTACGATGAAGGTCGTGTACGACTCGCAACCGAGTTGCTCAACTACGAACCTAGAGCGGGCAAACAGGTTCCGCTGCTGCTCAACATGAAAGAAGACAACATCGCGCTCGACAAAGCTATCGAGTCTGGCGATACAGACCTCATCTATCACGTACTGCTCCACCTACGCAAGAAACTCCCGCTAGCAGCTTTCTTCCGCGTCATCAACAGCCGGCCCGTCGCTACCGCCCTTGTCGAATCCTCGGCTTGGGATCAAGACCGCGATCTACTCAAAGATCTTTACTACCAAGACGACAGGCGCTTAGATGGCTCGAATCTTCTCCTCTCCGAAGCACTCGCGCAGTCCGAGCTCTCCACCTCCCTAGAGAAGCTGAAGCTATCATCAAAATACCTCCAAGACTCCCGTGACAGCGCCGCAATCTTCCAGCGGCAGGCTATTGACGAAGCAGCGAAACTCCTCCGACTGCAAGAACAGTTCGAGAAGGATCTTGGCCCGCGTGATCCTACCCCCGGCGGCACACTAACAGGCCAATCCTTCGTCGGCCTCAGCGCTAACGAAACAATCTTCCAACTCATCCGCCAGGGCCACTACAAGCGTGCCCAAAAAGTCCAATCAGAATTCAAAATCACGGACAAGGCATACACATATATACGTCTCCGCGCGCTCGTTGCAGCACGACACTGGGTCGAGCTTGAAGAATCTGCGAAACAGAAGAAGAGTCCGATTGGATGGGAGCCGTTCTTCAATGAGATTCTGGCAGCAGGGAACACGAGGGTGGCGAGTGTGTTTATTCCGAAATGCACTAATTTGGCCGTTGCAGAGAGGGTGGATATGTGGATCAAGTGTGGACTGCTTGTTAAGGCCGGGGAGGAGGCGTTCAAAGCGAAGGATAGGCCTTTGTTGGAAGAAGTTAGGACTAAATCGGGAGGTAGTGCGGCGGTGGAAATTGAGCGGTTGTTGGGGATGCTGCCGCAGGGTAGGAGGTGAGGGGCTGAGTAAATGTTTTGTTCCCCAAACACGGTGTTGGGAAGATGTTTGAATGTGTAAGAACTGTTTCGTTAGAGAACAAAGTACGCACTACAACTTGATGAGACCGCTCCTGGTGGACGCAATAGTCCCGTATCGTTGTGTCTTGTAACTGACGTGACCGAGACTTCGCCATAGCAGTATGAAGGGACGCTTTCTTGTGACGAACACTGTATTCGATAGTCAGATATCATTACCCTTTGCCCTTGCCCTTCGTGAAGTATAACGTTCTCAGGTCCCCCGTAGGTAGCTCCTCAAACGCCGACACATCCTCGACAATAACACTTGCCAGCTCAGCCGGAAGCAGTCCCTTACCACCCATTCTCACCGTCCTCCAAATCTCGTGAATTCTCAAACTCTGTTCCAAAAACTTTCTTGAGCGCTTGAAATACCCTTCCTCGAGCGCCTCCTTCGGCGCATACACATACGGCTCCGCAACCCATCTGAGCATCTCTTCAAGATCCCGCTCCGCCCACTCCGGAATCATCCTGTAAGCTTCCGTCATTGCAAAACAAATAGGAGCCGTAGCCTTATCCCACGGAATCCTAGAAGACTTGTCTTCCCATTGATCGACAAGAATCTGCAACAACGCATTATCCAAGATCCAATAAATACTCTCCCGCTGACTCTGCAAAAACCGCTCAAACCCAATCTTCTCATGCCGCAACACATTCACCGTCCAATCGACCAGCAAACACGCCGCATCCGCCCAATACCGCTGTGGCGCTGCATTTCCCCCCACCCCCATCCCCATCCCCGCGGCCATCCTCGTCGTCGCATTAACCAAGTCCCGCACCGTCGCGGTGAATATCCTCGTGCGATGGAACAGCGCCTGGTAAATAGCAGGAACATTCATCAGTTTTTCTATATCGCACATGACTTCGTAGTTTGCTAGGGCGAGTTGCTGTTTCAGCCGCATGTCTTCATTGTTGAGGCGTTCGCGCTCTCTCCACATTTCTTCCGTCCAGGTTTGGCCGTCGTTGGGCACTTCGACGAACCCGCGGGTGAAGGACCAGCCTGGGTGGGGCGCGAGGCCGGGGCCGAAATGAAGTTTTATTGTAGACATGGTGGGATTGGGGGATTTGGCATTTGGCATTTGGGGAAGGGAGCGTGGTGGTTGTTGCTGTTGTCGTCCGGCTGGTTGGTTGGTTGGTGATGGGGTGCCTGACACAGCCACATCCTGGATTGGTGGTTACGTCATGCTTCTGAGCTGTAACTCAGTCGAGAATCGTTTCGTTTAGGTGGAATTGCAGGGTTTGGACGCCACGGCTCTTTGGAGGCTGTGCTTGGGGATTTACCACGAGTGAGGGAGATTCCATGTGGGGTCCGACGGGGATGTACGCTAACGCCCTAGTGAGGCTGCTTGTTCTACGCGCGCCTTTCACCCACCTCTCTCGAGCGAGCCTCGTCGCTCTTAGTTTCAACCCCATTTTCTGCTTCTTAATGTTTGTAAAGAGTTGGTTTCCACAGCGGGTCTATGAGCCCGGAGATCTCATATAAATTGATCACTCACGCCAGAGAGAGCTGTCATATTCCGCTGAAAGCAGTGAGGCTGCCAACATCGGAGACCAATATAAAAGATGGACTGAACCATCACAAGCTGTCGCCGAAAGAATCCGCTAGGTCGTTGTACGATACCATAGGTAGTGATCCCACGGTCGGGGTCATGGTTATGCCTGTACGTTGTCTGTGGGAAACAGCCATGGAAAGTTTTCTTGTCAAGACTCGCACCTTCCTCGACATATTTCCATCATGCGAAGCTTCCCAGCCGAATATTGGTAGGGAAGCTCCTCTACTCTTCGTCCTTCTTTATCTTCTGCTCCTCGCAGCCAATTCAAACATCTCATCTTCCATCCAATCCAAACATTTCTCCTTCCAGCCAGTTCATACATCTCTTCTCCCAGCAGCATACCCGCCACGCTACATCACTACACCATGAAGTACTCATCGGTCTTAGCCGCCGTCATCTTCGGCGCTGCTACCGTCACCGCTGTCGGCGTAGACATCTCCTGTGTTCCTCTCCCGAACAACAGCAACGCACCCGTACCGAACCCCAACACACTCTTCGGTTTTTTCAACTCCTCCATATACAGCAATGTCTCCCTCTCCGCCGCCACGCCAGCCGGCTACGGGCTTGTTCTGCTCGATTCTAATGGCGCCATCAAGGCGCCAGACAATTTCATAACGTTTCACAACTTGCCAACGTACAGTCCGGAGACGTGCGCGGCGATCTGCGATGGCAGGCGAGACTGCGACGCTTGTACGTATATATTCACTCTCTTTATGTACGTAGTGATACTAACGCTCTTGGTAATAGTCAACGTCTACTTCCAACGCACCCCGTCCCTTTCCCCCGGTGACGACTGCCCTAACCCGCCGGCTACCGTGCTGGTGCGATGCGGTCTATACGCCGATCCTGTTGATGCGTTTGACGCGTCGAATTGGGGACAGCCACGCGGTCCGCCGGATGCCAATGGAGAGGCTTTTCTGGTTGCTGTGCGGGGGTCAAATGGTGAGAACCTCTCGGGCCTTCCTTTGTACCTACGTTTGTCAGGGCGTTTTACTAATACTTGGCAGCATATAACCGCATCAATAGCACCGACGACAGTGCCTCTACCACGGTCCGCTACGTGGATACTGCTACAACGACTCTTACGGTCACGGAAGAAGCATCTACTACTTCGTCTAGTTACGACGCCACCACTCTTACGGTTACGAACGAAGCACCTACTACTGCGACTGTCACAATTACGGCTGAAGCGTCTACTATTACCTCTAGCTATGTTGAAACTGCCACGACGATTCTTATGATTCCGGACGAGGCATCTACAGTTACGCTTAGCAGCGTGAGCACAAGATTTATTATCTATACGCTTACGGAGGAGGCATCTACAATTACTCTCAGCCCCAAGGCTATTACGACTGTTACGGTTACAGATACTACTACGGAGGAGGCGTCTACGGTAACGTCCACTGCCTTCACTACCACGACTACGACTGTCATGACTACGGATACAGATACGGTCACAGATGCGGCGTCGACGCACACGATTGTTATCATTCCTGACACTATCACTACGTCTGTCACCGACACTGTGACGGAAAGTTCTACCATTGTTGCCGTTATTACGCGTTAGGTCAGTGGAGTTGGCCATGTGGATTGTGAGGCTAGTGTCCCGGCGTTGTTTTTTTGTAGTGCTGTGATAGTCATTCTTGTAGAACGAGTATTAATGAAAGGGTTTTTGACGCGCCTGTGCCCCAAGGCAACTTGTTAGTGTACCACAAGTCTTTCAACTAACAGAAAGTCGTCTTCGTGATAGACATGAGAAAAGTAGCATGACAGTCATGACCTGGTCTAGACACGCCAGCGAGGACGTTACGGTTGGAATGATCAGGATGACTGTACACAAAAGAATATGATTAAGTGACTATGATAGATGAGATGGACTTGGGAGTTCGTCTTTATCCATGAACGGTAACACAAATTAGGGGATATCTCATTAACAGCATTCCAACACCACCACCACCACCACTCCTGTCCCTCTACCCCTTCGCCATGTCCAAAATGTCCAAAACATCTTCCTTACTCCCTACCAGGTCCTTAAAAACATCTGTCAATGTACTCTCAGCCACCTTTTCGATATCCTCCTGCCTCTCGATCCCCACTTCTTTCAACGAACTCGGTAGCTCCTGATACTTGACAAACCGCTCTACTGCATCTGCAAGGCTCTTCTCCTCCCATTTCAGAATCTTGTTCCATATACCCAACACTCTTTGCTGAACCTCCTTCTGCTTCTCGGACTTGATATACGTGTAGCGGAGGACAGGCGCCAGCATGATGCACGAGGTGACACCATGCATGACACCGCATACACTACCGAGCTGGTGTCCGATCGCGTGCGAAGCGCCCATTGGAACGTGCCACAACAGCAGACCCATCATGGCGTTCCGGCTACCGAGCTGGCAATGGCTGATTCCCTCCAGTAGCTCGGAGCGGTTCCCTTCACTCGCGCCGTCCTTGTAATCTTTCAGGCCTTGGAGGAGTATCGCGAGTGCGTCTTCCATGTGGTGAAACGCGTCTTGCGTACATTTCTCGCTGACCATTGTCTCCACACAGTGATCTACAGCACGCATACCCGACGATGCCCACAGTTTCCGAGGCGATGTAGCGGCGACGTCGGGGTCAAGCAGGATGAGATTTGGGGCCGCGTGCTCGCTTGCGAAGTGCTGCTTCTTGTGTGTGTTGGGGTTCGTTGCGGAGGAGTTGTTGTTCCATTCGCTCGCGCTTAGGCTTGTTGGTATGAGGATTAACTTGACTCGAGGGTCCCTTAGATTCTCTACGACACCCTTATCTTGATCGATCAATGCTTCCATCGCTTCTACTGTCAAGTTCTGACCATCGAGGTTTGCCTGCATTAACCGCGCAATCTTGCAAGCATCCGAGTAACTGCTGCTTCCTATACTGACCAAGCAGTCTGCTTCTGTCTCGTTCAATAGCTTGGCAATATCTAGAATATCTTCATAGGGCGAGTGTGCACCAACCCCAGACTTTGTCCCTACTATGAATGACCCCATCTTCCCTTTCAGCTTCTTTACAACCTCCGTATCCTTATCGAGAGTCTTGGAATGAACCAGAAGGACGCGTCGACAACTCCATTCTCCGATCGCGATAACAGTGTCCTCCAAATATCTTGACTTCAAGATCGCGTTGTGCCCTTTGCGAGCCGGAATCGGAAGCTGCTGGATCGTGCGCTTGGCGCGGCCTGTACTGTAATAGTTGTAGTTTGACATTATTGCTCATGCCTCTGGAGGAAATAATGCGGGATAGAATCGTCCGATGTGGTATCGCAAAGCCTTATCGTCAGGATGGAGATGAACCTGGTCGTATCTGCTGTGACGAAAATCTTACGCAATGCCCTATCCACCCCGCGAACACGACGGACCCCACTGCACGCACCGAAAACACATCCAACCCTGCCTGCAAGCTGGGCTGCATGGTCTTACGAACGGTGCGAATCGCCAAATGCAACGGCACGCATAGACCGAGGGCAGCTGTGATAGGTTGTAGCGGTTAGGCCCACAGGGTCTCAGGGTCTTCAGGGTCCCGCTTCAACTTTCCTTGGGATCGGCGCTCAAATGACGCATTTTCTTAGGCATCAGCCATATTCGTGAGGCTAGGCGGACATGCTGCAAGGCTATCAGTTGATGGGTTGATCGTATGGGAAATGTGTGTGGTCTCTCTACCAGCCAATGACGGTTGACCAAAAGTTACCCAGAAACCGACCGCAGATGCTGTGCTAGGCCCGCATGCGGTTGGTTTTAAAGTAGTTGTGAGCGTACAGACGTCGCCGATACATCTGGCGCCAACGGCTTATCGGCTGCGCAGGCACATGAAAGCGGACTCTGCAGCCGCAAACCGATGTACTATTGTGCAAGCCTCAGGCTAATTGCCCGTTTAGTCCCTAAAGGTGCCGTACACCTGTAAAGCTCCCTCGACGCTCTGTATGAGGCCAAAGAACATGGTGAGACCGAGCACCACGATGGCCACTCAGAATGTATACCATTGTACACCGTTCCGACGGTCGTGCCACCATTGTGAGCATATTTTCCGCGTCGCCTCATCAAAAACTTGCTTCAAGACAACCAAGCGATCATGCCAGTATGTGAAGTTCTCAATTTGCCTGTCGTCGGTCTTCAAATGGCCACAAAGAATGAGGTGGGGATCGAGATCGACGAAATGTGGGCAACTGGCGATACCAGTCGCGTACAGCAGGGTCGGACTGTGGGAAAAAGAGGGCGAGCGAGCGGACTGTCTCTGCGATGAGGCCGTCGGGGAAGTTTGCGCTATCAATGGTCAACCAAGATATTATAGACGCTGGACACATTTCCTCGTACTTGCGCAGTTGGCATTTCAAAACGGATGCGTGATGAAAAATGTAAAGCTTCGTGTCTTCGTCAGTCAGTCGTAGGTGGTCCAGAAGGTTGCTCGTTGGTAGTATCTGTACACCCGCAATCCGATCTAGGTTCAACGCATTGAACACGCGTTGGAGCTTTACGCCTTTGTGACCGAGCCATGGGGTCGACTCAAAGCCTGAAGCTACACAGTCCTTGAGTGATTGGCTGTTCCATTGCAGCTGTCGCCTGCCAGAGAAGCCATATTGGGTGTTCCCAAAATCGACCAAGAGCCACAGGCTTGCGGCGAGGTCTATAGAGCGATTGACGAGCTCGTCTTCGTTGTCATGGGCTTTGGTAAGCTTTTTTCGCAACATCAATTGTATATCTTCACGCGATTGGCCTTTCTCCAGCGCGGCAACGACATCGAGAATGTCCTGGTGCGTGCGTGCGAGAACGTGTCTTCCACCATGGTGAAGCGCACGTTCGCATTCTTGGTGATGAAATTTCCAGTAGGCTTCGAAGGGATCATCGTCATGATTGCGCAACGGATGGGTGGGCGGCGGACCCCAAAACGTATTGCTCACGAGTGTTTTGGTTTTGGGATTGAGTGTATCGAGGAGAGAAGCCGCCGAGGAAGTCTTAGCGCTAGTTCCGAAAGAGCAGCGACGACGTGGATCACACTGTACAAACAACCTTGATCTTCACCCCAGAACAATACTGGATATCCGTATGCTTCGACGGACAACCCGGGGCTATAAGTTCCCATCCATTTGTGCAGCAAGGACGGACCGATAATGGGGCTGCGCAGGCTGGATGAGCTACGATTCGCGGGGCGTCCTGCAGCCCCTCAGCTTCAGCCGCATACTGCGCCTTCAACCACGTCGCCATCACAGCAGTACAGCCACTAACACATTCATATTTTGACCTGTTAGCTATTACTTTACTATACCATCATGAACTGAATGTCTATAGCCGTCACTACCTCACGAGAAACGCCGACAATGAAGGTACTGGCCAGCATCCGAAACAGCAGCACCCTACGCAATGTGAAAGCCGGGACAGGCTCTATTGCAGAGTGCTGGCCGTGCCCCCAGAAATCCATTGGGCGATTCATTGCACAAATCGGAAGTCAGAGCTGCTGGGAAGCCGTTGGCCCAGCGCGGACCGCATTTCTTACCCTGGGCCAGCAAATCAAAGAGTACCTAGATGCGTATAGCGAACCTACACCAACATGGATCACTTGGTCTATATATCTATGGTCGGGCACTCGCCAAAAACAGCCTTGCCGACCATCATCTTCTGTTGCGAAGATGAGGCTTATCGCAAGACGATCAGGAATACGATCAGAGACAGCAACATTTTGGAAGGTTATACTGGTATCGCACTAAAGCATTTGCCACGAGCTCCCGACTATAATCAGTTGGTCCAGTTAGCATCATCCACTGATGCAGACGGGATCGAAGAACTTCAGGCTCAGGACTCTTCTCCATACGGACCTGTCATTCATAGTACCTCACGCCATGCAGTTACCGGCCGCCCGCTATACATTAGAATGCCCAACCAAACCAACGCTACCCGGAAAGCAAAAGCTGGCGGAGTGATACGCATTCATGGCAAAAGGTGCTTTACGACCGCTGCCCACGCTTTCGCTCAAATCCCCGTAAAGCCTTCGAACTTTGATCAGCAAAGTGGAAACCTTTACTTCTCGGATAGCGATGACGACGGAGATATAATGAGTGCGGCAAGCTACAGCTCAGGATTCTCTCAGTCACAAGATGACGATAGTCTCTTATCGCCGCGTTCGAGTCGTTCGTCTAGCATTATTACTCCACCAGTTCATGGAGTTTCTGAGAGGTTGATTGAACCAGTTCCTGAAGACGCAGCAGACTCTACCAGCCCTGAAATTGAACCCATCCCTGAGGATCAATTAGTCCCGCTCCCGGCTTGCGCTCCTGTCATCGGCAACACACTATTCCTAAGTACGGAAGCTCAACGTCCGGATCTGGATTATGCTCTAATTAGTACGGCTTATTGAAGACTCTGCTGGTCGCTCCGAAGTGGATAATTGCGAATCGCCCGATGCTCTGATTTTTCCAGTCCCCACAACCGCTGAAGACTTCCACCACCTCAAAAGTACTTCCTTAACTGCTGATACTGCGTCTGCGCATAGAGTATCCGGTCAAATCAATGCAACGCCCGTTTTTCTGCGAATACCCAACGCCACCATGTACCAAGAGGTTTACCAGATCAAGTTGGAAAAGCCCCTTGCACATGGCGACTGCGGCTCGTGGGTACTCAACGCCAGCACTGGGTCACTGCACGTTCACATTGTTGCAGGCTCTCTTGATAGTGGCACAGCATATATTGTCCCTGCTTACCAGATATTTGATGATATCAAGCGACATCTCTGCACAACCATCATCAAGGTGCGACTCGACCGACTCGAACAAATGAAAGCTACCGAATCGAGACGTGGAGACAGTGCCGACGATCTAAACAACACGACTGTAAAATCCAGCCGCATTGAGAAATCCACACTTGGACGACCAGACCCACCATTCGCAGTTGCGCAACGGTCTAACAGTACGACAAAGACTACGCTTCCTCAATCTTCCGGTACTACGTCTCCTAAATCTACACCATCAACCGAGAAAAACTTCGGTGACGAGAGCCTGATCGTACGGAACTATCATTCTGTTAATGATGTACCCGAGTCATCCGATTCTTCATCCCAGCCTCGAGCTCTGAGTTCTGGCGGTGACAGACTGACCCACAATCAAGATACCAAGATCGGGGCGACCGATGCCAGAGAGCTTACATCACGATTTCGTGCTCTTTTGAGCCAAAAGCGGGTTCAAATGCTTCGAAACGTCAAAGCTCACGTAACAGACTCTAATCCTGGAGCTACTCGGGCGCTAAAGCAGCAGTCAAACGACAATAACGAGCCCCCTCTCCCTTGTTCTGCGATGCGAAACATCCCCTCGATTCCTATGCAGCCTGTGCAAGCTAAATCGCTCAAGTGTAGGAATATATTGTTTTATTTGTCTACCATACCATCGCAGTGGGAGAACCCGGGCTTGCTCGACGATGCTTTACGATCAATCCCACTGGAACGCATTTACAGGGAAGCCGAGGAAGAGACGCAGCTACTTCAGGCCGAAGCGGAAAGCTTAGGAGGAGGTCTGAAGCCCGCTTGGGGGTACCAAGACTGTGTTGCCTGAGCGTTGCTACGCTGGTTCAAACGCGAGTTCTTTACATGGGTCAACAATCTAGCGTGCACTCATTGCTACAGCCCCACCACACGAGAGGGTTATACACCGCCCCTTCCAGATGAGCTTGCCCGCGGAGCAGGGCAAGTCGAACTCTGCCGATGCTCAGCGTGTCCAAATTACGAAAGATTCCCGCGATACAAAGATTTTTTCGTTCTCCTGCAGACCCGTCGTGGGCGGGTTGGGGAATGGGCCCAATGTTTCAGTATGCTGTGTCGAGCTATAGGCTGCCGAGTACGATACGTTTGGAATGGGGAACACCATGTATGGACGGAAATATATTCATGGCATAGAAAGCGCTGAGTACATATGGACTCATGTGAAGAAGCTTGGGACAAACCGCTGCTATACACGAAGGGTGAGTACTTACCTCATTCACAAAAGGTTGATACTGAAAAGAAGCTAGGGTGGGGTAGAAAGCTTTCGTACTGCATTGCATTTGCGGCCGATGGCGCTGAAGACGTGACCCGATGCTACGTACGTGACGCTATGTATGCTGCTCCTCGAGACCGCTGCTCCGAGCCTGAGCTCCTTCATATCATGGACGAGATACGAGCCATACGCCACAAGAATTTGAGCAAGCAGGATCGAATGAGACTTGAAGGAGAGCACATGCGTGAACAAAGTGAGCTGCGGAATTATGTTATCAACGCACTTTTCTCCGATCTCTGTTCATTGAGTCTGCAGAAATTGTCAGACGGTTCTGTCGGTATGGTGACCGAAATACAGAGAAGGAAAAAAGCCGAGGACACGGAAAGGAATACCAGTGAGACGAGTAAGCATTCGATGGGTCTGTAAGGCTACATCGCTGACTACCTACAGGCACTTCCAGGATAGAACAGCCAAACCGCGATATTCGGTGAGGTCGTGATGCAACCTGCTTTATGGTACGACGCAAGCACGCCGGCGAATCAACACTATGTAGTAGAAATTCCAGAGAATGCATGGCATATAAAAAATATGTCAAGTTAACAAAGTAGTTCTATCAGCTTGAGTAGACCGCCAAGCGCCATACTAGTCCACGTTCCGATTACCACACCACGCAATTCCAATACGCCCCAAGGGTCTTCCTTCAGGCTCCTGAGACAATTGCTTGATACGTTATAATTCGTGTCAAACTCAAGCAATCAACATAGACCCTTCGTTAATTCGAGGTCCAGCAATCCAAGCGCGTTCACTACTGTAGACTCAGCAAATTGTAATGCGTCCAATAGTGTAAGGCTGTAGTAATCACAGTCATCAGTGTGGTCGTTACCACCTTACGTTTCATTACTTCCATCAAATGAAAACACGGAAACATGTCGCAGCGTAGAGTGATTGCTGTGTTCACTTGCGAAAGATGACCTTCGGGAGGTCGTAGCCCCTGCCAAGACGCTAGTATAGCTCCGCAGGGACCACCGACACCGATTGTTTGCTCCTCACACCTCACGTGTCTACTCATCGTGCCTAGCCAAACAATTCTCCGCACCTATATCAGCCTGTAAATTCATGGCCCTAACACGTCCTTCACAATGGCGAGCCGCAATCTCTACCTGTCCTATAAGAAGGACACCAGTCGACTCCTGTACTGGGTCATCAACACATCCAATGGCATCATCCAGTCGGGGAAAAACGCAGAGGAACATGATCCCGTCACAGTCAACACCACGGGCCAGAGCACCGTTGCCGAGATTGTCAGCATGTCCAAACTCATTGCAAGAAACCTCAAGCCAATACCATCTGCCATCTTCGAGCTGTTTCAGGCCGTCATCAAAGCACGATCGACCATGTATGCTGCTTTCCAGCAGATTGTGAGCGAGAAATCTGACCCGGATATTGAGAGAAGCAACGCTACTCACAAACACTTCATCGATGCATTGACAAAGGCCTTCGACGCACTCGGCGGCAATACACGGGACTCAAGTAACCTCTCTGACGTTGGAGAGGAGGCCGACGACGAACGCATCCTCCAAAACAAATTTTCTGCCCTGAGTCTGGGCACGGCGAAAGATGGCGATGATGATGTTTCATCAGGGGACGACACTCCCTTAACACAGGCGAGACAGCAGAAGAAGAAGACCGGGAAAGGAAAGAAAGGAAAGCGAGGGAAGAAGCCGAAGCAAAAGCCGGCCCCGGAATCCACTCCAGTACCCCCCTTGGCCGACACCCCTGTCGAGAGTTATCGCATCATCGAGGACAAAGATGGTCTTGTGTCCGAGTATCTTCTAGCTGTGTATGCTGTTGTCCACGAATGGATCGATTTGAGGTCCTTCACTCAAGATCTTTGGCGTGAAGTAGCTTACGACGGCCTCAACAGCGCTGTGGCCGCGTCATTGACCAGTACCGCCGTCGCCATGGTCAAACAGACATGCATTGCCGTGTTTGCGGAGTTCCCAGGCCACGAGTCGTACGATACCATCATACAGACAATCACGCGGGGTGATCCAGACAAAGCTCAAGCACAATTTGGCTTGAACCTATACCGCATATCAGATTGCGGCCATCAGACCGAAAAAATCCAAGAGAGAAGGCTTGATGTAAAGGAGCACTTCTGGGTGAATGCCTACAATGATCTAGCATCTTTCATAACTGATTTCCAGAAGAACCGAACCGGCAAGCCGACCAAGGCTATGCAAGCGCAGCTCAACGACTGGAGTCCAACCTTCGACCTTCAGCGCTGCACAAACGAGGAGCGTGTCATTTGGCGCCGTTCGTACACCATCAATTGGCTCTACGATCTAGTCAATGTGTACTCATCCATTGTCGTCCAGCGGAACACAATGAAAGGCGAGCGGCATGTGTACGAAGACGTAGACTGGTCAACGACTGGTCCCTGGCATCAGCATCGAAGGCTTTACGGATTGAATGAATTCGCTGGCGACATCACCGCACTCGCCATGCAGAAGCCGAACACTAATACTCGGAGAAAGATCCTTCCCCACCATGTCTTCCAACTACAATGCATTGTCGATTCCTTCACTGCTTCCCGAGGTTGGACGCTGAGCCCTCTTCGTGGTCATATTCTGGCTCCACCCCCACGCAAGTTTCGCCCGCGGCGCGATGTCGATCTTTTCTTAGACCGCGAAGTACAGAGAAATGGTCAAGGTTTGCTTGAGTCAATCGATGTGCTGAAGCAGCTACTTCAGAAAGACGCCGACTTACACCAAGATCCGAACCGGCACACGGCGCATTCCGATATTCTTGAAGACATAAAATTCGATTTCGTCAACTGGCTGGGCGAGTCCAAATACATGTATGGTCTCACCACAATACCGGCCTCGCGATTTTCGAAGCATAATGCAAATGGGCTGTGGGAGTACTCCCCGTTGCTTTGTGCAGCTGGCTTGGTCGAAGGACTCGTGATTGTCCAACGCGTCCTCATGCATCTGTGGGACAAGATTCCGGAACCTACTCTTGCCCTTCACTTGCATAACATGCTCGTTAGGAAGGGGTACCTGAAAAAGGAAGTCGGGCTATACGCAACCCTAGAGAGCCTTCTCCAGGACTCATTCTTTCCCGAAGGCGTTCCCACTGATCGCTTTTCCGATGCTCTCGTCGCCCGGGTGGGGCAGGGACGCAACGACCGTACTTTGTTACGCCAACGCCAAGCACTGAGTCGAGATATGACCAAGGATATTCATCATCTTCTAGATCCAAACTTCAACCGCTTCTTTACAGCCAAATCAGCGCTCATGATGTACTATGACGCTGAGTGGGTGCCCGAGAAAGTACCGGACAGCGCGGTTAGGATCCCATCTGTGCTGTACATGACTCGCTTGATGAGCACGGAGCGAGTGATTGACCCTTCCACTAATGAGAAGCGGCTCAAAGAAACCGAGCTTGTTAAGCGTGCGAAAGCGCGAGGACAAACCGATGCGGCACTGCTACAAGCGGCGTCACTCTCAATTCCGGACATGAACGCTGGCGACGAAGAGGCTGAGGCGCTCATGCGTGGCATGGCCGACTTGAAGGATTATAGGACAGGACCACGACGCAATCCTTACAATGTTTCCAAAGACAAGAAGCGTGAACAGTTCCAAGGACGTGCCCTACTCGACGTGCTTCGACTTGACGTATTCGCCGATGTCTGTGGCAACAATCCTCTGTCCAGCCTTAATTATGTGTGGATCACTTGTCACATCATGCTCCTCTTCATGACGTTCGAGGACCGGTTTCGCGAGGCTCGTCATCCGCTGTGGGTCGAAGCATACGAGCATCCGAAACCCCAGTTGAGGCGCCAGAAGAGGCTTGCATTAGTCGTCGCAGCGATGACTGATGAAGACGACCAAGCTATGAGGCTTTTTGCTGAGGGATTCGAAAAATTGAGGCTAGGCGCGCTTGCTTGCATCTTTTGGAAAGATCTGCGAGAAGAAGAGTCTGGGGCGAAGCGTAAAGAGGATGATGATGAGATACCCACTGATCAGTGCACAGTCATGTAATCAACACTTGCCGGCATAGTACTTTGAAACATGGTGGGTCTGAGAAGCAATCTTGCTCTCAAGATCGTATGGTCGTATGAGCAAAATGTTGTTATTGATCTTATACATACAATGAATAAACTGCTGATAAGTCGTAACGAAGTCGGGTCTTAGCCGTGGACGCAACGTAGTCCACAAACATCGAAGATTGTCCTGACGTCGATCCTCATTGATTCCTCCAATACGCTTCGTCTATTGAGCGCGTGCACCTCCCACGGGAGGAAGTTGACATCACATCTATCACCTACCATGCCACTTCATTCCATTACCTAGCTGCCTATTCCTTGCATTCCGCACGATCGTACCGTAGTCTCCGAGATGGCACGTTGGGTTCCGAAGCTCTTGTTACTACACGCACTACACCTTCTGATAACCGCACTTGGCGTTGCGGCGCAGTACCCATCGCGTCCTCGGGCTCCTGGAGTCGCATTTCGGCTGACACCTGATTACGGGTAAGTCGCTTCGTTTTTCTCATAAGCGCATTTATAACAATCAATAGCATAGCTGTAGTCTACTTAAAAGATGGAACATCCATCCCCGTGGCCCAAATCCAAGGATCTCCTAGGTACCAAGCTTTCATGAGAAAACCCACCGCTCAATCAGGCGGTGAAAGTAGCACACTCTGTCCATTTCTTTCTCCAGCACTGGACAGTCTGCCACCCGCATTTGGACTGGACGTAGATATCTGTCGTCATCCAGATGTCACTAGCACCAAGACCTTATTGGCGACTCTTAGAACAGCGGTAGAGTCATATCTCGGGACAAGCATCTGCTTTGCTGCAATTGGCCTTGATGATGTTGAAGGGCACGCGGCGAGTGTTGCTCAACAAGCTCTCCGGGCTCTCGGCATCCGCCAAGTACTACTCACAATTCCGGCGGCCAAATTTGAGGTACTTGCAAAGATGCCGACCACATTGCCTGGATCCGATGAGGAGCATAGGGTTGCTCTTGCAGTGGACTACAGCTTTCATTGGTTCAACGTCGGTTTGTATACCATAGACGAGATTGGAATTGTGGATCCAATCCAAGGCACTGTGAGAGGCCCAAGTATTGGAGAGGACATCCAACTGGACGCACTACAGTACGCTTTGAAAAACCTTCTCGCTAGTCTTCCAGAGCAGATCCATCACTTAGTTGTGTACGGTGACGACGCAAGGAACGGAGCGCTTCACCAGCTACTCGCGACGATCCTCGACGCAGACTTGATCCGAGATGCGCGTGTCTCCAGCTCAATTCATGATGGCACGACCGTTGTGGCACGCAGTGTGCATGTGAATATGGATACGGTTGATTTCGAGATGAGTGTCCACCCTACATTCGGTTGCAGATGGCGATCTAGGTTGTATCGTAAATATCACAACGAGCTGTAACAGAACGTTGAACATGACATGTCTGGGAGGCCTCGGATTTTGGTCGCTTAGGGGCCAGGCCAGTTCAGAATCCTATCTTTATCCGGCCTCTTCACAGTAAACTTGGCGCCATGGACGGGCTTGAAACGAATTTCTTCCGTCGAAAGCTCAGCTGTCATATTTGGCGTAGGAATAAATTGTGCGGTTGTGATCGTGGGCTTGAATGTAGCTTCCAAGTTGTGAGGTTGATCCGAATACAGTGTCACCCACATTGCTTTGTGTTCTTCTGTTGGTAGATCATTGTCATTTGAGAGAATATGTTGCCCGTACATAGTTGGTCGTGGGACATGTTCCGCTGTACGAATATTTGTGAATGTTAGGCCATCGTTGTAGAGCAGTCTGTTGAATAAGGATGTAAAGGGCTTTTTGAATTTAATAGGGTGGGTGGCGCTGAGTACTGTTTTGACGGTTATCGTGAAGGATGTGGGGAGGGAGAGGTCGAGTGTTGAGGAGGGAGGGGCATGCATATCGCCCTTAACTCTGCTTTGTTACTCCATCAAGGTACCTAGTGAAGGCCTAAGGAAGTGCCCATGAATAACATTCTTCATGAGTGAGCTGGACAGCCTTGCCGGTCACGTGCCGGCTTAGCGTTATCGTGGCACGGTTATTTGGTGGGGCTCCTGCCTCCAAAGAACGTTACATCTCATACTGCGCGCAACCATTGCCCAACCTTTAGATCAGAAGCCTAATCCAGGTATATCAAACAGATATTTGCGTTCCTCTTCGATTCATGCTGAAGGGTGCGGAAGTCTGTTCGTGGCGCCGCCAATCAGTGAGGTTCGTGTGGCTGACCATGCAGGCGTCACGTCTCCACCCTGACAATGCATCCACTGCCTGGTCAGGTTTATTCGGACACTTTGGGCTGTTTGGGCGGGTCTGTGCTCAAAAGTCGTCCGAATATTGTTGGAGGGTGATGCAGCAAGCATACGCTCTTCCACTGTTCGAAGTGTAGCCAGGTAACAGGATGTCACGTGTTGCAACTGTTCCATGGGTCCATGGTTGCTGAGCGAATCTTGTCCGTCATCGCTACCGGTTCATTATTGCAACATCGCTGCTACGGTTTTTTGAAAGCTCAAGCGAGCGATAAACCATCTGTTCTCAGTCTCTCGTCTCGCACAGTCAGTCCTGCCCTATGCCATTCACTACACCTCAAAGCACACCCAAAGCCCAGCGACAGCTCACCAGGTTCACTTGGAGGCGAAAGCGCTCGAAAAATGCCATTTACTGGAGGGGAGCATCCGCTGCTGCAGCTAGACGGCTCCAGGTTCGACTTCAATCTTCAATTCGAGCAACTCTTCTTCTCCATCATTCCTTCGTCGCTGTTCATCGCAGCTTCAGCATGGCGCACGCTGTCGCAGGTCCGGAAACCAGACATTGTAGATGCGCCGACGTATCAAAGAATCAAGTTGGTATGTTTCTCCTTCGCCTGCACCTATACAGCGTGCTTATTAAACTGATGTAGTGTGCTATTGCAACCTATGTGTGCCTTGAGCTCGCGCTCATTGTCGTGGCTGCGATTGGACCTTTCCGCGTGACCAGCATGTTTATGGCTGCTGCGGTTCTTGGACTTATGGCAGCCCTCGCCATGATGCCCCTCAGTGCCGTTGACCACAGCAGAAGCCTAAGGCCATCGACGCTGCTGACCAGCTACCTTTCCTTTTCTCTTCTCCTGGATGTAGCCCAAGCTAGAACGTTGTTTCTGTCCTCGAGCACCCACGACGAGCGCATCTATAGTGGCCTCTTTTGCGCCGCGTTAGCTCTAAAGGTTATCATCTTGCTTTTGGAAGCACGACAGAAGACCAAGTGGGTATGTTGGGCGAGCACTGAAAAAGAGCACAGTTCCGAGGAAACGAGCGGCATCTTCTCCCTCGGCAGCTTCTTCTGGCTGAACAAGCTGCTACTCGCGGGCTACAAGACGGTCCTAACTATTGAGACGCTGTTGCCGCTCGATAGCGCTATCGATGCAGAAGCGCTCCATGCTAACTTTTCACAACACATCAACCATGCCAAACTCAAAAGCGACAAGAATGCTGTAACTAAGGCCCTCGCACGCACCCTCAAGGTTCATCTCTTGCTCCCTATCAGTTTGCGTCTAGTGCTGATTGCGTTTACAATCTGTCAACCGTTATTTATTGAGCGCCTGCTGCGCTATCTATCCCAACCGAGTCTCGATGCCAATACCGGATACGGCCTTATTGGCGCAAGCTTCTTGATATACCTGGGTATAAACATTTCCAGGGCATTCACATGGTACTTTCACCACCGACTGCGCATCATGATTCGGTCGGTTCTGGTCCCGGAGATTTTTATCAAAGCTACAAATGCGCGGATCGGAGTTGCCGATAACAGCGCGGCGCTGACTCTGATGAGCACCGACATGGAGCGCATAACATACGGCTTCAGGACTCTACATGAGGTATGGGCGTGCGTGATTCAAGCTTCACTAGCCGCGTGGTTGTTGTACAACCGGCTCAGCATACTCTTCATTGTGCCCGTTGGAACAGTCGTATGTTGCGCCATCGGCCTGTGGATCGTAAGTCGCTTCATTGAGGATGCGCAAAAAGCCTGGATGGCACGAATCCAGAAGCGTGTCGGGCTCACGGCCACTGTTATTGCCAGCATGAAGAATCTCAAAATATCCGGCCTCACTGTCGCTGTTGGAGACTTCATACAGAATCTTCGCGTCGAGGAACTCGCAGCGGCATCTCGCTTTCGCTACCTACTCGCCATTGCTGGCATTTTAGGCTTCATTCCAACGATGATACCCCCGGCCCTGACCTTCGCATTCGCTCAAGAAAGGTTGGATGCCTCGACGGTTTTCACATGTCTTACTTTCCTTGCACTCTTGGCTGGTCCGCTGATTGATGTGTTCCAATCGGTCCCCTACATAATTGCTGCCTTCAAATGTTTGGGGCGCATCCAAAATTTCTTGGAGTGTGAGAATCGGGAAGACTTTCGCCAGGTCATTCCTGATACAAGCTCGAGTGATGAGAAGCTCCGAGAAAGCGATGAGGCCCCTGGACTGTTCATCAAGGACGGAAGTTTCGGTTGGGAGGGGGGCAAGTTCATTTTACGAGATATTAACACCCGGATCTCTAAGTCATCCCTCACCATTGTTGTCGGAACTGTTGGCTCCGGCAAGTCGACACTCTGCAAGGCATTCCTTGGCGAGATCCCATTCCACCAAGGCAGCGTATCGTCGAGTTCTAGCCTTCTCCATGTAGGATATTGCGATCAATCGGCATTTCTCTACAACGGAACCGTCAGAGATAACATAGTCGGCTTTTCTTCTTTCAACAGTGAGAGATACGCTGAAGTTATCAATGCAACGGCTCTCAACTTCGACCTTGGCATACTCCCGCATGACGATGCGACCAATGTCGGGTCAGATGGAATTACGCTGTCTGGAGGCCAAAAGCAACGCGTGGCACTCGCCCGAGCTCTATATCTTGGCTGCGAGTTGCTTGTGTTAGACGACATCTTCAGTGGGTTGGATGCCGACACTGAAGAGCACGTCTTTCAGCAAGTTTTCGCGCCAAGTGGACTTCTTCGAAAACGGGGCACTACAGTCATCTTGTGCACCCATAGTGTCAAGCACCTGCCCGAGGCAGACCACATAATCGTTCTCGGAGGAGGCACGATTACTGAACAAGGTAGCTTCGGTCAATTGATGACCGGCCAAGGATATTTTGAGCGCTTGGGGTTGAAAGAAACGTCCAAAGACTTTGTCATGCCTGAATCTACGACACCAGTGGAGGAGATGGCGCAAAATTATGTGCCTACGACAACGGAAAAGACCCCGGTCATCGTCCCTGACAGCGACCAATCGCGAAAGGTTGGTGACAGAACAGTGTACACTCATTACATTAAGAGTATGGGAGTATTCCTCGCAGCACTGAGCTTGTTCTTCGCTGTGTCTTGGGGGTTCTTCCAGAATTTTTCCATAGTCTGGCTTACATACTGGACCAGCGACGTTTCCTCCAAACACCCGGTCCACTCGCACGCCTACTACGCCGTGCTGTATGCCGTGTTCCAAGTCTGCGCCATGCTATCACTTCTTAGCCTCAGCATAGGTCTCTTGATATTTGGCCTGGTCAGAGCAGGGTCGAAGCTGCATCAAGAAATCTTGACAACACTTATACACGCGCCATTGCGCTTCTTCACCAAGACGGATACGGGCGTTGTGACCAATCTCTTCTCGCAGGACCTGAATCTTGTCGACACGGAATTAACAACAACACTACTGAGCACCCTTGTTTGTGTGTTCGAAGCCCTGGGCCAGGCGGGCGTTATGCTTATGTCGTCCGTATACTTGGGCATAGCTTATCCGTTTCTTATCGCTGGCTTGACGGTCATGGGAAAATTCTATCTGCGCACTTCCAGGCAGCTCAGGTTGCTAGACCTTGAGGCCAAGAGCCCTTTATAGTCTGTATCACACACTTTGCATTGGGCAATCGCTGACTTAACTTAGTACACACTTTCTCGACACGGTTAAGGGTATGACTACACTGAGAGCCTTCGGTGAGCACCACACAGAACCACTACCGCTATTGATACTGTTGCTGACGTTTTGCGCGCAGGCTTCATCTCCCATGACATACAAAAGAATGCCCGGCTGGTGGATACCAGCCAGCGACCCGCCTATTTGCTGCTCATGACAACAGAGTGGCTGGACGTCGTTCTTGGCTTCATCACCATGGTAATTGCTGTCGTCCTGGTCACTCTCTCTATTCAGCTTCACACAAAGGCTGGCTTTGCCGGTGCTTCTTTATACAGCCTGATATCTCTTTGCGGGAGTCTCTCCGGGATCGTTATCTTTTGGACCAGACTAGAGACGTGTTTTGGGGCAGTTGCAAGGCTCAAGGCGTTCAACGATACGATCAAGCCGGAAGACAGGGATGAAGAAGACATTGTTCCAGCTGAACCGTGGCCTCTGAAGGGCGAAGTAGAGATTAACGGCGTATCTGCAACCTACGACATCGATGATCAAGGCAACAAATCACCCACACTTGCCCTCAGCAACATCCGTCTCAGCATCCGCGCAGGCGAGAAAGTTGCTATTTGTGGTCGCACAGGCAGCGGCAAATCCAGCGTCATTGCGCTGCTGCTCAAACTCCTCGATCCGCTTCCTTCAGTTGCCGCAGAGAAGGATTCAATTACCATTGACGGGACGCCGCTCCACCGCATCAACCGCTCTGTGCTACGCAGTCGCATCATTGCGGTGCCTCAGGAAGCCGTCTTCTTGCCCGACGGCACAAGTTTCCAGACAAACTTGGATCCCTCTGGCGCTTCCACGCCCGAGGAATGCGAGACCGTTCTCGCGACTGTCGGCTTGTCGTCGTTTGTCGTTGAACGCGGCGGTCTGAGCGCAGGTATGAGCGCGATGACGCTGAGCGCGGGACAGAAACAGTTAATGACGGTCGCACGGGCGGTTCTTCGACGACAAATCCGCAGCAACAGGCATCATGATGCATCGGAGAAACATGGCGGCATACTCCTTTTGGATGAAGTGAGCTCGAGTGTGGACCTTGAGACGGAACGCATGATGCAGGATATTCTTCGGACCGAGTTTGCAGACTATACGGTTATCGCAGTAAGCCATCGGCTGCAGATGGTTATGGATTTCGATACGGTGGTAGTCATGGATAGGGGAGAAGTTGTTGAAGTTGGGAATCCTGCTGCGTTGTGCGAACAGGCGGTGAGTAGGTTTGGGGATTTGGTCAGGACTGGGAAAAGGGAAGTAAGATAGTTCCAACTAGTTTACTTGAAGGTCTTCTCGAAGCACACCCAATCACCAGAGGTATCCCCTCTGGTTCTCCTACAGGCGAAGGCACTCTAGAGTTATTCAAAATCTAAAGAAATTTGACGAAGTGTTATTGATCGTTACGTAGTACATGAAGAAGGAGTTCTACCAGTTGCTTCACCCTAAACTTGACTGAAGGCTTTAAAAGAGTGCAAGACTATAAGGAAGAATAAGTTCTGACAGAAGCTAGTGGATATGGTAATTTACTGATGCTGCGGTACCCTAGAAGCCTCCTGGCTATACTTTGAGAAATAGCCAGAGAACGGAGGAGAGAGCCCTGGAGGGTGTGAGCGTACATCTCTCACTGAGAGTGTCTTCATCCACGACTCGAACGAAGAGATTATATATCTTAGACTGCAACAGTCATCATCACAAGGCTTCGAGTCACGAACCAGTCAAAGAGTCAGAGTGAACACCTTTTGAGTTACTAATTACGTATCTGCCCGCTCTCCTAACCCTGGAACCACCTTCTTCAGCTCAGTATTAATCTCTCTCCAAACCAATGCCTTCACCCTGAGCCCAACATTGCTCCTCAAGTTCGGAAAAGCCAACGTGCGGTACTCTTCTGGTGTAAACAACGATTGAATGTATTTGCCCTTGATGGTGGAGCTCAGTCAGCCTGCAAGGAAAAGCAGCAGCGGAGATCACGTTTGAAAATTTTGTACTTACATGCTCATCCGCTGAGGTGCGTGCAGCCGTGACGTAAAACCTAGCTCCATAATCCGGCGATTTGGCTAGAATGCTTCCGAAGAAGGGCACAGCATACCGCAAGAACGTCGACCTTGTTACAATAGCACGTGAGATGCTGCTGAAGACCAGACCAGGACATACAGGGTTGACAATGACGTCCACTCTGAGATAATGATCAGTTAACAACTTCCCCAGTGCGAGATAATGGCGATTGTTCGCTCACCTGCCGTTGGTGCTCACGGCTTGTTTGCAGATTTCCTCCACCGCATATGTTAATAGTAGCTTGCTGTTTGCGTAGTTGGGCTCCACCTGATCGGAGGGCCAGTTTTTCCTGTCACTAATGTGACGCAATATGCCTTCGTCGGCTGCCCATTCTTCCCATTTTGTGATGTCGGGATCAGTGTGATCACGAGATGTTACAAAGACTAGATGCGGCGTGTTTGCTGCGTCACTTGATCTCTGTCTCATCAACTGCAGTAGTAGTATCCCCAGCAGGGCGGTGCTCAGTGTGTTTACTTGGATCGTATGTTCCCTAGAACCGGAACAATGTATGAGTAAGCCATTTTACAACATGGTACAAGAGTTGGAAAAAACAAAGACGTACCAGCCTTCCGGACTGAGTTCATAGTCGGCGTTGATGAGACCAGCGTTTAAAACGGCAATGTTGATATTCAAAGAACTCTCCTTCAAACGGTCTACAAACTCAACGCACGATGAGTATCGCCCCATCTCCAACTCAAAGATATGGACCTTTCCTTGGCCGACTATACCAGCACGCTTTTCCACTTCACATTTGGCGGCGTCGCCTTGCGCTATGCTGCGTGATGTGATGACTACACTTGCACCCCGTGTAGCAAAGTGAATTGCTGCGGCTAGACCTAGACCAGTGGTTGCCCCCGTGATAAGAACTGTCCGGCCTAGGAAGGATCCGGGCGCAGGGAGGGGTTCGGGCCACCATTTGTCACGAATGCGTCGGGGGACGATGTAAACCATTGAGATAAGTGGATTAGATAGACAGACAGACACGGGACTATGCCAAACGCCTGTCTCAATAGCTTATTACGTTGATTACTCAGCCCACAGCCGCTTGGTATACCGTTGAGAGGAAAGTGGGCACGTCAGCCAGTGTAAGGCACCATTCGATATATGCGAGGTCAGCCACAACATATGGTTCTGACATGAACCACCGTGCAAGGTCATTACGCCTCGCAGATTCCCACACTGCAAAGATTCCCACACTGCAATCCTTTTGGCACGCCTAGATTACCACGATGGTCCCCGACAAAAAATATTACCAGACGGCTTGGGCGACATGGAAAGAGAACCAAGTGCTCCAACAGCCGTTGATGAAGCCGAGCGAGCCTGCATTTTATCGCAGACTGGAGAAGACCCTAGATGCACACCGTCAGAAGGGTACCCTCGTCGGGATGCCCCCGCGCTGGGATGACAGTGTAGTCGACATGACTACATCCGACTTCCTTTCTCTCAGTCGCTCAGGCCGTATCCGCAAAGCCTTTCTGGAAGAGATTGCCAGCTTGGGCGACGACTTTCGCCTCAGCGCCTCGGGATCGCGGACTCAGTTCGGCAACTACGATTATTTGCGGCAAGTAGAGCGCGAAATTGCTGCTTTCCACAACGTCGAGACGGCCTGGTTGTGCCACGCTGGTTTCTTTGCCAACGTCAGTGCGCTGGAAGCGGTTGCGCTGCCGGGCGATGCCATCGTGTGGGATGAGCTGTCTCATGCAAGCACCGCTATTGGACTCAGAGTTAGTGTCGCCGCTCACAAGATCCCGTTCAAACACAACAGCCCCGACGACTTGCGGAATGTCTTGACCCGTCTGAGGACTGAGGATCCTGCTTTTTCCACAGGCGACAAGTCCGTTTTGATATGTGTCGAGTCTGTCTATAGCATGGAGGGCGACATATGCCCCCTCAGAGAGATGATACAAGTTGCCAAAGAGGTATTTCCTAATGGGAGTGCCCAGTTCATCGTCGACGAAGCGCACAGCAGTGGTGTATTGGGCCCGAAAGGTGCTGGTCTGGTCAGTTGACTTCTCTTGCATCATCGTGCTTTACATTAATTCTAACGACTGACTGCATCTAGACTCAATTTCTAGGCTTAGAAAAAGAAATCGCTATTCGGATCCACATGTGTAGTAAAGCCTTGGGCTCGACTGGCGGCGTCATACTTTGCAATAAGACGGTGCGGGCCGCCATTCTCCAGTTCTCGAAATGCTTGACTTTTAGCGGCGCTCCTTCGGTTCCTATGGTCGCTTCTATTCGGGCTGGTTATCGTTTGTTGAGTAGCGGCCAAACGGAAAAGGTATGTATGACGCGCTCTAAACCTTCGGGTTTCATTATAAAGATAGCATCAACTGACACGCCAACTTTGTCTGTCAGGAACAAGCCCAGATCCAGATCAACGTGAAGTACTTTTTCCGCGCACTGTTAGAGCACCCTGACTGGGAAGAGGCGCTGGACGAAGGCCTCATATCTGTCCCGCTGGCAGAAGAATGGGAGCAGCGCTCATTCCAGTCTCACATTGTGCCTCTCAAAATGCGCCGTCCGGGTTTCGAAAAGTCCCTCTTCACTCATCTGTTATTGGCTAACATTAACGCGTACCCAGTTGCGTACCCAGTCGTGCCCAAAGGCACGGGGCTAATCAGACTCGTGTTTCATGCGCATAACACAAGGGAAGATATCGACCATGTGCTCGATAGCGTGGGTGCGTGGGCGGTGGAAATGATGATGCTAGAGCGGGGTGAGTCGAAGCATACTTTACATACTATAACGAGCGCTCAGCGTCAATTTGTGGTTGCCGGGGAGGTCGGTGGAAATTAACAAGTCCAGTGTTATATGATAAGATATTGATCACTGAGCCCTTTTACCTCTTCGAAAGAAGTCGTCGCATCTACGCCGGGTTTTGTCTGGAATTCGTCATTCATTGTGCGCGTCGAGCATGGAGAATAACCGCCAAAACGACACGAGAAAGTCTATCGCCATAGAGCCCCTCTGCTCCGGTCAGTTCAGTGAGCAGAGACCAAAGATGTGGCATCTAGCAGGCACGATCAATTAGTTCATCAACAGTCTTCCGACCTAGGTAGGGCACCCGTCAACGTACCGAGTCCGGAGCGTTCTCCACCAGTCCCTCGAGCTTCTCCTCGTCCCCTTGTCCCATATAGTGCTGCTTCTGCACGCCGCACCCCTGGTCCCTGAGCAACCATTCAAGCGCAGAAACAAGATTGGCAGTCACATTGTGCGAGGAGGGACAAAGCAGAGGCACAGGGAGAGCCTTGGTCAAGCGCTCCATCTCGTCGACACAGAGCGACACCGCAGCGTCCGAAATGCTCTCGTGGAGCCCGCGCGACTCCCACCGCGGCCACTGCCCACTACGCCGCTGCAGCTCCTGCAACATGGCTTTCAGACGACGCTTACGGCTCACACACTGCATCATAGCTGGGAAGCTGCCCCGATCAAACCGCGATGTGTAGTATGCCAGAATCATTTCCTCCATATCTTGGAACCCCGCCTGGCGTATGGCTTCGAGAACCATGCCGAATCGCGGCGTAATATCATTTGTTGTCGACGAAGAATCGGGGACAACATGCAGGTCATTCATCTCTGCCAGTATCTGAGTGCGCAGTTTTCCCACATGGTTTGAGCATGGGCCAGCCGTGTTGTTACACGTGCAATTGGAAGAAGACGGGGTATTGGGAGGCGACACGTTCGAGGGCGTGAATCTCGGTGGCGACGCACGTCTATCGTGTTCCGATGCTGTGTATACGCTCATCATTGGGTCGATGTGATGCTGCCATGGCATATCGAATTGTAGCAGATCCTCTGCCATTGTCATTGTGGTGTCGGCGGCGAGTGGGGACGCAAGGGTCTGAGCGACCGTGAGATGTACTGCTTCCCCCGAACTGGCATCTACATCTACCAAGACGTGATGTGGGGAGTCGAGCGGGTTCTCGGCAGCGGTAGTGGCGGCGGCAGTGGCGGCGGTATCGTGGGGCTCTAATATAGTACCAGAGTCGCCTTGGGCGTTTTCGCGAGCTTCGCGAAGTCTTGAACCTAATTGCAGGTACGATTAGTTTCATGTTCACTACCTCTGAAGCGTTTTGGACGTGTATGTCGTGGGATGCATACGGTGCTTACGTTGTGAAAGTCTATTCTGGAGTCTAAAGTTTCTTTCTTAGTACCGCATTGGCTAGCCAAGCTTCAACAATCGTTCGGGAGGAAGGGAAGGAGTTAGGGTACCATACCTTCGAATCTCAACGGCTCTTGGACTTGTTGACCGGACTGACTTCTTAGGGGCTTTTGATGACTTTGACGCTGGCTCGGATCCTGCTAACATGCTCTGTCCCGTTCTGGTGTCTGGGAATACCATATATGTACAACAGCGAAGAAAAAGGCCTCTCGATACATAGCTTGGTTGGTAGCCTTACCAACTGTTCTTCATACGTATCAATTCACCATGAACGAACGCTATCTGAAGGATTCTTCGCTAATCCTTCTAGTGCTGATAGTTGCGTATCGTAGTACAAGAGCTTACCGGAGTCCTGCTGGATTCAGTGATAACGCCCAGCCTATAAACAAGCCTTTGGCAACAAGGGGCCCAGGACACCTGCCTAATTAACCGTTAGCGGGAGCAACCTTAAATAAAGGTCGTGTCATGGGCCGACTCGGCTCCTTTGCAACCAACTTGATGATAATGAAGAAGGCAGAAGTCAACCATTATTTTGGGCCTCCTTTTTTGTGATTACTTATGTGTCAAATGTCAAACCTATTCAGAAGCTGCAATGTAATCACAAACCTCACCACTTGCAAAGTACACCCAAAGACTAGCTAGCGACAGCGCATTAGGTCCTCTCAGAGGCGAAGGCGCTTTAGAAATATCTAATAGTCACTAGCGAATCGTGATTACTATCTTAGAATCGAGCGAGGCAAAATAAGAAGGTGCTACTTTAAGTACCTAATCGCCTACAAAGAGGAGTTCCCCACAGTAGCGTGCACATCCCCAATCATCCCACTCCACCAACAATCAGGATCTAAATACTCCAACATCAAACCTCCACGTTTCCCATTCGAGGAATCAAGGTGCGAGCGGCCTGGACGGCAGAGTACCCTGTGGCAGGCGCGGAGTTGCGCATGCACACAGTCAGATGCGTAGCCCGTCTCGAACCCGAGTCTCTAGCCGCCACATGCTCGTTAATCCCGTTCCCGAACGGACACTTCCGCAAACCAGGTCGTCGGCCCCCAATTACTAGTATGGCGCACGAGACTCGTTATGGAAGGAACGAATGCCCGTGTACGCGGCACTGTGACGCATGACCGCGACATCCTTGCTGCGGGGTTTCCGAATCGCGGAATTACTCCGTCGAATCAAAACACCGTTGAGTAGGCGGACTTCTGAATCGCTGACGGATCTCCCTCCTTTTGCTCCACGCACATCGCTCTCTGACGGACGACTAAACGCAGAGACTCTGTTCGCGTGTAAATCACTTACTAAAAACTCTGAGGCTCGCAATCCCAGTAGCCGTTCGTGCCGTAGTGGCACCACCGCAGATAACGCATCTGTGCTGCATAAAGTTGAGTGTGGTACATGTATGTTTACTAACGCATCTCTGATGCATAAAGTTGAGTGTGGTACATGTATGTTTACGGTGCTTATAGTACCTACGTAGGACCCTTTATTCACCTCTCAGCCCTCTCCACCACATCGACTGTTCTCCAACCTGTCCCTTCTCCTCAATCAACCAACCCCATTTCTCCAAAAACCAAGGCGCAGCCTCCCAACTCCTCCTATCCCACGGTTGACCCGCGCTTCTCGCTCTCGACTTCCAACAGATCAGACCCTCATTCAGGATGTCTCTTTTGAGTTGGGATCGATCGAAAGCCGGTGGACTGAGCGCGCTGAGGGTGATGACGCGGTCGCGGAACCAGGGAAATGGGATCAAATCGATGAAGGGGTGGTGTACAACGTGCATTTGAGACGGCGTTGGGCGAAGGTCTGGTGGTATTGAATCTGAATCTCCAAGATTTAGAGCGCTAAGTGGTGCATTGAATGGCGAGAGACAATCTGGGCGCCTGATTTTTTCAAGCGACAAGCCGATTTTGCGGGCATTTTGATCGTACATCTCGTACCTTGGCTGCCGCCGAAGAGAGATGCCATTGTATTGTGTGCCTGAAGGATGTGGGACGATGTGCCCGGTGAAGAAGGGCAAATGCTTAGGTATTGGGACATGAGGCTCCGTAAAGTGTTCTAGATGAGAAGTGTGAAGGTGAGGTTGGCCACCCCCTTGAGGTCTCAAACTTTCTAGACCTGCTAACATGATACTTCTCATATCAGGTTGTTCTGCGCAGACGACTTTCGTCCAGTCGTCTACGTTATCGCCATTATGTTGTTGGAGTATGTGTCTCAAAGAGGTAGCTATCGAGGTCGCTGACGCATGTTCAGGTGTTGGGGCAGTTCTTGACACGACTTCTTCGTCAGCTACGATAGTCGTTTTTGAGGCGGTGAATGCATCGATGGATCCGGTAGAGTGTAAATCGGCTCGATTTTCAACGTTGTCTTGAGTATACGCTTCGGACGTAGCAGTGGGTGAATACAGAGACAGTGTAGGTCTACCAAAGCTGAATATAAGCGGCGAGAATGGCTCAAGTTCAGACACCGCATGGCAGTTCCTCGCACCATCCTCGTTTCGGGGTCGTAAGGTCTCAACCGTTCGTTCTAATAGCTCTTGTCGTTTCTTGTATTTCTCAACCGTTCTTTCTGATAGTTCTTGTCGTTTCTTGCGTTTCTCGCCTGTCCTCCTATCAGCTTGTCATAATCTATAGCTGTTTTACAACATCTCCGAAAGCAAAGATATGACTCGGGTACTATGAGAGAATGGTGTTACCACAGACCGACGAAGCAGAAACACACAGTATGGCAACTTACGATAAACCTGTTGCGCAACCCTATTTTGAATGCGCCTTTTCTCTGTCAACTTCCGTTTGTAAGGCTGTTTCTTTTTTGTGTTCTGAATTGCATTCATTGCGCTGATCCGCAAGCTCTCTTAACTCTGAGTCGTAAGCCAGCACTCGGATCGATCAGCCTTATAATGCAGAAGACCATATATTATTCCTTTTTCTCCTCTTCTCTCAAATCTCGGGAGTAAAGTGCGCCCATGGGATGGTTGATAATACGATGGATGAGCGACCGGCAACCTCGGGATGATACAAAACTTGGCTTACTCAAGCTAACATTTCCATGTTGGGGTTAGCTCGTTGGCTTACTTCTGCCTATACCAAAAACATTGACGGACTCGGAGGAACTACAGTATCTCAATACTTCTATGGCTTATTTAGAGCCTGAAATCCATCGTCCCCAAAGCTATGTCCCCAAGTGCTATCAAATGGAGGGAATCAGTATAGAAATGAATCTTCCCAGTAATTCCTAGAGACATTTTATACTCAACCAAACTTCCCTACCAATTTCAGCGTTTTAAACCAAGTTGTAATATCATCCACTATGGAAAACCAAGCAGCATACCTCCCCGCCGTCAAAGCCTCGCTAGAAGCCAAGCCCGCCCCAATTACCCACCCCGGCCCCAAAGAAATCTTAATCCGCAACAGCTTCCTCGGAATCAACCCCCTCGAAGTCTTCCAACAAAACCTCGGACTAACAGTACAAAAATGGCCCCATGTATGCTGCTCGCTCCCTTTAGCTTCAAACCCTACCACTACTGACAAAAGTAACCAACTCCCAGATCCCCGGCATGGACATCGCAGGCATCATCGCCGGAGTCGGAAGCGAAGTGACGCGCTTCCAAAAGGGCGACCGCGTCGCTGCCCTCTCCATCTACCTGCGCACGCAGAACCCCGCGCACGCGGCTTTTCAGCTCTACACGGTGGTGCCAGAGTATCTAGTTTCGCGCGTGCCGGATAGTGTAGGGCTGGCGAATGCGTGTGTGTTTCCGCTCGGGATAGCTACGGCTGCGAATGGATTGTTTCAGCCTGAGTTTATTGGGCTGGATCCACCGACTATCTCTCTCGCCAGCCGGGGAACAAACAAAGACAAGGCGATATTGGTGTGGGGCGGAAGCTCGACGGTGGGGAATTGCGCCGTGCAGATGTCTGCGGCTGCTGGGTTGACTGTGTTGGCTGTTGCTTCGTCCAGGAACCACCAGTATGTGAAGGAAATAGGGGCTGACTATGTCTTCGATCATGCAGACGAGAATGTCGTGACGCAGTTGATTGATGCTGCCAAGGGGAAAAGCGTTGTCGGGGCCTACGATGCGATTTCGAGCAAGGAGACTACACTGAAGTCTGCGGAGTTTCTGCACGCGTTTGGAGGTGGTGTCCTGTTCGCTACGAGGCCGAGTGAGTTCGCCCCAGAGGAGACTCTGTTGGGCGATGTACGTCGCATTGCTGGTATGTGCTGCCTCTTACCTCATCTTGAGAAATTGATTGTGTGCTGACTAGGAGAAGGTCACCCACCTGGTCGTACAGAAAATGGCGAATTGGCTGTGTGGATGAAGGTCTGGGCTGATTTCATGGGTGAGGGTTTGAAGACTGGAACACTGAGGGCTAAGCCTGACCCTATCATTATTCAGGGTGGACTTCAAAAGCTGCAGAGTGGGTTGGATTTGTACAGGCAGGGGGTATCGGCTACCAAGATTATTATAGAGCTATAGAATTGTTACTGAAATAGTAGAAGTAACTCTAAGTAAGTATAGAAGTTTGTTGTTGTCTAAAGAATAAATACTAAACAGGATAAATAGTCATGTATAAAGTTAAAGATATAATTAACACTTTATAGTATTACTATATATAAAAACTATTCATCTCTCCACTTGCTAGCTAACTACGAACCATACAACCCAACAAGCCCATCAGTGATCCTCTTCCCCATCGCCTCCAGCGTCCCCAAACTCACCATGTCTAGCGTGCTAATCTCCAGCCCAAACATCACCTTCCACCAGGAGCGCATCTCCACGGCGACCAAAGAGTCGAGGCCGAAATCCGCCGCGTTGGCCGTAACGTCGAGATGAATGTCGTCTGCAAGGACTAGGCTACACAACTTCTTTCCCACCTCGAGAGCGAGAAATGACACGGTCGATGGGGACCGCAATACGCTGGCGTCCTTCTTCACGGTGGAGAGGAAGGTGCGCAGGGCAGCATCGGGCGCGGAGCTGCTGGAGGCCTTAGTGCCACCATTACCCATGTTCTGGTACACGGCGATTCGTGGGTCTTTCTTTGCGCGAGCGCTGCTATCTTGACTACCTAGGGGAACGGCCATCTTGACACCGAGGAGGAACGTGTTGTCACTGGTACTTGTTACGTCTTGTTTTTGCTGGCAGCGCTGGCTACGGGTGGATGGAGACATCATGGCGAGGGGCAGGGCAGCGAGAAGCTCCGATTCAGACACGGCGGTCCACCCTGTGCCCTGCATTTTCTTGAGCAGTTCCTGGTTGTTGGCTAGATAGCCGATGCCCTCCATGGCCCCAAGGTCAATGGCCGTACACGGAAGGTCCTGGCTAGTACGATACTGCACAAAGGCGTCTAGGAAGGTGTTGGCGCTGGCATAGTTGGCCTGTCCAACCTGTCCAACCACGCCCGATAGCGAGCTGAATAGGAGGAAGAAATCTAGATCGCAGCCGCTTGCAGTCGTCGCATTGTGAAGGTTCCACGTGCCTTGAACCTTGGGTCTCGTCACGGCGTTCCAGTCCTCAAGGTTCATCCCGGCAAACATTTGGTCGCGGAGGACCATGGACATTTGAACGATACCCTTTAGCGGAGCGACCGTCCCGTCTATGGCACGGACAACATCGTCGGGATTGGCCACGTCACCGCGCACGAGCTGGACGGTGCATCCCATGCTTTCTAGCTCGCGGACGAAGTCGGCATCGTGGGGGCCGCTGCCTGCACTCCGAGACAGGAAGGTGAAGTGGCGGGCGCCCTGCTGCGCCATCCAGACCGACATGGAGCGGCCTAAGCCACCGAGACCGCCGATGAGGAGATATGCCCCGGCTCCATCAAGCCCAGCGCCGCCCTTCTTCGTGGCGTCAACATCCTTAATCAGAAGCTTCCCCGTGGCATCGCGAAGCTCTACCACAATCTTGCCGATATGCTTTCCGGACTGCATGTACCGGAAAGCATCTAGCACTGCAGATGCTTCAAACACTTGGTCCACTCGTATAGGTGTAAACTGACCTTGCGCAAAGCTGTCCATGGTGAATCGTAGCAACTTCTGTAACAGATCCGGTCGTTCTGCCCTCATCTGGTCGATGTCGAAGCAGCAGTAATTGCGATTTGCCAGGAAGGGGCTCATGTCAAGCCGCGCATTTCCCAGAAGATCGCGCTTTCCAATTTCTACCATGGTACCCCAATTCGCAATACACTTCCACGTTGCGTGCAGAAGCTCTCCAGCAAGCGAGTTTAGTGCTACATCAACACCTTTCCCATCTGTCGCTCGAAGCACGTCGTCCACAAAGGACGGATTGCGAGAGTTGAAGATGTGATCACGTGGAAGCCCGTACGTGTCGACCAAGTACTGCGCCTTCCTCTCGCTGCCAACAGTCGCATAGATATCCGCGCCGAGCATGCGGGCTACCTGGATGGCCGCAAGCCCAACTCCGCCTGCACCGCTATGAATTAGCACTGACTGGCCGTTGGAGAGACGTCCTACATCACGAAGGCCATAGACGGCAGTGACGAAGATGAGGGGGATACAAGCACCCTCGACGAAGCTAACCTGGTCCGGCAGCTTTTCGTGGTAGACTTCGCGGCTTGTTAGTGTCGACGAAAAAGCATTGATGCCCATGGAGACAACACGGTCACCGACAGCGAGTCTCGTTGCCTCGGGCCCTACACGACGGACGATTCCGGATGCTTCGTATCCAAATTTGGGATCTTGTCCAGGAATGATTTGCATGCCTACTAGGACATCTCTGAAGTTCAATCCGGTGGCATGGAGCTCGACCTCAATCTCGTCGTTCTCCGGAGCAATCGCCGATGTCGTTGACCAGGCCAGTGAGTTTAGACGACCTAGATGGGTCTGGGTGAGGACAGCCTCGTCAGACTTCTGCAACACGAGCAGTTCTTGCTCGAGAGAAAAGGGGAAGATGCGGTTCACAAGTATCTGTCCGTCATGTATGGCGTACTCAAGGTCAGGATATAGCCCACCGTCGTCCTCTCTTGTCTGGAATTTGCTCAGTACCCTGGCAAGTGCGCTTGCTCCAGCCGGAGACGCGACCTTGTCTGTCTCCAAAATTGCGAAGGCCACGGCCATCTCGGAGCGAAGGGTTCGGGCAAGACCAATGGTTTGAGCATACCTTGGATCAGTGCAGCCAACATTGGACAGCCGTGTCACCCACAAAAGACCACTACCGCTTTCGAGATCAGTGAGTAGTGACCTGAACTGTACAAGGCGGTTTTCGTCCAGGTTCTCGAAGAATGGTCGGTCTTCCTCCAGGAATGCGAGAATATCCTGGCCCGGCGGTAGTGGCTCTCCTAGTGTACGGTGGTCCAGCTCATAGCCCTGGTTTTGGAGCTCATGCACAACCAAGTTCGGCTCGTTGCCATCGCCCAGCAGCAGGGTAATGCGCTCGTTCGGTGTCTTTAGAGCTTGAGGCCGTGCAACTATGACGTTGCTCGTCCATTGCTCTGAGGCTGGGTTTGCGTGGTCTATGTCGGCAAAACCCGCGGCTGAGAGTGCATCCTGCCATCTCTTTGCGCTGATGAAAGGTTCATCCGTGCGGTCCAGATCACCAGCATGGGACCACCAGCCTGGCAGCGTACCCAGAACAAACTTAGCCCACAACAGGCCAGGTCGTGGTTCCCGCAAAATCAGCCTACCTGTGGGGTTCAGCAGTTGATATAGATTCTCAAGGCTTGCTTGGATATTGTCACATGTATTCATGACGTCTGTCGCAACTATGAGATCAAACTGTCGGCCTTCAAAGCTCTGCTCCTTCAGACTGTGACTGACATCCAAGACAGCGAATTCGGTATTCGGGATGCCTTTCAGGTCTTCTTTGATCTTATCGATATTTTGAGAGGAAGCATCGGCAACTACGTACTGCGAATACAATGCCTGTCTGTCGGTGCGCGTCAAGCAGCGCACGATCTTGCGTGTATTTCCCCCAAGCTCCGCTCCAAGCTCGAGGACACTGAGGTTAGCCTGGGTATTAGCGACGCTCCGCATGTAGTCGCCGTCATCACAATCTCGCAGAAATTCTGTCAAGCCCTCGCTGCTATTCAGGGCTTCGTAGCCAGTCTCTTCTCCCTTCAACAACGCTTCTAAGCTGCGAGAAACAGCGGCAATGGCTGATGCTGCACGTCCGGCAGAGGTGTCTTGAAGTCGCTCCACCAGCCAGTCTATCGTCTGCGTCAACGAATTTGTATCCGATCCGTCAAGATCTGGTCGCGTATGTTGAAGTAGCCACTCTTTATACTTGTTTAGGTATGGGACTTGCACGTCAATGACTGCAGCAGATCGACCAGCGACGGTAATTGCCAGCTTTACAAGTTCATCTAGAAGCGGGATATAATCATGGTGGTTGGGTGGCTGCTTGATGAGTTCGCTGGCACTCTGGAAGTCAACATGCGGAACCCATTCAGATCGCGCAGTGATACAGGCCGCGCCGTCGTCGTCTTGAACTTCAGCCTCTTCAAAGATGTGACCGTGGGCACCGGATATTTGCAAGATCATGTTCGAGCCTGCACAAACCCAGCCGTCAGCGATGTAACCCTTGTCGGCAGGTTCTGGTGCGGTGAAGATATGGAGCTCATCCTCAGAGCTGCGGAACATGGTCAGGAGGTCGATCTTTGCCGCCACCATTCGTCGGTAGTCACGGCCAATTCCTTCATGCACCGCGGAGCTCACCAGCTGATAGTATGTATCTAGTATGACGGGATGTAGATGGAAGTAGCTTTCATCGCCCCATTGATTATTCCGCATCATGGCTGTACCATGGTGTGGCCATGTTGCCGTCGTCGATGTTCTGATGTCTTTTAAAGTATTGAAACTAGGGCCGTAATCGAGGCCCGCCCGCCGTGTAGCTTCATACCACTTTGCGCTGTCCACTTTGCGTGGCAACTCCTCCAACAGCTCGTCTTGTGAGGGCATGTTATCGATTGTTGCGCCACAGACGTCGCCCGTGGCGTGCTTTGTCCAAACATGACCATTGTAGGAAGATATACTAAACTCCCACCAGTCGCTGGTTGCACTGTCGGTCAGGCGCTCGCGACGCAGGGTGGTGACGACCTCTTTAGCTGACTCGCCATGGATCACCATGGCGTTGTGCACGGTAATGTTCCGAATACTCACTCCGTCTTCAATTCCAGACACCTGACGCCCGGCCTCGGCTGCGATAGACACAAATGCCGCAAGGGGAAAGACGATGTCGTCGCCAAGCTTGTGATGGGCAAGCCAAGGCGAAGTATTGACGTCGAGAAGATTACGCCAAACAGGCTCCAAATCCGTGCACGCATGGACGCGTGAGCCCAGCAGGGTGTGGTGGACGTGTTCTCTGTTCAGCCACTCCTTGGAAATTCTTGACTCGTAGTAAAATCTCTGCGCGTGATCCCAGGGATAACACGGCAAGCCCGGGACGAGCGAAGATGCAGCAGGGGTGAGTGCTTCAAAGTCCAACGCTACATGTAGCGTATATAGCTTCCCAATAGCTTGCAGTAAGTTTTCAGCACTGTTCTGTCGTCGCACGAGGGACGGTAGGTAGGGGGCGGTGTTCGATGCAGCCGTCAGAATCTGTCTCAGAGGGCCAGAAAGGGCGGAGTGCGGCCCAATCTCCAGCAGCACAGGGTTCTTGATGGCTGGGGATTGGAGTAGGGTCTGAACGGCGGCCTTGAAGAGCACTGGGCGCTCGAGATTTGACTGCCAGTACTTGGGACCCAGATAGCTGCCTTTTGTGCTTGCGACTAGGTCGCCGGTCACACTGGAGAAGAAGGGTATGGAAGGAGATTTGCTCCCAACGTGCGAGTCTACCATGGCTTGGTGGTAGGCTTCCCCGAGAGCAAGCATGTGATGCGAGTGATATGCCTTGTCTACCTTTAGTGTGCTGAGTAGCACGTCGGGGAGTGCTTGCTTGATGGTGGCCACCACGTGGGCAAGGGCATCTTGGTCCCCCGAAAGTGTCACACTATTGGGCGAGTTATCGCATGCTCTGACGACGCCCGGGACGAGGAACTGTTGCACATCGTCCCAGCCCAATCCAACTGCCGCCATCCCACCGCGCTCCGTCTGTCCCTTGGTGGCAACTCCGCGGTGGAAGGCTACGGTCAAGGCTTCTTCGGCTGTGAGCGCTCCTGCAGCATATGCAGCCGCAATTTCGCCGCTGGAATGGCCAACCACGGCGTGCGGCTTCACGCCTACCGAGGCCAGCGAGTCCACCAAAGCAATTTGAAGCGCAGTGCAGAGCGGTTGGGAGAAGTCGGCCTCGTAGACGCGGCTGGTGCGCGTGGGCTTGAGGAGCTCTCCTTTCAGCGACCAGGCGGCACCCAGCCGCTGCAGACGCGCGTCCAGCGACTCAATGGTGCGGGCGAAGGTGGAGATGGCAATCGAGGACGTATTGGGGCTGGCGAGCAGCAAAGCGCGTCCCATCTGCGGCCAGGCGGCCCCTTGGCCAGTGAAGACCATGACAGCATGATGGGGCAGAGTCGCGCCCTTGGTGCTGGACGTGGATGAGGACGTGAGCGGCGGGGAGCCCTGGTCGAATTTGGTCGTGGTTGCTACTGCAAAGGAGCGGAGGGAGAGATGTTGTCGGCCATGGGCCAGCGTGTAGGCAATGTCGGCAAGCCTCAGCGACTGTACGTCATGGTCCAGCAGCGCCTGGTAGTTGCCGCACATGCGCTGCAGCGCGGGGGACGTGTTGGCAGAAAAGAGAAGCAGCTGGGGCTCGTCTGCTGCATCTGTCACGGGCCGTCTGACTGCGGCAGGAAGGAAGCGTGTGGGAGCCTCGAGGATGGCGTGGGCATTGGAGCCACCAATGCCAAACGAATTGACGCTCACGCGGGCGTCGCGATCTGGGGGCCATGGTATTGGCTCGCTGGGGATGTGGAGGTTTGCGCTTGCAAAGGGGATGCGTGGATTGAGAGGCGCGTATTTGATGTTTGGCGGTATGACGCGGTGCTCCAGAGCAAGGACGGCTTTAAGGATAGCTGATAACGCCGACGCGCCCTCGGAATGCCCCAGATTCGGCTTCACCGTCCCCAGTACCAGGCCCGCATCTCCCCAGACCTGTACAATGGCGTCGACCTCAATTGGGTCGCCGATGACGGTCCCCGTGGCATGGCACTCAAACAGCGCCGTCTTGGTCACGTCCGCAATGCCCGCCTGCGCATACGTGTGCCGGATCAGCGCCGCCTGAGCCCCAGCACTGGGCATGGTGCCTGGGATTGTATGTCCATCAGCATTGGCAGCGCACCCAGAGACGACTGCACGGATGGGGTTGCCGTCTCGCAGCGCAGCGCTCAGCGACTTTACATAGATGGCCAGGATGCCTTCGCCGCGCGCATATCCATTGGCATCCGCTGAGAAACTCCTGCATACCCCGTCCGGCGAGAGCACGCCCTGCGTGGGTGCCCCAGAGAGTGCCGGCGCAAGCATCAGGCTGGTGCCGCCTACAATGGCAGATTCGCAGTCGCCCTTCGTTATGGCTGCGCACGCCTCGTTGAGCGCAATCATCGACGACGAACACGCCGTTCGGATCGTCATGTTCGGTCCATGCAGGTCCAGTTCGTGAGACACTCGCGCCGACACCATGAAGTCCTGCCCACCCCCCGTCACAAACCCGCTGGTGAGCAGGTCGTCACGCAGTCCTATCTCCATCCAGTCCTGCCCGTACGAGCCAACGTAGACGCCCATGTCGCTCCCCTCCCACCCCGTCACACCAGCATCATGCAGCGACTCGCGCGACACCTCCAGCAGTATTCTCTGCTGAGGATCCAGGAGTTCCAGTTCCGAGCGGCCCATGCTGGTAAAGGACGTGTCGAGACCCGCCAGATCGACCGACTCATCCAGGAAATAGCTGTATTCGACACTGGTCGTGTTTCTTCGCCGGACGGCTGAGTAGTGACCCGCACTATTGAACCGACTCTTGGGTACCCGGCACCGTCCATCGCGGCCCGCAATAAGAAACTCCCATAGCTCGTTGGGCGAACTGATGCCGCCAGGGAGCCGACAAGCCATGCCGCAGATGGCAATGGGTTCGAAAGTGCCATGCTTCGACCCTGCATCACGTGATGATGATTTTGTCTTTTTGCTACTGGTGCCGTTGATGTGACTCTCCGCGTGGCCATTCACCCCGTTGGTGCCATTGATTCCGCTGGTGCCGTTTATCCTGTTGGTGCCACTCGTCTCTTGATGCGAGGGCATCGTGTCGTCCGTCAGTTGACTTCCCAGCAAACCTCAGAACATGTGGACAATCCAGGTATTTTCACTTTTCTTGGATAGTGCAGTGCTGTATACACTTTCTGCTTCATCCTTGTTCTCGTCACCAACACCGAATTAAATCACCCTTTAAACATGTGGGGCAAGTCAGCCATTGGCACTGTGGCAACCAGTCAGCCACGCAGTCAGCCACCACATAGCAATGATCCTACGAGCCTGTCAGCTCATTCTCGTGTTGGAGGGCCTTTGCCTATCGATACTAGTCAAAACTCCGTCGATGTTCCGGACCATGGCAGCAGAAACCAAGTCGAAAATGCCAACGATGAATGGAAATCATGATGAGTCCCAGCCGCTTGAGACCACGCAATTGGATCTCTTTGATACTTGGGCTGCCAAAGCGCCCTCAAGAATTGCCGCCGAGTTCAATGGGCAGACCCTTACGTATGGCCAACTACGAAGCGCCTCTCTCCACGTTAGTCGTGCGCTGCTCTCAGCGGGTGTGAAGCCTTGCGACAGAGTCTCGCTCTTGACAAACATGTCTCTCGCCATGCTACCCGCAGTCATAGGTATCCTGCGGATCGGCGCGTGCTTTGCTCCCGTAGACGTGCAGGCATGGAGTCTCTCAAGGATAGAGGGTGCCTTGTCAGGGCTCTCGTCGCCCGTGGCCCTCGTCACAAGCCCGTGTCCTGGAGTCCAACTTCCGACCATTACTGTGAATTTCCAAGAGGAATGGCTGCATCTTCCGCTCCATGACACCGAAGATTTGTTTGCCGTGCTGGACACGCGTCGTCGAGGGCTCCGAACCGATCACCTCGCCTACATTATCCACACATCGGGCAGTACTGGCATGCCAAAAGGCGTCATGATCCCACACAGAGGTGCTCAGGCACTCCTGAACGGCTTCACGCCCAACGAGACCATCCCACAAGATGTGGAAGAGCGGGGGGTGCGGTGTTTGTTGGCCGCTTCAGTTGCGTTTGACGGGTGCCAACTCACCGTGTGGAGCGCTCTGGTAATGGGACGGATGCTAGTCATGGCTTTGCCGTCCAACTTTCACCAAGTAGCTGCAACCTGTGACGTGATGGGCCTGACACCGTCCATGTTGGCTGCCTTGGACCCCGCAGGACCTTATGACAGTGTGCGCGTCATCGTGCTGGGCGCCGAAGCGCCTGTCCCTGAAGTCTACCGACAATGGATTACTCCTACGCGCAGAGTTGTGAATACCTATGGACCATCCGAGGCGACGTGCATCATCAGTATGGGGGACCTCAGTCCAGAAGGGGATCCTACCTTTGGCGAATGGATGCGAGGCGTCAAAGTCGTGCTTGTTGATGAGCACCTGCAAGAGACGGATCAAGGCGAGATCATGATTGCTGGACCTAGTCTGGCTACAGGCTACCTCAACAACAGCGAGCTAACGGCGAAAAAATTCATACAGTGGAATGGCGAGCGTTTTTACAGAACGGGGGATCTTGCGCGGAGAAGAAATGACGGACAGTATGTGTTCATGGGTAGGGCAGATTCTCTCGTCAAGAATCGCGGCTTCTTGATCAACCTGGAGACTGAGGTGGAACCGGCGCTGCTGAGCTTCCCTTCCGTACGCGTGGCTGTGGCATTCACGGCGCAAAACCAACGGCTTGTCGGGTGTGTCCAACCGGCTACTGTCGACCTGGAACAACTACGACAGTTCTTGCGGAAGACTTGTGATCCGTTTGTAGTTCCCGATGACTTGGTGGCTTCGGATAGTTTCCCGCTTAACGTGAATGGCAAAACGGATCGAAAAACGATCAAGGCCCAATATAATCTCAGGATTTCCCAGGAAGAGGAGGAGGACAAAAACATGCAAGCTCTTGGTCCTGACAGTGACGCGTACGACGCCTTGCGTGTGGGGTTTGCCCATGCTTTGCATATTGGATTCAAACAGCTCGACCGAGATTCTTCTTTTATCACGCTGGGAGGGCATTCCCTGACCGCCATCCGCTTGTCCAATTTTCTGAAGCAGCACAACTTCTCGCTCTCCGCTGCGCAAATCCTGCGTCTGGATTCTATAGGACGCTTGGAGGGAGAAGTAAAGAAGTCCAGCGCAGAAGCGACACATGAGCAGATCAGCCACGAAAGCGATGGCCCTGCACCGGCGACTGACCTATGGAAAATTCTCCTCCAGCGGTCCGTAGAGAATCCCCAGATGTGTGCTCTCATTGGCATAACCGAGTACATTGGAGACGCCAGTGCCACTCCGACCGCCAGTGAGATGCACGATGCCATCATCAAAGCCTGCTCAGCCCATTCGATCTTCTACACACGCTTCGATCTGTCCGACTTTTCCCTGTCCAGCATTGACTATCTCAATGTCGAATGGAGGGAAATCAGCGTGCCCAGTGTCGCTGACTTCGAGGCTGCCTGTGAAGCCTGCGAGAAGCAGGCCTGGCTCGATCTGAAGGAGGTGACATGTGCTCAGATCGAGGTGCCATACTCCCATGTTACCTGTCTCACTGTCCCTGGCCGAAAGGCCCTTGCACTCGTGACGCGCACCCATCATGTCTTGACCGATGTTTATACGTCCTCCCTCCTCGCACAAGACGTGCAACGCGCGTTAGCGGGAGAACAAGTGCCCCGGGGCCCAGAAATACAAGACTACGCACGCTTCATGCACGCATATAAGCGCCAAAATGCCGACAGGGTACGCATGGCATTTGAGAAAATGCTAGAAAAGCTCCCGCCCACGGCCGTGCTGCAGCCTCCCCGCCCAACCCATGGACCAGAAGAAGGACACAGGGAGATTGGGCTCGTACGATTCGACTCTCCCACAGTCCTGACCAAAGCAGAACTGGATTCCGCTGCGCGCAGCCATTGTATCACCACCACCACCCTTGTGTACGCAGCATGGGCCCTCTTCCTCCACAGCTTCACCGCATGGGACCGCGTGGGCTTCACCATCAACATCTCAGGCCGCACCATACCGTGGTCTGGCGCCGAATCCATCCTCGGCTGCCTCGTCGGCAGAGGCATCCTCAGTACTGCAGTGCGCCAACTCGCCACGGTGCACGACTGGCTTGCCGAAGTCCATCAGACGTCGCTGGATCTGCTTGAATTCGATGGCTTGACTTCTGCCTTGCCGCCCGAGCTTTCGACCGCCGACCCGCGCACTAACAAGGCGAATATTGTTTGCTTATTGGATATGCCCTCAGGAACGCCGGACTGGACATACCGCGAGAGAAATGGACATGGGTATATCCTCAATTGGATTCTCGGCCCGGATGGTAAAGGGGGTGTGGTGACGGAGTTTGAAGTGCAGTCGAGAAGCGTCGATCTGGACTGGGCGAAAGAGTTGGCGAGTCGTCCTGGCCGGTTACTGGACGCGCTGGTTAAAGCAACGCACGATAGCTCGGTAGGAAGTTTGTTGGTGTAGGCTATCTAGAAGCATGTTAGCTTTAAAAAGGGTGGGATTAAGATGTGAAGCTTTCAACTAGAAAATCTGAGACCAGCGAATCTTGATATGTAAGGCTTTCAAAATATTGCTTGGATGAAGATAGAGCTTGAATGGACACAAGTTGAAGATGGTTGATTATCTGCAGTGAAGGCGAGCTAATCATGCCAAACAGTAATGATAGCCCTTGATGCAGTATATGCCCGCACGACGATTATGATCAAAATCTTTCCACCTAGCCCTGTACGTCATAGCTCTGAGATCACCTAGGAGGCCTGTTCTTCGTCGGTGAAGCTTCCTGCTCTTCAGTTCCTGAAAGTCTAATTAGCGTCTGACATGAAAGGGGAATTCCCTACAAAGGAGAAACACGCAGCAGGATCATATATTCGTACTCAATCGATGAACAACAGGGACCGAGCTGGGCGGTAGACTGCCGTATTCGGTAATGACCATGTTGATGTAATGTGTAGGCGTGACGTCGTAGAGAACCTGGAGGTGATGCAAGTTCTTCGAGTCTTCGATCCACTTCAAGACATCGGTAGTGTCGGCGGGAGGGTCTTCTGAACCTGGTTTCTCTTCGTTCTTCGATGACGATAAGAGCGACTTTAGCGGGAGCAGGTCGCGGCGTTCGGACTCTGAGAGCAACTCCTCAGCTGGAGCTACTTCGTTGCCGACGATTGAGTCGAGGGCAACCTTCTCGGTAAACTTGACGGACTGGCAGAGGACAATCACAGGTAATGAGTGTGCACTGGCTAGCATAGATACCAGTGCGGTGCCAACACGTGAGTAGAGACGACCGTTCGACATCATAGCATGTGCTCCCAAGAATACTTTAGTCGCATTCTTGACTGCGTGAGATGCACCGGTGATAAGATAGTACCGGACCTTGACGCCTTGATTCGCTAGCTTTCGCGCAAGCTGTTTGCCTTCGAAAAGTGGCTTCGAGTCAACCACGATGACTGTGAAGGGGATACCGGACTTGTGAGCGTGTAGAATGGCTTGCTCAACAATCGAGGAAGCCGCGTAGGTCAGGACGACATCTCCAGGCTCAATCTTGGTCGCCGCTAGATCTCGAATGAGTCTATCAGCCGCTGTGACGCGTTCGCGAATGAAAATGTCAATTTCTTCCAAGAGGTCTCGCTTTGCCTCATTCTCTGGGGTTGAGGGATCGATTTTGATGATGACTGCACTGTGGTCAGTTGGGTGAGAAACATTAAGGATACAATACAGTGGGCATGATATTTGAATCGTGGCAAAGCATGTCACACAATGCTGGGCTTTCGTTCATCACCTTCCACAAATGCGCAACGAAAAAAGGCTTACCATCTTTAAGCCATCGAATGGCATTCCCCATACTAATGCTGAGCGGCCTGCAGCTCTTTAGGAACTCAATCTGAGGACTGAGGTGATGGTTCGTGAGATGTCGAGCTAGACTGTTGCCTGGAGGTGTCGAATAGGACTCGATGACGGCCTTAAACACTAGAAGCATGGCCACCATACGAGCTGTGCTGCCACAGATTGCATAGCTGCTGTATTGGAGACCCAAAGCCAGTACTGCGGGATGGACATCTTTTAAGGCTCCAACTAGGGATTGCTGCTTTGGTTGACTGTACAGATGACCAAAGAAAAGTCCCGCTTGCTTTGATTCTTTCTTGGGCTTCTTCTCAGGTTCTTTCGCGACTGGCACGTTTGACTGGGATGGTCTTCTCCGTACAGGCAACGGTCTTGATTTGTCATCTCTTGGTGCTTGCTTCGAGTCCTTCTGCTGCTTTTGACTTTCTTTGGGCGGTCCTTGTTGTTGGGCTGGCGCGCTACTTGCGGCTTTGGCTTGAGCTCGTTTTGCTTGTTTCTCTGCCTGCTTTTGCTTCTTCAACTCGGCTGGTGTGAGCTTCTTTGGCACATCTGCTGTGTCACCATTTGTTGCTGCAGGTGTATTGTTTTGAGCTGCTTGTGCCGTTGATTCAGGTGCTGGCACTGGCGCTGCTTCAGCAGCCGCAGCTTCAGACATGACGCGGTAGTTCTTGCTGCTGCCTTATATTGTTCCGAGTGCGATGAGTCTGACAAAGGCGTGTTGGTTGCTGATATTTGGCGCAGGGATGAAGGCGGCAGCGATTGATGCTGAGGGTTGAGTAGGGTTCCTGAATAGTGCGACCTGATTTAACTAGGTGCAGCTGTTAACCTCGTTGATGTTGTGGCAGTCGCTGGGCGAACGGAAATTTGATAGAGTGTTCAGTCGGGAATTGAGTCAGAAGCGCATTAGCCGCTTTAACACTAGCGTGCCAAGATTTCGGTTCGCGGGGCAGGCGCGACCTCGAACAGTTGCGTCATCGCGTCGTGGTTTGCTACAAACATTCCTGTATTGATTCTATTGTACCAAGCATACAAATTAGTGCACCACCCTTTGTGTGAACACTACCTAAATTTCGAACTACGACACCCTTCATTGCAATATTATCCTATAAGATGACTGACAAAATCAGTTCAATCACCGATCTTCCTCTCGACATCCTCGTCCTCGTCTTTCCGTACCTAGACGCGAAGAGCTTCCTCTCCTTGTGTAGTACCTGCAAGGCCTTTCAGCAACCCTCGATCCGGCTTGATCCCGCGTACTGGAGCTTTGCAACCCGTAGTACATTTCGAGTACCTAACCAGCCGGTCGTTCAGCACGATGGCGTCCGCTGGCAGAAGATGTACCGCCGCCTGCTCACCCAGAGCCGTGTCTTTACTTGGGGCTGTAACACGCACAGTCGGCTGGGACATAGCTACGAGGAGCGGGTCCACCAGAACCCTACGATGCCTCGGATCAGGCGGCCTGGAGCGATGAGGTTCAATAACAATAACCACTGTTCCTTTCCGACTGAAATGGAAGACACTCGGAACCTGGGAGTCATTGCGGACATGCAATGCGGGTAAGTGCTGTTGAATACGTGTTCGAACTTGGCTAACCAGAACAGTGGCTGGTCCACAACTCTCCTCACCTCTAAAGGATCCCTTCATACCACGGGTGTCCTCGACGGAATGAAGATCCTCGCTGCCAGCGACCGTCTCCAAGCACTTAAGTTCCCAGAGGGTTACCCTTCATCGTCCGCCGAGGCTCAGTACGAAGAACCAACCATTGCCATTCGTCAATTCTCCGCGGGTCGGTCACATATATTGGCGCTTTCGGACAGCGGCAGGATATGGTCGTGGTACCACGTCAAACGGTCTGCTCTGCAGGTCAAGTTTGGGAGCCTTGAACTGAAGGAGCCATCTTTGCGCGAATCGCCAGGCCAGTCTTCCACCTATGGACAAGTCAAGCAGGTGGCAGCAGGGTGGAGTCGTAGCTCAGCTTATGTTCAAGGCGTTGGCATCGTAGTCTGGGATCCCGTTGAGCGAGACCATGGTGATGAAGGGACTGATACCATGCTCGTTCTGGACCACGCTGAGGTCCCGAAAACTGGCTATCAGCATGTTAAAGGGAACAAATCAGAAGAAGAGACGGCTCTTGGCGCAGAAGTTGGCGCTGTCCAAAGCTACATTGTGCTCGAGCATTATGTGGTTTTTGTCACCGACATTGGCAAGGTTTACTGCGGCCGTTTCGGCGACAAGAATAGAGTCGATGACATCCTCGAACTTCGACAACTGCGAAACGAGAAAGGAGCACCACTAGACGTACAAGGTTCATTCCGCCGCTTCGCCGTCTTCAGGAACGATGAAGTCATCACCACCAACCAAGACTATCTCGAAAGCTGCTGGAACACGCAAGGCACTAACCCCCAACAAATTGACATCCAAGGTCTAATAAGGATACCAGCACTACAACACAACGATGTCATCTCCGTCGCGTTTGGCGACTACCACTACCTCGCGCTGCACTCAAATGGCAAGATTACATCATATGGTACCGAACTACAGGGTTGCGGCGCCTTGGGGCTAGGCGATGAAGCGAGCTCAGGTGGACAGGCTCGAGGTATCGTGTACGACAGGTTCAGTCACCATGGAAAACTGGTTTCACATGCTTACACCTACGGTCGACAAGTCTGGTTCGACCCTAGGAAGAAGGACTGGATTGATCACATCGTGCATGGCCACAAAGACGAGGAGGAGAGCAAAGAGCGTCGATCACTGTTCAACAACGACCGTCTTGTTCAAGGCGAGGTGAGCGAGTGGCTTGAACAGGAGGGCAAGGCTTGGGATCAGGATGGCGGGGAAGATGGCCTTGGGGCGTATTTTGCGCTGAGGGTTAGCGCAGCGGGATGGCATTCTGGTGCGCTGGTTCTCGTGAATGAGGAATTGGCGAGCAAGGAACCTACGTACAAGTGGGAGGATAAGAACTTCCCTAGGTTGAAGCTTACGGACGGTAGAGAAATGCCGGGTGAGAAGGAGTTTGATGAGTGGCGGGAGGGAACGCCTAAGTGGCAGGCCAATGGCGATTCATATGCGTAAACCATAGAAAGCATCAGATACGTACAGATTAGACATCACCAATTACGACGATATCTCACAACTGACTTCGTAAATCGTAACATTCCCGAGAACTGTCACCAACAACAACCCAGGACACAAATAACGAGGAGTAAGAAAACTTCGAATTCATCATTGTTCAGCAAAACTAGCAACCAACAAACCACTCTCACTGGGTATAGCCTTGAGATCTATCCTACCGGCTCTAACCCTCCAATGTGATTCATTTTCCAAACATCTAACCAATCAATCGATAGAAGCCACATAAACTATCGCAAGCATCTCGCATACCAAAACAAAAGGAGGTGTTACCTATTGCTGTTCACTGCCGATCGGCTCACGGCTTGTGACTCGACTTGTTACCCTTCGTTGCTTCCGCCGTCGAGAGGTCTATTGCCGCTCTCCAAGACTTCTAAAGAACAAGATCGTCGGCAGGTCATGCTGAGACAGATGTAGCAACATTTGATGTACTAGCACGTGCGCTCAAGATGTAGTCGCCTCTCGTTTAGGATACAGCTCCTTCGCCTTGGCCTCGTCAATGTCATCGCCTGCCATCAAATCGCCGTACTTATTCACCACACTCTGGCAGAACACTTTCCAACTGTCGTCTAGGATCTTGCGTCCCTCGGCTTGCTGTGCGGGTGAGAGACAGCTATACTCGATACTCCAGCGGGCGAGCTGCTTCCAGCTGTAGAGGGAGATTGTAGGCGCGCCGACCATGATCTGGTAGAATTCGTGGGACATGGAGTTGCTTTGCGTATGTCAGCGATGTGATCAAAGTGAGGGGAGGGGAGGAATGACGTACCTGAATAGCGAGGGGTTGTCTGAGTTGACTGTGCAGGGAATACCCGCAGCGAGGAGTTCAGGGAACGGATGCTCCTTGATGTTCCTGCAAAGATGCAGGAGCTCGTTCGAGATGGGGCACAACTCAATGCAAATACCCGGACTTGTCTTAGTCTTTTTGAATTTTTCAACAAGATGGGGGTGTTTCATGAGGGCGAAGCCATGGCCAATGCGCTTCGATTTGAGCACTACGGCATCGTACAGATTCGAGTTGGCTGGATCAGTGGAGCCGCCGGTATCAAGTAACGTCTCGCCAGCATGGAACAAGAAGGGAATGTCAAGATTCTTCTCCGCGCAAGTCTTCCTGAAAGCGACTAGTTCCTCCTTATAGAAGCCGATGTGATTTGGCCGGTCTTCTGCTCCGACGAGATCAAATCCTACAGAGGGATCAGTAAGTCTAAAAGGGCAAGTTGGAAAATATTGCTTACCGCAGATGAGATCCGGATACTTGAGCTTCAATTCAATGCAATCCTTCATTTCCTTCCGCATCCAAGCCTTAGGGATCGACCGTGGGGTACAGTACACAATCTTAAGCCCGAACGGGAACTTGCTGAGCTCTCCCTTCTTGCTGAGCTCAGCTTGCTTCTCTCTCACGATATCGATGATGAGCTGCATTTGCGAAAGGTTGCTGACTTGCCGCTTTCCATCGTCGGTGGGGATGGACTTGTCTAACAGCATAGGTCGTAGCTCGGCGTAGAAAATGTTTTCGCTGATCATGCGGTCAATGGCCTTATTAATGTACCACTTATAGACGCCCTCATAGTTTAGCAATCCTTTAAAGCAGCGTGTTGCCTGATTGAAGCGAGCCCAAACGCTGTACGTGTGTGAGTACAATCCACTTAATCTATGTAGACATAGACTTACCCGTTAACTGTTTGCGTAAAGCCGTACGCCTCGTCCTGACTGAGTACCATCTTTGACTTCAGCCAGTTCTCAGCAGGACTCAAACTTACTTGGCCCGGTTCAGCACAACATGTAGGTTTCTCCATAAAGATAGTGTCTTCCTTCTGCGTGTACTTCTTCGAAAACCTCTTATCGAACTCATCTCGGAAAAGCGACCAGGGCATCCAGACTCGCCATTTCCATTCGTCTTGCTTGAAGTTCGTTGCAGTGCCTGGATAGTCTGGGGAAAATATATTCACATTAGGCACGACCATAGCGGGATCTAAGACGCTGAAGACGGTCTCTGTTAGGTCAAGGTCTTCTTGCGTCAGAAGGGGTCTGATGCTGCGAATGTACATGGTCTCCATATCCCGAGCTTGCTCCAGAAGCCGCTCAGGATGCAACTCGGCGTTGAAGTGAAGATGCAAAAGAGCGCCCTTTGGGACGATCTTTGCTATCTCATATAGCTGACTCTCATTATCTATGCGCTCCTTGTTAGTAAGAAACTGTCCACCCATATCTCGAGTATCGGGTCCGGGTAATGCTTCTGAAGGTAAGTTGCCAAAGGTAACTCTCCGCTCATATTCACGAATAGCCCGAATGATGCTCGCAGCCCGTTGCTCTATCTGGTTGTCTTTAGATCTTGAGGCTGCCCTGGGCCTTGCTTCGCGATCCCAAGCATCGTCTTCTTCCGCTCTTAAGAGCTGATCGCGGGCTGAGGTGTAAGCGGTAATCTCCTCAGGGCTGTCCAGGGCTGCGTCAAATATCGCATTTGCTGTTTCAGTTTCTGTTGCCATGTCGATGGTTTTTGGCTCTCCTAATTGTATTGGTATTCTTCTATGTGGAAGAGGGCTCAACGCCCTTTTTCTCTTCTTCGGTGAGTCAGCGACTGTCATGACTGGCCTGTTGGGATCTTCTGGGGATCCGTGTCTCTTGTCACGTACAAATCTATATCACCCGTCAGAGACAAGCCATATTGCACTATTTTGACTGGACTTCTGGAGTCAAGAGGTAACTTACAGTGTCGGAATGACGATGCCGCACTTGGCTAACAGCCCCTGACGAGGTTTCTGAGATTCGCTCGACGTCTTCGAGTCGCCGTCAGTGGGCATGCCGATGACGATAGTATGCAACAGTCTGTCACCGGCTTCTCATACCGGTCGATGTAGCTAAGAGGAGGTGCAGGTCCAGTGATCTGATAGCTGAACGTGGTGACACCGACTTCAAAAGCTTATTTGCAGCCTTATGGTTTTGACCGGTATTCCTATGATGTATGTTGGAAGAGGCTGTGTTTTGTCTCTCTTTGCTCAAAAGGCCCCCAGTTCCCGCAAGGCGAGTGCTGTATACGGCAAAGATCCTGACTAGATAAATGGCCTATCCAGGCGATGTGTATAGTGTACCAGTTTCAATAACCGCTGGCCCGCTTTTCGGCCTAGATTATTACCAACTGGGTCAGTATCTCGGTCCACATAGATGTCTTTGGTGAAGCAAAAGGGAGCTGCGCCTCCTTCGAGCGGGTAGAATAATGGACGAGGCTGGAAAACACGACTGGTGCCTGGATATGACTTAGGAGAGCGGGGATAAGCACATGAAGTCGCGAGACGGGAAGCAAGCGGTATGACATGTGGAGAGAAATCATTTGCACGTTGGACGAAGAAAACGAGGTCCCGCGCTCTTTCCTCGTGTACTGAGATGGGGAAGCGGCGGGACGGCTAGAATGAGCGCGTGCCTGAGGACAAAAGACACGGAAGGAAGGAGCAACCACATACATCAGCGCACTCTTTTCGCAAATGACTCTCCCTTCTCTTGACACTCTCAACTGATGCGACACCTCTTTTATCGTCTTTTCGAAGCAATCTCGTCGGTCGGTGCAGCTATCGCTATCGATTGTGTCACGGGAAGCCAGCCTGGTTCGTGCGGTCGCGGATGTTGTCCAAACAAGCGATGACGGGCGATTACAGTCGAGCTCAAGCTCCACTCGCAGATGGGGCGCAGCGCTTGAATTCCTCGCGATGTTGCTGCGACAAGCGGGTCTGTAGCAAGAAACGAGGTTTGAAGTCAACCTGGGCGGATTCCTCATCTATCACAGCTTTGAGGCTATGCAACGCCTCGCCATGCGCCGGATACCCTGGTGCCTAGCCACTCGTCTGTCAGCCAGCTGCCCCCTCACTAACTTCAGGCCTGAGGCACCCAATGAGCTGCACAGGCGCCAATCTGTGCGGCTGAGGAGTGCACAAACTCCCGCTTCCTTCGACTTGAAGGCTGGGCTTCTGACCGGACATGGTTTGGGAGTGCCACCCGACAGACGCATCGTGATGCCGGCGGCATGGGCCCCCATTTGGCCTGCGTACACACTTTCTTGAACTCGCTCATGCTTCCGTCACCCACTTTTTTTCGCCTGAGGTTTGCACTCATTTTATATACCCGTATAGCGCTTCGTTTGACCCATGTTTCGTTCCCGTACCGTTCAGCCTTTTAGTTCGTACTGTTGTCCCAAGCTCTACTGATCCTTTGCCGACATGCATTGGCTCCAACCGAACGAAGATGGCACTATCGACATAGGCAATCTACAACTCGACATTGTTGGTTTCCTAGCCATCTTGGGAGAGGGTTCAGTACTCGCCAACGCACAGGTCTCGACACTGTCGAAATGGATCTTCCTGCCGCGGTTAATCCCAGCTCCACAGGCGCTCATGAGGCCTACCAGACCTATTCGACTAGAGCCTGTTCCTGGCCATGTGTCGGGAATCTTCTCTGGCAACTATAGAGACGGCATCAATCATATTGGGAACATTGTTTGGTTAGTCCTCCCGTCTCTGGTCCCTGACCTTGAACCCTCGGCGAGCTACGAAAAGACCCTTCCCCACAACTTCCGAACTTCACACTGCGACGCAGTAACTACGGATGACAACATATACTGACTTGTTCTAGTGACGCCAATAACCTTGCACCTTTCTCTGTCCGTGTCGTCGAAATCAAACGAACCGGCGAACAACCCCTCAAATCCAAGTCTGTCGCACCACTTACTGTCGTCCTCTTTCTTGGCTTCGCCTTCTCTGTCGCCCTTCTCGGTATATCGATATCCCAAGAGGATGGTATGTCAATTGTAGCCACGGTACTCCTCTCGCTCCTTTCCAGCCTCATCGGATACGGCAACAAGTGGACGTTGCAGCTCCCCAGCCGCAAAGTCAAGACGGGCAAGGTTCCACGCGGCGATGTGGTGATACGATATCCTAAGGGGAGCTTCCTTATCGTCCGATGTGACGAAAACGTGGCTCGCGAGCTGTACTTTGCACCTGAAAGCATCGAATACCTTTTGACACACGCTCCGGCATATAGGATCTTGAGTTTGATAGGTACCATGATGCTCATGGGCGGCGTCATCTGTCTCGCCAACGCACAGATCCAGGTCCAGATTGCCTGGGCAGCCTCATACATGCTCCTTGGCGCCGCATACTGGATAGTCGCTGCTTTGCCTGGGAAACTACATTGGGACACAACCTGCTATACCGTCACGAACGAATGCCTTTCCGATTCGAACATGGACAAGAAAGGGTATCCCTCCGAGAACGACACGTTCACGCAAGCGCTGTGGAAGGCGATTGTAGTCAGCAAGAACACAAGCTGGGTGCGCAGGAGCGATGCATGTCCGGATACAAGGGCGTGGGAAGACTGGTTGAACGCTGCACGGGCATGCAGTAAAGACGTCAGATTGAGCGATATCCAGAACTTGACAGGCGTGAAAACTTGGGAGGTGCCAGACTGGGATCCGCAAGCTCACCTTCTCGAGTTGTTGGAAGAGCAGGCTAAGAGCGATGATAAAGTTATGCGCGTTGAGGAGGTGTAGGTGCGTCTGCTTCGGCATTGTTACGACATTTGGGCATTTTTGGGATATTGCATGGCACAGCGACGGCGCAGACTTACGATCTTACGACTATACGACGATATACGACTCACGATACCATTGCATGCGACGCATGCGCACATTACATCGACAGCGTCGCATCACATACCTCAAAAATAGGGGGATTGGAATTTTTGGTGTCATTTTCATCTAGCGGGCCTAATATCTGCTATTTCTCCAGCGCTTTGTCACTCCATATAGTACAGTATATAGAGGCTTTTGTATAGTATTATCGTTTTTTCCACTCGTCTTTGTGCATTGTGTAACTGCTACAAGACTCCTTGTGGCAACATCCGCTTCATGCCATCGACTCCATGACACGATGTAGGCCTTGGGCAGCCTTTGCAGGCTATTCAGCATGTCAAACCCGTCATAATAGAACCTTCAGCCACCTCTTGACTCTCGTGCTTGGACTCAAGCTCGTCCTCGCCGCATCGTCCAAATGACACTCCTCGAGCCAATATCGATGGATTGCCAGACTCACAGACCAGCGCAGGCATATGATGCTACCCAGTCAGTGCTCTCCATCTTACGATACGCAATTTATCATCATTCCTCCCTTCCACTCAAGTAGCGCTCTTCCACCTCTGCTCCCACTCCACCTTCCTCCTCACCACGCCTCTCAACCACTTCTCCAAGTTCTCCTCCTGACCCTGCCCATCCAGCTCCATTCCCTCCAACTTGACTCCTCCTTCCTCTTCCTCTCCACAACACACCTCCTCCGCCTTCTCACATGCTTCAGCCCATTCCTCGTAACTGAACTTCCCGTCACTTTCGCTCAGGAGCAGTCTGCGGTCGCCGGAGAAGGCGAAGACGTGCACGGAGCGTATGGGTTTTGCGCGTAGGAGTTCGTTTGCGGTGGGCGAGAGGAGGGGTGTAGAGGGTGTGGTTGGGGAGGCGGAGGAAGGTATGGCGATGAGTATGCTGGTGAGGGTTGTGGAGAGGGGGATTGAGGCGGAGAGGAGGGAGAGTAGGGCGGTATGGAGGAGGTGTGGGAGGATTGTAAGGCTCTGGTTTGTGTTGGTTAGTGTTCTTGTTCAGACGTGATGCGGGTGCTGGCTGGTGGGGTGGAAAGTTGCGTACGGTGTTTACGCCTGTCGAGGCTTCTTCTTCTGGGAGACTTCTGATTTGTAGTGTGATTTGTACGAGTGTTCGTGGGATGAGGCGCGTTAATATTATGCTTTGGAGGGTATTGTGGAGGAGAGTTTCGAGGTGTCGCTCTTTGGGACCTTGATAGTTGTTTAGCATCTTTGATTTTTAGGAGGACTAGAATATACATACTTCCTACACCAACAGCGGGCCTCACGTTCACTTCAATCGTCGCTTCTTCGGGCTGTTCGTCTCGCCGTTGCACCTCGATTGGGCCGTTGACCGCGCCGATGATGGAATAGCCGTTATGTGTATAGGTTGCAGAGCCGTCGGCGCGATTTAGATGCGTGAGTGTAACTTCTGGAGCGACCATATTTTCCTGTAATTGCGCGCGCGCGTGTCTTCGTGAGGCGTTGAAATTGTTTAACCGCGATCTTCAGATGCTTGAATGACCTCCAAAAGTTTTGGCGGGGAGCTAAGCTCTGTTCGCTTTGCGGCCGGAGCTTCATGCCGAGGTGCATCATCTGGAGCTGGAGCTGGGAGCTGTTGGCCAGCCTCCGCAAATTGACGTCGATAATCTACGATTTACTACTTCACCGCACGTTCTTCAATTAGGATTCTATACTGCGTTATTTGTAGCTAGTTTACCTGTTTGATCAGACACAATGGCAGGATCCTCCCGCAACTCCTCCCCCATGAAGCGCCTCATGACCGAGCTCCAAACATACCAATCCGACCCTAACGAGGCGCTCCTCGAGCTTGGTCCTGCAGACGACGATGTAATGCACTGGAGAGCGGTTATGAAAGGGGTTGTCGGGACGGCTTATGAAGGTATACATTCCCCATCGTGCTTTCACCTAGCTCCTTAACACGGTGTGTACCTTGATCGCGCACGTAAACAATCACTCTAATCCAAAGGATCCTAGCTAATACGAGAGTTTAGGTGGACGCTGGCTTCTCGATATCCGCATCCCTTCTCAATACCCTCTAAGCCCACCTACCATCCGCTTCGTCACGCCGATATGCCACCCGAATGTAGACTTCAAGACGGGCGAGATCTGTCTAGACTTGCTGAAGACATCATGGACGCCTGCGTACACGATCAACACCACCATGACATCGATACATCAGCTCCTCACGAGCGCTGAACCTGACTCTCCGCTCAACGTCGATGTTGCGCAGTTGTTTAGAATTGGGGATGAGGTGGGGGCGCAGAGCTTGATTCGGTTCTATACGGAGACAGAACGGTACGATGGACGGAGACGATAAGGCGGTTGGAGATATTGGATAACAGGAGAGAAGAACATAAATGGGACACAATGTAGATATGGTCCTGGGATATACATATGGGATTCACTCTGGCGTTAATATGCGATACCTATCATAAGGAGCAAGCGAGCGAGCCATGTTCATACTACACATGAAAGCAGCAATGAAACTACGAACACCATATCGGATCTTATCACATTGCAATGGAGCGTGTAACCGCGGTTGTACAAAAGCAAATAACACCCGGAAACTCTCCGCGGAGAGTGTTCAGCCTTGGGACAACCCGAGTGATCGGCAATGCAGCTTCTGGTGTGGTCAATCTTAGACGAGATCGATCTACACTCGACTGCCTCCCTGGGAATATACAAGCGACGTCCTACCGTAGTCTATCCTGACTTCGAGGTTATCTATTAGTACATGCTGCTGCGCCGAAGGCTGCCCGCGCAGGTGCATTACTCGAGACTTCCTTTTGCTTTTGAAGTGCTGTCGTTATCGAACGAGTGTTCAGCCGCGCTGTGCATACGGCGCATGTGTGCCCCCAGACGATTTGTTCCAACGGCAAAGAAATGTAACATGCCACTGTCGAACTCATCTAGAGCATGTACTACTGGTACCTCAGGCATCTAGACTCCAGCCTCGCTGGCCTCAAATGGAATCTCGACTCGACGACAGACTAGACGGCGGAAACTAGTGACCTGCAGTTGTACGCTATGGCGTGCGCTTATGTAGTAGTGCAGACAACCATTGACACGATTTACGGTCCGGATCGTGATCACCCGATTCTGGTCTGCAGGTGCAACGAAAAAGGTCATGCTTGTATAAAAATTGCGTTCGATAATCGTAAAAATCAAGCAGCGGAATACTTTTCGAGAGACAACTATCCGAAACCCAAAACCCAAGCGCCCTGCGCATGCGTAGAAACCCCAAACATCTATCTAAATCGCCGATCTTCTCCGAAACATCGTCGCCCGCACATTCTCAAATCTCTAGACCCATAATGGAACGGAAAAGGCGCGCGCTAGTCGTACATCGCGTTCACAAGTTCGTTCGTGGCGCGCCTGTTCACCCCACCTGACACCACCTCATCAGCTACTAAGCACGCAGCCACCAAATAAGCCTCAAGTTATTTTCCTTGGATCTCCTTTTCTCTTGATGAATACTCAAAATATCTCAGCAACGCCGAGGTGCTGCCTCGATCGCACCATGTTTGCGACGGAGGCGTTCATCGTCACATGGTGGCTCTCCTAGTTTGGCATGTTCTGCGAGGTTTGCATGGGCTGCAACTTGACGTGGCTCTGGCTGTTTGGTCTTTGAGCGCTGATGTTGCTTGCTTGGCTCAACCTGCAGAGACGGTCCATTGCGTGCGCCGCCAGCCTTGAGTCGAAACAGTGGTTGAACCCTCGAGGTTATGTTCTTGCTTCGGGATGCTATTCGTTGATACACGGCGAGTGTATGGCATGGTTTTTGAAATCTCCTCGGTTTCTGCGTCGGATGATCCAGAGGAATGTCTTCGGATTGTCGGAGCTGGAAGTGGATAGTATGGCGCATCATAAGGCCCTGGCAGAGGCTTGGGTGGAGCGATCCATGGATATACCGGTCCCAGGTCTGGTCTGAGAGTTTCTTGCTTTAACGATTGGAGATATCGATTCGGCTCTTTCTCCAAAGCTGGCGGAGTCGGAGGTGCATTCTTCTCGGGACTCGGACTCCGGTGTGCCATTCTTTTCTTTCTTCTCGTGATGAGGACTACTAATGATCGGACGACGGTAGTAAATACCGACAGCAGCAAGACAATCTTGAACAGGTGTCCAAATTCAGTCGTTATTGTCGAGCTTCCTATTCCGGGCAAATGCGTTGAGCTTGGGTGAGGAGGCATGAATAATGCAAAAGAACAAGAATGACCTCAAGGGCTTTGGTCTGGTGGAATCCGCATACGAGAGGATGGTTTGGTATCCTGCAGATATGCACGACTAAGAACCAGTCAGTGAGAAGAGGGGACAGGACGGCTTTCATAGAACCCAGATCGAAAGACGGGAGAACCGTTAGCATAAGCACTAGGATGTGAATCCCCCGGTAGATGTCAGCTAATAATAATCGTGTGATCCTGTAGGATTAGCCAGGGTATAAATAAGAATCTTGCGGGTCGGACGCCAGGACATATGCATCGATGTTGAGAACGAGCACGATCCCACTACGTATGCCTTCGAGGCACAGCATCAGGCCATGTCCGCCATTAGAGATCATTCCCGGATGCCCTCAGACAGTCATTGGAAGTAAGCTCGCATCTGGTGACGATACGGCGAAGTGAAGCGTAGGACTCGATCAAGACGCAACAGTTCGTAATGTTCAGCTGTGACGAATCGCGCCCTGGAAGCATCACAGCACGAGGCTGCTAGGGTAGGCATGGTTTAGTGGCAGTTTCAGCAGCTCGGCCAGTATCCTCAAGTCTTGGTACTGCGAACGAGGAGCATGTTCAGCTGAAGTGTGCAGTGGTGGCGTCGCATGTGGCGTTCGTAAACAGGGTGCACGGACTCTAACGTCCGAATCGGCAGGGAAGATCCGAGATCTGACCCTGGCTCCTCCGCGACAACGGCGAGCTGGCTTTCAAGCCCTTGACCAACTTTTCGCTCGGAGGTTAAGCCCGCCACTTGCAAATGTTGCGATCGAGAGTCAGGGAGTAAGGTCAGAAAGTCGTCTCGTGGCAGAGCCTAGTGGACCTACTCAGCTGCAACGCGAACGCCAACCGAACCCTTACCACCCCGATATGCGCCTAAGGACACATTAAGCACTGTCGGAAAGTGTACCCACAGATATCTAAGAGAGGAAAAATGGTACCATGAAAAATTAGCAACGAACGCGTCTATTCAAAGTATCCTCGAGCCGCCGTCCAAGCCTTTGGCGGGGTTATTGCCCTCTTGTGCGATTTCCCGCATCTACCGCCATGTGAGAGGCTGCATTACGCGAGTTTGGCTTGATGGCTTCTGTTCTTTCTATGTTTATCGATCCTGCGATCTGAAAATACTCCCCGAAAGAGCTGGATTTGCATATCACTAGCGGGAGTCAGGGCCGGCATCTCGATGCGTGATTCGTTGCGGTCAAGCCAATTCATTACACTTCAGACGGCATCTGCAAAGTTTGCCGGCTGTGTGTTCACACGATATCGGATGGGGATCGAAAGTTGGCTGATAGTAGCGAGTGGGCGGCGTCGAGATACCCCGGGGCGGCTTCTCTGAGCGAGCTCGATCTCGAGCAAGATCCAACCGGCGCCATTGAATGGAGAACCACACTCAAGCTACTCCTTCTCGACATATGCCTTGACGGCCTCTCCGAGCTGAACTCCTCTGCGATAGGCATTGCTCTTCTTACGCGGGTAAACTACTGACGCGAATCTCCGATCCAGGTACCACCTTCCACTCACAGCTGTTTCAGCGAAGCTTCACGACGCTGACGTCTCTCCAGATCGTGCCTAGATTCGGAATGATTTTCACCCCGCATACAACTACTCCTACGGTACGGACACGCCGTTCATAGGGCTGAAGTGACAGGCATCCAGACCTCAGACTAGTTTGCCGATCTTGCGGCTGAACACCAGGAACACCACCTCACTGGCGTACGCATAGATGAAACGCAGTACTTGAAGGCGACCACATCCACTCTCACCTTCCAGGCACTTCCACCTACCAGCTGTGAGGGAAAGCTCATTACGGCGATTCCGTTGCCACATCCCCACGTGACTTGCCTCCTACACTACGCTTTCCGAATTGGGCAAGTGGTTACATGATCTTTGCATCTTTAGTAGCGGCAAGGCCTTCGTAATATCAACATATCGAGCTGAAGTCACTGGCAGGACGACGTCGACGTGTCTAGGTTCAAAACATGCCGCGCGTTAGGCACGCGACTGAAGAGGACGCTGCTGCATGCACAGCCACGATGTCCTCCTAAGAGATATGCCACCCACCAATTAACCCTTCGTAAATTTAACGGCTGGTCTCTGATCACACGAGTATTTGCACACTATCGCGAAGTCTGCTAGAATCAGACGATCTGACAAGGGCTTGAGGTTTCTGCTCACCGGTGTCTTGCAGATCTGGAGCCATGTGGATGAAACGGTAGTGCTAGTGAGAGGTGCTGCGCCTCTTCAACTATCTTACGCCGGATCCAGACTTTTGAGAGGACGCTGATACAACGTTGTAGTTGCCACCGAGTGTTCGACTGCGCCTCTGAAGACTCTGCAGGCATCCAGATTGTGGGGGCAGGTTTCAAGTGTCCATGCGTGTGACAAGCAACAGACAAACAACACCGATACTCGAAGCGCGGGTGACCAGATCACTTCAAGGGCCTATATCGAAGCTAGACTCCTGGTTACTGTTGGTAAACATGGTCGTACGCTCGATGGTAACAAACGACAGTAGATCCTCGTTGCGGTCTAGGCTATCTTTCTACACTTCACTCTTTTTGAGTGTACCTGTCCTCCCAACTGTTCAAACGTCCGCCAAACCTAATCCTCCTGCCTTTTTCATTTCACTTATTCTCGTTTTTCTTCTTCCCTCCGGCTCCCGCTTCATGGGTACCCTTCGCTGAACGTGTTTATCCTTGTTTGGAGTAGGCTGAGGGTTCTCAATATGCTCTCGATGTCTGCCTCTGGCCGTTTCAAAAGATATCCTTTTCTACCATTCTTCTATTCTGCTATTGCTGCTGTTGGTTATAGTGCATCTATCCAACTCTGCTCTCAACAGCCTGTTGCGTCCTACTTCAACTCTCTTCAAGCTGGAAGATATTGCGCTGTTTCACACCAACCGGGTGTGATGACTGCCTCTGTTACAGTGAGCTATGTCACACACTAGACTTGAAGCAAAATTCCCATCACAGTGAAGGCATAGGTCGAACACAGCGCCTTCTCTATCAATAAGATACATCACTAGAATCTTATATCCCACAATTTGAATATCCGTTATGTCTTCACATCTAGAACTCATCCACACATCCCCTTCAATTCTCCATCGATAACATTGCCTTGCCATCTGCCTCCATAAATACCATATTCTCTCAGAACAAGTCCTATAATCTCCCTGACAACTACCTCATTACTAACCAAGACATCTACGTGTACAACAACCACACCAACCACAAACTCAAATGCGCTCCCGCTCCCCCTCAGTATCATCCTACCACACCGCCCACTCATCTCACTCCCGCTCCTACTCCCACTCCACACACTACACCACCGCCCAGTCCGTACGCTCATCATCCCAATACTACACTTCAACATTACGCCCTACACCCACATACTCACCCGCCCCCTCCCGTTCCACCTCGCAGTACTCCACCCCTCCACCAGCTCGACGCTTACTTCCCGCCCCAGCCCCAGCCCCAGCTCCGCAATCTACACTACGCTCCGCCTCACGCGCCACCCACTCCTCACACCACACCGCCCCTGTTCGGCCCCGCGCCCCCTCCCCACCACGACGAAACCGCTCCCCATCTCGCGCTTGGACGCGTCCGCGTCCTAGTGTAAGCGGTGTAGAGCCCCGAACAGGGCTTGTTCCGCTTATCGCGAGGACGGAGAAGGATTATAAGGAGAGGAGGGAGACGAATAAGGGGTCGAGGTTGGAGGTTATGAGGGGGAGTGATGGGGTGTGTTTTACTAGGAGGTTGAGGTAGGGGGGAAGTTGATGTTCAGTGGGTAGTGTGCGTGTATTGTTCAGGGTGAGTATATTATTAGGGAAGTGTTTAGGTTCTAGAGGGGAATTTTGGGGTGTTAGAGGATATTAAAGGGAACGGTATGGAAATACTAACCGCTATATTGAAATGCTTGTAATCTAAGCGTCAAACCTACGCGTGACTATGACGCCTGGTTTACCAAACACCCCTTCCCATCCCTAACGCCTGTCTAACACTCTCTCACAATTCTTATCCTCACTCCACCCTCAGCCGTCTAATCGCGCCACAAACCACATCCGGGCCCCTTAGCGGCCCCTCATCCCCACTCCCAGGACTCTTACTTCCCAGGACAACTTTATCCGGACCCGTAACCGTCTGTCCTTTCGCCTGGGCGAAGCCCGCGCTGCGCTCGTGAGCCGGGTTCGGGGAGTAGAATTCGTCGATGATGGGGTGGATCATGACGGTTTGTTTGGAGATGGTTAGGGTGCTGTTTGTGGGGACTGTTACCCAGTTGTCTGCGTAAGTTGAATTAGCATTGGCATACTCTAGGAAATTGAGAGTAGGAGGGGAAAGGAGGGCTTACCGCGTTCGAATGTAAGCGGTTCACTAGCAACGAGCACGATATCAGACCCTTTGTCTCTGCGCTCCATAACGTAGTTCCGGTCCTCGCTTATATTCTTCGCATTCTTCTCTTTCTCGCCTCTCAGCTCTTTCCAGCTCGTCCCGCTCGAGAAGAATAAACTCGCTGCTTCATCCGTCTTGCTGCTCACATACCGCGTGCACAACACGCTCTCTCCATCTGTGACTGCAAAATTGAGCAGACTCCTGCTATCTTCATTGCCCATACTGTGTTCCCCCACGACGTCTTTGATGAACCCGTTGATGCGCTGCACAGTCTTGAGGATCGCCTTGCGCAACACCGTATGTCCGAAGCCGCCGGGACCAGGCTCGCTATCGGGCGAGATACCTGCTTTGTCCAGGCAGTCCAGGAACAGTGCAAATGCCCATTCAGAGTCTGTGGATCCTTGGACGAGCGTGAACCACTGCTCATTCAGGCTCAGCGCGAGACGCCGCTTGATCTGCTTGAAGCAGCCTATCCCGCCATTGTGCATGAACATTAGGCTCTTATAGGAGAACGGGTGGCAATTGCTGTCTGACAGGTTGCCTTCGGTCGTAGCTCGAACGTGTGCGAAGATGAGGGAGGAGGTCGTTTTGGAAGCGATTCGCGACAGGTTGATGCAGTTCCACGCGGGGATTGTGGAGGTGAAGACACAGGGTTCTGGTCCGAGTCTGGGGGATGTGTAGTAGCCGATTCCGAAGCCATCGCCGTTATGAGGGCGGCGACGGTCCTGTATATCTTGTAAGTTGGGTGTGACTTGGGGTAGAGTAGAGAGTAGGAATTAAGAAGCTTCGGGCGGGAGGCGTACCAGACGGAGGCGTGAGTCGAATGACTGTGTGAGGATGGAGTGCGAGGGATTCAGGATCAGCTCTGAGAGGAGGATCTCATCTTTGCCCTTGTATACCTGGGTTTATTAACTGGATGCTCGGGAGTGACTCTTAAGAATGCATACCATGAATCTACACATCTTCGCGTCTATCTGACTCTATTGGAAGTTCAAATGATGTATTCATGCACAGAAAGACGGGTGCCGGGTTAGAACTTTGTGTAGCTAGCTGTATGAATGATTGCGGTGCGTTGGCTGGAAGATCAGGGCGGTGTGATTGCGATGATTGCGCCATCGGTCCAAGACATGGTGCCAGATATTACTGAAGTACAGACATTTCGCAGAAAATTGTGCAAGGAGCGTGAGAGGACGACGTATTCACAAGCATTCTGTTAGGGACATGCGACACGCGATCAGGAGCTGTAAAAGCCGTCAGAATTGTTCACCCCACGCGATGCGGCGGGCGTTAGTGGGCGGACCTGCGCCCGGCGGGGGGAATCTGTCAAGGGTGCGGGCGGTGGATGACGCACACGCGTGCCCCAAACTAGCTGCAAACCACGGTCAATCACATGTCGTGTATTGCAAACATAAAGGCATAGTCTTTAACACCGATTATTCGGTAATGGATTCAGCTACTGGCTGGTACGAGTGTGAGTGCGTGACACACGCTTTCCACACACCTTTATAAGACCTCCGCCTTCCAGACAACCAGCCCAATCCTATCCATTCTGGTTCCTCGAAGAGAGAACTGGAGCAGAAGGCCAAACACGCAACGCCGGGGATATGATGCGGATAATAGAAACTGAAGGGGTTACATGACGGTGTATCATTGAAGGCTCGTGAAAACGTGTTTAAGGGGTGGCTCGACAAAAGAACCAAGGAAGATGATGGGGGTATTGCGAAGGAAAGTGAAATCCTCGCAGCGCGAGCAATCGTTACATTTCCAAGGGCCATGTATCAAATCGTGTACCGAAGACGGTTTTCCAATTGGGCTGTACGGTGATGGCGGACGGGTCGGCCAGGCTCTTTCGGCTGGAATGTGTGTGAAAGTAGTCACTGCTCTGTAGCAGCGCATAGCTCAACAACTGGCAACATGTACTTGGGACTCACTCCGCTTACATGTCCATCGAGTCACCCCCGTTGGCAAAGTTGAAGTTCTGTTGTTGTTGCTGAGTGTTACCAGCGCCGAAGCCGAAGTGGCCCTCCTGGTTGACTTGGGGACCGCCCTCGCCCATGTTTTCTGCCTCACCCTCCTCATCCGAGAAGTACTTCTCGATGATGTTGTACGCCTTCATGTAGATCTCCTCGTTGGCGTTGTTCTGGCACTCGTGAATCTTCTCCATGCCGCCGACTTCCTCGATGAAGAGGGCGTAGCGGTTGATAGGCTCGCCATTGGCACCACCCTCGCTGGCCTCCTTGTCCATCTCGCCAACCTTGAGAATGTTCTCGAGACCGTCAAGAGCGACCTGGATAATCTTGTTGTCAGGGCAGGCAAGCAAGTCGCAAAGCGGCTTGATGCAACCGCTCTGGACCAGGTAGCGAATCTGCTCTGGCTTCTGCAGACCACCGGAGGTGGCGTTGGAAATAGCCCAGCAGGCCTCCTTTCGTGTCTTGAAGTCGCCGTTCTGGAGGAGGTGAATCAGAGGAGGGATGATGTTGGCGTCAATGACGGCCTGGATCTGCGTGGAGTTGCCGGCGGTGACATTGGAGATGGTCCAGCAGGCCTCCTTGCGGATGCCGTCCTTGGTGGAGCTCAGCAGCGAAAGCAGAGCAGGGAGCGAGCCGCAGTTGATGATGACCTGTGTCTGGACGTCGTCGCCAGTAACGATGTTTCCGACAGATCGGAGAGCGGGCGTCTGGACGGATGTCGAGGCGTGCATCAGCAGCTCTACCAGTCGGCGGGGAATGCCCGCCTCAATGACGGCCTGGATCTTGTCGTTGGAGCCATCGGAGAGATACGAGATGGCCCAGCACGCGTCGATGAGGACCTCGTCGTCGAGCGAGTACACGAGCTTGGCGAGGACGGGGAGGGCGGGCTGGATCTGCTGGATAATTAGTACGGGTGACGATGAGGGGGGTGGGAGACTACTCACAGTCTGCCAGTCTGGCTGCGGCGTCTTGCCACGGCAGAAGTTGCTTAGTGTCCAGGTGGCATTCCTCAGCATGCTCAGCTTGCGGCTGTCGCCCAGCAGAGCGAGCAGCGGGCGGAGGGCACCAGCCTGCAGCACAAAGTCGCGGCACGCGGGGCTGTCACCGGCGATGTTACCCAGGGCCCATACGGCCTGCTCCCGCACGTCTGGCTCGTGGCTGCTGAGCAACTCGACAAAAATGGGCACCGCGCCCGCCTCGATGACGACCTGTGTCTGCTGCGCCGAGCCCGAGGCGATGTTGGTGAGGGCCCATGCCGCCTCGAACTGCACCAGCGTGTGTGGGGAGCGCAGGAACTCGACGAACCGGCTCACGACGCCCGTCTCGATTACGCGCTCAATGGGGGGGTTGCGCTCCTTGGACAGCAGCTTGCGGAACTTGGTCGTTGCCTGGATCTGCTCGTCAATCTGTTCGGAGAAGACGCCTTTGACCATCTGGGGGAGCTCTTCGTTGAGCTAGCGCATTATGTCAGCCTCGTCTTCTTTATGTGACGCCGTCCAAGGGCAAAGGGCAAAGGGCAACATGGTGGGGTACTATGCTACGCACCTGGCTCTCGATGTTGCCGCCCTCATCGTCGCTGTCGGGCGCCGCACCGAGCGAGGCGCCCGGCTGGTCCCGTCCAGAGATGCCACGACGCTTTGCGAGGTTCTCCTCGCGCTTCGCCCGGCGGATCTCCACCTGCTGCTCCTCGCGGCGGCGGCGGAGTTCGTCCGGCTTGAAGGCGCTCTTCGCCTTGAACGTCGTGCGGCGATGCTCGGGGATGTACTTGTCAGCCATGTCTGCGGCGACTCTGGTTGAATATGGGGGGGTGGAGAGGCTGGGAGAGGGAGGGAGCAGTGTTTGTTTGCGGAGGGGATTTATCTTTCTGAGGGGGGTTGTGAAAAGGCGGAAGCGGCAAAGCGTACGGAGCTAGCGTATGTTAGCCTTAGCAGCCTTGGCTCGAGCGCGTCCCAGTGCTCCAGCTACCAGTCCAGTCAACCTCTCCCCGCGTGTGGGATGATATACTCACATCGTTTGGCGCAGCTGCAGCGTTTCTGGGAGTGTTGATTGCACAGACAAAGCTGAGGTCATAATCTCACCTGACCTGCGTAAATTACAACCCAGTCGTTCATCGCTCGTGTTACGCTAACCACATTGAGCCAGTTCCAGTCCCAATGCCACTGCCACTGCCACCCGGCTTTACGGCCATCAAGGATGCGGCAAGCGACGGCGCGTTTGTCTCTTTAATCGGAGTCGTAGTCAGCGTCGAAGATCCTCGGCCAACCAAGGGGACAGACTGGGTTCTGAACTTTGGTATTCAGGATGAGTTCGGCACGGGCTTGGTTGGCAGTTCTACCAGCATCAATTGCCGCGTATTCTGGCCAAAAGACAAGCTCCCCAAGATATCTGGTCCAGGAGATATTGCTATCCTACGCAAATTCAAGCTGAATGTCTGGAACATGCGCTTTGACTGTGTTGGTCATGCCAGGTCAGGGTCTGGAGTCTTGATATTTCCAGCGAGCAAGATACCAGTTCCAGAGCTTAGTCAAGCCTATCAGGTCGGCAGTCAACGTCTTCCTTATAATGCCACGTTTGGAACGAGAGACCCCACAGTCCCAGAGCAGATGGAAGTCATACGCCTGAAACAGGCGGCATCTGGCTCGGTCAAGCAAGTGCAGCAGCATGCTGCGACTGTCTCATTCAAGGCCCCACCACCAGACAAGCTGTCATTGATCAAAGACCTTGACTTTAGCCGATTCTATGACGTCCGAGTGCAAGTCGTGAATACCTATTACTCGCTCAACGGCACGTTCGAACTGAAGGTAACCGATTATACAGAGAACAAGAACTTGTTCTACTACGCGGATCCGGCGGGAGAGGATGCCTACATGGTCACGAACAAGAACTGGACAGGACCGTATGGCCAGTTGACTCTCAGTGTCATCCTTTACGGAAACAATGTGATCTGGGTAAAACAGAATGTCTCTGTCGGTGATTTCATTTACCTTAAAAACATGCGCACGAAGATGTCGCCTGCCAACATGCTAGAAGGCGTCATCCACGAGGACAGAGAACGACCCAATCAGGTCGACGTACGCAAGTTGATCAAGCAATCAGATATCGGGGAGATCAATAAAAGAAGGGAGGCTTATGAAAGGCAACGGGGCACCAAGTCGGCCCTGCAGGTCCTACAGGATGTCCCTAACAACTTACCTGAAAAGCCTGCATCAAAGAAAGCACTAAAGAAGCAGCGACAGCAGGAGCAGCGGGAACAAAAAGAGGCGGAACTGAAAGAACTAGAAGAGAAAGCAGAAGGATGGGAAGTAGCGCGCAGTGGCGTCAATAAGAACAGTAGGGTCCCTTCAAAAGCACCGAGTTACTGGGCTAATACCATACAGTCCGTGCTGCCTTTCCCGAGATAAAGCTCTCCACGATCTCCGAGATTCTTTACACACCCCATCTACAGATGCGAAGCCCGAAATATCACGACTATAAACTCCCGTTCGTCAACGCCAAACATCGAGCTCGTGTTAGAGTCATTGATGTCTTTCCCCCAGAGCTTGAGCTCTTCGCACACTCTGTGAACGACCCGAAATGGAACAAAAGGCCGAAGAAGAAGGACCCGAGCAACGGCCACAGCAGGGAGCGTTGGGAGTGGGGTTTCGTTCTTCTTCTCGAAGACGCCAACGTACCTCCCAACACAGTGTCCGAGAAGCTGCGCGTCGTTGTAGGAAACGATGTCGGCCAAGGTCTCTTGAATCTGAATGCGGTGGAGTAAGATTGCCTGTTTCTAAGCAGGCAGCCTCGCTAACAAGTCTGTAGTCTCAAAAACAGTCCACGAATACTCAGCCAGCTTGAGCAAAAACTTTTCATTCTCTGGGGCAATCTGCTCGAGTTGAAGACCGAGTTGAGAGATCGAGGCTCAGACCTACCCCTCCCGCCCGGGGACAATCGATTGCAAAACAAACCTTTCGATTGCTGCATCGAGGAATACGGCCATGAAGTGCCCATCACGGATGCGAATCCTTTTGGGTACCAGCGCATGCATAGGCTCGCACAAACGCATATCGGAACCTAGAGAGACGGTCAGCGAACGCGGTTAACGAGAACTGGCTGTTAGTGGATGAGTATATTAGTTATTGGAGTTTCTAGAGCACAGAGGCATGTATTGGTAAGCTGGATTTGCATGATACCCCACAGTTACCCCAAGAAATTTAAAGTTGAAGTTCCATTGCAGCGAGCACGCACACCTAGGTTAGCGACATATGCAAGGCACCCGTCTAGCGTAACGTTCGGAAGCAACCTCCACACTCGATGCTATCCCGACTTCGTATTGAGAATTAATATCTTCAAAAGGAAATAGTTTCGTACAAAGCACGCCTGTTGGAAAAACTCTTTTCACAAACAGCGATCTGACAGACTCACCACTCGGCCAATTAGCGGAACAACTCAGAAGCAAACCAAACACCTAAGCCCCAGAATTGCAGCATAAAAATTATGCTGACTCGATTCAGCATTCAGTCCTGGGTGCAGCTTCCCAATACCTCATATTGCGTGCGTTGATGAGCGAACCCCTAAAATGGCGTTACTCCCCGGATTGCGTGATACGACGTGCTCGTCCCAGCATGTCACCGCGCTGTACAAAGAGCGAACCCCAACATTTACTTTTACTAAAACCCAACCAACCATTTCATTCGAAAAGGTCATTCAAACGCACAAATACCTGAGGTATTACTACCAACTTATCCTATCAGCCGAATTAGGAAGGAAAAAAGAGCTGGGTGTGAGCGGTTAGTTGGGCGAGACTGGCTGCAACGTTGCGGTACAAATAGGTACATGTTCGGAAGAGTTTGAGGGTACATTCTGAGGTCGGAGGTACTTTCATCATGGCGCCAGGACGAGACATCGCACTGCTTCAGAGCAAAGACGTCACCACTACCACAGCCAGTATACCCATCGCCTGCCAACCGTCAAAAACTGGACCAGAAATCAGCATAACTGAGCTCCCCCCAACACCACCCGAACTCAACCAGCACCTCCAGCTTCCTCTCCAAAGCATACTCGTTCTCGACCCGGCCTTGATAACCCAAGAATTCGACCTCCTCCGTTTCGAAGCCGCGGCCTTCGATCAACTCCCCACCAGTCTCACCACCTCAGATCCAGACTCCACACCAGACTCAGACCCGGATTTCCCCATCAACCATACCTCAACCAAATCCTCACCCTCCTCCACATCCCTAATATCCTCCCCCTACAACACCCCCGGGCACTACCTCTCTCTCCCCGCCCTCCCCCCCTCCTCCCTCCTCTTCGCCCTCGCCCTCACCGCCCTCAAACCCATTCGCTCCGACTACGCCACCGCGCCCTACCCATCCGCGCTCAACTTCCCGCGCGTGCTCTCCGTGCTGCGGGACCTCTGCGCACAATCCAACTACCCATGGCGCGAAACAAGTTTCTACGTCGTCGTTTTCCGGTCAAAACTGAAAGACGGTATCGATAACGACTGGTTGTATAAGCTCGACTACGAGAGCCATGCCGAGGCGTGCGAGAGTGGGGGGTTGTTGAAGTATTGGTTTGGGAAGAGCGATGCGGAGAGGAGGAATTTGGCGACTTGTGAGTTATTTTTACCGATCTAGCTGCGGGGGTAATTAATTTTGGTTTGAAGGTTTCTGGCACTCTCGCGCCGACGCGTATCAGGGTGGACTGGGCCCGTGGCATAAGAAAGCGCGGGCGGCGGGGAGGGAGTTGTATGAACGGATTGTGTTTAGTACGCATCGGTTTACGGTGTTGGATGGTGCGGAGGAGTACAGGTTTGAGGAGTGGGTGGAGTAAGTGTGTGAGGGATGGAGGGTGTGTAAGGCATAGCGACCCGAAAAAGACGGCTCATTGTTTGCATGGCACTATAGAGGAGAATTGTTGGAGAAGCATCATGTCGACCACCCAAATGGTGGAATGGCGAAGCGAGTTTTACGCGATCATGGGATGGAGTTCAGTTCAAGGTAGACGGGTTATCGAGTCGATGAAAATGAGGATAAGGCGTAAATAGATCATTAAAGCATGACAATGATTAGCACAGTCATAGGCGAAGAGATATATGCATTGCATATTCGATGAGGTGATAGGAAAGAAAGTCTCGGATATACACAAAGAGCGGATCCCTATATTTCGAAAGCGAATGAGCATTCAGTAAGAAATCCCTGCGTCTGCATATCCAAATAGAAAAGACCTCCATATCCGAAAGGCTGGAAAGGGTATTCAGAACGCCCACTCAAACGGAGGCCGCATCCAGAAAACAGACTCCAATTCGCCAGAAGTCCACTCCAGACCCCATGCGCCTTTAGGAATACAGTAACCCGCAAGCCTCCGCACCTTCCATCCCCAACTCAGTCGCCCCTCAGCGTCGCCTTCCCCACCCATTCTGATAGTCGTTCCTCGCCTCCACCGCAAACTCGACTTGCTCCTTGTACAACCTATACAACTTCCGAATCTCCCCGTCGGCCTCCATGCCATCCACAATCTTATGCGCAGCCTTCAGCCTCTTCTTATCACTCCACTTGTCCCTCTTGACCAGTTTCTCCGCCGTTAAATGACCCTCACGTGCGAGGTATTCTTTGACCCACTGATAGAGATGATAGCGCCAGTGGTGCAGCGTATGGGCGACTTGAGCGTTGGCCTTGCATGTTGAGCCGAGTGGGAAGCGGTGTGCTTCGGGAGGTAGACGTTCGCCTTGGGCGTTATAGGCTGGTTTCTCGCCGTTGAGGAGCTCTTCTGAGTCTGCGGATAGTTCGGAGTCGGTGTCTGAATCAGAGTCAGAGTCGGAATCGTTTCCAAGAGGCTCCAATGTCTCCGCATCGTATGGCTGTCCCGTAAGCATCAGCTCGAAAGTGGCAGTGTGATTAGTCCGGTTGCATGCCTCGCAATGGGGCGACATCACTTCTCTTCTACCTAAACCAATCTCATCGAGCATTAGATCTGGTCTGGCTCGAATAGCTCGCGTGAAGTCAGGAGTCCAAACGGATGATGTGAATTTCGAGCCGGCAAGTCCTTTGACTTCGTCGTCTAACTTGCGGAAAGTGATTGTGTAGATGTTCTTCGTGGAGTTGAACGCAGGATGAATCTTCTTCATGACCATCCATTCGACCGCGTGTTTGAACAAATCTTTCGATTTGGCACGCGATAAGCCGGCCACGAGGCGCAGTTCGTCGAGGTCTGCCGTCACTGAGGGTTCGCCGATGATGGCGTCTGCGTCGTCGTCTATGAAGCCTTCATCATCGCCGTCTTCTTGAAACATATCCAAGATGTTCGCTTCGCGATCACCTCCTTCATCATCTTCTTCGGCATCGTCAATGGGATCGAGTATTTCCAGATCGCTATCCCGTTCCTCTTTGATGACCTCGAGCTCAGAGTCGGATTCGGAATCCACCACGACAGGCTTCTTGCGGCTCGGGGTTGCGGAGGACGAAGGTTCGTTGCCAGCTCGCCGCTTCTTGAGGGCCTCTAATGCCCTTTGCCGCTCATTCTTCGGTTTCTCGTGCGTACTCCTCAGTCTGCCTCGATCTGGCAGTGGAGATGATCTGAGGAACGCGAGATCCTCCTTGAGATCGTCTTCTTCGCCATCGTTCTGATCATTTCCGCTATCATTGTTATCGTCCAGATCTTCCTCGTCTAGCGCGGAATCTCCCCTAATAACTCTACGTCTCTTGCTCCGAGGTGGCGATGGCTCTTCTTCTTCGTTATCCGACGGAGACTGCCTTCTAGCGATTCTCCTCCTTGTACTCCGAGGTGGGGTCGGTTCCTCTTCTTCGTGATCCGATGGGGATGGCCTTCTAGCAATGCGCCTGCGTGTACTCTGAGGTGGAGTTGGCTCCTCTACCTCCTCATCTGAAGTAGATTGCCGCCTAACCGCCCTACGCCTCGTGCTCGGTGGTGGAGTCTGCTCTTCCACTTCTGGTGTATCCTCTTTCCTAGTTCTCCGACGTTTGCTAGGCAGCCTTAACTCTTCGTCCTCTTCGCCTAAGCTCACAACCTTTGCCGCGGACCGCCTTTGCCGTTTTGTAGGGAGCACCGTAACGACTGCTTCGTCCTCGGGTTCGGGGCTGTCCTGCGCACGTCGCCGCTTGCGAGTTGCAGGTTTTGCCTTTACTTGCTCTTCTTTCTCTGTTTCCTCGCTCTGAGAGCTACCCATATCCACACCGGAGCCACCAAACATGCCAAGCGGTGTATTTTCGATAGGCATGCCCAACCGCATGCCTCGGTCTGTCTCGGCTTGCAGCTCATCCTCGCTGGATGAGTAGATTGCCGCATTCTTCGAGGCTTTTTGAGGCGTTTTTCCCGCAGCGTTCGCAGGTTTCGACGGCGACGCCCCCATGGCTGCTGAGGTTGAAGGTTTGGAGGACGACGAAGGTTTTGCAGCCGACGAAAAGTTAATCTTTGTCTGTCGTTTGCGCTCTCGCGCTCTTTTAGGTGCCATAGTTGCTGTCAATGCGCCAAACTCTTGTTCACCGCGCGTCTCTCACTGTCTTAAGCTCCGCTTCGCTTATCCAGGCCTCCGTCGCGTCCGGTCACGCGCACTGGAAGACTTCACAATGTTTTCCCCAAGCGCGACAAGGCTAAAACTGTGTTTATGAAATGTGAGATTACAAGAGGAATATAGGTGTCCTCCAAAAGCAGGTGAGAGGATGGTGATAGTGACAGACGGTTTAAAGCGGGGCGAAAGATCTCGAGCGAAGCGCGAAAGCACGTGCGCCTCGTCATGGTTTCCGGCACACCACTATCATGCAACGTTGATGCATAGATACATTCAATTGAGACCAAAACATGGTGAATCCATACGAAGCCACTATCATGAGATACCACTTGGCCTGAAAAGAGCTTTTACACGTAGTGCAAGGCTGAAGTTTGATCAATCTACATTAAAATCTATATCATTCCAAAAGGAATATCTACCATGTTCATTCTATATACATAACGCTCAGAGAAGCAGATATTCAGCTCATGCTAAGGTGGTATCGTCTACCCCTAAACCTTCTGAGCCTCTTCACTGTCGTTCACACCAAGTTTCGTAACACCATTAGCCAGCGCAACATCGTCTTTGTCTGCTGTTCCATTGGCCTCGTTGACCGCCGTACCATGGCCGTTGCTGATCTCTGGAACGCTCGCAGTCCCATTTGCAACATCCTCCTGGGCAGTCGCACCTCCACCAATGCTACCCTCCTCTCCACCCCAAAGGTATATCTCACTCTCTCCGACCAGCTTCCCACCCTTCTCCCACCGCGCTTTCCTTTGCTGTCTCCTCTCTGTCGAAATCTTCTCAAGAGCAGGCCAGTAGATCGAGTGGTCGTATTTGAAATCGACGTCACCACCGGAGACCGTCATGAGTTGCGAGGACGGGACGTGGTTAGGGAGAGGCTCGTTGTGCTTTATCTTGGACTTGGTGACGGGGTCGATGAAGGGGTTTACGAGGCGGAGGAAGGCAGTTACGTACCAGGGCACTATCATTGAAAGTTAGCATACGTAGAACCGGGTACGCAAAATGTCGACCTACAGTGCGTGAGCAGCGCCCTCCCCAATCGCTCGGGGTAGTGGTTCTGCAGGATATCAAGCACCTGCTTCGCCATGCCCAAGCTCGGTGTGCCACCCGCCCCAGTATTCCTGAAGTCGATCAACAAGGCCAGGCTCTCCTGCCCTGGCGGGTGTAGATCAATGGTGCGCTCTAGCATGTACACCAAATGCTCCACTCTCTTCGGAGTCTCCTTGGTATTCTGGTTCTGCGGCAGCAGGTACAGACATGGCCTGCCCTCCTTGTCGAAACCTAGAAGGACCTGTTTGCCTGTTGCGTTCTCCTCGGAAATGTACTCTGCGGTAAATCGATCAGTGCCGTATTCACGGCGCCATACCAGTGTTGAGCGGAGTCGAGTAGCTGCATGCTGGAGATTCCACTTTGTGGCGCGCAGGTAGCGGAGCAGACATTCACGGGTGAGCCACATGCGCTCATCGTCTGATAGGGGCGTCGACTCGGCATTCTTTGCGGAAGTAGTGGGAAGAGATTCCCAAGAGCGGACGTCGGCTAGGAGCTGGTCGTATTTGGTTTGTTGGTCTGCAGTCAAGGCTGGGGGAGCAGCAGGTGTGCATCCTGGTGCTGGATCCGCAAAGGGGCCAATTGCCGACATGTCGACGAGATTGAGGGGAGATATAGGGTATCTGACTAGGATAGAGGAGCTGAGTTCTATATGATAAGGAAAAAGGAGCCCTGGATGGCGGTGTTTGTGAGCATCAGCAACCAAGATAACTTTTGGGAAGATGCTGGGCCTGGTCCCTGCATGCATGACGATTCCCGCTAGACCAGCCGCATGCTAGCGCAACCACTTTAGCATTGACGCGCGACGCGTCTTCCACACGCGCAAAACCACGATCACAAGACACTGCTTCTCGTGCCTCATATTTCCAAACACACAATGGACGACGCAACGACTGAACTAACAGAGCGTTTCGAGCGCTACTGCGACACCAAAGACCATGAACTGCCCGCTGAAGTTCTCACCGAACTGCAGTCCATGTTAAACCTGTACTCGATATCGCCCGAAGAGCTGGACTTCAAATGGCAGGCGTACAATATGAAGATGGGTGGGGAGGAGAACAAGATGGATCTTAAGACGGCGCGAGACTTCAAGAAGACTATTCAGGATGCGTTGGAGCGGGAGAGCAGAGGGAAAGCACAACAGAGAAATGATGTCAAGCGGGGCCAGCCAACACCGAGAGCGAAGGGTGGGGATATGTATGATATGTATGTTCTATGAATCAAACGATCTCAATACACTAGCTAATGCATGTAGGCTGGAAGGAATGGTCCCCAATACACCACGCCCAAGTGCGCTGAACGGCGTCAATGGCAGTACTGTGAAGCGCAAGTCAAACTTCCAGACACCAGGAAGCAAAGCAAGCAAACCTCATGAGATGAGCTCACCGGGTGGAGTCTTGACACCAAAGAGCGAGACTCCAAGTGGACCGTACGTCAATTCTACTCATCCTGTGCACTCATTCTGACAACCTGTAGTGTCTTTGACTTTGCTTCTCGTGCAAACGCCAACGATATCACCGAGCAGTTTATGAGCACTGAAATTGCCATCCCCGAACCACCCTCCGAAGAACCAAAAGAACCCCGCATAAAGCTAAAGGCCAACACGGACATGTCCAAGTTCTCATACCGTACCATGACAATGAAATTATCGGAAGCGTCTGAGGTTCTTGACGACAGGATTGACGAGTTTCGGGAACTCGTTAGAGAATCAATGGCCCTGGACGACAGCTCGTTTGGAAATCCCAACTACCAATCTCCGAGCGAAATCATAGCTGTGGGACGGATAGCGAGCGATACTACCGAAGGCAAATTGAACACTGCAACCCTGGTTCTGGAAGGCTCAAGAAGATATGGCTCTGGTCGCCGCATACCTCTGAACGTTGAAGGATTATCCTCATACAACTTCTTCCCCGGCCAAATCGTTGCTCTACGCGGCACAAACGCATCAGGCGACTCCTTTGTAGTCTCCGAAGTCCTCTCACTGCCTCTGCTAAACCAACCAGCCACGAAGCCCGACGAACTTGACGCAATCAACGCACGATACCTCGACACCCCAGACTCCGATCCAGAGAACGTTCGCCCGTTGACTATGATGATCGCCTCCGGTCCTTACACAACAGACCAGAATCTCGACTTCTCGCCCCTGCACACATTCCTCGACAACGCCGCCGAAGCCTATGCAGATGCCATCATCCTCGTCGGCCCCTTCCTCGACGCAGAGCACCCTCAGATCCGCTCAGGAGACTTCGATGCCCCACCCAACGCTTCACCCGACCAAGCCACCATGAGCGATCTCTTCCGCTACCACATCTCCTCCGCTCTACAAACCTTCAACAAGCGCGTACCAACATGTAACATCCTGCTCGTGCCCAGCCTCCGCGACGCACATCACCACCACGCCGCCTTCCCACAAGACAAATACATCAAGAAGGAGCTAGGTCTCGGCGCGGCAGGCAAAATGGTACATTGCGTGACGAATCCGATGACAGTGAGCATGAACGAGATTACAGTAGGCATGTCGAGTATTGATATCCTCGACATACTGAGGAGAGAGGAACTAGTCGGCGGCAAAGCTCGTGCAACTAACATCTACGAGCGCTGCGCACGCAATGTGATTGAGCAGCGGAACTTCCTGCCCGTGTTCCCGCCTACGGGCAGGGAGAAACAACTGCCCCCGGCGCCGGTAGAAGCCAAGATCTTCAAGAACGGTGACGCGAACGGGGCAGTGAAGACCGAGCAAAAGGAAGGCGAGGAAGTACAGGAAGAAGAAGAAGAGCAGACACCAAGTCCTTTCCTCCCGCTAGGAACTATGCTCGATACTAGCTATCTCAAACTGGGTGAGATGCTCAATGTTCGGCCGAATATTCTCATCACACCTAGTGTCCTGCAGGGAACGGTGAAGGTAAGTCAAGTCACCAAAGCCTTTGTCCTATACAGTTCTCCCTCATTTTAGTACTCCCCGAAACAACCTCAATATACTGACACACCAACAACAGGTCGTCGACTCTGTCATAGTAATCAATCCAGGCACACTCGCCAAGCGCCGCGCTGCGGGAACATACGCGCGCGTTATCGTGCAACCTGCTGTTGTCAGCGAGGCGGAAAGGGAGAAGGGGCTTGCGGTTGGGCATAGGCTTTGGGAGAGGACGAGAGTGGATATCGTTAGGATCTAGGAAACGCATATAGAGAGTGGGGCAAGTTATAGGGTGGCATTGAGGGTGTTTTGGCGTAGCGGGTTATACGTTATGGAGGGTTGGAAGGTGGTTACAAAGAGTGCTGTATGACCGTATTGTATGTCCTTGCTTTGGAAGTTTGTCCATAATCGCAGGTCGTCACGCTGATGATGAGCTGTGTTCGAAGCAACACACATGACTCCGTTCGCTGTATCGTTCGTGGTCCTCCATGCTGTGGATACAGCCTGACAACGCTCCATTTCGAATCGTGGGCCTGCCATGTCAGTAATCAACCCTCGCACATCACTTCTATCCCGTATAACCAATCCTGCATCAAGCAACACCACATGTCGTGAACTCAGTTTTGATTTTTGGTTATCAAAGCCAGACACGTTCCCCCAACCATGAATATAAGGAAACGATCCCTAGAAAAGCCATGCAGAACCATCTCCCCGTCCTGAACACTCTCTCCACACCCTCATCTCAAATCGATGGTTGTTCGGGTAAGAGTCGAGTCGATTCGTATCGTCAGGTAATCATCGCGTCACACCGTTGCGCCTCCTCTACTCCGGCCGTTGAATCGTGGGGAATTTATCGGTGCTGTAATATTGTTAGCATGTCCGTTTTGGGAGACTTAAAATTGCGTTCTCGGCTGTGCTTCGGTTCATGCGGAGATTGTGCGTTGTGTGTGGGCTGAAGGCTGTTGTTGATTGGAGTATCGTACCTTGACGAAACCAATGTCGGCGCTCTTCTCGCGGAAGCACTGACGGCAGATGTTGAGGCCGTACTTGCGGATCAGACCAGCAGGGTGGGTGCAGACGCGGCTGTGAAAAATGTGTCAGTAGTCGTTTCTATATTCCATATCCATTTGGCCTCTCTGCGCGCAATTGTCCTTCCTCCATCTTCCAAACGCCGGGCGACAATAAAGGCAATTTTGTAAATTGTAAAGACGTACCACTCGCGGGAGCCCTTGCCGTAGGTCCTAGGACGCGAATACCAGACCGACTCGTGAGACATGTTGTGTGGTTTGAGGTTGGGGTTTGCGGTGTCGCTACTGTCCCAGGATGTCAGTATTCCAGTGCTGAAAAATTCTCTGTGATATCCGAGGTGGCTACTGACAGTATTGACTGGTCGTCGGCGGTGTCGTTGGTCGTACGTTGGCGCTGTCGTTCACGATGTCGAAGTTGCGGCGGCGAGATTCAATATTGAACCGGGCGATCCTCGGGTGCGGGCTAAGCGAGGGTCCGTGCGCCTTGGACTTTTGCTAGCTTGGACAGCTGAGCTCCGCCAAGGCGTGCTGCCATCCACACCAGTTCTGAACTTACCATATACGGAAGTATCACTGCGCACGGTCCCTAAGGCCTCACAGTTTTCACTCAGAGTCTGCTGCAATCGACGGTGCCCTGCTACTTGCCTAATTAGGTAACTTCAACTTTTCGCGCTAAAACCCCCACCCTCAGCTGCCAAACGTGCGGGTCTGGTGCCAATGGTCTTGCTGCTTGAGATAATATCCAACACTCACTCTAGATGGATGGTAGAGATATTATGACACATGATTCTAGTCGCACCAATATGCACAGCAAAGAAATTCATCCAAAAAAATCAAAGTAGTTCAACAACGCCTAAGTCGTCAAGCTTTTCACAAGCTGGTATCCATCGTAAAGATCGTAAGGTTGTTGTTGAAACTCCAAAGTGATCGCATCCCAGGCTCAACACCCCATAACATCCGTCAAATATATACACTTAATGAGAGAGAAAGGCAATATATACAAGTCACCCCATCATCGTAGTCTATCGTTTCGACTCATTACCTTACCACGCCAGAGCTCTCCTCCTCCGAGTCGTCGCCGTACCCAGCCTCGACGGACTCTCACCCTTGAGATCAGATACACACTTCAAGTTATTCGGTCTAGCCGTGCTCCTCGCGCTATACGTCCACTTACCCTCCCCACCATTCTTCGACATAGTTAGACGTGTGTTGCCATTGAGAACAAGCGTCATGCCCTTGTTGTCGCCATTTTTAACATTAGAGCTACACGTTACACCGATAGTACCAGATTGGCGAGATTCCCAGCTATATGTGTCCATGGTGACACTGTCGGCAACTGTAGGATTGACTTTGACAGTGATGTTTGCCTTGCTGAAGTTCGTGGCGTTGGACTTCAAACTAACTGTGAGCTGAAAGACGAAGGACGTCTCGGTGGTTACCTTAGGCGCGACAAAGGTAGCTTTGGGGGAGTTGGCGTTCGTGATGCTGACTGATGGCGAGGAAGGCGATGTCTTGGTCCAGTTGAAGTTCAAGTCGTTGTCGCTGAGACCTTGGGCTTTGTTGGAGCCGGAGAGCAACACTTGAATGCCGACGCGCTGGGCGGACGTAATGCCTGCGATGGAAGCCTCTGGCTGCGTTTGCGGCGCGTCAGGATTGGGTGTAGACGAAGCAGTAGGTGTTGCGCTTGGATCTAGGATGTCGCCGGGCTGGCACGTCTTTGATGGAGCAGGTGGGTTAGACCCGGGGAAGGGGCTTAGCGGACCGTATTGCTTGCCGTCGAGGACATCACCTTGGACGAGGCCGCGAATGTCGGTAAATTTGAAGGGTGGCGGGTTGGTACCTGGAGTATCGACCTCAGGGAAGATCCACTCGCTAACAGCCTGAACGTATTGGCCAGCTTGAATGCCATCCTTAGTTGCTATGACTGGCGTATTGGTAGTGATGCGGTATTCGCGAGTGAAGGGCGCCTGCGCGGGTGAGGCAATACGAGCTTCCCACTTGCAGCGGGTCTCCTGCCTGGGAGTGGCAGTGCCGATAGATCGATAGGTCTCCTTTCCTGTGCAAGCGTCGACTTCGATAGCGCTAATTGTGACTGAGGAGCCGGCGCAGCTTGAGAGATATCCTACAACGCGAATGTCCGCGACCTCAACATTGCCTGCGGTGTCCGGCACACCAACGAGGAAAGATTCGACGCGAATGTAGTTAGGAACGTCGTCTCCCGCTTGGGTAGTGATGTGTAGATTTATGCAAACAATGGATGACGCGAGAATCTCACCAGTTCCCACCCTAATCCCACTATACTCAATGAAGTCACCGACTTTGAACGGGACCATGCTAAGCGGGTCAGGAGGGCTGAAGGCCTGGGCATTAGGACGGTTTGTGCCTTTGCACTTGTCGGTATTTCCAGAGTACGGAATGCACATTGGGAACCCAGAGAACGAAGTGACAGAAGGATTAGCCGTGTCGGCGATAAAGTGCTTCTTCGCGTCGGTTTGGGGACCGAATAGGCCGTCGGGATCATTGATTCTAACTCTTGGGCCTGAGGCAATCTGGAGAGTACCGTCCGAGTTGATGGCTGAAATGTATCCTTGGCTGCCTTCGAGACCAAATCTTTGAGCAACTGAAATCTGTCCAGCGATGACCTCGCCACTGACTACATTGCCAACAACAGTGGTTTCGTAGCCGCCAGCTTCAGCACCACATAGTTCGCTAAAAGGTGCCCATACAACTGGAAATTGAACGATCAAGTTCTTGGGAACTTTGATACTGAAACCGTTGACCTCGATGCCGCCGCCAGAGTTGTACTCTGTGCCCTCAACATTGCAGCTGGTAGGTGTTAACGCTGAACTGACCTCGCGTAGAGGTTCGAAAACCTACTTGTCCAAAGAACCAGTCACTGAGAAAGGGACAATGTTGGGGATCTGAGCTAAGCCAACTGAGGCAAGTAGAAACAGCGAGCTAAGATGTGAGAGACGATGCATCTTGAGATTTTCGACAGCTTGATAAGTGACGAAGAAGATGGTTCCAACTGTTGAGGGAGTACAATAGCTCAATATATATATCCCTTTTATCTCGCCGTTCTACACCTCAGTATCTACTCGCTTATGCTCATGGTTATTCGATCGGCGAGACATTTGTTTCCCATAGCAAGCACCTGGAAGCATCTTCCCCGGCGTCTGAAGGACCCCGAAACGACAACTGGTCTCGAAGCGCAGTCAACCGGAGTTCAGCATAGGAGTGTAGTAAACCGCGCCAGTTACTGATGGTCGGCGTCCGCCATCAATATTTCCAAGAGTTCTAACGACGCTCATAGAGGTATCAAGCTCCACAAATGGTCGTTATTCTGGTAATGCCCAGGTTTGGCGTAAATATTGTCTATGCGAATACAGACGAACAAGGCGCTACACTTCAGCCCTAATAATTTGATAAGCTTCACGCGAGGCGTGACTAGCTTGTTTGCCATAAAACTTGTGCATAGGCCGATCTCGACCTCTTGGCTGTGGAGTGGGTCGAATATACTTCAGATGGATGGACTGGATTCGGAAGTGGCTGAGAGGTGTCAAGGAGACTTGTCGTCTTCCCAATCGATCATCATCTAGGCCTGAGGGTACTGAAGAGATGGGATCAGGCACCAAGACCTTAGGGTAGATCTTCCGCGGCCCGGCGACAGCTCACGGCGGATCCTTTGTTCATATGATATCTTGGCCTCAGTTTGCGGGGGGAAGCGAACATGGAAAGTTCCGCAAGCCAGACACAGGCAGGCGCAGGAACAAAGAATCAAGAAATAAGTCCAAAGAAAGGACAGAGATGAAGACGCGCAAATTCGAGAAGGTTGCCTACAACGGTGCATAGACAGCCTCAGCCTTGCGCTTAATATTTTGCAAAAGGCCTGCAGAGTAACATCTGCACGATGGGCTATTTTAGCGCGTCTCAAGCTTCATGGCCTGCGGATTTGCCAAACAGCGAAGAGGAGACGAATTGGGCCAATCAATATAGTAATTTTTGGGGTTGGAAGAGAGAGCAAGATAGATATCGTGCAGCTGTTCTAGCTGTTCTAGAGCGGGTAGTGTTGTGGCTTGAGGAGTTCATACCTTGGCATGTACCGGTGGAAGCATGTGTGGAAACGTCGTGTTGACATTGCCAATTGATATGGATAGTGTGGCTTTCCATCTCCTCGAGAGTCGCATTGTCCGTGTCATCCGTGTCATACTGTGAAGAGCGTCGCTTGCGACGCTAGCTTGTGTGGTAATGTTCGGCGAGCCGCGAGCGTCAATAAGAGAGATGCAAAAGCTCAATGAGAGGGTCAGGGGCTAAAAGTCCCCGCTTTTGAGCATTGTTGTACTAGGCCTGATTTAGCATCCGTGGATAGTTGTGAAAGGGAACTTGTCTGCTTTTTCACTCATGCTGTCAGGTATGGGTGGAACGATGAAGGGTCGCACCGTATCCAACAACCCACGGAAACAGCCATGTATAGTGATATTGCTATTGATACCTTTCTTAGGTATGCTATTGTCTGAATACCACCAAATGACCTGATCAGTCGAGGTGTATTTATTGCTTGGTCCAAATGATGACTACAGACTGAGCCGAAACCTAGGGTTTGTCCGGATGCTTTCACCATATTTGAAGAACAACCACGGCAAAGGCGTCATTGCTAGTGTTAAAAACCCAAGGAGACTATTTCCCCAGCCCAAACCCATAGCCTCGTACATACTGCGCCCGAAAAGTGGCACGAGAGCCCCAATCAACGAGCGTACAGATGTAGCTGCAGCGGTGGCCGACGCCTCGAAGCGTGGATGTGCATCGATAAAGTATGTCGATATGCACATCATCAGCGTATTGACTAAAAGTTGAGGCTCAAAGTCAGTATATGCCGCACAAGCAGTTCGTACGTCAACGTTACTTACTGCCTATACCTACTAGAACGGTGCCAAGTTCTGGTAGGATCCAGTGTGTCTTGTAGTAAGCGGCCCAGCCGTACCAGAACAGGCCAGCTGGAATTAGAAATGCACTGGGTATGAGCGGTACGATGCGCCATTCTGGTTCCATGCGACCTTCGACAGCTTTCTTGTGGTAGAGCCGGTCTGACACGTATCCAGTTGCTCCAAGGCCCAGAATAGAACCAATGCCCAATCCAAGGTACGTGAGGCCAATAGCTCCAGTACCGAAGCCATACTGCACTTGGAACACAAGCGGAAACGTGGTGAACAGTAGATACATGAAGCCATATACGACTCCGAGATACAGCGATAGTATCGCGACGATTGGGGAGAGGAAGAGCAGCTTCAAAGGCCGAATGATGGCACGGCCGAAGACATGCGAGGGCTTCCGGTCCACATCAATATCCGTTTTGAGTCTAAAATTCTCGGTTTCTTTCCTCATCTTCCTGCACTTTCTCTCTAGAAGCGTGGGCGGATACGTTTCTTCCTGGAGGATGAACGATGCAATAGCTCCAGCTGCCGACGCAATTGATAGTGTCCAGCAAATCCAACGCCACCCAACTGATTCTCCAAGGTATCCACCGGCAATTGGCCCCAGAATCGGTCCCATGATCGGTCCAAGAGACCAGATAGCGATGATTTTCCCACGACTACGGGGTCTTATTAAGTCCCCAAAGGTGCCAGCGCCGATTGTGATTGGACATCCACCAAAAGTGCCAGCAAGGAATCGGAATACGATAAGGGCTGCAAGAGAAGGTGATATCGCAGTGCATATGTTGAAGACCGTGAACAAGATGTTACAAACCAGATAAACCGGCAGCCGACCGTATAGTTCAGAGAGTGGGCCGAGGAAGAGAGGCCCAAAGAAGTAGCCTAGAACCCATACTGAGACGACGAAAGAAGCGAGCAAAGGATTGGTGGACCGGTATGTTGACATGACATCCTGTATAGATGGTGCAAACATAGTCGAACCAAGCGGGCTAGAAATATGATCAGTTGTGATTTCAAGGTGGGGGATGCAGCCATGAATGATGGAGAAGAGGAAAAACTGTCTTACGTCAAAAAGGTACAGTAGCAAATAACTGATATGTTCTTGAATTTACGAATATTCGACCAATTCATTGGAAGCTCTGGGTCTTCTGGACCATCCCAGTCCACGACATCCCCATGGGGCCATTTTTGTGCAGTCCGAGACGTCGCCGCCTCTTTCTCAGGATCATTGTCCATAACCTGCACTTCTTTGGCATCCATGCTCTTTCGTGTAATCTTTTCCGATGCGCATACGGCGATGCCACCCCTGTCCTCGGCCACAGAAGGCACCTTGTTATCCATGTTACTGTGCGCCTTCAAAGACACATGAAAACAGGACTGGAGAACCGCGAGAAAAGCGAAGGTGAGAGAGAGACGAAACACATGATAACCTGAGGGACTCGAAGGCCATGCTCGTTTTGCGAGACCACTTTCTAAGGCAGCAGGATTCCGCACCACAAATGCATGTCCCTAATCACGTTGCAGCATTCTAATAGGATGTAAGGCCGCGGGGTAGCGACCTCGGCTGCGAGCAATGCGAGCACGCAAGGTACATGTGGTGTGGCATACTAGGAAGCGAGTCGCCAAACATTAGTAGATTTACGATGCCCATGCCGGTTCCAAGCTGTCCTTTAACGTCTTCTAACGGATGAGCATTCCTTCACCGTGACCGCCGTTTCGTGTTGTAAGATTGTGAAAGACATCCTATATTTCATCACCCTAGATGCTTGGAAGATATCTAGATGGAAAATAAGGCGTCTACAGTGAATGATAGCTCAAAGCGAAAGCGTGTTTGTATGATGAGTCGATGAAGGTTTGCTTTGTTAGCGATAACACACCAAGAAACGCTATCTGTGGTACCGCATATACCATCTTGCTCCTATCCACTGTGGTATTCGCATATGTTTATTTGAGCGTATTAATGCGGTCGTTCTTAAGAGATGTAATTATTCTAGACGATGTACCGTTGACGGCGTTGGCGGTCCCGCTATGTAGTCGTGCCAAGTCTAGTCGAGACCCTGTATCCACTCCACATGCGGAGCTTGTCTCAGGTACTCGCGACTCATGCCGGTGCATTCATGCCGGATTTTGTAGAGGCCAATCTATAAGCGACGGGTTAAGTCTGTATCGAAAGCTACACGTAATGGAACAAGCCGGCTACGACACAACTGGGCCGTGTCGCGCTTGAGAAATCCAAGTATCTGTGGTTGTAAGCCGGTTGCGATGAACCCCGCTAAGAACACGAATCGTACTGTTCGTAACAAATATAATTATATCACGCAAGCCTGTCGGACGTGCCTTTCAATGCGAATGCGAACTCTTCCAGCTCACCTATGCTGGCCATTTACCTTGCATCATCGCCTGCGAAGACGGCATAGCGCATTCCAAACCCATGCAGGAAGAGATTATCGCGACCCACACAACAGCCATCGTCTGTGCCTCCCACCTTCACCGCTCGCGTTCGCTTTCTGCCTCGATACCCAGACGACACCGTAGCGGCTGATTGCGAGCGTAGCCCAGCTCATTCGCCGACTGCAGCCTGCCTGGATGGTTGCTTATTAATTAGTGTAGCCCTCAATGCCACGTCTGGGGCACAAAAAGTATGTGACGTACCGCGTAATTCGCTCTCATCCCATCCCAATCATGTTCAGAGATTCTGAGACCTCGTTCGCGGTCGAGGAAAGATTGTCGTTGGTTCATGATCTGATTATGTGATTTTGTTCTAGATCAAGATTGGGCTGCAGACAGTGCAAGGCTCGCCATGTCAAAGTACGTTACCTAATCGCCACGTCTGTTGGCCACATCGTATTACAATGGCCACGGACATCATCCGATGCTGACGTAACTCAGTGTGACGAGCTCAAGCCGTGCTCAAACTGCGCTCGACATGGCGTTCCGTGCAGCCTGATCACGTGGGACACCAATACACCTCAGCCGCCTCCTACTGTAGCTTCCAGTAGCAGCAGCAGCGGGCCGAAGCGTCCAAAGCAGGAATCAAATGATCAGTTCAGACCTGTACGTCGGAGATTTTGGTAGTGTCAGTCCATGCTAAACAATTCACAGGACCTTCTATCATCATCGTCTCCCTCGTTGCTCATCGACTCTGTTTTGAACCCACCAACCAAGTCCACGGGAGGAGAAGGGGCTTCTGCTCCTGCGCTCTCCGATGGCAGTTCACCCGCTTCTCAGCCTGATCAATTCCCTTTCCTTTCCAGAATCATCCACAGTCCTAAACAATCGCAGGCAGACTTATGGGTACGCGACTTAGAGTTAATGTAAGCCAGTGTGCAGGATACATGGCCGCCAGCTGACTCGATCGCAGGCATCATTGGACCATTGAAGCTTTCGATGAACTATCGCAACGGGATGATATGCGACATACATGGAGAGTCGATGCCCCAAAGCATGCCGTCGCTCATCCCTTTCTGATGCATGAGATATTGGCCTTCGCAGCATTTCACAAGGCGCATCAGGAAGTTCAACAACGGACAGAGTACTATGCCTTCGGAATCCATCATCAAGATTGCGCAATTCGGGGGATCCGGGAGAAGCTTCACAACGTTCTGCCTCAAGAGGGCCCCGCGATCGTTGCCACCTCAACGTTGCTTACTCTGAGTGTGTTCGCCTCGACTGGTTTCGAAGCCAGTTGTCCCGAAATAGCCACTTCACAAGACTCAATCGATGGCATTCTGAACATTTTTAACCTTATGCAGGGCTTGGGTAACGTGCTTGCCATAGCTGAAATGACAGTCTTTGAGTCTTTTCTTGCGCCGATGTTTCGAGATTCGCCAGAGGTCACTGCTTCCCAACCGATGCTACAGGAGCTAGTCGACCGTATTCCTACATTGATCACGTTCATGGAAGGCAAACGCGATCTTCCTGAGCCCGAACGAATATCATATCTCGATGCCATTGCACATTTCGAGCCTGTGCTTCGAGTAGCAATGCCGCCGCGCATAGATAATCGAGAGCTACGGTTCCTGTTCTTCTGGCCACTGCATCTAGAGGCAAACTTTCTCACATACGTGCGACAAAGGCAATCAGGCGCCCTGGTGGTTCTGATGTACTATGCCACCATGCTCTTCGCTTCGGAGCCACGGTATTGGTTCATGCAAGGATGGGGCGATCGACTCATGAGATCTTGCTACGAGGCCGTTGATCAAAGCTGGATGCGATCAATACAATGGCCTCTGTCCTTCCTCAACCAGGATGCAACCTATAACGTTTTTGCAAACCTGGTGAGGCAGAGGCAGGCTGCCAGAAATCAATCACAGGTACCGTACACCCAGCGACTGCGGGTGGGGATATGCCATCAGCAATACCCTCCTACTCCTCTAACGCACGAGCAGACACCTGATACGCCTTACGCCCAACAAGCTTCTGTAGCTTTACCGCAACGTGATCAGAAGCCAGTTGTAGAGCAATACACTGAGCAATATCCTGCAGAGGGCTCTAACTAGCTGCAGTTGCTAGACACACGGATGTTTTACTATACTCGACTTTTACACCCTGTCTAAACGTCAAGCCTGGTCAGGGGATCAAAGTTGCAACTTTCCAGCGGCTGCATCGGCTGTTTGCATTATTTGTGGTCGAACAACAGCCTGCTAGTGGCACAGCCACCGCATGGACATTCTATCTCAATGATTCGACCATGGGATTTCAATGCTTCTATGCAACGTCCTTTGCCACACTGTGAACCCTGTTTATATCCTGCAAGCCTCTCGGAACACTCATCAGCCGAACTACGCCGCAATATAATTTTCACTGAAAAAGCCCCGTCTACACAAATTGCCTACCCGAAGAACGATCTGACATCTGATCACCTGCACAACATACCACCGCAACCACCCTTCGGCAAGGCCATAGCCCAGTCATATCGGCCCCAAACGTACAAGCTATGTCTTCTGCCCCCAGCCACTGCTGTGCATACGTTATGCATCCGCTGCGGTCATTTGATTCATCACGACAGGAATTTGTATCTACGGGGCAAATGAATCAGGACGTCGGCTTAACTTGCAAGGACGCACTTGAACTACGGCATGTAGCGTAGATGGAGACCCATGCGATGTACAAGTCACCACTAAACATCCAAAAATGACATACTGTATATTCTTCGTTCTAGGTCGTGTATTGTTACATTACATTCGTAGTGAGCGTACTAGTGGGTATCCATCATCAGGTCATGTCAACAAAATGCGGGTTCCGAAAGCTCTCTAGGCAAAAGCATGCATGTGCCCCCCTAGCCTACCAGCAGTAACTGAAACATCAAGAATATGAATGATTATAAGTGGAATCCTCCATAGATACCGTAGTGTCTCACGGATCAATTTCTGTCTTCCTCAAGGGGACAACGGCCGCCTTGGTGCGTCGTCCACGCTTCTTGCCCAGCGCTCTAGCTCTTCGGGCGTCGGCTGAGAAACAGCTGTGCTGTCACTTTGAACTGTTGTGTCGCTCAACCCTCTAGCATGAGATGGCCGGCGCTCTGAAATGGGATTTGTTTCGTGCTCAGCGTTTTCTGGCTCTGCCTCTGCTTTGGCCTTGATAATTTCATCCGAGGTTGCTGTTTCTCCCGGCTGAACAGACTGCCCAGGTTCTTTGGATCTAACATCTGGCGCTGTCTCTTTCTTGCCTGCTAGCACCTCGTCGATGTTTGTCGAGAGCGATGTGTCGCTGGGACCTCGAGTGTGCGTTGAGCTTTGCAAAGGGCTAGCAGTATCCGAGTGTTGACCGGCAGTCTGATATCTGCCGTCGTCACCAGGCAATTCAGCGATGGGCGTGCCCGGAGTGTTGTGGCCCGAGGAATCTCTGGTTGCGCCGCGGCGTCGTGGTCTGCCAGCACCAAAGTAGTCTTGGCCAGTTGTTTCCTTCGGACTCCCCGGTGGTGGACTATACAGCTCGACAGGTGGGCTGTCTGGCGACATCTCACTGATGGGAGGTATCATCTTGTGTTCGTTGGTATAATAACCAGTTGTGGATGTCTTCGGTGAATGAGGGGCCTCGGAGCCAGTGAGTTCCGAAACACGACGATACTTGACTTCATTCCCCGCGGACATCGTGTCAATCTCGGAAGGCTTTTCATACTGTAGTATAGCCTTCTTCTTGGCGTCTCGTCGTTTCTTCCACCAGAAGAAGGCACCGAGACCGGCAATGATGAACGCGAGAACAATGCCGACAACAATTCCTGCGATAGCGCCTGTAGAAAGTCCTGAGTCAGACTCTTTCTGTGGCGTCAACCCCATGTAGGTCTTATTAAATATCGTGACAAGACTCTGGTCTGGCATAGGCTCAGAAAAATAAGCTGGCGCGATGGTGAAATTGGCGCGCTCATAGTCGACGACAATGTAGGCCTCCTGGAGAAAAGTTCGGCCTAGGACGTAAATACCGTTGTCTGATCTCTTTATGGGAAAGTACTGCTTTTCTTCATTCGTGATAGGAAAGCCGACGTTTTGATCGAAGGCAGCATATGGAAGGACTATACTGGCGTAATCAGTGCTGTCTTGTGGACCAGCGCCGATCTTGAAAGATACAGTTGCGTTCTGCTGCGTATTCCACCGATAAGCTGATGAATTGACAGTATATAGTCCTATGTCTTCATCATATTGTAGTTGGAACTTCTGTTGAAATTGGTCGCAAATGTTATCTGGAAGTACAAGGTACGGGAGCGTCGAGTCAATCGTGGCCTCGAAGCCTCCTTGTGTGAAGGTATCTGTGATTGCGTCCACGTCCTGGTCCGGTGCGTATAGAATGGATTTTACCCCAACGACCAAAGTGGTGTTCTTCTCGCTCGGCATACGGATCATTGTACCTGAAGCTGTGGACCGAGATTTGTCGTAGCCTCCAAGAACGAGGCTCCCTAAAACTCCTCTGCCGTTATTACCTATGTTGTGTTAGTTTGACCTTCTCTTCCATGATGTCGGATAGAGGCAGAGATGGAAACCTTGTCGATGAACTGCAGGGGAGTTTGCATACTAACTGGCCGAACAGTAGGGATCGACTATGGGGAAGGAAAACTACTCACGATAATAGGCACCTGCAGTATAACCATATGAAACACTTGCGATCTGATTACCGGACTTGTAGAAGTTGTTCAAAAAATTTGGCTTGCTTGCGCCGGGTGCGCCGGTCTCTCCCACTGCCAAACCAAGAGAGCCCATAAAGAATTCCTCGAACGTGTATGTGACGATATATTGGTCCGTCAGTACAGGGCTCTGCGTTGAGCTCTCGCCCATACCAAGACTATCAGAACCCCAAACACCAGTCAGTGGGCCAGTTGAGTTGGCTGTCGTGGCTGTCGAGTTTTCCGTCCACCAGTTCGGTAAAGGAATGTCGTATTTTCCTGCCGTCTTCCATTGCGACGTGTCGAGGCCGCGAGGCTGTTTTCCGTTGAATATCTGAACACCACGACTCTCTGCGCAGTTCTCATCGCACCAACCGGTCTGTTGGGGCACTAATGTCAACGGCGAGGATGTGGATATGAGCACCTTGAAGTTCTGGCCCTTGCCAGTGCCATCGTCACCGATGTTGATAAAGAATGTCGACCACTTCCCATCGTTGCCGTCAAAAGATCCAGTGGGGCTTAAAACATAGGGTTTTGGTGGAAGCAGGATCGGATCAGCGCGCCTTTCAAGAAACATTGTGGCAGCCTGAGCATGGCGAGCAGAAGAGAGGATTGCAGGCCGACCGAACAATAACCAAGGTCTAGAGACAGGAAGAGGCGTACTTCGTAAGACAAGCTAACGCCGTTTGGGCTCTCGACTGATTAGCGATAGCCTTGCTGGCACGTCAGCTGGAGCTGAGGAAGGGTCAGTATGCAGAAGAGCCGCGGGCGTGCCGGGCAAAGGGGATCAAACTATAGTAGACTGTAGACATGGTAGTCCACATTTCCATTGTTTGGCATGATTAAGAGGATGTCGACTAGCCGCACGGTCATGTCAAGCCTAGTTGCTTTCTTTGAGCATACTCGGTGCCACAGGCGGGGTAAGTATGATGTTGTGGTTGTGAGTGCATGCATCTTGGGCTTCGTATTACCTGCAGAGACGGCGGCACAGGACTGGACAAGAGCTCACGGGTAAAATGTGCATGCCTCTGAGGACAGAACCGGGTTCCCCATTGGGGGATAATTGATTGCTCGGAAGGACTAGTCGCGCAGGTCTGGCGTCCTTTGTGTGGAGGTAAACCACCTGTTGAGCCTGGCCGCAGACAGGTGCAGCAACGTTGAGGTGGCTGGAGACGCAAAACCACAGTACACTTTCACTGCATAGCCGTGGAGCGTTGAGACTTGACTTGACTAGATAGAGGCATGGGGCCGCTCCGTTGTCTTACTCAGCCCAAGTCCACGGTCCAAGCGCCAGGCCGTGCCCCACTTTCGCAACGCTCGGATTCCCTCGCTAGTGTTCACGTGTCGCCTGCCATTCACCACCTTCTACTCAAGCTGTAGATCCTATACCCCAAGACCACGTCGCTATAGTTTGTGCACCCACACTCATTAGTAGCCGCATCCGCGAAGAGTGACCGGCCGTTTTTGTGGCGCAAAGCCCTGGCGTGCCTGTCCAGAATCTTGTCAAGGGCAACCCTTTCTGCGTCTTCTTCCTTTGTTTTCTTTGGCCTCCTGATACCACGCAAAAGTGCCGGCCCCCATCGGGATCCTACCTGGCGCCAGCGTGCATCGTTGGCAATCATAAGCTGCAGGCGAAGCAAATTGCTAGCCAGATGCAGCTGCTGCGTTATCCATGTCAGCAACCCCCATGGGTGGGGATGATCACTCGTTTCTAGGCCTCTGCACTAGATAGCGTCGAGCGAGCTTACACCTGTCCACCAACCGTGCCTGGTGAGATGGCCGAATGCTACGCCGTATCTTGCATTCATTACGAGCCTCTTGATCTTACGCTTCGCCGCTCGCGCCATTTCTTCCCCGCCCGCCGTGGCCGCCTCTCACCGTTTGCCTTTGCTGACCATACCTATTCCCAAGAGATCTAGTTAGGCTGAACCGTCTCTGGCCCAGTTGCTGCGGCAATGACCGAGCGGCCGTCAAACGGCGGCCAAGTTGCTTTACGCCTTCCACTTGCATATCCCTCATCCTGGTAAACAGGATTTATCGGAGAAACTGAGTGAGCGCAGGGCCGCCAGCTCAATGGAACGTAATATGCAAGCTGCTGGCTAGCACCGTCATAGTCGTATAATGTCCTGTCGCTGCTGACCCGTCGTTTTCTTTCCCTCGAGCTTCATCCATCAGCCCATCATTCTTTGTTAGGTATGTAAAGGTATAACCTTCATTTCTTTGTGATGTACCTGATCTAGGAATTGATCTCCCACCTTCCGAATCCTTTTCACCTGTGTAGCCATGTACTCTAATTTCCTGTGTTCTTGTCAAACCTTCGATAACTATATGTTCCGCATACGGGACTCCCAACGGCTATTACCTTCCCATCACGTGAAACCTGACTCAACCAGCTTCAAGCCGCGTGCCACTCGTTCGGTCGGCAGATAGCAGACGCTCGCTCTCATAATGCGCGGCCAATGGCCCTTACTACTTGCTTTCGCCAGTATAGCCTGCGCCCAAAACAATGATACAATCTTGGCCTTGAGCCAACGCCCTAAGCCAACGCAATCCCTCGAGACACTGGAAACGACTCCAACACCGGCGTCCGATGAATCGTTGAACAACAAGAAGGGAGGTGATGACAAGACGTGCAAGAAAGAGACTGCAACGATCACGGAAACGTGTACGACCACCATCGTGAAGCCGACAACAAGCACGGAAACATGCACGACTACCGTTTTCGAGCCAACCACAACCACGGATTGGAAGACATTAACGCTCACGACGACTTGTACAGAAATCATCACATCACACGACACGATCACCTCATGGAACACCACGACTTTGTTCTCGACAAAGGTGAGTAATATGTTTGGGACGTTCGAGCTCTTCAGGTTATTGTATCACAAACTTGATGGACGCTGACTCTCGCAGACGGATCTTAGCACCACCACTGAGGTTCGGAATTCTACAATTACCGAGAAAACGACAGAGACGAAGGTATTTGGTAGACTCAAAATACAAATAACCGGTCTGACTTTTAGACCGATACATCAACTATCACGGAGGTCCACAACTCCACTCTCACCGAAAAAACAACAGAAACCAAGGTAAGTCTCGATAAGCCGCAAGCTTGCGTCTCAAACTAAACGCTACAGACCAATACCGAAACGACTACCAAGCCCGGAGTCAACATCACAACTGTATGTACCGGATTCAAGACATACTTCTGTTTTTATACTCACGTATCCCTTAGACTTCCATATCGACAACTACAATTGAGACTCCAGGCCCTACGACTACAATCAATAACACGATCACAGAACGCATAACTTCTGTAGGTTCTCTAGATTATATGCTGCGCTCTAACTAACATATGTAGACCTACATAGTGACTGCTATATCCGTATGTTCTCCGCTACCATTGGTCCTTCGTTGCACCGTTCCCTTACCTAGTCGATATACTGCCATTTCCATTCCCCGGGGGCAGGCTTGATTCTCCCGTTATACTGCATATGAGCAAGTATATGTTGGCCATGGACAGTCTGCTGACAGCCTTGTAGCTTGTGCCAACCACCGCTGTAACTATTGTACCAACAACGGAACATGTCACGGAAGTTAGCACGTTTAGAACTACGGCCGTTTCCATCAGCGTTAGCGTCACCACGTCGACTTATACTTCAGTAAGTAACCACAGGCTGATGAGGCCTGCACCACTTTTCGGTTATCTCCATTTACAGTACGAGTTGTCAATTGCTCAGCTTGCAACTCCCAGGCACTATGATCAGATTGTAGAGTTTTTTCTCTCGTGGTTGATGCATGCCGTCTGAAAACTAAGTTGGAACGTTATTAACTTGATACCTCTTCTAGGTCATTACCTCAACCACAACCGCATATGTTCCAGTCACTATCTCATGTAAGCAAACTAAAGTCAAATCTCCCCGAGATAGTGTTGACCAGAAGCAGTGCCTGGCACGACAATAATATCGACGAGCACTATCATTAGTGAGGTTCTCCGGACGACAACTCTAACCGATACGATCTCCATTACCCAGACTGTGGACCGAACAGTTCCAGTTACACTCACGCGCGACGTGACCGAAACTTTGGAGCTGTCAATCCCTGGACCCACTCAAACTATTACAGAAGTCTCACTCAGTATTAGTACGCAGTATAACACAATCACATTACCGCCACAGATAATCGTAACAACGACTACTGTCCAAGGCCCCACTTCAGTCGTCACAACTCAGCTGCCGCCGAGCACCATCGTGTCGACGGTGACAGCGACTTCAACGCTCCCGCCAGTCACGGTTACTTCAACCAGCATCTCTCCACCCGAAACTATTATCTCGACTTTAACGCAGCCCGGGGAAACTATCACTACTACAATCCAACTTCCAGGAACTACCTCTGTAATAACGACGCAACTAGCCCCGAGCACGATTCTCTCAACAGTTACCCTACCTGCCGCCACGTCAACCATAGTAACTCAACTGCCAGCAAGTACGGTAACCACAACACTGCTATCAACCCTGACCATCCCTGGGTCGACTGTCGTGAGCTTGATTACCCAGCCTGCATCCACATTGGTGTCAACATTGACTTTGCCGCCCTCGACGACAATCTCGACAGTGTTCATTACCCAGTCAATCATCATAACTCGAAGTGTGACGCCAAGCCCGAGCTCCACTCCTCCCGCGTCAGTCTCGTGCACAAGCGACTGTCAGATTGATGTGACCGCTACGAGGTTGATGTATCCTGGCTCCGTCATCGTCACGACTACCTCGCTACCCGTTGTGACCTTAGATATCTACACGGATACTGCAGGCAATGATGTCAGCTCATCACTTTATACCAACCCTCTACCGCCTCCATCTCAAACCATCACCTGGGAGTATGAGGGCGTAACTCTTACATGGCCAACAACATATGCTGCTTACGCGATCTTCAGCCATATCTCCGTGGAACCGATAGGGACTGGGTGTGTTAGCGAAAAACTTACTCTGACCTTGCCATCACCAACCAACTACGCTCCACTCATTGTTGTCGAAAGCGAGATTCCCAACCCACGTTTCGTAGCGCCAACAGTGGTGTCGTACCTCAACAGCCTCCCTACAGTAAGCGCACAACTTGGCCGATTAATTGGAGAAAGCGCTTGCGATCCCATCGTCGGCTCAACTGCTTCGGGCGACACAGCCACTCTTGGATCAACCACCTACGTCGCAACTGCCCCAGCAAACGGCATCACGGAGACTCGTCATATTCCTCAAGCCGATAAAGCGCCATCTACCTCTACAACAGTCAGCTCTGCGCCGCCACCACCACCTACGACGAGCCCTGCTCAACCGAGCTCGTCGCCGCCGCCGCCTCCTCCGCCATCAAGCTCCCGTAATACTCCCCCTTCTCCTCCTTCCAGTACGATCCCCGCAGCTAGCAGTCAGGCTCCTACACCGACAAGTGCCGCGCCTCCTTCGAGCAGTCCTGCTGACTCCGCTTCCGAAGTTCCACCCCCCTCCCCCAGCCCCTCTTCTTCGCCGCCCCAATCATCCGTCGTACCTCCTTCCTCGTCTGCCCTCGAGGTCTCTTCCGCATCGCCTCCTCCACCGCTTATCCCCAGCCGTTCTTCTAGCCGATCGACTACTTCTGATGGCACATCCTCCGCTCCACGACCGAGCTCCAGCCTTTCAGACTATACAGGCGCCGCTGCTCTGCCGACTGGACATATCGCCGGGTTCCTTATTGGAGCCGCTGGTATTGGTCTTGGGCTATTTTAAGCTGTAATGATGGGTCGAGAAGATATATACATGAACGTTGATGTTTAATGCGATAATGGATTGTGACGCATGTGTCTTCGGATTGTGCTGGATTCAATGATACGCAACAGGATCAAGTGTTGGATATAATTATAAACCAGTTCACATATGCAAAAGCTTCTCTGCACTGTGTTTGTGACTTGTCCTCACTTGAGCAAGACAGGAAGAGTGTATGTACTTCAACACAACCTCGTTGGATCTTTTGTTTGTGCCGCTCACAACAGATGCTCGTCGCTAGACTTAACAATCTTTCACTAAATTTTCCACACTCCCAAACTTCGCCTATCGCCATATTCTAATCATCCCTCCCGTGCCGCTTAGCATATTGCTTTTTCCTGCATGCAGGCATTCAGACTACCTAGTTGTAATCCGATACACAGCCTGCGGCCCCACTTATCTCCCTCCCGCCAACCAAAAAACTCCACTTCAGCCTTACATGTACGTACCCCTCTTTTTCTCGCTCAATTTATCTCAACCCGGCCTTTTGATAACCTATCGTGGCCATAGCACCCATGCGAAGCAAGCAAGCTTTCTCGTGCAGCTTTAGATGTTGAGCGTAACCCTACCTACATATTTTGACGCCACACGCCAACGCCAGATTATTCGGGAACGGGGCGTATATCAGGATGTTACTGGCCGCGCGCGCGGGGTGTCGGTAGCGAGTACGTTCGGCTGAGTTGAGCTGCGGCGGGCTGTAGTAGCTAACGATAGACGCGCATGTGGTTGTGAGAGACGAGTACGAGGAGACTGATAGTGGGCTGGTTGAAGGGATGATTATGCAGTAGATAGGCGTATTTCCAGGCAGAAGTTGCTGAAAGCTTCTGATTTTTAGACGTGGTGGGGACGAAAGAGGAAGGATATGCGAGGGGTGGAGGTGATGACTGGCATGGGCGAGTGGTAGTGAAGCCTGAAGACGGGAAGGGAAATGTTGAAGTGCAATGGAGAGCGGTGGAACTTGAACACCTGTGCTACAGATGCTATACTATGCAAAATGCAAGTGCAATGTTTGCAACCTAGTGTCAGACCAGGACGTCGTGAGATGCGCCGTTGTAAATGCCTACCCAAAAATACACCCCTACAAATATAAGACATGGACATATCCACACATAATTCCCACAAAAATACGCATATCCACTTGAGATCCCAACAGCTGCACATAATAATGCAAGACTGAAGGGCACCTCAACCCTAGCTAAGCAATTCCTTGATATCCTCGATACGCTGTACACGCTTCTCCTCATCACTCATCATACCCAAGGAGCTCGCACTGCCCGAACATTAGTACCTCACACCACAACAGGCACGAATCAACAGTACTCACATGAACTTCTTCCTCTCCTGAATCCTAAGCATCTTCTCCTCAATACTCCCCTCAACCACAAACCTCACCACCTTCACCTCCCGTTCCTGCCCCATCCGATGCACGCGATCAATAGCCTGCGCCTCGACTGCAAAGCTCCACCACGGATCCATCATGAACACCTTGTTCGCACACGTCAAATTCAGGCCTACGCCGCCCGCCCGCAAGCTCAGGAGGAGGACGTAGGGTCTGGGAGAGGTGGTGAACTCGGTTAAGATAGTGGCGCGCTGTTTTTGGGAGATGGACCCGTCGAAGCGGAGGAACGGGATATGGTCGCGTGTTAAGGCGGGCTCGATAAGGTCTAGGAAGGATGTGAATTGCGAGAATACTACGGATTTGGTCGACTTGTCTTCTCGTCGGATCTTCTTCAAATGCGTGAGGAGGGCTTGCGTTTTCGCTGAGCCGGTGAGGCCGATTCTTCGGAGGCTGATGCGTGGACTTTGCGTTGCTCCTGGCGGTTTATTGCTGCTACTGAAGGCATGTATGTCTTCTTCTGTGACATGATCGTGACGAACGACTTCGAAAAGATCGCGTACGTTGATGGGTTCACGGCAATTGAAGCAGCGTGGCATTTCGCCCTTGTCTCGCTGGTGATTGATGTAGTTTAGTAAGCACTCCTTACATGCAGAGTGCCAGCAGCCAGTCACTGCTTGGTCGATCATGGGTTCTTCTGAGCAGATGGGACACTCAGATTCTGCTTCGTCTTGGATCTGCTTCAGGACGTGGGCACCAAACTTATTGACGTCATGATCTCCCTCAGCGGTGAAGCGCTCGATGAGACTTGAGAGGTCCATGTCATCTGCGAGTCCGTTGGCGAGGTCTGATGCTAGTCCCGCATCTTCTTCATCGGCAACAATGTTAGCCTTGCGGGTGAGTACGGGATGGCAGCATGATTGTCGGAGTCGCAGAATCTGCGCGAATATGGTAGTGTATGACTTTAGCAGAGTACCAGCTTCGGCGTTAGCAGTGAACACGCTCTTTGCGCGCATGTAGATGTGGTCGTAGACATCTCGTTCGTCTTGCGAGAGGACAATCTTCTCAACCTCGATAGTCCTTGTTGGCAGCGGTACCAAAGCTTCGCCATCCGGTGTTTTCATGTCCTTCGTTCGACGCAGCACAAGCGGCTCCAACACGGTCTGCACAACATCTAGGGCGCGAATGAAATCTCCGGACTCGAATGGGACCGTGATGAATGTCTTCCAGAAAGAGAAGTTACTCCATGGCTCGACTTTCAAGAAGCGCACCAAACTGAATAGATCTTCCAGACGATTGACAATAGGCGTTCCAGTGAGGACCCATCGATGTCTCGCGGAGAGCTCGTAGCAGGCCTTGGCCGTCTTCGATTGCCTATTCTTGATGTAATGGGCTTCATCGAGGATGATGCGGAAGTAGTCGAGCGAGAAGATACCGCCATGCGAGCCGCGATTCCCGTCTTGAGCAGCCACTTGATTGAACTCTGATAGCACCGTGCCATAGCTCGTGATGATGACATTCGGAGCGTTAGCTCCATTAGCTCGGCAGCATAGCTTCTGTAAGTTGACAGCTTTTTCGGATCCATAGTACACCATAGCCTTCAACGTGCCGTCCTTTGACGCTTTCTCGGCTTCGCTGTGCCATTGCGCCAGTAGCGACATGGGCGCTACGACAAGAGTGGTGTATGGAGCAGGCTCAACAGTCGCGCTGGTCTTCTGCAGACGGGGGAGAGTTCTGGTAGTAGCTGGTGATTCATCCTTGTTGAGTTCGGTCCTGTGAGTATGGATCAAGCTAAGCATCTCGATCGTCTTGCCGAGACCCATTTCATCGGCAAGTACACCACCTAGGCAATTCTGCTCCTGCACCGGGAACTCGAGCGAAAGCTCACCAGAATAGGGATTGACATAGAACATGGCCTGGTCCTCTATGGCTGGCACGGGCTGGTTGTCGGCGTCTTGTGTCGGCCACTGATATTCTTCCCATAAGGGGTGCATGGACGTTTCTTTGTGCATGAGGGACTCGTCCTTTTCTTTCCCCACCATCCAAAACAGGGCCTGCTTCTGGTATTTGCGCAAATCCATGCGGAATGTGTCGGCGGGTTCCAGTGTGGGAGTGTTGAAGTCGAAGGATTGGGCCTTCTTGTACAACGAGTCTAGTTGGTCTTGTTCGAGCTCCTCGCCTTCCTCAGCTTCGTCTGTGGGCGGTGAAGAAGCACTTTCCGCAGGCGCTCCGTTCTTGACTTTTGGTTTCTCATCTTTCTTCTCAGCCTTCTCGGCTGCTTGCAGGAGACCTTGCCGCTTGTGTTTTGCTGTGGTCTCGTTCTCTCGAGTAGGCTGCAAGTTGGCCGCCTCAAATAACTTCACAAGTCCAACCTGGCGTAAGCGCAGATCGCGTTCGTCAGACGACTCCTTCTCTTCGAAGAGGCTGATCTCGCGGTTATTGTCCGGTTTGACGAACTTTCGCTTGTCAAAGGCCCCGCGTAGAAAGTAGCCATGCAATTGCAGGTATATTGTGTCGCCTGTTCGTATCCTCTCTGGCGTGTACACGACTGTGCCCTCAAACGAACAGCACTTCTGGTCGATCAATGTTGAGATCCACGTTGCTGAGTCGTTCTCTAGTCTGCCCACTTCTTCGCCGCGGTCGTTTGTAAACCGGACCAAGAGGTCCTGCTGCTTGAGATGGACGACCCTCTTTGCTTTGCCTTGCTTGGGTTGTGCCTTGCCGCGCTCAATGCCAATCTTCTCGTTGTGCTTGAGCAGGCCTGATCCACTCCTGGTCGTCCAACCAACAGCGCCAAACGATCCGATGTACCGCCTGGGAGGCATCTCTCGCAGAATTGTGGGCGTTGAAGTGCCCGACCCAGGAGTGGACGCATTCGAGGCTTCGGATTCAGTTCGCCGGAGCGTGTTCTCTATTATCGTCCGAATGGACTGGCGCCGGGGCTGGAAGACGGGTGCAGGTGCGGGTGCAGGTGTGGCGTTCCATGAGCCGTCCAAGTAGAGGTTGATTGCTCGCTGGACATCGCTCCTGCTCACCTCCTTCAACTTGTGCAGTGTGGCGGGCGATAGCTCTCCGACAACCGCCTGGAGCATGCCGACATCGAAACCATCCCAAGCCCCTCCAGTTTCACTTGCCTTGCCATTACCGTTGGTTTCAGGCGGGGTTTCTCTTGTCCTGGCGGCCTCTGGTGGCGGGGACTGCGGCAGAGACTGAGAATGCTGTGACCGGACCTGGGCCGGCGACGAGTCTTCTGCGAAGAAACGGCGCTTCTTGGGCGGTCGCTCGTCCGGGTGAGGCGACTCCATGGTGTTGGTGGTGGGCGGACAGTTTGCCGCACACGGCGTCTTCAATGTTGGGCCGACGCGTCGCAACGCGCTTTCACGGGAACACGCCTAGCGTAGCCGAAGATCGACGGGATAGCGTCATGCACCAGCCAGTCGCCATTCACTCTTTGCAGCTTACCTCTGGCCGTTCGATCTTTCAACTTCTTTTTTTTTTTTGTTAAAATACTCTTGTTTCTGTAGAAATATTACGTTCTCGCCCCTCTGAAAGCTGCAATGGCTCTTCGCTGTGTACGATAAAAAAAATCGGTGCTCTTGAAGGTCCTAATGTCATCTGCAAAGCTCTGCACAGCTTCCGTGCGGCGCATCTGTGGCTACTCAAAACCTCAGCGGAGGCTGTTCCATGCTTCACAATGTCTCAGAGATGCAGCGCGGCCCTCTGAAGCCGAGGTCGACCGCGCAAGGGCATATTGCGCGAATCTCGTCAGGTAGTGCTTCTCCTCTACGGGCGCAATGCGGAGACTAATTACTCTGACAGAACGTACGATGCGCCCTCACACGTCCTCCAGACTTTCATACCGCAGTCTTCACGCGATGCCTACCTTGCCATCCGCGCCTTCAATGTCGACGTCGCCCGCGTCGCCGACACGACTAGCACACCCACCATTGGCATGATGCGCATGCAATTCTGGCGAGACACGGTTACAAGAGCGCTGGCCGGCACGCCTCCGAAGGAGCCAGTTGCCATATTGCTTGCGAGAGCAGCTGAAGCGCTGCATGAGCGGTCGGGGGGCAAGGCCAGGCTTAGCAAGAATTGGTTCCATCGCATCATCAACACACGCGAGCAGCATCTGGGCAACCCACCGTATCCGACGTTGAGCGCGCTGGAGACATATGCCGAGAACACGTATTCGACCATGCTGTACCTGACACTCTCGGCATTACCACAGGCCTCGATAACAACGGATCACATCGCGTCGCATATCGGAAAGGCCATGGGTATTGCAGCCGTCTTGCGAGGCATCCCACTCATAGCGTTTCCCCCACAACAGCCTCTGGGCACAAGTAACTCCATGACGGGACAATCGGGCCCAACCCAAGGAGCTGTGCTCCTGCCATTAGACATCATGGCTGAAGCGAACGTGAGAGAAGAGGACATCTTCCGTCTAGGCGCCTCCGCCCCCGGTCTGCGCGACGCCATCTTCACCGTCGCCACGCGCGCGAACGACCACCTCATCACAGCCCGAGAGATGCTGTCCAAGCTACGATCCGAGGGCACACTTGGCCACGACTTCGAGCACCAGCACGAGGCGGAGCACCAGTACAGCCCGCAGCAGCTGAATGCGGGACAGGACACGCAGTTAGCCGAAGTAGAGCAAGCTTTCGGTGTCTTCATGCCGAGTATAGCAACCCAGTCGTGGCTGGACAGGCTGCAGAAGGCCGACTTTGACATCTTTGATGCAAATCTGAGGAAGGTGGATTGGAAGTTGCCGATGAAAGCATATTGGGGTTATAGCCGGCGGAAGATCTGAGAAATGGAAAGAGATATAATACCACGGAACTGAATTACGTGCTAGACGCAGCGACACTCACGATTAATGGTCTGTACGAATGTGTTCTCTGCGACCTACATAAAGCGCTTCCTTCCTGAACCACGAGCGAGAACACCAAGAGATGCGGTGCTGTTTGGGGTCGAAACTAGAAGTATTGCGTCGCTCGAGGGACATGGCGAAGTAAGAAAGACGTCGGTACCCTACCGCTTCACGCAGAGGGAGCATTGAGCGTTCATCGAGGGTGGTGTGCTAATCTGCTAGGTGTGACTTAATGCTCTACAAACATACCCTTGAATGTGTGTTGGATGCATTTGAGCAAGGCGAAGTTTAGGGAGAAAACATATCGCGCTGGTGGATTAGATGCGCCATCGAAGGAAAGGTTTGCTTTCTAAGAGTAGCAAAGTCTAGCTACAGTTGATAGAATGAGTGTCGTCGTAATAGCCTTCTGTGTCCAATCCTCATGCGAGTGAGACAGAAGGCGTGGGTGTTGTCGGAAAAGGCCATGTCATCTCAGAACCGGAAGGCGCACCCGAGGCTTCCCGTCATTACGCGGGGGACTTCATTTTCGAAGCAGCCTACCATCCTTCACATCCACCTAGCAGCGCACACTATTCTCCAACCTGACTCTATTATATCATAAAGTCTATCGCGAGGTTTACAACACATCATGGCGCTGGAGGTGTGTCTACTTCCATCCAATGTTGTTGTTGTCCAAACAAAAGTTGCTGACCTCCCAGCACGACACATCACTAGCCTGGCTTCAATCCTACAAATCGTCTCCACAACGCGTAGGCTTTCTAGACCTCCCCCGCGAACTACGAGACTACGTATACAGTTTCGCCTTCCGCGTCCCTGGCGCGATATTAATCTACTCGCCAAACCCCTACGCAGCGCATCCCATCGGAAAATCAATGTTAATCCGCCACAAAGGCTCCGGACCAATTGAACCCCAACCTCTCCGTAACATCATCCCCATGGCACTCATGCGGACCTGTCGCCAGCTGCACGCAGAGTGCAGTGCAGTCCTGTATGGCGCCAACGCCTTTCGTATCTGGTTTCTCAGCGACACGGAACTAAAGCTGTGTTATCGTCAGTTGGTACGACACGTTATCTTCACGACGGAAGTCGACCATCGTATCTTTGGCACCGACCTCGATGAAGTGAGTTACTGGTGGAAACGGCGTTTTTGGCCGAGTCTCGTGCAGAACAGTATTAGTATGCTGGAGCGTTTTCCGGGCTTGGAGACGCTGACGTTCCCGTTGAAGCCGCCACGACATGGGGAGTCGTGGAGACCTGCGTTCTTTGCGGTTGAGAACAAGACTAGAGAGCAGCGTGTTGTGCTTGCTGCGAATTGGTTGAATGCGAGATGTCCTTTGGAGGATGAGAGGGTGAGAGAGTGTTTGCAGTTGGAGCTTGTCCCGCCGGCAACGCTTTCTAGGGACGAGTATAATGGCTCAAGATTTATTCCTGATGAGGATGAGGATGAGGATGAGGAGGAAGAGTGGGATTGTAGGGAGTTTGATGATGCGTTTGAGCTGATGAAGAATTTGAGGTGATTGCGTATGAGTCGCTGCAAAGGTGCCTGAGATTAGATAATGCGTAAAATTGAAGTGTAAGCATCTGTCCCCGAGAAGCGAGCTCCTGCGCACAATACTCGGCTCTCACCGGCCGTATAAGACTCTTCTTACTTCTGCTATGGCGCATTACATGCTCGTGTGAATACTAACAGTCCAAAAACACGTATTCAGAGTGTCCGCTCGCCAAGTTTGCACCCCTTTTAGTATCGCGCCAATATGAGGTCCTGAATAGTCTGAAATGAAGATAACGTGCCTGAAATTAAGGTTCGCCTACACTGCCTGTAGTATCTGGAAGGCACGAGGGCGATGTTGCTCCTCATTTTTGTCAGGCGGCGGATCGTGCGGAGATGACGACGGCAGAGCGGCCAGTGCAGATGGCAATGGCGGTGGCGGAGCGGATAGTAAAGGTGGTGACGGCGGTGGAGACGTGAACACATGAATGACTCTTACAGGGCGAGATTGGTGCCTCCGCAGCTGGTTGAGCACGTAAATGCGGCGAATTGGGTAGTTATATTGCTGTCTCGGGTGTTGATCCAAGCACGAGAGGTGCGGGCTGTGATGAAGGAGTAGAGCTGGCCTAAAAGAAGAGGTAAGAGGACGAGCACGGCAACGTAGCGAGGAATAATAAATATAATCTTTTATGCAACCACTATGCTTCACTACTCACGATCCCTCCTTTCTGGTGTTACTGGCTGGTAAAGCCAGACTTCTGAAATATTGCCCGGGTTTTTTATACTCGGCTGCTAGGTGAGACTCTCGGTAGAGGAGTCGGAGTTAGATGACGAGCCATTTCTGGGGTAGGAATCGACGAGATTGATTTCGAAGAAATATAGGATTGACAGCGAGGAACTTGAGGTCATGAAACGGCGAAGCGGCGAAGGATTGTTGGCGAGGAGATCAAGGAAGCGAGAAGATGAACGATTAATAGCGAGGAGAAGGTAATGAGGAGCTTGAGGATTGTTGGCGAAGTAAAGAAGAGTCGGCAGGCGGTGAGGTCATGTACACAACGGAGGACTGATATGCCGACCCGATTTTCTCATTCACAGAAGGCGCTCAGGAGGCTCAAACTACCACCTGATTAAACCTGCCTGCTTTAGAGAGTTGATGCAAGCGCTAATTTCGTGAATAGATAAGGCGGGTAGTAGAGCCTTGAAGTCTTCAGGAATAAGAAGGAAGTTTTAGCTGCATGCTCTAATTGTCCGTACGAATGAAGGCATATAGTAGTGGGAGGAAAATGTTGTATAATTTGGTCGTTATAAGCTCACATACAGCAAGCTTAATTTGGATGCTCCCTTACAACTAACTGTACGGATGATCCTAACCCTTACATCACACACACATATATGAAAAAAAAAAAATGGCAAAAAAGCACCTCCCACCCCACCTTTTTGGTGGTGTAGGCTTGGCGACGTGTAAACCGGGCGATGCCACTTTGGGGAGACCAGTTTTCCGTTCTCACTCTGTTCGAGTGGAGTATCGAACGAAGCGGTACAGGTCAGCACGGTTTGAATGCGTTAACTCGGGTTCCATTTGGCGGTAATGACCGGCCAACCGAGCGCGTTCAGCGCCACTGAGCTATTCCTGCTTTGTTTGATGAGAGAAGGGGGATTATTTAAATATATATATGCGATGTTGGGTTAGGTGTGGGTCGTGGTGGTGGTGGTGGGCGGGTGTGCCGCCAGGTGAAGGCGCCCGTTTGCTCGCGGGCGGGCTCAGAAGTGAAGGCACGCGTTTCGCGCTCGCAGCTCTGTGCGTAGTGATGCAGTGGTTCTTGACCGCCTGTGCGATAGTCTTGTGGGAATAGGTAAGCGATGCGCGTCGGGGTGATTGTAAGGGTTGAACTTACTGCAAATGATGAACAAGATACTGAATGCCTTCCTACTGCTTTGTGACCATAAATATGAATGTAACGATACTTTTTCGAACCGTAAGGGTGCTTATTTGCTTTGATGAGCGCTGCAGACGGGTGTCAAGCTGCGAGCAGCTACAAGATGTCAACAAGCCGTTAATGAGAGCGGAGTAAAGGTATTCTTGTAGCTCCTTGAAGCGACTCGACACAAGAAACGAGACAAGGAGAAGGGTTGAGAGACAGAATAACGACTTAAGAATATATGAAGAAATAGGAACTAGACGGGAGGTAGAAGATATGTGAGAGTACCGTACCCGTTGCCTTAGCATGCTCTCCGTCTCACCTTCATGGTGATGACCGTCTACCTTTATTAAACGCCATGTCTAAGCATCTAATCCATCCCTCTCCACCAATCGTCTAACAACGTCAATGACCTCACTCTCCCTCTCGCTCATCCCCTTCCCTGGCTCCCGCACCATTCCGTCTAATACCCGATCTAACATCCCCCTCAACCGACTCACCAAAACTCCAATCCTCGCCCAACCCCTCAGCCGTATCCACTCGTCGACTACCAAACCCCTTCCTAATGTATCGACCTGTATTTGCCCAGCAAACATAAGCAAGCTGTACGCATTGAACGGCGTGATATCTCTGATGAAGATCTTCGACGTTGCCATCTTGTTGAAGTAAGCTATAAAAGCCGCATTTGAGGGGAATGTTTGTGAGGAGAAAAGTGTAGACGAGGGGTGAACGAAGATGCGGCCATTTTCTTGGTTGAAGTATTTGATCTCTCTTGCTTCAGGATCGAGTTCCACTGCGCCAGCAATACCCGCAGCGAATTTCTTGTCGGGAAGTTGAATACGAGCAATCTGCGGATTGAAAGAAGCTGCGACCAGGGCGCGGATCAAGGCGTCGTTGGTGTTGTGTTTATTGTAGACGCCATGTGAAGATGGGTTTGTGGAGGAGTACGTCGTGGGAATGAACGATATCTCTTTGAGCGACGAAAGATACTGTGACCGGTTTGAGGCGATGTCGAACATTGTTTGGGGTGACAACCGATTGTCCTGACACCAGAAACGAAGGTCGCGGGTTGAGGTTCCCTTGCTGCGCAAGGCAGACCACTGCTCATATGCTCGAAGATCAACGAGCAAGTCTCCTTGATTGTTCGAAAACGATGAGCGAATGCGGTTGAACTCGTCTCTTGTTCCTTGATCTCGTTCTCTTGGGGATATGAAGGGGCTGCGAGCAGTCAAAACCGATGCGATGGTCAAGGCAGCCTCAAGGCAGCCAAACGTCGCCCCATAGACTAGCAATTTACCCAGTCTTAGGTCAGCTGGGATCATGGACATATGGCGACCGAGGGCGGTAAGCTCGTCATCGGTGATCGCTCCCATCTGCGATAGCAACCGGATAGCACCTTCGACAGCTGTGCTTTCTGGTGGTGTGAGTGCCGAGGCAAGAAAGCCAGACACGTCTTGTACGCCCATCGCCTTTATAGACAAGCACATCTGTTCAAGTGGGACCCGCCTGATCTCTGGATCGGGTCGTTCCATCATCTTGGCCTCGGCATTACGCGTGTAGAGCTTATAGCAGTCTCCAGCCCGGACACGACCTGCACGGCCACGTCGTTGCTTACAAGCCGCTCTTGAAGCCCAAGTTTCGGCTAGACGAACCATGTTGTTTTGCGGGTCATAACTCGTCTCTTTGACTCGACCCGTATCGATCACTGCCACGATATCCTCAATCGTGATAGATGTTTCCGCGACGTTAGTAGCCGCAATGACTTTGCGTTTGCCGGGAGGTGGTAGGGGGAAGACGCGCTTCTGCTCAACTGGTAGAAGCGATGCATGGAGTGGCAAAGCATGGAGGTTGGCGAACTGGTTGAGCGCTTGAAGGGTACGATCGATCTCCATGGTACCAGGCAGGAAGATCAAGATGCCTCCATCCTTGGATCCAAGCTGGCGGTCAATATGGCGGACAGTCTCCGCGATAAGATCATAGTTGATACCAAAACCAATGCTTCGAAGGTTGGCAGAAAATGACTTCTCTCCCGCTCCATCCTCATCATTTATTGCGTTACCCTGGAAGCCGGTGAAGTGCACTACGTCGTCAACATAGTAATCCGTAACGGGATGAGTGCGTCCTTCAATTTCGACGCGGCCTACCGGTCCTACGTCTCTGAAATATGCTTCGAAGACGTCGGCGTCCAAAGTGGCGCTCATCAAGATGACCTTCAAGTCTTTCCGCGTACGTAGAATTTGACGAAGCAGCACAAGTAAGAAGTCGGTGTCCAAACTGCGTTCATGAACTTCATCGACGACAACATGGCTAACATCGGCGAGGGCCGCGACAACGTCGTCTGGATTGCCACCAGATGTTTGGAGTCGTCGAAGGAGAACACCAGTCGTGACAAAAGTGATCTTGGTCACGCCAGGCTTCTGTTTCGACTCGCCGCGGATGGTGTACCCGATCTCTTCGCCGACTCGAGAGCATCGCTCGTCAGCCACTCGATCAGCGAGACCGAGGGCAGAGATCCTGCGTGGCTGTGTGCAAATGATGTTTGCGACAGCACCGAGTTGCCGCTGAATAAGATCGTCGAGGACGAATTGTACGGATTGGGTAGATTTTCCAGAACCTGTCTCACCTGAGATAATAGTCACTTGGCTGTTGTTGACTGTTCGCACGATCTCGTCTCTCAATCTCCATGCTGGAAGCGACTGTCGAACATTCATCATCTTCAGCTGAGCCGGGCTCCCTTGCTTCGCTTGCCAATCGTTCAACACCTTCTGACTAGCCGGAGTTGCTGGCTTCCACTCTATGGGTTTCCGAGTCCTGCTTTTGCCCAATTTCCTCTGGCTCTGTTGGACAATGGAATGATCTGCTGCAGCAAGGCCAGAAGATACATCGCTAAGCCTCCCTGGATTCTTGAAAATCTCGCCCGCGTTCTGTTGTAACCAGTCCACGATATCATATACCATAGGCATTCCGATATAATTGGCTTCAGCATGCAGCAACGCCTGCCTAATTATGCTGAGTCGGATGTAAGCAGGAATTGCCGCCTCGAAGGTGATGATCGGTACAACAGCTGGGTATGGACCAAAGGGTTTCCTAACTTGTAGAATGAGGCGTTTGCCCTGCTGTTTCACGTCAAGTTCGATGCGACACATTGTCGGCGATGGGCGAGAGAAGAGCTTGTCGTATATTGCTTCCAGTGAAGACATCTCCACCTCCCAAGGATCATCTTCCGACGACTCATCCGAAACATCAGCAATTGCGAGGTCTGCCAGCTCTTGGGCAATGTCCTTGTCATCCTCGTTTGGTCGAAGTAGGCGAAACTGTAGTAGAGCCGCTGCTTTCCTCTCGTCACCGCCTTGGCTGTCGTACGCTTCTTCGCAGAGATCCGCAGAGTATCCTGCGGCTGCAAGGCGCAATACGGCTCCTTCGCGCTTAAGATTAGAGCTCGCCATACTGATACCAGCGACGTAACCCTCAGGTAAACTCCACGATGGCAAGTCGTCCTCGGGAACGTGGATGAGAAGCCACTCGATGATTTCCTCGCGATCCTTACATAGCTCGGCAGCTTCCTCAACGTGGCTTCGCCGGAAGCCAAGCTCGGTAACCTCCTCTACGAGTTTAATCCTGACGTTTGAGTTCATCTGTATAGCGTGTGGATTCCAGACTGCGTCTCGTCGGATGAGACGCTCAGCCTCTTTTCGCGTTCGTTTTCCTAGCTCAATCTTCGGTACGCGTTCCCATCCTTTTAGCAAGTTTCTACCAGGACCCGGGCCTTTAGAGCTCGGCATGGCTGCGCCTGGCTGGAGGTTGTGTGCCTTCTGCGCCTCTTCCTGTTGCTTTTGTCTCTTTTCGCGTGCTTTGGCTGCTGTGTCGCGGGCCTTTTCTCGCTCTGCGAACCCAAAGAAGGGATCTGCCTCATACATCCATCCTTTGCCTTCAGCCTCGTCCCGCTTTTTGAGATCTGTGAATTCTCCTTTCCAGAGATCCTTGTACGTTGGAGGCAACATCATGTGCAGATTCTTTGCGCTGGCGACGCGAAACAGTGTGTAGGCGGCAGCGAAATTACGGGCTTCCACAGCGGTGGGCTGATGTGCCTTGTCTTCGAGCTCCGATGGGATCTTGATCGGTGGCAGGGTCGTGGTTTCTCGGGTCTTCTGGTTCATCTTGGACAGTACCACAGCATAAGCAAAGTGCTGGTCGCCATCCTTGCGCTGCGTTGGGTGAGCAAGATTCCTTCGTAGTAGCAGGACAAGATACGTACAATTCGATAGTCAGGCTTACTCCAGTGCTGCTTCTGAAAATGTTCAGAGAGTAAATTGACCGGCAACTTGCCAGTCCAAGAAGCTCCAGCAATCAGGGTCCTAGTATCAGGTTTTTTTGGCCCGTCTTCAGGCTGTCCCGCGGCTGCCTTTCCCTTGCCTTTGCTGTCATTCTGAGCAGCATCTCCGCTAGTAGAGGCTTCGCCCTTCTTCCTCTTAGGCTTGCCATCGCCGAAGACAATGAAGCTGGTGTCTTCTTCTGGTGGCGCAGTCTTCTTTGCGGGCTTACCGCGGGGCGGATGGGCGTTCTTCGGCATCGCTGCAGAGTGTCAAGGTCGAAATCTTCGGCTCCAAAATCTCCATGGAGAAAAGCTGCTTGTCTCGGGAGTGCTATACACAGAAACCAAATCGTTTGTGGGCGAGAAGGGCGGTCTCGCTAACAAAAGGGCTCAGCCGTCAGATTGGGTGGTCCATCGATACACAATGTTTCCAGCTGCACGGAGAGAAGAAGTGGCACGCTTTGTAGCCATTGCTGGGGTCTATTCACTGAAAAGTGGTGCCTCCAAACAATCCGAAATTCCGAAAAATAAATGCTTGGCAGCGTCACAGCCGAGATGCGGAGATGCGGGAGTGCCCGAGCATGGACCTCTTCCTCGACTTCAATGGTTACTGCTCATGATCGATGACGGCTTCGCACTCGACCATCACGCGTCAAATCCTGTTAAAAATATATTTGGCAGACTTCCCTTGACCTGAGCCACCTCACGGCACGATAGCAAGGCCCTTGCGCGCTGGAAAGCGTGAACAACGATCATGGCTTCCACAAGCAGCAGAAGCTCCCCCAAGGAGCAAACTCACGACGCAATCACCGCCGAGGAGATAACAGGGGCAGAACCCCCTAACAACCCTCAGACATCCTCCGATCCATCATCAAGCAAGCGGCCCAACGCATGTACGTCTACTCCTCCACCTCGTACACGCCTTAACACAACACCTTAACTTACGGTGCAGTCACAGAACTCATGTCCAGCTCAAAGAAACCAAAACCTGCCACTGCTTCCACAACACAATCCTCTGGGGCTCTCGAGAAGGCCAAAAGCGTCGTGAAAGGCTGGGATCCGCGCGATGGGTTGGGGATATACATCGAGAAGCCGGAGACGAATCCCGAGGGAAGGGTAGTCGAGTACGATGACGACTTCGTGGTGATCAACGACAAGTACCCGAAGGCTAGGTGTGTATCTCCAAACTGTATGGGAAACAGTCGGAGAAGCTGATTGTCCCCAGCGTGCACCTCCTGCTCATTCCCCGCAAGCCCGAGTACTACACGGAACACCCACTCCAACTCCACTCCACAAACCCAGCTTTCCTAGCCGAAGTCCGAAACCGCGTCACTCGCCTTAAACTTCTCGCAGCCTCCGAGCTCCGCAGGCAGTACGGCCACCTCAGCGCCTCAGACACCCCATACCAAGAAGCCCTAGAGACAATGATGTCCTCGCCCGATCCCCCGCCGCCACACGAAGACCGCGCTGCACTCCTTCCACCCGGTCGCGACTGGCTCGCTGATATCGTAGCAGGCGTCCACACTCATCCTTCTATGAACCACCTACACATCCACATCTTTAGCCGAGAGATGCAATCACCATGGATGAAGCACAAGAAGCACTACTTGAGCTTCAACACAACTTTCTTGGTTCGTTTGGAGGAGTTTCCGCTGGAGGATGGGAGCAAACGCTTTCATCCGGGAAACTGGCCGAACTGGGATATGAAGTGCTGGCGGTGCGGGCGGGATTTCAAGAATAAGTTTGCGGCGTTAAAGGGGCATTTGGAGGAAGAGTTTGAGTTGTGGAGGAAGGAGTAAGACTCTGCATAAGAAGCCTGCAGGAATTTATGAACTTGTGCAAGCAAAAGCTACCTGGCAAGTGAAAGGGCCTTTAGGAAGATGAAGGCCACACTGAGCCCGCTATGGAATTGATCAAACTACCTGGTATCATGCATGTTACGCCGTTCCCAAGCCTTAACTCCATGCCATATCCAGCCTGTATTATTACTCGGTGCTAAAAAGCTAAAAGCTAGCGAATCACCAAAGTCTTAACGACAGTCGTATCAAGATCGTGTAGTTCCGGCGGAAACTTGCAGTTCTCGCCGAAAATACAAGACTTCGTGCCCTTGACATGATGCTTGTGAGGCGGCGCAGGGCATCGGTGGCCATAGATACACTTGATGTCCTGGCAACCGCTGCCGTTCTGGCAAGGGGCCATGCGCGCGACAAGGCGAAGAGTCAGTAGCTCGTCTTTGGTCGGCTTGTACTGGTGAACGTGCGTACACTTTGTGTCGTAAGGGCATTCGTTTCGCAGAAAATGCACATTACACATCTTGATCTTTTTGATGCGATCGACTTCAGGTTTGTCGTAGTCTTTGCAGGGAGGATCCACGCGTTGGCCGGCGCGGTTGCGGGCAATAACTTCTTCGCGGTTGGTGGGCTTGTACACGGGCGATTCGAAGACTGGGGGAGCTGGAGCTGCTGCCTTGGATGCCCAGCTGTTCATTGCCACGGGTGCCGACTTCAGCGCCGGGAAGCCGTCTGAGGCCACAGTCGACGACGATGGTGTCCTTGAGAGATTCATCATCAATGATTTCGCCGGAATGGGACTATCCATAATCGGATTACTTGATGGTCGTGCAGGTGCGGGAAACCGGGTCGGAAGTCCCGATAGCATGTTGTAGGTTTTCTGGCAAGGCGATCCCGAATCGCGAGCCATAGATGGCTGAGGAGGTATAAATCCATTGCCCCAAACAACGAGCTTGGACTCTCGGAAGAGACCCGGAAACTTCTTAGTGTGGTATGGCAAAGGAACCAGCTCTTTCTCAAATGGTACGCCTTCCAGGAGGATTACCTTATCGAGTAACTCGGCCTTGTCAGAATACTCCTCTAGAGCCCGGGCGTAGCCATTATCATGCGAACAACCGAATAGAAGCCGACGACAATGATAGTCTTGGGAGTATAGCTTGAAGGACTCTGCACCACAATCAGTTATGCCTTGAACCATATTCAGGCCAATCCGATTGCAAAAGGCAGTTGAAAAGGCACACGAGTGCTCGAGCAGGATCCAATATACTCACCAATGATCTTCTCATCCGCACGATCTTTACCCGCGCCGACGTCGATAAAGTCGAATAGGGTCTTTCCTCTTGTGAAACCACGCACGAAATCCTCAAATTGTCCGATCTGCTCGATAGCGCCGGTACGCACAAGCACTTCGCCCAGTCCACGGACGTTGGCGTAGATGCGACAGACCACACGTGCTCCACGAGGAATATCAGCTTCAGCCTCGATGTAGTCGTGCACAGCAGCGGAAAGTTGAGCAGCCGCACGACGGCCGCCTTGCTCGCCTTCGCGCAGGAACTCGTCTAGGAAAATCATGCCGTCGCCATCGATGAGAACCATGACAAAGGGATTATCGGCCTAGGATACATGGTCAGTCAGTATTTCAACGTGTGGACTGCGACCAGAGAGCGATCCAAGTTAAGTCGGTCCAACGGTAGTTGCCTGGGTGAATGCTGGGGGTGCGTGTTACCATAGCCCGCTGCATGCTCTTAATCCACTTCTCGTATTGTTGCTTCTCGGCTTGCCACGACATGATCCAGTCGCGCTCACGCTCGCGCTCGGAAGCCATATCCTGGCACTGCTGCTGGAGGTCCCGATAGCGTGCAAACAGCTCCTATAGGCAGTGTTAGTCGCCTTGGTCACTGTCTTGCCTTGTCGCGAACGTACGCCCATGAGCTGGTTGGCGGCTTGATTGTGCAGCATGATCTGCTCGTATCGCTTGTCTAGTGTCGCCTGCTCAGAACCTGCGACAGTCGAGCGTGGGCTGGCAGGTGTACTGGATTTGTTTTGGCCCAGGCCGTTGAGAAATGGGGCAGGCATCATTTTGGTGGGGTAAAAAGAGGGTTAATCAAGAATGTCGGTAGGAGCGCGTCAGAGGTCAACGAAGTCAACGTGATGGCGCCCGAGCTGATGGTCAGTCAGTGTGATGAGTGGGTGTGTGAGCAGGTTGTGGGTTAAAAGAAAACTAATGACGGCAGCCGAGAGCTCTTTCCACGGTTGGGGCAAGATTGATAAATGGTTCAGCCAGGCAGTCTGCGGGTGAAGGTGAGTTTTATTTCGTCTGTTAGTGGCAGTGAAGAGAAAAATCGGTCAGTCTGCCCCAGACGGTGCAACCATGCAGCCAGGCACGATGCGGAGTGCCGCCGGGGAGGCGCTTGCCAGAGGGCGGTGTATGCTGCAACTGAAGCAAACAGAGAGGCGTCAACGCGCAGACGGTGCTGCTGTGTTGGCCGCGATGAGTCTCTTTGTCTCGAGCTTGCGGCGTGCAACAGGCGCGGTGTAGTCGTCGGCGCGTGCAAGTCTAGGTGGGCTGCTGATTGGCGTGGGCTGCAGCCTGATCGGGCAATGCGCTCGCTTCGCCTTCCCGCGGCTGCAGCTCCCTGCTGCCCTGCCGCCAAGAGGAAGCTGCGCCCGGACGTCAGTTCCAGAAGCCACGTTCGATATTACCCCATTTCTCTGCAAACCCTCTCTGGTGCTGTATCCATCCCAATTGCCCCCTGTTGCATCCATCATGGTCTCCTGGAAGCTCTCCTCCCTGCTGCTGCTGTCCCTGCGCGCCCTCAGCGCCTTTGCTGCGATCGAGGTAAGCTCTCGCGTGCGTGATGCGGCATGACATCAACCAGCTAACTGCCTCGTGCTCCAGGTCGAGCAGGTCAATGAGGTCAATGAGGAACCGCAAACGCCCAACCTCAAGGTTGCCGTCTCGGTCTCCTTCCCGCAGTCGGAGATTTTTGGCGTAAAGCTCATCAACGGCCACGCCACCGAGGCCCGTCTCTCCATCACAAACGACGAGCCCACTCCCATTGGCGTCTCCATTGTCGGTGGCTCGCTCATCCAGGAAGCCGCCGGCCAGTCTCAGATCGTCCGCAACCTTACTGCGCAGCGCTACTCGATCGAGATCCCTGCCGGCGCCGAGGAGACGGTGCCCTACACCTTCAGCACCGAGCTGCACCCCCAGAATCTGCGTTTGCAGCTCGTTACTGTCTTGAAAGATGCCAAGGGTTCCTTCTACACCGTCCCTGTCTACAATGAGACCGTCACCATCGTTGAGGCGCCTACTAGCTTCTTCGACCCCCAGATGTATGCAACTCACCCCATCCCCTCAAACAAACACCAAGCTCCCCTCATTCCTACGCTACACTTCCCCCTGCAGTATACAGCCTTGAAAACTAATTAACTTATGTGTCTAGCCTCTTTCTTTACCTAGTCCTCCTCGGCGCTTTCGGCGGAACCGTCTACTTCATCTACAACACCTGGATCACCACCTTCTTCCCCCAGAAGAAGGGACGCGGCAAGGGTGGTGAGCGCGCCAAGAGATCCTCTGGTGGCTCCAAGAAGGTCGACCCGGCTGATCAGGTTGCTGTCGTTGGTGCTGATGGCCCTGCTGTCACCTCTGGTGCGAAGGCATACGACGAGAGCTGGATCCCTGCCTCTCATCTTCAGCGTCCTGAAGCCAAGCGCGTTCGCAGTGGCACCCCCAAGGCTAAGCCCAGGGTTTAGACTTCCGACGCGCGATAAGGGGATGGGATGTGTTGCAGAACGTGCAGGACTGAAGCAGGTTCCGCATGGACGCTTTCTATTCTTTGATGGACGGCTAGCGGTTTAAGGGCTATGTGCAAGATAGCAGTTGGATCACAACAGTTCTTTGGGATACAAAAGGGGGGAAGTTGTTGATACTGGTACGCTGGAAGGTTTGCTCCCCAACTCTGGCTATGGGCGAGCGACTTGATGAATCAAAATGTACTATATCATGCCAATCAAGAATTGGTTAGTCTTGCATACTAGAAGTACAATGGCATGACTTTGTATGGATATCGCAGACATCTTTGTGTCGTCTGATCATAACTGGATCAAACTAAGCGCTGCGGTTCCACAGCGCTGCACCTAGAACATGATCTTTTGATCATCTCTATTCATACATAGTGATGACATACAAATCTCGAAGCAATTTTCATCATTATTCAAATATATTTTCGCGAGTTCAAGAGTACCACAGTAGCTCAGTAGTGTTGCACCCAGAAACTCGAGAGAGTCCCAACACCAGTGCTGATTCTTAGAACGTCTCATACGCTAAAATTGACATGTTTCAGACGCGGTCCAAAAATCGTACTAAAAAGAGACATAAACTTTACCTCCACCAGCTCCGAGCGATATTGCCCCAAATCACACATTTACTTCAACACAATTCTTCATTGCCCTCTTCGTATGCAGCTTGCTAGACGAGATAATTGCCGACAATGACCTCATCTTCACGTCTATCAACAACGCGACCGACTTCGGGGATCTACAACTATAATGTGCACAATAACCATCGTATTCGAGTTCCGGCTGTTTAAACACCATGCAAATGTCTATGAATGGAAGCTCGATCTGTGCCGATCTTAGCTCTACCTTTGCACACCACCCCGCATTCAGTCCGGAAAAGCAATGACGTGCCGCATCATCTCCGACCAGGCGCAAGGCCAACGTCTACAGCCATACTGTAACAATGTATTCGTTGCTCAAAGTCACTATGAGGGCCTTGATGGTTCGCGATGCCCGGTGCGGAACACACCGGAAAAGCAACCCGGGGTAACGGGCGCTATAAAGTCGGGGTTAGATGCGCACCTGCTGAAAGCTCGATAAGTGCAGTATACGAAAATTACCCGGGGCGAAGATCCAGGGCAGCCGACCTCACGAGAGGATAGCCTGATCGCCCGAACGGCAAAACGCTCGAATCACGGGTTGTGACTCCTCACCTTGCTCAGTAGCGCCGATTCGTGAGTCAACACTGGATTGCGTATAAAACATTGCCGAAGCCCGGCTTTGCCCATTGAGTAGTAAAAGGCATTCTACAACTACGAAATTGAACAATTGCTATACATATTTGGATCTTTGCTTTCAAGTCACCTATTGAATTGAACTATCTTTCAATCACAATGCCTCCCGTCAGCCAATTCCCGCCTGCCCGCGTCTTTCTCAAAGCCTCGGCCTCCAAATCATCGCCAATTGCAATTGCAACTAGAACGTCAAGCTTGACGTCGCCGCCGAGTCCGAGATTCACTACCGCGGCCCAGACGGTGTCGCAGCGGTCGAATGGTACGGCTGCGTCTTTGGGTTCAAGAAGATCAGGTACGCTAGAATCACGCTTTATCTCGTTAAGAGTAGAATACTGACAGTGGCTTTTCAGGAGCACCAAATTGATCGAGAAGAGCGCAATTGCAAAAGCACCAATAATTTGCATCTACGGCAACACGCTCCAAAAATGTAGATACCTTCGTATCCACAGGCGACAATGTTGGCTTTGAGATATCTGAATTTATCGAACCACAACACGAGCCTACCGCCTCCGTCAGCCTTCGAAAATACCAGGGCAGGCGTTTCCCACGTGTGTCACGACAACCGCGTGTTGATGATGCTATGAGACGAGTCATTGAGAAGGGCGGGGTACAAGTGGGGAGACAGGGGAAAGTAGGGAAAGAGGTAACTGCGTATCAAGGGATACATGGGAGACACTATCGTTGTCGACGTGCTGAGTTGTTTTTGAGGGGTTGATGGCGCATACGAAGGTCATTAAACTTATGATGATACCCACGATGTTACTTTTTATTAATGTACTCACTTGCAACAACGAATCGAGTAGGCCACGCGAAGATCTAATTAACATCTTGCGCCACAAATACGCATGCTCTAGCTACTAAGCAGCCCTACAGCACGCTACCTATCGTCCACATTTCATTGCTTAATCTCCACTGGTTTCCCGCCTTGTTCACCACTCCTCAAGCACGCCTCCAAGATCTCCAGATCCTTCAACGCCTCCTCCGGACTCTGCATCTCATTTCTTACCCCCTTCTCCAAACTCTCAGCCCACGCCTTAATCTCCTGATTCACACCGTTGCCCTCATCCTTGAATTCCTTTACTTCTGCTTCTTTCCCATCTTTGGTCACGGTAACCTTTCCCCTACTCACGTGCACACTCCCATTTTCACACGCAACAAGATATTCTGACCCGGTATCTGTTGTGCCGAAAGATATCGATAGCGTGCCAGACGAGCCGTTTGACAGCTGCAGTGTTGCGTTGAGCGTATCGACGGGCGGCAGATGTTCTTGCAACTGCGCGGTAAATGCACTAGCAACATTTATCGTCTGCTTGCCGCCGGAAAGCAGCAGGCGTGTTCCGGCAATGAAATGCACACCACCGTCTAACAGAAAGCCACCTTGGTACTCTGGCACCTTGCGCCACGCCGTCTCGAAGTACTTGCCGCCTGGTTGGACGAGCGCAGCGACACGGGCGCGAAAAGTGAGGACACGGCCCAGTGAAGCGATTTGCTGGGCTCCGTAGACGAAAGAGTCGAGGAAGCGGAAGTTCTCTGCTACCGTGTAGGTGGCCGATGTGTTGGATTTGGATTGCGTCCACGATAGCAGGTCCTGGGCGGTTGCGACGTCTTTGGCAATGGGCTTTTCTGCGAGGACGTGTTTTCCGGCAGCCAGCGCTTTTTTGATATACTCTGGCTGGGCTAGGATTGGCAGACTGCAACACGTCAGACTGCGGTTTATGTATAATAAAAGCTTGGAAGCACTACGTACGCGATAACAACTCCCTTGATGTCGTCTCTCTTCAGCAGGTCGTCGAATGCTTTACCCTCCTGATCATCGCTATAGAGCTCTACGCCGGAGAGCTTCTCGGATAGTGTTTGTGCAGACTTGAGCGAGCGCGAGTAGACGGCTTTCAAACTCAATGCCGGAGTCGCCTGGATGGCTGGGAGGTGCTCCTCTTTGGCGAAGATACCGCTGCCGATGAGTGCTATGCCGATAGTCATCTTTGAGTACAGTGAAGGACGCAAGATGGTTGTGAAAGATCGAGAGTTCGAAAGGCAAAAACAGCTTAGATCTCTGATAATTTGAGATTTTGATGATGTATGTTACTTGAACACAGCAGTGTCGCCGCGGTTAAAATGTTAGTTCACTTGCTTAATTCTAGTTCCCCACACTGGTGGCCTACTCTGCCCCTCCATGCAAGTTGCCGTAGATGACGTCGGGAACCATACCGTAACAGGCAAGTGTAAGAGTTCTTCACCGCGGACTATGGCTTTGTGCCTGTAGTTTTTGTAGGCTTCCTCATAGGGAAGTTTGTGTAAAAGGACGATACGTAGGCTGGTAAAATAGCTCTTCATGTTGGTTGGTTGGTTGTTGGATCTTACTGGCAATCTTGATGTGCCAATTTCTAGCGCGCTTTCCTTTGACACCAAACCATCGGCCTCATTATTAATCCTCGACTTATCCTTTGAGCACCATAGACTCACTGACACTGCTGCCTCTATACGCGCTATGCGAGCGACCCCCAAGGTCCTGTTTGTACTCCGCCAGGCATCCCCAGTCATCACGCAACGACCATTGACGCGTTACGGTCTCAAAACATGCCTGCCGCCGCGTCCTCAATATAAACAGTCGGCATATAACAATGCAGTGTTAGAGACTACCGATACTTGTCCATATGTTTAAGCCTTTCCCACGCGTACAATCCTCTGCCTTGGTGGTCTTCCCACTTTGTCGCGCGCAATCAATGATGCCGACAGTCGAAGCTCACGTCGCGAATCGCCTAGAACGCTATTGATCGCAGTCTTTCTTACCAGCGATCTTCGTCTAGCTCAAATCCCGATCATGGATAGTGAGGTATGCGGTAATTCTCGCGCAAGCTTGGCCACGGTCTGTTTGCATTGTGGAACAGTTGGAGACCAAGCTTGTCATGCATACCAACTATCCCACTCTATCGGTTCACCTATCTCGCCTCTACTTGCCGGTATAGTAACCTATTCGCCTTCACGAACTTCGTTAGTCGCGAAATTCCCAGCTTCTGAGGTACTAGTGTTGATACCCGTGGTCCTTTTTATGCCGATTCGGCTCTTTGGCCTAAGCCCGACGCTCCTGCGTTGGAACCTGTCAGCTCGAAGATGAATTACACTCACCTATTTACCTTATATCCACCCCTGGCTTATATTCCTTCGACACGCGGCTCTCCGTGTTCCTGGGTTTTTGTTCTGAATTCCACGCACAGGATGAAACCTAGAGTGTGTTGAAGGCCACCGAGTGCTTGGCGTTCGGCTACAATCACTCATGCAACGGCGACCAGACCCCATACCAAGAGTTCTAGCAACCTATTATTGGATAAGAGCTCTTAAAAAGTTGCTTCATTACCGTTTCGTGCCAGTTGGCAGACCTATAGGGAAATATAGGCGAGCTTTGTGACCCTAAGAGATAAGCTGAGAGCGTTCCCAGAACACACAAGTGCTAGTTTCATTGTCATTCCTTCATTCAGTATCGCTCTCTCTTTCGGTGTCCTTCTTTCTGTATATCTTAATCACATCAATTTTGAGGTCTGCTGGCAGCCCGATTCTCTCTTTTTTGTTCAATTTACTATCGCACCATCAAAGCTGTGCAAAATCGGCAAGATGGGCTTCGGCGTTTTGGAAGATAGCCACATGGCCGCGCCTCCAGGTACTGCTACCATCAATATCTTCGGAGTCACTGGTAAGGCTGTCTAGAACAGAAGACGAATTTGGTCTGTTGATCATCCCATCTCAGAGGACCCCACAATCGACACAAGCTCGCTGAAGAAGGATGGTGAAATCATCTTGCAGCCCCAGCCTTCGGATAGCCCCAACGATCCTCTTAACTGGTGAGTCTGAAAATGTAGTGTAGGCGTGTCGAGTCTTCTAATGTCTGCTAGGTCTCGCGTGCGAAAAGAATCGATCATGGTCATTCTGGCTTTCAGTTCGGGTGTAACGACAGCGTAGGACTGCTCACCTGGCCGCTGGTCTCTGTGCTGACATCCACCAGCCTTGGCCCCATGGTAACACCCGGCCTTCCTCTCGTAGCGATGAAGTACAACGTTAGTATTGGATTGGTGGCAAGCCTAATTATCGGCTTTCTTGCTTTCTGGATTGGTTTCACAACATTCTTCACGGCAGCTGGCGCAAACATCTGGGGCAAGCGACCTTTCTTCGTCATATCGGCTGTATTTCTCTTAGCCACTAACGTCTGGGGATATTTCACAACGGTATGCTAGCTCTGTATGAGTTTGCACATATGTTCGGCTGACATTGGACAGTCTTTCACCTCGTTGGCAGTTATGAGAGTTGTCCAAGGCATGGCTTCCGCTCCCCTTGAGACGCTCGTCACCTCAACCGTGTCCGATCTGTACTTCGTTCATCAGCGAGGTACACGCATCAGCATATGGGGCTGCATGCTGGCCAGCGGCGTCCTTCTCGGGTAACATGCCCTCTCTTCCCTTATAACGCATAGTTCCCTCCCCTAACAACAGACATAGTCAAACCATCGCTGGAACCATTATCGAAAGAATATCTTTCGAGGCCACATTTGGTGTTTCAGCTCTGATCTTCAGCCCGATCCTATTCGGCATCTACTTCTTCGTAGTAGAAACGACATACTACGGAGCGCGCCCCACAGGCAAGAAGCTCGTACCCGAGGAGAAGGATATGTCATTCCTGGATGACGATGAAGAAAAAGAACCCTATCGCCAACAACTGCGTCTCTTCCGTGGCCGCCTATCCGAGGAATCTTTCTGGAAGAACGCCTGGAAGCCAGTCCCACTTATCGCTTACCCGGCCGTGTTATTCTCAACGGTCGTGTATGGCTCTTACTTCACCTGGCTACTTACTATCTCAGTTCTGTCGGTCAGTGTGTTCTCTGCGCCGCCCTATACGCTGAGCCCATCACAAATCGGTCTCACAAATCTGCCCCTTCTGTTCGTGTCTTTGATTGGGGCTCCGCTGTCAGGATGGCTAGCCGATGCTGTGGCTAAACTCATGGCTCGAAGAAATAACGGCGTCTTCGAACCTGAATTCCGTCTCACACTCATGATCCCAGCGACACTATTCGCGACTATAGGGTTCCTCGGCTTTGGTATGAGTTCCCAGAACGGCGCTCCTCTCGTCTGGCCTCTAGTGTTCATGAGCATACACTCGTTATCCGTGCCATTCGCATCAACAGCAACTTTGACTTACGTCATTGATTGTCATCCGCGAGATGCTAATCAGGCCTTCGTTACAATCAACTTCACCAAGGCGGTGTTTACTTTCATCGCTACGACGTATGCGAATGGCTGGATGGCACAAGTTGGGCCACGTGGGGTGTTTGATGCAATTACGCTGATCAACCTTGGTATTTGTGGATTGACTATTCCAGCTTATGTTTTTGGCAAGAGGTTTAGGAGCTATGTAAGTCTTTGGTTCGGTTCGTAACAACGTGCCGTGTGACTGATTGAAATCAATAGGTTGCGCGAAGTGCCTTCGGCCAGAAGTTGTCTAGCTAGAATGCCCAAAGTATTGAAGCGCGAGGGTGATCATAGCTCTCTCCTTTGGAGCAGGTACCCAGACAGATTGCACTTGGGGCAACGCCCTGACATAGGGTATTGAATCAATTATTTTTCTCATCAATATCTACGCAATTTACATGCCATGATTCTGACATTTACAGGGCGATGCAGTTCAAAGCCATGCAAACCTTCAAGCAGGAGTCAGCACAACTCGTATCTTCACCTCGCACGGCAATCCTGGCCTATTGCTTAATAACGAAAATTGTTGAAACGCTTGGGTAAGCACCCATAGCGCAACCGCTCTTTCACTCTCTCTACTTCAACCAAATACATTCCCCCACTCACCTTTGCCGCGATCACAGTCAATCCGCGCCAGTCTTCTTCATCCCGTCCAAAACATGCGCCTCCACCACCCCCTCTGGCCACAACTTCGGCCCCGGCGCCGTATAATTAGCAATCCTGCTCCAAAACTCCGGGATCAACACACCCGTCGAGTTCCACTGATAGCCCCCAGGGAACCTAATCGCCGGCCCAAGAACGCCCTTCCCAGTCCCAGTAACATTGATCTGCGCACACGCAACGTAAAATTGCGCATTGTTCGGCTTATGCGCAGCATGTAACGCCAGTCCCTCGGCTCGAAGCAGATATTCGCCCGGCGGCGTCTCGTCAGGCAATTTGAAATTGAACGTACGCGCGCGGTGAGTCGCCCACTTCAGCACGCCCTCGCTGCCCCCCTCACTAGCGTTGAGCGCGTACGTCAAACTGTATATTTTCGTCCAGTCTTCGGATCCATCGTACTCCGCAGCTGACGAACCACCGGGTACTTTTGATATATAGACTTGCTGAGGCCCGGGGTGTCCGAAGGTGTCTTTGACAGCAAAACCTAGCTTGGAGCCTGCAGCGACGGTGTACGTTTGCGTACCAAGTGCGACGCCCGATGAGGCGCCGGAGTTGCAGCGCATGTCTGTGGAGTTTACGTTTTGGAGGGGGGAGTTGGAGTTGTTGGTTTTGCGGACGTGTTGGTAGGAGGAGCCGATGATTTCGCCGTTCACGATAATCCGGTCGTAGTTCCAGTGCGCGAGGGCGCTTGAGGCACTTAGAAGGAGGAGGGTGAATGTTGAGGCAAGGTACTTCATCTTTGAAAAGCTATAGTCAAGTGGGTTGGAGTCTGGAGTTGAAAGGGTTAATGTACTTATGGCTTTCTGTCACGAAAAGCGCGTAGTTGGACTTAATAATAGCTCTCGCGGAAGATATACCACCGAGCCATGGACATTGATCCAAAGTGCAATCCTGGGGTAACGATGCTGATCTTTTCAACGATACCGGGATGTTAAGTATTTTGCCGGATCCGCGCGAGCGCTCATATTGATCTTGGGTATTTTCGTCGAATGAGAAAATCACATCACCATGTAAATGTTTCCTTATAGCTCAATTGAGTCCTAATGGTCTAAGCGAGCCTGAGGGTCGTAGATGGATAGGCAAGGGTATATTGCTATAATTTCGTATTCGGGGGAAGAATGTACGAGCATCTGAATAACACGCAGAGGTGGCCGCGTATGCTGTTCCTTTGCAATATAAAATGGAAATCGGCTCTAGCCCTTTATATAACCTAACGTACTTTTTAGGTAAGCCAGTTACCTAGGTAGTATATCTAGCGGCTTTCCCAGACTTGTTACATTTCCTGCGGCGATAATGCAGACCCATGCTGGTAGCCTAAAATATATAAAGTCTAATGAAGTCTAGCAAACGCTTACAAGCAAACACCATCTCATCTCACTACGAAGACCCCGGCGTGGGAAATGCGCGTTGCAGTATCATGCGGAAAATCTCCAAATCTTGAATTGCATCCGCAACAGTGGTCTTGATCTTCTTCCCATTGACCAAACAATCATGTAGCTCGACCAGCTCCGCTGTGTATGCATCCTCGTACGTTGCCAGCACATTCCTCTGCTGGTAAGAACCCGATGGAGTGCTCTCGTCCACGGTAACCGTAACGGGAAGACCTTTGACGTACGGCGTGTCGTACTGCAGTTTTATAGTCTTTTTGGCACCATAGACTTGGAGATGAGCATCGAAGCGAGGCACGCTGTCAATGCCGCTCTCGTAACTAACCGCAAAGTTGTCGTATTCGAACGTCGCTGTGAAGAACGGCGGATGCATGCTCACGCCAGTGCATGCTTTCGGCATACCGAGCACCTCTCGCATAACGGATAAATCATGCGAGCCTAAACCCCCTAGGAAGCGACAAAACCGAGTCATGACGGGTGTAATCTCGTCGTGGTGCGGGTATACCTCCTTCAGCAGAGCCTCGGCTGCTTGTGTCCGCTGGGCCATTGAGTCTGCTGGATAATCGCGAAACGCTTGTGGAAAGGTGCCGGACTGCGTCACGAAATGCGCATTGGGCCCAATGATGTCTCTAACGCGCACAAATTTTATGTCTTCGGGATTCGGCATCTCATCTTGGAAAGCACGTAGAGCAGCGGCATACCGGCGCATGTAAGCCACGAACACCTTTCCCTTGGACTTTTTCTCAGCCTCTAGGACGCGCTGCGCCGAGGGGATAGAGATGGAAATCGGTTTCTCAATGAGGACATGTTTATCGTGTTGGAGAGCGGTGATGGCTAGACTAGCGTGGAATTCGTCCGAAGAGAGGACGAAAACGACGTCGACATCCGGATCTGCGCAGAGGTCATTAGAATGCGTATACGTGCGTGGGATCTTGAATTTCGCGGAGCAATGAGCGAGCGACTGTTCGGATATGTCGCAGATCGCTGTGATAGTGTACAGGTGTGACAGCAGAGTCAAAGTAGGTAGATGTACGCATTGTGCTACCTCTCCAGCGCCGATAATTCCGACACGTAGAAGAGGAGCATGTTCATTTGCGTTTACTTTCTGAATGGTAGATGAGTCGCCGCTGGTGATTGTTGCGGCCATGGTTGTGGGTTGTCTTGAAATGTAAAATAAGAAAGATGAGGATCTAGGGAATACGTCGGGCGCAGACTGTTAACTTATTGGAGAGAAAACCGATCCATATTATATGCCGACAATAACTACCTCTGTTTCTTTTCCCTCGTACTGATCCGCTTCGCGTGGCTCGCCGATTGGTGGTGCCAAGTCAGTGTGGGGAGGGTCGGGGACGTCCGCGAGCTCCGCATTTTACCTAGTGATCTAGTAGTCTAGCCCTCTACTAAACCAGAATTAGGGGTCTACTTGAACAAAGTTACGCGGCTGCGCGTTGTAGGGATATTATGTTTGGGTTACCAATGTTCAGAACCGTTTATCTTGAGATGGGGCATTGTAGGTCAGTTTTCCCAAACATAACTGGCATCGTTATACAATTGCATGTCTAGGCTATCTTGCTAACCGCCTATATTGCAGGAACTGGATTAATCGCATCCTGGTTTGCCAGCTACCTCATGCGTTATCCAAATGGCGATAAAAGTGAGGACAGGACAACATTAAGCACATTGTTCAGGCAGTAGCGTCCTCATCCTCGACTGAAAAGGTCGAAGCCTTTGCCCGCAAACACCTCGCGACAAGTAGTGTAGAACCTCGCTTGTACAATTCGTATGAGCAGCTCTATGCGGACCCACATGTCGACATCGTCTATATCGCAACCCCGCATGCTCTACACATGCAGAGTGCTCTGGACAGCATCAAGGCAGGAAAGCATGTCTTATGCGAGAAGCCTATGGGCGTGACTGCTAAACAGGCATCGAAACTGGCCGCTGCAGCGCGCGAGAAAGGCGTGTTCCTAATGGAAGGTACGCTTCTATAATGCCGATGCCCCAATATTACTAGGAAGAAACCTGACAGCCTACTCTAGGAGTTTGGACCCGGTTCTTCCCACTCGCCAAAGAGTTTCAGAAACTCATCCATGTCGACAAGGCAATTGGCACACCGAAACGTGCGGTCTTCGATTTCGGTTTGAACATGCCTCTTGACAATGCTCCAGCTGCATCAAGACTACGTGACGTAGGGATAGCGTCATTACGATGAATATATGCGAGCGTTAGATTTGATATACTTGATAGCGCTATCTGCTTATCGTTTCTATAATACCTACTTTATAATTAATTAAAATTAAAGAAAATTGAAATAATAGTACAAATAACAAATAGTTATACCTTCCCTCCTTTGACTTTCCTTCTCTGCTTCTCCCTCTCTTGCACATCGATATTGATATTGTAATGCCTCCCCCTGATCTCCTCGTAGACCTTACCAGACGTGACACCCCGAATGGGTTCAGCCCATTTCCCCGTGACGTCTGTCTCTAATTCGTCCGAGTTGATAATGGTGGGTTCGTGGGCGCGCAGAACGAAGACCAGAGAGAAGCGATACTTCTTCTCTCCACTCGAGTGTCCAGAAGTAGTATTGTCGGAACTTGGTTTGGGCAGGCCATAAGACACAACCCTGTGACCCCCCGCTGGGTACCGTCCATTACTTAATTGCTCAAGCTGCCGCCCGGCGAGCATACTCGCGCCCTTCATACTCGCCCTCTCAACTTCTCTTTCAACGTCAAACCACGTCAGCCCATCCCAAACCTCTAGGCCAGGTATGTTGCCCACCACCATGCTCAATAGGCCGAGATCGGAGTGCGGCTCAGCAACAACCTTTGCATCCCAACCTTCGTACCGGAAGAGTCGTAACATTGTTGCTGTCTTAGTGGCGTCTGTGGCCTGCATTGTCCCGCACGGTCCGACGAACTGTCTCAATCCTTCCTCTTCACCATCTGGCAGACCCAGAGACGTCGATATCCGGCCTAAGGTTGAGGAGAGATGCGCGCCCATGAGATTCCAGTAGCGTTCTGCAGGGCCTCGGAGAACTTCAGGGCAATATTCTAGGGTGCGCAGGGTGATGAATTCTTTCTCGCCAACGATCTTGGACCAGCCTTCTTCGGAGCCGAGTTTGTGTTTCCATCGTGTCTTTTCTTCGTCTGGTTGGTCGAAAAATGCCTGGCTTGCAGCGAAGAGCGCTTCATAGGCTTGCTGAAGTGGGTGAAGACCTGGCGCGGGGTGCTGCTCTTCTAGGCTCGGCTCTCCCGAGTTGGGTGTCTCTGTGGGTTGCGGAAATGTGACAGTGGTCCAGCCGAGGTTCGAGAGGGTCTGTTGATGTTCTGGGAGTACCAACGGTAGTGGCGCAGGAATGAGCGACGGCCTTGTGTCTTGTTCAATCTCTTGCTGTTGTGATTTTTCTCCAGGATCCTTACTCCCTGATCTTTTCTTTGAGCGAAACTTGGAGATGATGTTTGAGATGGAGAAGTGGTGGTCCGACGCTTTCGAGGGGAGTATGACCGCCATGCTGTCCCGAATCTGACCTCTTAGATATGCTATAGCTAATGATGGCGTTTATGCGGGAAGATGGTAGCTCAGTTTCTGAAATTATTGTGTTCGATGTTGCTGATTGAAGAGGAGCAGGTGAAGAAGCGCGGTACATGAGGCTGATGACGTTGGTCAACCATTAAGCTAAGCCACAATTGCACAGCCCCGCCGGTGTACTAATTGGGCGAGCAACACATCCTCACACAATGACTGCAATGGACCAATTACGGATAGTCACTATTCCTTGAAGTATGTTGCTCTTGTCATGTCAATGAGCGTGGTTTAGTCTGAACTATATCCTCGTCCTTTTCTTATCCCACAGGTCCCGCTCCCTCAGCACGAACCACTCATACAAAACCGGCTTGACTTTTACAACACCCCCATCCGCTTCTATGCCGAATTCCATACCTGGCTTCCAACTCCCTCCTTCAGCACTCACCTTCATGCTAGTCATGTTCTCCAACCGACAAAGCGCAAGCCCTACATTACCAATCGCTGCGACGAACTTACCCGCAGCACGACCCTTTTTGATATGCCCATCTTCATCTAGTTGCTTTATGTCCGTCCCAGGCTCTGGAAGCGTGCCGGGCACGCCGGAGCCGTAGAGCTGTATGGGTAAGATGCGCTTGCGCACAACACCCGTATGTTTTGTTCGTATAGTCAATTCCTGACCAACATAACACCCCTTCTTGAAATCAATTCCTTGACTCAGATCGATGTTGTACTCCATGGGCAATGCGCTCTCCCTGGGTATCTCCTTTGGTCCCTCAGGTATACCGTACTTGTACCTTTGTAAATGGTACTCTTCTACATCCGCTGGCTTACTTCCTCCTGCACTCCCGTAATCGGCTCTAGCAAGACATCTGTACATGTCCGGCGCACGAGGGTCGGGAAATCCGACACTTTCGTCGTCGCTCAATATGTCGGCTGTAGAGCCCCAGGCTGCCCATACCTTCATTCCTCCCTCTCCTTCGGTTTCCACATCCTCAATGGTGATCTTACTGCGAAGTTTGTGTCTCTTTAAGTGTTTCTTCAGTGCTTCCACCTCCCCCTCGTCAACTTCAATGTAGCATGCCCAATGTCCTTTGCCTGTCGTCTCCAACAGTTCCGGCCATACCCAGATGAAGACATCCCATAGCACTCTGCCGCGCGCGTCTAGGAATGCGGAGTAAAAAGGTGTGTCACGCGACGGGTCGACGTTGTTTGATATCAGGCCTTGGAGGAATTTCGCAGCGTCAGGGCCAGAGAGGGAAATGAGGCGGCGGTGCGGGAGGAATGCGATGCCGGAGTTGGAGGCCGGTGGTGTGGAGGTTACGATCGAATATGAGCGCGGGCTTATGAAACCTCTGACTGACGTATGTGACGCTGATGAAGCGGCAACTCGATTGCTTCGGCTATGAAGTGGTGCGCATCGCGTTGTGACGTCGTAGTTTGACGATGACGCAGTGCTAAGAGCTCGGGCTGTCCCGACGCGCGCATTATAGACAGAGCGCAAGTTGTGTCGACATGTGTTGCATATGTACGAAGCGCTTCGTATCGAAGTGGACAACGAAGATGAAGCCATGGTGTTGTACTGTGTAGATAGCATGAGGATTGCGGCGATGGAAGCTCTGACGAAAAGTTGCCTCGGCTTTTGCGGAGTTTGAGAGCACCGATAATTGGACACGGGGACGCAAATTCAATGCCGACAATATGAAGCGTGTTTCATGGAGGAGTGATCAAAACCAAACGCCAGTAATGCTTGCTTCATACGTTATACGAGGATACGCCTCAGTCCGTACAATACACGTATCAATACCCTTTCAACGCCAATGCTCAATCCGAGCCGCTTCCAAATACAGTTTCTTCACTATTCTCGTCGCCATGAACCAACTTCTAATCGTCCTTTCGACTCGTTAACCGTGACTGTTCATTGTCTCCTTCTGTGGGGCTCGCCGGCTCGAGCTCATCATCACTCCACTTGTCATCTTCCCCTACTGCGAAGATGGTATCGCCATCGAGACTCTCCCGAGGAGGCACAATGGGTTTCTGGGCTTGTGGTGCAGGCAATGGCGAGATTTCGCGCGCGTTGTTATTGCGCCTGCTTGGTACTGGGTCGTATGATGGTGGGTGACCTTCTGGCCCATCCTCTTCATCGAGGGAGTCCCGGAGCGAAGCGATCTCGAAGCCCTCGTCATCCTGAGCAATCTGCGGATATGTGAGCAAACGGTGGATGGTAATTCTGCCTCGCGACAACATACCTCATCACTCATAGCGAATCTCCTATTGTTCGCTGTTGGCCTCCACATGTATGCGACAAAACAAACGTCTGCCAGGTATACCAAGTTCAGCCAGCCATCCAATACAAACCATCTAGTTTGCCAGTGAGTGGGCGCAAAATCTGGCGTCGAAGCTCCAGCAAAAGTAAGGCTGTTAAGGAAGAAGAAACCAAAGATGACAATGATGCTCGTCAGAATGCACCACCATAGCCTCTTGTACATGGTGGCCTTGACGTGCTGCTTGCGTTCCATAAGATCCTTCATCGTGAGATTCAACGAATTCAACGTCCAGATATAGAAGGCGGTCAAGGTAGCCGAAAGGGGCAGGATGACAAGCAACACGAGGGGTCCTGCATCGTCTGGGTGGACCGTGAGTGAAGCGACTGCGTAGATGACACCAAAAACGAAGTGTGCGACCGCGAGCCAGCGAACAATGGTCATGGTCTTGCCAAGCGTATGCTTTACCACGCCGTATCCCATACACACGATCAGAAGCAGGAAGAAGGAAAACGAGTTGCGGAAGGCGTTCAAGACGGCAACAACAATCATGAGGGCCTTCGCACCCACGTTATTACCGTGGCGGTTCTGGTAGTCGTAGAAGCCCCAGGTCATCAGCATCTCCACCACCAGAAACACCAGGATAGCGGTGATGTAGTTCTGGACCGCGAGGATGTCGGACCTGTTCTGGAAGTACAGGAAGCCCCAGAAGGCCAATACAACGAAGTATACGATGGTGATGCCGCCGTAGAAGGGAAGCTTTGCGATCTGGGCAGCCGGGAGCTCTCCGTAAGCGTTCCTAAACGTGACGATGGCCTCCCATTCCATATTATCCTGTAGACCTAGTGTAGCAACGCAGTAGTATCCCGTCTTGATCGACAGTTTCTTCTCTCCGCCTGCGACTGGGTAATTGATCGGCTTGGGATCCTTTAGCTGGATTGCGGCGGTCCGGATGTGCATCTTGGAGTCGGCCTCGGCGTTGTCAGTGAGGATCCATTCGCCTTTGTGTGTGGCGTTGCAGAGCTGCGCATCAATGGATTCATCATCGCAAAGATATTGGCGCTGTTGCACTGGTCAGTCTGTTCAGCCTGGGATGCCCAGAAGCTTCACGAACCTCGTTTACGCCCACGTCTTCAGGTTTCCCCAAGAGCAGCGTGTCCCTCCATTCCCAAATGACTACGCCGACTGTCGGGTCCTCAACTTCCTTGTTCCTCTCCCCATTCTTCAAGAACTTGACCAGAATAAAAGGCTCGACCTTACCACCCCATGACTTCTTGCTGTACATGCCCGAGCATTTTTGGGGATCGTTTTGGTTCTGGAGCCAGTTTAGCTATCGTCCGTCGAATGGTGTGCGGCCTGAGTATACCAAAGTTACGTCTATCGCTGCTACTGCTGTTATGGTCGACAGCAGCAGCAGAGCGACTGTGCGCAGCCAGGGCTTCATGCTGCGGTAAGGCTTGAGGCCAGCTGGCGGAGCTGGCGGCTCGAGGTTTGCACGTTTCAAGCGAGGGGACGCGGTGCCGATATCTTGAGCGACAGTGCTACTTCTGACCTCTTCCGTGAGAGATGGGTCATGGGTCCAGGCGGTGGTGGTGGGAATGTTTAGCTTGCGCGTTCGTCACTTCTCTAAAGCCGCCTTGCCGGATAGCTGCTGCTAGCGCGCCTGCTCAATGTGGCGCATGCGGAAGGAAGGCAACCACCGCCGACCAGCCAGCCCTACGAGACCTACAACACCAATATCGAACGGCCACATAACATGCCAGGCAAACATATTGCTGGTGCCACAAATGAGCCTTGCCGCAGGTGCAAGGACAACATTTCTGTTCTTGTAGTGCGATCCGAGCCGCTCTGCCAGTACGTCCTGCTGCGCCTTGCCTTTCTAATTCGTGTTGCTAAAATTTTGTGCAGCGACTGCTTCGCTAGATATGTGCACACAAAGTGTATCAAACGTCTGGAGACTTTCCGAGTAAATTTTGCTGCCCAGGACCAACAGCGGAGAATTCTCTTACCCCTCTCTTTTGGAGTTGCTTCTACCACTTTACTTCACATCTTAGACCTGCACCTCAAAACGCAGAAGAGCAAGACTGGGCGTACTGGTTTCGTCATACATGCGGTATTGATCCAAGATCCCGAGCAATCCCTTCCAACCGAGGAGCTGCTTGAAAAAGTTCGAGAAATCTACCCGGATCATCAGTATACATCATTGCCGCTGCACGATGTATTTCGTCTCATACCTAACGATGCATCTCTTCGAGACTTGGTACCAAAAGTAGCGGAAAAGCAAAATCTCACTCCGCAAGAGTGTCTTGCACATTTGATCAACTCACTCACTTCAGCCACGGCCCGTGCAGATGTCCTTACCACCCTCAGGACGCGACTAATTGTTGAGCATGCCAAGCTGACTGGGTGCGAAAGCATTCTCTGGGGGGACAGTACAACCAGACTTGCTGAGAAGACCCTCGCTGAGACTGCAAAAGGCCGAGGCTTCTCTCTCCCATGGCAGATTTCCGACGGCCAGACGCCCTTTGGTATCAACTTCCACTACCCACTCCGCGATGTTCTCAAGAAAGAGCTAGTATCATATATCGATATGGCGGACCCCAAACTGGCCAACCTTGTGCATGAGACTTCACCGGGCGCCACACAAGCCTCAATGAGCTCGAAGAACACTACAATTGACGACCTCATGAAGCAGTACTTCGAGTCTGTCGAAGAGAACTTTCCGAGCATCGTTTCCAACGTTGTCCGCACCACAGGCAAGCTTGAGATACTTCCAAACGCAACTTCAGATCCAATCTGCAGTCTTTGCAGCATGCCTGTATCTGGCGGGCGACTTGGCATCCATGGATGGGGCGGGGATCAGCAGGACGAAGTGGATGTCCTGTCCACTGAGCGTAGTAGCAAGCTTTGCTATGGTTGCACAAGGTCGATTCCTCATGTCGCTACAAAACCAAACAGCACTTGAGTAACTTCAATTGCTTCAAATTCCCTTGGGGATTTTAGATTCACGACCTCAGCAGCAACCGATGGGACGCCTTGTAGTGTCGCAATGCACCACACGCAGAACAAACAACAGTAGTTGAGTCTGTCAATACCCGAGATTCACATTTTCGGTCATCGAAGGAAAAGAATTTGACCTATTTCGTGACGGGTCGCGGGGACCGAGGCAGCCGGTCCCCAAGGTGCTCGTTCCTCGGGACATGGGTTAAACCGGGGGAGATAGAGTTACCGACAGCTTCTCTTTGTGGCCCGTGCGACCAGGAAATGAAAGCGACGTACAATGATAGCCACTGGTGTTGGTTTGTAGAACCTTCCGTCTCATGTACAATCAGTCTGTATTTGCTTGCTATCTTAGACATAGCAAGCATCTATTTCTGCCTGTCTGTATTACGACGGCCAGGCATCCCGTGGTTAGAATCAGTTCATATCCTATCTGTTCAATCATTCTTGATCGAACAGCTTATGAGCCCGGCGATCTAAAGATCTTAGCACAGGAAAGCCTTGTTAATATACAATATCACTTTGTATCGATCACTGGTCAGAATGTGTTGCTGTGGGTGCGGGACTCGTGATAAGTCCTCTTTGCAGCGTATGAGACTCTCCACTACTACCTGCCTGCGTCTCCACTTCAATTCACTCGACAATTATAAAGCCACTCAACGACGAAATATGCCAGAAAGGTGTGCCAAGTTCCCTACCAGGAGCCTGTATTCCACGAGCGCGTTCCCTCTATCATATAATGGTACACAATCTTTACCTGCTCACTACACTTTCTCGTCACGACCCAACTGTACCTCCTTTGGACTCGACATTTTGCTCAACCATACCCCTTCGACACTTTCAGCAAGCTTGAAAGATCAGCACCATCTCGATGTTCTTGATGAAGCTCATTCTTGCTATCATTAACGTGCTAGCGAACCCCTTTGAGGACGCCCTCTCTTCAACCACAGCACGCGGCTACATCATGGCTTTCGCACAATCAGACCAACAGTCCACTTCTATTGGGACTAGCGGTATGGCTTCTCCCAACATGGGACTCCATCCAGGATATGTCTCTGACAACGATGGCCACCAAGGTCAAGGTAAGTTTGTCATGTCCTCTGCAACGGCAAGCACTCATAAACAAATAGCCCGCCACCACGATGTAGATCCTCCTAAGCTCGTGTCTCAGCTGGAAACCTATTGTGAAAAGGACAACACCAGCATCATTCGCCATGAGCACCTTCTCTACACCGTCATCGCCATCCTCTTAGTCTTTATCATCGACAAACAGCTACTCGTCCTCCCCCTAGTAGCGCTCGTCCTAGCAGGTGCTGCGCTCTCCGTCGATGCCCCTGGCTTCGACTTTTTCCGCATCCGAGATCCGTCCACATATTGTGTCGAGCAAAGCTCCAAAGTGGAGATCCGATATGTGGAGGTCCCCATGGTGATTAATAAGGAGGAACATATTCACCACCACTTCCACCAGACTGCTTTCTCTGCTAAGCGCAAGAATGCTCAAGAAGATGTACCGCCATTGAAGCCCATTTTCGAGGATGCGGAGACTCAGACGGAGGCTATCATAAAGCCCCAGAATACTAACCAAGAAACGTCAACTGCGGCTAGCAACTACAAGAGTAATGCCGTCCAGACTGATGCGCCACAGCCGAAGCCAAAGTACTTCGACCAAGCAGTGTCAATCACGGAGACACTCTACAAAAGCAACGGTTTTCAGACCGATGCGTCAATCACGACGCCGAAGAAGGTTGATAGAGGCGTCTCAACAACATCTACCGGCATGGAGAACGCTTCCGCGCAGACGGTCAACGGCATCTTCGTGACGATCACTCAAGAGCAAGCCGACGGGATGGCATACTCCGAGATGATGCGTAACCGCAAGCGACGCGCGGGCATAAGCCCTCGCCATCGACAATTTGAACCCATTCAAGGCGTTGAAGAAGATGTTGAGCGCACCGAAGAGCCCCAGACTCTTGGTAATTTGCGCGAGGAGTGGCTGGCCAAATTCAATGCATACCCGACCATGCCTGCTCCTGTCTTTGGAAGCGACGCGACCAAGTCTGATTTCGAATATGGATACCGTCACGTCGCTGAATTCGTAGTGTACGAGGGACAGCAAATGCTGAACCCATGGGGCTGGATCGAGACCATCACCAAGAACATCTACATCTCAACAACTTGGCCTGGAGCTTGGCTCTTTAAGACTGGTGATAGTGAGTACTACCGATTCGACTGGAAACAGGGCAACAACATCTGGTACTGCCCCGAGCACGGCATCGGACTTTGCTTGGAAGATACGGGCGACATCACCGTCGTGCGTGGTCTTGACCCTGACCTCCTGTTAGGTCCGCCGATCTTTGGGAAGAAGGGTTACCGACCTGGCCCATTCTACGATGAGGCGTTCCGGGGGTGTAAGAAAACCTACACCATGGAACATCAGCGACAGGTGGAGGAGATCAAGCGTGCGGAGGCGATTAAGCGCCAGCAGAAGACCCTGGAGGAAGTTCGAGCAAAGAACAAGGCCAAGGCGGACAAGGAGTTCGAGGAGTTTGGGAAGGGCACGTTCGAGAAGAAGACGTTTGACTTCAATTCTAGAGCTTGGTAGAAATAGTTCTGCCCGAGAATGACCTGGTGGGAATGCATTAGTAAGAGGAAGCATGGATAGTGTCTGGCATGGTATGTTTGGAGCGTTCGATACCCTTATACGCATGGCGCTTTTGGCGCCGTGGTGAACGCCTCTTCGGTCGCTGAGTTTTGTCTGGTCGCAAGGGAACACGGAGTTGGACTTGCATTCGAGACTGCGCTGTGAGAGAGATAGACTACACTCGAAGTTATACAATTCAAGAATACTCTAACCATCGTCACTGTTCATTTAGTCGTGTTTACAACATTGGAAGTGGGAATCAAAGCGAGATTGACCTGGTCATCACCTTGTCGTAATTCAGATTCTCAGATTTGATCAAAGTCCAAGCTAGATGTGGATATACTTCAGATAAACAATCTAAGAGTTGCCATCGCAAGTAGAATGCTCATGCAGGAGGAAGGGGAGGTTGCTTATCCGGCGCACGGTCTTCAAGCCACGTGGTTTCGTGTCGAGTCGAGGGAACCCTGTAATCTCATCTCTCGCTTTCTCCTTCAACTCCTGATGACCCCGACCAGCAACGAAAGAGTGCCAAACACTACCAGCGTCGCATTTGAGGTTGGTGGTATTTGGAAGTGCATATGTGAAGAGCAACGATCCCGAAGACATAGCTTTCGCGGTCGAATTCTCCCTGAGACCTGAATGCCGCGCTAAAGACGCGTCTTTGGTTCGCTTAATTCAAGCATTCGAGCCCACCCCATACGTCATGGGTCTTCCACAGTACGCGCTTAAGGGTACAAGTTCTTAGTCTGGACTGATGGTGATATAGGCTGTGGGATATCATCCATGATCATGAACAGCGCGTGCCGATCGCGCAGCTTGCGGAAGAACACCACCAGCGCCATGGCAAGGCCCTCAGAATTGCAGTCGATGAGGCAGACTGGCGCTTCAACAACCTCACACAAGCGCAGGTTTACGCTATCCGCGATGGTAGGTGCCTATTTTTGGTTGGGCTTCTTCGCTAATATAATTAGCCTCGAACGAGCCTGCGTTCCAAGGCATCGAAAAGGCCATGTTTTATCGCATATGCCGGCTGCTCACCTTGAACATTCAACTGATTTTTGTCTTTGATGGCCCTGGGCGTCCTTGGAAGCGCGGCAAAAGGGGTGGAGGCAAGATCGACTATGAAAAGCGACGCCTCCTCCAGCAGATGCTCACCTGTTTCGGCATACCGTATCACGAAGCGCCGGGGGAGGCTGAGGCCGAGTGCGCTCGCTTGCAGGTCTTAGGTTTGGTGGACGCTGTCTGGTCCCAGGACTCCGATTGTCTCATGTTCGGCTGCACTCTATGGATACACGATGATCGAGTTGCCAAGGAGAATGGAAACGTCGATCGGTCAAAAGAGAACACGAAGAAGAATGCCAAGTTTGTTCGAGTCGTGCAAGCTCGCCAAATGGAAGATGAGTTCGGCCTAGACCGAGAAGGTCTAGTCCTCTTTGCGATGCTAGTTGGAGGCGATTACCAGACATCCGGTCTTCCTGGATGTGGTATTGCTACAGCCATGCATGCTGTCAAGACAGGGTTAGGGCGGGCACTTTGCTCGTGTAGAAACCAAAGGGATTGCAGCGTCTGGAGCATACAACTGGCCGAATTCTTACGGACGACTCCCCGCGCGAAGAATATCTTTGTCCCTGGAGACTTTCCCGACTTCAAGGTCTTACAGAAATATTCCAACCCCAAAGTCTCTAGCGACGACGTGCTTCGCAATAGCTCGAGGCTCAACCTAGGCTATGATCGGCCCATTCAAGAAATCAAGCTCCTTGAGGTGACAAGCTCACGGTTCAATGTTTGGGGAAGGAAATACATGGACTGGGTTGGCCCTGTACTCCTTACGAAATACTTGGCTCAAAGGGACTCAACATTACCCCACAAGGTAGTCCACGATATCAAGTTCATCAAGCGCCGAGTGAAAAAAACCGACGATCAGCCGGCAACGCGCTGCTTCGAGCGCAAGCTCACGTTCTCTCCTTTTGGTGTTACCAGCCTACGAAAAGCGGACTTTGAGGGCGACCGGTTGGGTTATTGGAATGGAGACAGGGCCACTTTATTCGACCCCGGACATCGAGTCGAATGCGAGATACCAGACTACTGGCTCCAGAAGACTATTCCACAAGACGTGATTGAGCCTCCTCCCAAAGAGCCAAAGCGCAAACGGGAAACTGATGCTGATGTGGAATACAACGAGACGTCTACTGCAACAAAGCGGAAACGCAAACATAACGAAGGCGATCTAGTACCTGGGCAAGTTCTACCAAGCGCTCGCTCAAGCAAATCCAGGCAGGATGCAGAACATGACCAGGCTTCTGCCACCCCTTCTCAACGATACAAGCAGCAGCTAGCCACAAGGGAAAGACTTCTTCTTATCGAGCTGTCCGATTCAGAAGATGACGACGAACTTCGCCTTCCATCTAGAGTACGCCCTCAAGCACCAACGTCAATACGCTCAGCTATCTCTCAAATAATTGACCTTGGCTCGCCTTCGCCATCAGATGACGACGAAGTCTCATTTACATATAATCAACACAACACAGATACGCCATCTCGTACCTTTCAACATGTAGGCGTCATGCCTTTTGATGTACTAGAGAGAGAAGAACGAGATCTACAGCTAGCACTCAGACTGAGCATACAAGAACAACAAGCAGCCTCATCACCATCACTCTCGCGCCACAGGTTTGATGAAATCTTTGCGCTGGATGACTTAACCGGCATAGATAATAGTTCGGTGTCTCCGAGGCTGCCTACTCTAACGGGATCACGTACATACTCCACATCGATTCCTGCAGTACCAGCTCAACAGATCCGCGCACCCTTGCGTTCCCCGCTGGGTAGCTCTGCCAAAGACCCCATACGACACGTTACAGCAGCAGTGCCTGTAGGGTCTCTAGATCAGTCATACATCTCCCCTGCGGCTGCGAACCCAACGATATTGGCAGCAACCCCTACCAACATCAGCCCATTTCCTGTGAGAGGAAAGGAGATCAATATCTTGCCGCCTAAACCTGAACTCGCTGACGTCCGCGCTGCGCGCCTCCGACACTTTACGGCAGCTTCGGCCAGTACCAATGTGACTCAACTGGCTGAAGCAAGCCCGTTGTCAAGGGCACCAAACAAACTCGCCAAACCGACTTTTCATGTTCCGGTCGAGGTCGAATGTATTGATCTGACCGACGATTGATTCTGTTCGGACTTTGTTATACCTTGGGGTTTATCTCGGTATATATGACCAAATTCACGTCAATAATATCCTGCTATGAAGCTGGCATTTCACTTTCGATCAACGACAAATGGCACACCAGAAGCTGAGTCAAAAGGCAAGAAGTGGAAATGACCGATTAGGAGCGAAGTGAATGGCAGTGGTAAGCACATGGTGAACGGTTCATGGACTGTATCCGGCTGGGGAAGAAGTGAACGCCATTGCTATGTTCTTCACCCAACCTCCGCGCCTGGTCACTGCCAGCGACCGCCTTCACGCCAGACGATACAAAAACATCTGATCCTCACCCCTTTGATTGGTCCGCACAACCACAACTCATCGATCGTCAACATCAACCCCACCGAGAATGCATCCAATGCCAATTCTCTATCAGGACTTCGTAGACGGCGTGCTTACCGTCCTCCAACCCACCGATACACCGAAAGAGGTGTCATGTTCCATCTGCGGACAAGAGTATGACAAAGCCGGTCCTGGCATTGAAACGAACTTGGATTTCCTCAGCCATCTACCGGGCGCATTCAAGAAGACCTTCATCCAAGATTCGATCGAAGCCATAATGACACCGTGCGGCCACACATTCTGCACCTTCTGCATCAGTGTATGGCTCATGAAGCCCGAGACATGCACTTGCCCTCTGTGCCGCACATCTATCCATCTTCCGGCTCAATTGGTCTCGAAGAACACCAACGATGGCCAGCCTGATGTCGGCATCGAGGGATTGGTCGTCTCGCTTCACATTCCGACCCCCGAGGCACGGGCAATCTTCAACATCCTGAAGCTTTCAACTCGGCAACTACTCACGACGGACACGCCAATGCCGTTTGTCTGGAACACCGAAGCGATGCTCTCTGATCTCCCAAAGATCATGGTCACGATAGGTCGCCGGTTTCACTACCAGTCTTCACAAGGTCCCGTCCCCGCTGATCTGTCGTTCATGGGGTTGCACAACCCCATGGACTGCAGAGCTGGCCAATCTCCACAGAAGCATGATTTGAAACTCTTCTCGCGCGCTGATGCACCACTTGCCAAGCATCCAGATGCCCACAGGCTCTATTCCCTCCTCTGCAAACACATCGCGGCTCTCGAGAAGACTATGGGTGACGATTATGGCAGGTGCCAGAACTGGGAGGGACCAGCGAAGATGTTGACGTACAAGGTAGTCAATGAGGGAATGCCTGATGCAGATGGAGGCATTGGCCAGGAGAAGTGGTGGGCTTATATACAGTGCGTTATCAAGGCACTGCTGGTTTGGCAAGCCTACTGTGAGCGCGTGCAGAGGCTTTCGGCGAGGCAGATACAGCAGGCCCACGCCCATGTTGCGGAAGATCAGGAGGATGAGACGGGGTACTGGTCTGAGTAGATCTAGTTTTTGGCATGTAAGAATTCGCGTTTAACAGATTCGAATATATGCTAAAGCAGATTAAAATCTTCTCTCGATGCTACGAAGTCCAAGGGTGTTGACATTGTTAAACTTCTTCAAGCTAAACTTCACGTATAAAAAAAATACCTTATTCCCCAATCATCAAACCCAGAAACTAAATCGCGCTCCCCTTGAAACACACCATCACACCTCCCACCTCCCACCTCCTTCCACTACTCTCTCCGTCCCGCCCCATACCCCTCATCAGTAGCTCCTCCCGCCGCCCTACAAGCCGCACACATCCCGGGATGTTTCACGGGGCGCTTCTGTACATTATACGCTGGACATCTTGCAATGGGAAGATCAGCGTCGACACGACGGCACCGGAAGGAGAGCCTCGCGCCGATGACTTCGTGATTGCAGTCGCGGTATTGTCGCCATAAAATTTGGCACATTGTGGGGATTTTGGACGATTTTAATGTGTGGATGAAGGGGTGGTTAGTTGGTGTTAGGGTAGTAAGGAATTTGGTATATACTACTTTTTTTAAGGAGAAGGAAAGAAGGGAGACAGGCATGCCGGGAGAGAGAGAAGGTATAGGTTGATGGTATATTGAAGTGTTGCCAACTACGTTTGTTGAGAGTTTGAAGATGTGACAGCACCGGGACACCGGAAGGTTATAATCCATACACGTTGTCAAGTCACGTCACGGAGTGTTCTCTTTACCTCAGCAATTCTTCACTTTTCCTCACTAAAAGTGAACCCTCAGTTATATTGGCTCTTGGAGAATGCATACAGCTTGCAAGAAGACCTAAATAGACTAGACCACCATGCGCTGTTGAAGCCATCTACCCCGTTCCCCTCTTGCCCGCTGTACCAATACTATACTGCCACGATGCCTGTATATCAGCAGAACAAGCTGTGAATACTCTATCTTCTTATATCAACCTCTTATCAGCAAGAATTCAACCTCCAAGCCTCAGACCACAAAACCAAACTCCCCGTTCCTATCCCCCATTACTACAGGCAAAGCCAACTCCAGATTAACACCACACCCCTTCTCAAACAACCATCTTTTATTAACACTCATCACACACAACGCTAAAGCATCTACTCGAATGTGCTGTACCCGCATCCGCATCTACACGCAAGGCAACTGCATGGCCAGCACGCGAGGCTTTCCCTGCAAACACTGGGCGTCAGGAGCACCGCTGGAAGACTGTCCACATTTTGTGCGGACGAGAGCGGAGACAAGAGTGCCGGGGATGTGTAGGGTGCATTCGCGGGTGGGATTGCATGGGGATGAGGGGTATTGGTCTGCACAGTGAATGGTGAGGTATTGGGTGGGTGATGATCGTAATGGGAAATGTATGACTAGGTTTGTATCACTGAGTAATGGCGTCTGTTCTTTGAACTTGCATGCGGCCACGCTATGATGACGTATCAGAAGCACCGTGACATAAGGTGATCATTTTGAGGCATACGTGCCATTGAATCGAGTTAAGCTATTCTCACCTCAAACGCTACGAGGCACTTGAAGCAGCTTTCATTTCTTCCAACTTCTTCTTCGCAGCCCACTGCTTCTCCACATTGATCTGTTCCAATATCTTGCTTGCGCCCTTCTCAATCAGGATCCTGGCGACTTCTCGTCCCATGGTTTCTGCGTCTTCTACAGAAGGAACCTTATGTGCTACCTCGTACTCGACCGACTCCGTGCCGTCAACGCTGACCACCATTGCCCTCAGAACCAGCTCTTGATCGTCCACGTCAGGCTCCGACTCTTCAACGGCATTGCCATGCTTGTCGTAGTCCCTTGCTGGCTGTGCGCCGATCGCTAGGCCCTTCCCACCCCGCCATGATGTCTCCACACCGATGGGTACACTGCAGCCACCCTCTAGTGTCCGTAGTAGCGCTCGCTCGGCTGAGCATGCTCTTGTCGTTCGCTCGCATCGGATCTTGGAGAGAATCTCCTTCGTGGCCTCGTCGTTTTTCCTGATCTCGATTGCGAGCGCGCCCTGGCCGACGGCGTGCAGCATGCCACCGCTCGTGCTGCTCAGATATTGGCTGATCCGATTGTCCAGACCCATCCTTTTCAATCCAGCAGCGGCTAGTACGATTGCAGAGTACTGAGAGTCTTCTGCATCTAGCTTGGCCAGTCTTGTTCCGACATTGCCCCTCAGGTCGGCGAACTTCAGGTGTGGGAACAGCTTGCGCAACGTAGCGGCGCGTCGGACGGAAGAGGTACCAATGGTGGCGCCCTGAGGTAGTGTGGCTAGTGTCGTGTCTTTTGGTAGACGAGGCGAGATGAGAAGGGCATCTCGGGGGTCTTCGCGTTCGAGGATGGCGCCGAGTTCGAGATTATCAGGGAGCTGTGTAGGCATATCTGCACCACCTCTTAGTCACTGCGCTCCTCTTCAATTAATTATATCGTAGAGATGACATACCCTTCAAGCAATGGACGATGATGTCCAGGTCTCCAGATTCGAGCATACTCTCCAATTCACCCGTCCACAAGCTCTTCGCATTCTCGCCTTGGCTCAATTGCTGTAGTGGGGTAATCTTGTCCCGGTCTCCCTGGACTACCACAGGGCAGATATTGTATGTTCGTTCTGGATATGCATCCTTCAGAGCCTTCTCGACTGCTCGAGCCTGAATCTGGGCGAGGACCGAGTTGCGGGTGCCGATGTTGATGGGAGCAAATTGGGTGCTTGTCGAGGTGTTTGCAGCCTGTGGAGTCGGCTGAGACGGCGCTTGAAGATCAGTGGCCGTTGCTGAAGCCATTGCAGGTATATACACGAATGCTCAAAGTTTTGGTGGTGAGGCGGCGGGGAACTAAAAAGTTCTTGGTGAGGGTTGGTGGCATGTCGGCGGGGCTGCATGTGGCGTCATGCCGAGTAGAGGATTTGCACTAGCGTCAGGTACGGGCCGTACGACACGTGCAAAACTAATCTCTCGTAAACTCATGTGTCTCGAGACCTGGCCTATCTTCTAAAGCTACGTTTCGATGTTATGAAACATCCAGTCTAGAAAGCCAACCGCCTTCCAAGTTGCCTAGGTCACACGTGACAATGGTGTCCTCCACCGAAGCATCGGGGTACAAATACCAGATTGGAACGTGGTCCTACATCATATGTGAGCAATCTTCATCACATGTGACCAGGCTTCAGTATTTCTAGAGACCACGTTGGCCCAATAGAGTCACTTTCTATGGTTTCACGTCACGTGTTATGAGAGAATTATGCATCAATGGTTTGAAGCTCACCAGATCAGACGAAGGATCTGATGATCGAACGTGACCAAAGCGAACTGATCTATGACATTGCCTAAAACTAGTAGTGAGAAGCATAAATAACTTATTTCTCCAAATCCGAAGACCCCTTAGGCCGCATGGCCTCTCCCTCGACCTCAACACCCTGCACCACATCATGACTAGGACCGAACGTGCCAAACACGTCATCCTCATCAACAACACCGACTCCCGCCACTGGCCTCAGGCGGCAGAGACCCCAGTATGTGCCCATAGACAGGAGCGTCCCAAGCGGCCATGAGAAGTAGTACATGTGGCTCCAGCCCTGAAGCGTAACCGCCGAGTTCTGAACCCACTGCGCAAACCCGGGGAGCGTAATCCACACTCCCATAGCCCATGCTGCAAATGCGCGCCAATTCACACCCTTCCAGAACCAGTAGATGCTGTCTGGGCTGGCCAGGTACAGGTCAGTCAGCTTGTACAAACGCCGGCGCACGATGAAGTAATCCGCGAACATGACGCCTGTCATGGGCCCGAGGAAGACGCCATACCCACCCAACACAGTGAGGAACTTGCCTGCACCGTTGAGCAGCTGCCATGGCTGGACGATGAAGGCGAGCGCTGACATCAAGTACATGCCTCTGCGGATGGTGAAGAAGCGTGGGAAGAGCGACGCGAGATCGATGCCGGCGGAAAGACCATTATTTGCGACTACCATTCCGAACTGTGCAACAAGGAAAGAGATACTGCCAAATGCAGCAGCGGCGCGCGAGCGCGGAGAGTTGTCGTAATGTGCCTGGAGAGCGCGGAAGAGACTATACGGTGCCCAAAGCAGTGTGCCCTCTTCCTCGGGAAAGATCTGTGCAGCGCACGACGTGCAAATGATGCCTACTAATGCAACGATGATGGTTCCGAGCGGCACCATAACCATCTGTGCGAGAATTTGATCCTTCGGCTTCCGAGCGTAGCGTGTATAGTCGGATTGGACATAGATATGTACACTAATAGTGCTAATGTTGGTGCAGATTCCGAGGAGCATCATCCATCCAAGACGACTTCCGTGGGCCTGGGTAGTTACAGCGCTGACATCATGGAGAAAGCTGCCGCCTCCCTTTGCGGTGGCAACGAACCTGTGTACACGATTCATGGTCAACAATGTTCTATCAAACATAGTGAACTGTGGTTGAAATGACTTACCAGATAAGAGTAACAAAAATCGTCGGTATGACCAGTAAGCAAGAAATGAAGAAGGGTATTCTGTATCGCTCTGGCTTGATCCACATAAGAGGCAAGTACATGAGCGTGAATACAATGAACGAAACAAAATCCGCGGTAGTCATAGTTCCGTTCGCAAGTGGGGTATCGAGGTTCGCAAAGGCTGGCGACATGGCCGTCAGAAGCGTCCGCACACACTGACCACCCCAGTAAACCTGTGTCGAAAACCATATGCACGCCAGGAATACCCTCTGAATGACCACGAAGCGAAAGCCATGGACTCCCCAGCAAGCTCGCTGAATAATCGGAAATCCAATATGCCACTTGGCTCCTGGGGCTCCGCTAAGGATGCAAAAGATACCAACCAGAACGTTCCCGATAATGACGGTGAGCATGCATTGCCATGCGTTTAGGCCAAGTGCAATAAGAGATGAGCCTGTGGTCCATCCGCCGATGTTGAAGGAGCCGGTGATGACCCAAAGGGTGACGAATTCCCACGGTCCGAACGTGCGGCGGCTCGGTGGGAGGGGAAGTGTATCCTCGTTACCTTGGCCTTTCGTGGTACGGCCATCGGGTTTGACCTCTATGCGTCTTAAGAGGTGCCTGACACTGTCCATGACTCCAAACTGTGTTGTCGTGCCGGGGGTATGAAATTGCTCTTGAGAAGTTGGGAGGGAGTCTTGAAGGACAAGGGGCCGAGATGGCTGTTAAGCACCGATTTGCAGCTGATCTCGATCCATCTGTTCGAGCGAACGCATGAACTTATGTTCCATGGATGTTAGGTTGCTTAGACAAAGGTGGATGGTCGGTGGTTTTCTTATCGGCCAATCAAGGTTAGGTTGCCGGGGCTAATCGGCCTATCGAGGAGCTGTTAAATAATTCATCCGCCACGCGCCATTCACGCTGAACGTGGAGTCCCCGCGTCGCCCTTAGTCTTCGATAGCCGGTATCTATCTTCGACTATCTTCAATCAAACTTATCGCTCTGACATCCATTCCGTAACGAATTCGCCCTTAGCTGCTAATTTGTTTAACCGCCAGACCCGTCTTAAGCTGCAACAGCACGAACGGGAGGCTTACTGCTGTTCAGATAACGTCCAACATCGGGATCAAATATCCAAAACCGTTATGACGACTACCATTTCTACTGTGGCTGAGCCCCGGCGTATCATCTTGTCAAATGGCAAGTCGTTCACCGTGCAGTCCAACGACTCTACGACATCCGAATCTATACCTACGATAGATGTATCGCGGTTGTACAGTGATCGGCTTGAAGACCGTCAAGAATTGGCTGAAGAGATCCGCCTAGCTTCCCGTGAGATAGGCTTCTTTACTATCGTCAATCATGTAAGCGACCCTCGACGAATGACAACACCGGTCTCTGTCATTTAGAGACTTCCTGGCAGCCTGGATGGCTGACATAGATACTCAGGGTATCGAAGCAGATTTGAGAAGCCGCGTCTTCGAGCAAGCGCGCGAATTCTTCTCACGACCACTTGAAGAGAAGATGCAGGTGTGCACAGACCTCATGCCAGAGGAGTTCTGCGGCTACCATCCTATGGAGCGTTATAACTGGGAGAGCGCTGAGCGCAAAGGTACGGCCGGCCAAATTGTTGTGTTCATGCCGGATACTAATCATTACAGATTTACATGAGGCCTTCAATTGGAACTACGATGCGTCGCTGGATCCTGACTTCCCGGACTCGAGCATTCCACCGACTGACATGTGGCCGAAGGACTCTCCGGAGTTCAAGTCTGCCTTGTGTGCGTATCAGACGGCCTTAATATCGCTGGCTAGGAGGTTGACCCGCATCTTTGCTCTCGCGCTGCATCTTCCCGAGCATTCATTTGACGACTTTGTACAAAGGCCGGAAGCTGGCATGAGAATCATCCGCTATCCAGAGCAAGTAGCATCTCGTGATGTTCAGAGAGGTATCGGATCGCACACCGATGTCGAGTGTTTTACGATAGTAACAGCAGACTCTGCCGGCCTCGAAGTTCTAGGAAAGTCTGGCCAGTGGATTAAGGTAGCACCGGTAAAGGGCGCCTTCGTCGTGAACATCGCAGATTGCTTCATGCGCCAAACAAACGACTTTTTTGTTAGTACAATCCACCGCGTCATAAATGAGAACGGGAAGGAAAGGTACTCGGCACCATTCTTTTGGGGCTTCAGTCGCGATACCGTCCTCAACCCGGTGCCGACTTGCATAAGCGACCAGAATCCCAATAAATATCCGATCATGACTGCTGGCGAATACTACACCTGGCGTACAAAAGCTCAAAAAGGCCTGTAGATAGACACTCAGAAATCGAAAGGTCTAGAATAGTAAGAATACGTATAGCCATTGTGGAATATGTTTTCACATACCGCTGATCGAAGCCAATTGACATAATGTCAGGCCAGGGGGCATAGTCGAAGATATTGGACTCGTTCACAAAGTGGTTGGGTTCTGCACTACCTAGATTGGTCGCAATGTATTGCGGTGTTCGATCTGACTGGGCCGCAGTCTCTGGGAGCAGACGTGCATCGATTCTAGTGACGTATTCTGAGATCTTTCGCACTGCATCATGTGCAGCTGGGATGGAAGAGACGAGACAAGTTAGAAGATCTGACATACATATCCTGAAACAAAGTCAGTCATCGAGGAAGCTTTAGGGTTGATGCCAAGTACATTACTGATCTCAGATGCTCGTAGTCCGCCTTACTTAGGTCCTTCGTGATGAAACTGCTAAGAAGGTGACCGAAGCCAGACAGCTCTTGTACCTAGCAAGGTTAGAGTTGGAAGTTTGATACAGGACAATCAAATACCATTGCTAAGCTCATCGTTCTGAGAAAGTTCACCGGTATAGTAGAGATACCATCAACAAGATCAAGGACGGTCTGGCAAGCATCTCGGAACGTTACCTTGCCCGATGCGTAGGAGAGCATCTTGACCAGCTCTTCTAGTTAGTCTCTTGTGCCCTGCTGATACCTAGCCATAGCACATACCTGATACGTGCACACGATGTTCGCGTACGTGTAGACGCATCGATCTATCCCAGGGCTAGATGCCATTCGTGAAGCTTCTTTTAGCCTCTGGGGTAACCGGTCGTATTCTTCTTTCAAATGCTCCAGTAATTGCGACTTGGTCTCATCGGTGAGCATAGGTGTTCCGGGTAAACGAGATTTCCGTGATGAATGTGGGTTATGACCTCGGACTCTGAAAGTAATAAGAACGTGTTCCAAGCCACGATACAAGTCAGTCACAAAATTCCACCCGCCAAGCCATTTGGTGTCGTCCAAGGCTTGTGCGTCACTATCGAACGAAGGGTCTCCAGGATAGTCCACGTAGATCTGCAGCTCAAGAAGTCGAATACTTGATCCCATGATGAGGGCTGTGTGCACTTCGAGTCGGTAAATGTGCCATATTAGTCTCCTTAGCTCTTCGCGCTCCATAGGAGATAGCTCGTTTGGCCACCTACGTTCCTCAATAAGCCCTTGTTCTGCGATCATGGAGCAGCATAAACCGATCATCTGGTGGAAAATTGGTGCATTTCCAAGTTCCATTGCAACGACGGCGAGGAGATGGACTGCTTGTAGCCATTCTTTGCCTCGCAATTCTGGCAAGCTCCTGGTAACGACGTTGACACCATCTTCGATGTATATCTGGGGAGGAACGGCCGCAGTGGTGAGAAATGAAGGTACAGATGAGGCGCCCGAAGCGAAACGCTGAGCGGCAAGAGCGCAGATAGCGATGAACCGAGCGTGAGAAGCTGGTCCACTCGAGATCCCACCAGCTTCCCATTGCGTCCTGAAGCTGCTTTCATGCACTGTACAGATGCTGTCCTAGTCAGCGCTTTCAAATGAGATGAGACGCGTGTGCTGCGACCGACATTGGGTAGACATCTGCAAAGTAGATGTCGACCAGTGCTGTTAGCCAAGTGCGCGAGCCGTGTCGCTTCTCGTCGAGTACCCAACTTGACGACTTTGCGCCTTGCTGCCGAGGCTTCACTCCTCGTTTCGCTACAGCACGGTCCCAGGAACACATTACGCCGTGTTTGATGCATGTCGTGCATTCCTTCGGCCGGCCTTCTGAAAGACGGCATCTGCGACCGCGGCGATGGCAAAAGTCGCATGCCCTCGTCACGCGAAGTCGTTCTCGTGCTACTGCATCCATATTGGACATGTGATGTTCAGACGGCCGATTGTGGTAGCTTGAGTGGAGGTGGTGTTCAGTAATAACATCGAAGGAACACTGCAAGGCTGCATAAAGGCTAGGTTCGGTATAGCCAAGGTAGGCTAAGCGAACCAGAGAGTTAAAGGCAACAACATGTCACCTCAGAACAAGAGAATTGCATACAAAATTGCTGCCGTATGTAGCTGATGTCGTCGGCCAAGGAGAAATGCATTCCGAAACACGCCATCCAATTACATGACCGGCTTAGTCATCCGATAACACGACCTTAACGCGATCGATCTTCCATCATCGACCTTCATACAGCTCGAGGTCTTTCTAATACATCTCACAGTCCGCTTCAGCGCCGGTCGTAAGGATGTACGACTCTATATGCTTTTGGATCCCGGAACCTCGTGGCTGTGCTCGATATTGGCCGACCGGATAACTGCGACGCAACGAGAGTGCATATTGTTCATAAGCGGTAGTGATTTCACATAATAGAGAGACGCTTTCAGTAATTACATCTGAGTCGACGATGATGTGACCTGTGATAGCGACTGCTATCGCGACGACTACTTCATTCTCCGAGGACGAGTTGATCTGGAATGTGTGGCACGGTGCACAAGAGAAAGCACATCTAGATACCTAGATCAAGATCGAGCCAGACGAGCATCGAGGACATACGGCCGCGCAATAAAACCTTCGCCTTCAAGGAACGCTGGAATGACATGTTCTGATAGAATTGACTTTAAAGGACGACAATTCGAGCATAGGGCTACCAATCTGGAACAGAAAATTGTACTCGGAATGAAAGGATATCATAGGAGAACGTGGTACCGTATCGCCATATAGTCACCGGAACCGACGACCCGGAGATCTCTCTTGTGAAAGGTCGTTGAGGACATCAGGCGTCGCTATGCATACGCTCACTGCTTCACAGCTTTATTGTACGGACATAACGGACATTCGGTGCCCTCGGCGCACCGATGCGGATGAACTTCCCACCAACAACTGTACAACGAACCCGAATCTCGTTCGTCTGGAGGCCTAAAGTCAGCTCACACATGTCGACATGCATGCAAAGTACATGCGATGTGGCTTGACGATGGCCGAGGACACATGTAGTGGTAATCTTGGCATCGAACATGACGGCATCATTCCCGTCTGACCACTCACAGCCCTCGACTAGCCACTCACCCCATCTTTTCATACATCGCCTTACCGAATGGTCCGCAGCCGCATTGGGCTCGTTACGTCTCACATCAACGACGTCAATGACGCTCGCGCGCGCTATGGTCCATAACTTCATATTGAAGCACGTCAGCGAACTAATCTACTGGTCACAGACACGTACATAAATCACACTTTCTCTCAGCCTCCTCTTAACAAGAACTTTATAACTTCCAACCATGCCCTTTGCTCTCAAACTCCGCACCATCACACGACCCATCGTTCAACAAACTAGAGTCTTCCAACAGTCAACTACATCCGTCAGAATGTCTTCATCCAACGAGTACGGTCAGGGCAAGTCCCACGCTACCGGCGAGTCTGCTGTCCCCAACAAGGTCCAGGAGGTCGCGCCCAAGGGCCTCGAGGATGCTCTGCCCGAAGGTGTAAGTGATTCATCTATCCTATCCAACCCGTGCATGCGTCGTTCACGTGTATACCACACATGCAATCATATACTAATAAACTTTTGTTAGGTCCACCCAACCGGCAGCAACCCCAACGACCAGTCCACCAACCAGACTCACGCAAAGGACGGCGGTGACGCTTCAATCGTCCCCAAGAAGATCCAGGAGAAGCTTCCCGAGTCGGTCGAGAGGGCTGTACCCAACGTTATCCACGACACTGGTGACAAATAAATAAATCGAGCATCAGAGGCATTGCGTTGGCCGTGTAGCCAGGTAGCTTCATATGATTGTATAGTAGGAACATAAATACATATATCTGCCAAGTTTGCATCGCCACACACGTGTTAAGATGTACACAGATGACGTTTTGGGAACTGCGCGTGATGAACGGTGTGTCAGATGGGTGTGTTGCCTTCACGTAGGATGTGTTAACTGTTGGTGTTGACATTTAACATGTACTGCAGGCGAGCCTAGGTAATAAGAAAGAAATCTCATACATGCAGCTCTATTTAATTTACGTACATGCCCAACTGAAGCAACTTCCCGATCATAGCTTCGCCCTCACCCAATCTTGTACCACCTGTTGACTTCCCGTCCCCGAGTCACCCTTATATCCTAAGATCCTCTCGACGATCATCTCTTCGTGACACGCTTTCGGTGTGACTATGGTATTCACCCTTCCTCCTTTCCCGCCGAAGCCATGAGTGAACTTCTTCGCAAACGCCACAATACCGTCTTTCAAGATCTCATTGTCGCCAGCCCAGATCAGCACCTCTTCAACAACGTCGGCAACAGGCTCCCACCATTCCGGTGCCGCGAGCACAGGTTCGCTGTAAAAGTCGCCGGCGAATGGCGAGTCGGAGCCGAGGAAGGCCGTAGACCAGCGGTTCAGCGATCGTGCGTCGAACATGTCGCGCTGAGCGTTTGTGACAAAGGCGGGTGTGTTGGTCTGGGTCAGCGAAGACCATGGCGAGATGAGAAGAGCGGCCTGGAGCTTGGAGGGCAGGGACAATGGCGCTATATCTGGGTGTGGATGCGCGAGATGCGATAGCAAACTGAGGACTAGGTTTCCGCCGGCAGAGTCTCCTCCAAGGACGAGGTCTGACGGGTTGCGACCATCTGTCTCGACCAAGTAGCGGAGGAGCTCAACAGCTTGCCTCAGTTGGGTGGGGTACTTGTGCTCGGGCGCGAGGTCGTATGCGAGCAGTAAGGCAGAAACATCAGGGCCGAGCGACTTCTGCAGATCGTCGAGCCAGAGCATATGTCCTGGTCCGCAAGGTATTACGTATCCACCGCCTGTATATATGATGGTCAGCTTGAAATCACTGTCTCGTCCGCCTTAGCAGTCTAACGTACCATGGAGGTACACCAGCACCTTCTTCGCGCTCCTGCTGCCAAACCAGTGCGCCTGTGTCCCACTTGGCAATGTAATGCTGTCCGGCGCGAACTTGTTGTCTTCGGCATATTTGAGGTAGATGGGCGTCGTGGTACCGTTCATGTAGCGGTCGCCAGCGAGGTCAAGGTTGCCCAGCTGGCTGCGGACCATGGCGAACATGACATCTTTGAAGTAGGTATTTGAGCCATTGGAGCCTTTGAACGGTGAAGAGACGGAACGCTGCAATGCGGAAAATACTAGACGGCTTGTCAGTATCCACGGATGATCGTCTGTAGCTATGGAGAAGCTTATTGCGGGACGATGTGGGGTGCATACTCGCTTTCAGCGTGGCCGAGGCGATGCGTAGCTTGCTAACTTGGTGGTCCGCCATGGTGTTGGATCGCCGTGTATACAGAAGAGACGGAAGGGCTATAGATGCTCACAGGGAGCACGATCACTAATCCGCGCCATGGCTGTTGTGGTCTCGACGCTGGCGCGAGCCTGGACGAAACCGGGCCTGGTTATCCGAGGGAACGGGGGAACTGGGGAGTCCGAGGCTCCTCCGTCCCCGCATTTCAGCGTTCGCTTCCTTGCCAAGCGGCCGTGTGCTCGAGTAGCGTCAGAGTCCAGCTGCAGTGTCCGGTTTCATGACTCGGGTGGTCATCTCTCTCCTACTGGAATGAGTCGGAGCAACAACAGCTTATAGTTAAAGCATGGCGTCTTCGGGCGAGGCAGACACGCCCACGGAGGCCAGGGACGACGGCCAGCCGGCCAAAAAGCGTCGCACGGCTCCCAATTCGCGTGGAGTCGCAAATCTCACGCCCGAACAGCTCGCGAGGAAGAGAGCGAACGACCGAGAGGCTCAACGCGCCATCCGCGAACGCACCAAGAACCAGATCGACAAACTCAATGAGCGAATACGCGAGCTTGAGAGCCAGCAGCCCTATCATGACCTGCAGGCGGTGCTCAGAGACAAGGAGGCGGTTGTGGCCGAGAACGCCGACATCAGAAAGCGGCTAGAGAGCGTCATGAGCATCATTCAGCCCATTCTGCGCACCTCGGGTGGGCTTAATGGTAGGTTGCGAGTCGAGTTGCGGAGGGACATGAGCTCACAGTATGCAGAACTGGCAGCAGCAGCCGAGCGGTCGCCCCTTCCTCTTCCCCCACAGCACCACCCTCGACAGTTCCATGCCACCCTCCACGACCTAGCCGCAGCGTCGCCCTCAAACGGCGTGCATTCGCCGAGTGGGACAGATGGCGGACGACAATGGCTGTACCCTGACAACGCGCCTACAAGCCATCTGCGCCGCTATTCCAACGACAGCCCACAATTTGAGCATGCAAGAGCGCCGCACATCCAGACAGATATGCCCTTCGACGAGCGGCTGGGCGTCGACTTTCTCCTCGAGAACAACAGCCAGAGGAGAGCCGTCGATCCGAACCTGCCTCCTCCAGTGCAGCCGCCGCCCAGCAATGTCAGTAGCAGCCAACTTGCACAGTACGCCCCAGCCCTGGTCGCCCACCTCACTCTTCCGCGCAACATTGCACCTACGTGCCCTCTCGATGTCATCTTGCTAGACTTCCTTCAAGACCGGCAAACCCGCGCCGCAGAAGGTGTGCCCCTCAAGACCCTCGTTGGCCCTCTATATCCCAACTTCACCTCACTGGCGTACCCGGACCGGAACGTGGAGTCGCATCCGCTCTCAAAGCTCTTCACTGACATTCTACGCACTTTTCCGGACATATGTGGCATGCCCGAGCAGGTTGCCATCATCTTCATCATGTTTCTCGTCATGCGCTGGCAGATCGAACCTACGCAAGAGAACTACGAGCGAATGCCCCACTGGATCACACCACGGCCTTCGCAGCTGTTCACTGCTCATCCCAGTTGGTTAGAGCACATTCCTTGGTAAGACGCAATTTTTCCAACTCTCATTTCTTTGGCAAAATCTTTCCTATAGACGTTTAGCGACCATGTGCATATAAGGAAGGAGATCTTACTAATCAATCCTTAGGCCAAGGCTTCGCGACAAGATCATCGCCACCAAACCATTCGTGTCTTTCGAGAATTTCTTCATCCCATTCACCACCACCATCTCCTTGAACTGGCCCTACGAGCCACGCGACTGCCTCCTCCCCGCCTCAAAAGTTCACTCCCAAACCCACTCCTCAACGTCGTCCGTCCCTGCCTCCTCGCCCTTCTCAACGCATGTGAACGCCGGATCACCGCCTGGTCCACTGACGCCTCAGCCGCCCGGCGGCACACCTGGTGGACTCGGCTCAATTGGGCCGCTGCCAAACGAAGATGACCAATGGCTCATCAACCCAGCTTTTGAAACCCACCTGCGCGATTTGAACAACTGGTCCCTCGGACCGAGTTTCATAGGCACATTCCCAGCATTTGCTGACTGTGTGAAGATCAAGGCAGTACGGTAGATTTGTAGATGTACCCGGCGAACCGGCGCTGGTGTGAGTGCGTGGAAAATGGAGTTTTATCTGGTATTGCCAACATAACTTTTGTGCTTTCGATGGGGATCATTAGGGGGCTTTATTGGGCTACATGTGAGTATTATATACCCAAGAGTATCTGGTATCATTCTTTGTTTTAGCATTAAGCCTGGGGTAGTTTTTATTACCCCGTCTGTTCCTTTTTGGGGAATGGACAGGCGCTCAGCATCTGTATAGATAACTATATAGCATCATACAAAATACAGGACGATTGTCACGTATCATGAGTTCCTTGGTAGCGGGTTTTCATATCAATGATGGTGAACTTTTTGCATGGGAAGGTGGCTTGGCTGCAGCTCTAGGCCTCATTAGTCAGCACGTTCGTCAACTCTAGGCAATTGCGCCCTCAAGTTACTTCCTCATCAAGCATGCACACGCAGCTCTGACCTCATTTCGCGTGTCTCCGACTTTTCTTTTCACTAACTTTGTCTCGCTTTAAAAGTACACTTACTCGCCTGAAGCTTTAAACACTACGGTAAACAACTACTGCTACTACTAAGCCCATTCCAGCCCGAACTAACCTCACAACGTGAGTATGCAGACTATCCTTTCTTTCTCTAATAGAGACCATTTCATTTTCGCGATTGGTGATGAAAATGCGGGTGTTGAGCTCAATTGCTACCCTCAGTCGTCCTTGTCCCGCCTCTTCCACGCGTCCAGCACCAGAGTCGCGAGCGTCACCATCGCTGCAAACGCAGTAATCAGCAACATCACTATTTCTATCCTGCTTCGTCTCTTCAACCAAGCCCAAATTCCACTCGCCGGTTTCCCTTTTTCAAGCACCCTGGCCAGAATGCGCATTCGCTCACCCCAATACTCAAATTGGACGTTGTAACACGATGTGTCAACACCCAAACATGCCCGATCGAGACCTTCCCTCCCGACTATTGCACGGCTTGCTAGATCATGCAATGGAAACAACACAGATTGTAGCGAGTGGAGTGTCTCGAATGCAAGTCGGCGTGGAAAGATTGACCTGATGATATGTCAGAAGCTTGTACGTTCGTATTTTGTGGTTGACTAACATATCGATAGGATTCTCGCGATAGAGACACTCTCTCAGGAACCCGGCATAATGGAAAATGTGAACTGTCCTTGCTTTTGGGTTGTATAACAGATGGTCTCGAATATCGTTGATCCACACCAGTATCAGTTTATGGGCCTTTAGATTCTGTGCCGTCAGATCGGGGAGAAGCAACATAATCTCTTCATAAGTCAAAGGGACACCTGAATGCACTGCTGATTGCGCGAAGGTGATGGCCGAGTCCTCAGCCTTCCAGACAACTGATAGCGGTCCTGCATCTGAGTCGATCCATTGGAGCCCTTCCATTGAACATTCGACCATCGTAAGTAATCTGATCGCGATATCGAAGGCTCGGGTTTGCTCATCCAAGGACGGAGGTTGATCGTACGTAGCAAAGTGTTCCTGCATGATTGTTCGTCGAGCACATCTCGGGCGGCTCTTGATGAGACGAATGATCGATAAGAGCTCGTCGTGGGTTTGAAGCGTCTGGCGAACTTCGAAAGGATCCGCTGGACGACTTCCGCACGCGACTTCCTCATAAAACCGGAGGTAAGGCTGAATCTCAGCCTTCTTGCTCCACGGACAGATACTGCTGGTACAGTGCCCTAGTTTACCACATCTCGTGCAATCCGGCCAATCTAACAAGCTTTGGCATACCTTATCCCGGTCGCTGAGAGAGGGAGTCTCAAGCGACAAAGGCCCTAACACGATGCACTCGTCGGTTGCAGCCATGAGTTGCGGAGCTGAGAGGCGCTCGATATGCTTATATTCTCTTTCGACTACGACAGCTAAGGATAGCCAAGCTCAAGCTCATCGCATGTATCTGCCTCGCCACGTCGAAGGTGCATACTGTGAGGCTTGGAGCGCGCACCGGCGAATGAGCATTGTGTTCAGCCTTGTCAACCCTGTCGAAAAGTTTGTCCATTGGAGCCAGCACGACTGCTCAGGCGTACCCGCATGCAAAGCAGGCTAAGAATCTCACCGGACATCTGCCCCACGGTCCTCCTTTCAGCTCAACACCAAAACACTGTTCATTTCTGTCTGCCGTCGCAACAGACGGCCAACTATTGACCAGCGGTGCGAGCAGTATCGTCTACTAGCAGTCTTACATCTTCGGCGTGCTCGAGCATATTTGAATAAGATATGAACGGTAAGTTCTCCCTCGTCCTCGGTTTCCTTGCCATACGTTCCATTCCCAGGCTAAGGTTCACTAGCAGCCCCCCAGCCCGCGGACAGCTCCAAACAACTCCATGAATGTGCCATGGTAAAGACGGGGGACACAAGAACCCTTGCGGATTCCGCATATCAGTCAATGTCACCTGACGATGCGTCGATTGCGACGGCTTCAGCCTCCACAGAGGGCAACAACCAACCCGGAAGAATTCGGCCAATACCTGGCTCAGAACTACTCATGTTTCAGAAAGCAGTAGATAAGGTCATCGCCGAGGAGTACCGCAACATTCAGCGAGCACTAGAAAAGCGTTTGAAGGATGTTTTGAGGTCTGCCCGGCAGAACATGAGTAATTTGAGCATCCATCTTGTACCGGTTGGGCGCACTTACTCTGAAGCGGAACCTAAGCTTCTCGTCCTTTGTGCACCGGAAGCAGAACCTTCGGTTCGCGCTTTTTTCCAACTCGCCTACGTTAAAACAATTCTCACCTTTGGTGAATCGAGTAGCGCTCCGCTGGAACACATCATTGTTCCCCAGCCGCCAAAATTTGCTTCCGCCCAAGAGAATATCCGTGTCTTCGCTCAGAGGACATGTACTACGGATGGAAATACGTATTGTGGAACTCCAATCATCTTTGCACTGGACGATCGGAAGCGGAAGCGGAGCATACCACAGCTAGCCACCTTCGGCGGTATTGTCAAGGTCACTTTTGGAAACGCAGAGTCAAAACTCTTCGGAACCTCAGCTGGTCACGCGGTCGAGCGTCTTCGAAGCGAACACACGTCGGACGGCGCAGACGGTAAATCCACAGACCAAACAGGAGAGGAGTCATTCAACTTATTGGACTGGATACCAGCTGAATGCGCGATCGGTGATATTCTCCATCCTGAAGCGTTCCATGGGGTCTCTGCTGGACGTGTTACGCTCTCGTACGACTGGGTTCTTTTCAATATAGATGCTGCCCGACCTAACGAAGTAATTCAGAATGGATGTGGCGGTGAGACCGAGACTTCGATCGATAGGGATGTACACCCAATACTCAAGGCCGAAAAGCCTCAATTCCAGGATGAAGTCTCCGATCCGGTCCTACTCTTAGGTGCTTCCGGAGGCAGCCGCCGTGGAGAGCTTTCAAGCGTGCCAACAAGGATTTGGCTTGCTGGAAGCGAAGGATTCGTGGATGCATACCTGTTGCAACTGGAAAACGGCACGGGTAAGTTCATGGACTTTGTTCACATGTCTTCTGTCTCCAAGTAACTGACTCCTCTAGTACGCGAAGGTGACTCGGGCGCGTGGGTCGTCCATGCCGCGGCACCGGAGTTATACGGCCATGTCGTAGCCACTAATTTGTTTGGCGACGCCTATTTGATGCCCGCCTTGCAAACCTTCGAAAACATGAGGGACGGCCTGGGTGCGATCTCAGTCACTCTGCCCAGCCCTAGTGATCTGGTCGAACTAGGCAGCACGAAGGCTTCCGAGGCATCATGTAGTCATGAAAATCCACAGTTGACTGAGTCATGTGGACTATCTCACCCCGGAGCCTCACTTTCTGGTCGTGCATTGGCTCCAGATGATTCGAATTGCTCAATCCCTGGAACGAAAGTATGGAACCCAAGGTTCAGCAAACAACAGCCAGCGTATGAAGCAAACTACCTAGACTACCTAAAGGTACCCTATGACGCGACCGGTAATTCCTGGGCTGGAAAAACAGCTATAGAAGCCTTCTTGGACAGCTTCGCGGGGTCTGTGCCGTCCTTCGAGCTCGAACGTGTCAAGCAATTTTGTAACCAAAGCACCCACGAATCCGATGCTCATTTGGTACCTTCAGCAAAAATGACGCGGAGAGCTTGGGTTCACCATGCGGGTTTGTTTACAGGAGAAAACTGGGGAGTCCAACCACCACCTGGGTGGTTGACTGCGCGTCAACTTCAATGTAGCTTGGAAAGCAATGTAAGTCTTTGTACTATCATGAAACACAAGGCTGACTATCAGAAGAACCCCTTCGGTACCTCAACGCCCCCTGATCGTGATCGACGTCTTATGTAAGTGACCTTTGTGACCTGTTCAGTACAGTTAATATTGACTCACTACGTAGATATATCTCGGATCTTGACCCAGAGTATATCCTTGCCCTGGTAAATTGCGTGCCTTACGACCATTCTGATGCATTGAGAGATGCTATCTCGAAGCACATTACACGTCAGACTTCGTTCAAGGTTACAAGCTCCGTAGGTCATCAAGATAACCTTTCGCAAGCGTTATTAGCTTACAGTTTGGTAGTATCTAGGTTTTCGATTGGAGCTTCATCTGCCTTACTTGCGACTTAGGAAATCTTCAATAGCTGCAACATGCGGCAACTCCCGCGGTTTAAATCAGCGCTGCTGGACAGATCTTCCATTTCTCGAGCATCCTTCGGATACTCCTTGTGCTCCAGGCCGTTCAAGTTACGAAATACACGAGGCCCAGGACTCCGTCGTTATATGTGGCACGAGTGATTTCAAGTGGGTGGGACATGCGTTCTCATCTTTCGGAGATTGTCAACACGATGACGGTGACGATAGTTATGGTATTGTTCAAGATATGTTTCAAAGCGCCGGCTCTGATTATTCTTTGGATGCTAACCTTCCCATTTGGGATCCAAGAACGTACTTCCTAGACTGCGTTAAAACCCGGGTTGATATGGTTCTCAAAGAGTGGACATACCTGATTCAAAATATTGAAGCAGGCATGAGAAGTTGGGTAAGTCTTTATCTAAACATGATGGCTTCTAGCACTGACAGCAGAACCGTTAAAGCTGGCGGATCAGAACTACGGCGACCGAGATTCAAAGGCTCCAGAGACCCTAAACCAACTGCAGGGCCTGTCATTGGAGATGCGTCATTTTCTCCCCGCTGCCAACCGTGCATGGAACGCATTTAGTGCTGCAGACGGGGATAAATTGTTTTTTTCGGACCTCAAATATATTAGGGCGCTTCATGAATTGCGCGAGTCATTCACAGCACTTTACCTACTGGAGGCGAAGCTGGACCTGCTCGAAGATTTGTGTGAGAAAAGTACTAAAATGGTAACACATGCGTCCTGTTTATTTTTTGAGCACCCGAGTAACAATATGTGTAGCTTACCCTCGCAGACACAATGGCTGCCGAACGAACATCATTCTACACCCGCGTAAACGTCCAACTGATCTCAGTAAGCCTTACGTCCCTATGTCTGATGAATTCGCTTGCTTACCATCATCACAGATAATCATGCCCCTCGTGATTACTCTGCAATGTTTTGACACAGAGAGCAACATCTTCCCGTTCGAACGTAATTCACGGACCTTCATTCTCTTTTTCTGCGTCCTCTTCTTTTTATTGCCTCTCTTAACTTTTATGGTAGAGAGATTACACAGACTCAAGGCCTCGGTAATCAAGAAGTTAATTTCGAAACGTGGTAGGATAGATGTGAATGATTCCAGTACAACTGAGTCAGAACTCAAAGGGTGGTCCATGTATTCTAGGAAGGGACTTGTTTAGAAGTGGAAGATAAGATGGGTTGGAACAGTTCCCAATTTCTCAATGTTTTGTATAATTGGAACAAACGAAGGATCTGCATTAGAGTTGAGAGGAAATTTTAGAACCCACATGCTCTTGCAATACAGATTTTCGCTCCAAGTGGCTGGAAGTGATGCATGGAGTATCGAAATCAAGGTGAATGCACGCAGTGCCTACTGCGTCAGTGGGAACTTACACCGTCACAATCTTGGCATGCAAACGCCCACGATCTTAGGCAAGCGCGACCTTCTCTTTTTTCGCAAGTCATCACTTCCACCCCACAACGACTCCACTACACGATGGCCCCCAAGCAGCAAGGCGCAGCCAACCAGGTGGCGATAGAGCTGCAGCTTCCACACGCACCCACGGACCCACTCGAACAGCGCATCCTCGATCTTCTCTACCCGTTCCGCGAAGAGTGTTTCACCGACACGGTTAGCCCATTCACGGAGCAAGAGCGCAAAGCTTTGATCCTCTGCGGTAAGTGCGCCATATAGCCCTCCTGCTATTCCTTTAGAACTAACACTCACACATACAGAAAACATCGCCTTCCTGATCCGACACAGCCAATCCAGCTACGGCAAGAAGACCGAGCCGAACGATATTTCTATTGCGTCGCGCAACTGGCAGGGCATGCTCAAGGGGACGGGACTGGCTGGGGTGGGCATCTTCGTCAATGGAAATGGGTATACGCATACGGTTGTGAGGACGAACGTTCAGCCTGGGGAAAACTTGGTGGATGTTCTTACGCTGGTGGTGGATCAGTGTCTACTGAGTTTCTTTCCGGGGACATAAGGGCGAGTATAAGGGCGGGTGAGGGATGTCATGGTTGGGGAGGTGTGGAGGGAAAAGTGGGGATGGGAGTTCTGGCGAGACCATGTAATATGGGTTTGATGCAGTGGAGGACAGCAATACGATTTGGAAGTAGAGAAATGGAGCAGTTCAAGATCTTGGGGAAACGCTATTCGGAGCGTGAGATGAGGGATTGACGGCGAGGACTTCACGGCATGACCCAATATGGTCTTGTATGACGGTGATTACAATCAAAGAACAACCCAGAATGTAAGCAAAGGATTTCCTTTTCGCGCAAAGAACAAAGCTCTCTCTTGGCGTTTGCTCGTACCAAACAATTGCTCTCATAATGAGTACTTAACCTCGCCGGATGTTCCACTCCAAGTGCCCACATATCTCGAGACCACTACACGAAGATGTCAACGACAACCAAAAACTCGCTCGAACAACGTATCTACCACCTCTTGTACCCCTTCTGTGGTGATCCCCCCGTGGAAAATCCCGATGGTGCTGAATTGCCTACCCAGCCGTTGGTGAGCGAGAAGCGCAGAATCACTGTCCTCGTGCGTAAGTTTTCTGATTAAAGGGCGAAAGGTGGGCTTACTGATTTGATCCCAGAGAATCTCGCTTTTCTTATCCGACATGAAGACGATAAGTACAGCGGATTTCAGCCGGAAGATGTCTACGTTACTCTAGACATCTGTGACAAATTTTATGATGAGAAAGTGTACGGAACTACCGAGATGGCGGTCTTGGTGCGTTACAGTCAACGTACGTACGTGATCTTGAAGATGGGGCTCAGGAGGGGCGACAAGATCATTGAGAGGCTGAGAATAATGGTGGCAGGGATGGTGTCCGACGCGATTTTCGACAGCTCTAACGAGCTATAAGCCATCTTTTTCTCTGTTCGACGCGATATAGCGCTTGAATTGTCTCTGAGATGTCTTTTGTATCTTTTGAGCGGCTTTTACAAGAGAACCTGGTGAGTTGTTGCTAGCATTTGGGTGTACTTCGACAAGGTGCCTTGCAAGGTGCGAGTGTGCAAAGCCGGACGGATTAAATGTACATAAGAACTGAACGGCATTCTAGCAAGCCGATAAACTACAAAAAGTTTTGAAAAACATTCTGTCTTGTTCTGACTGCGTAGGATTCTCTCGTGGTCTTTTCTCTTGCCGCGAGATCGTGTGCTTTTCGCGGTAAAAGTGAAAGTGAAAGTGAAAGTGAAGGTCACAACTACCACAAAACGTCAGCGAAACGTCCATGCCCTCTCAACTCGCATTGGAATCTTAATCAAACCTTTACTATCACCTCATATCTGCCCAACGCACTTTCCCTGGCTTCAAACTCCGCCCAGCACGCCAAACATGTCTGCCAACAACGTCACCGCCCAGCCCGCGAACGCGCTAGAACACCGCATCTACGACCTCCTCCGACCTTTCCGAAACGAATGCTACGAAGAGCCCGAAGAAGAAGGCGAATTCGAAGTTACTGAGATGACCATCAAGCTTGAGCGTAAAGTCCTAGTCCTTGCTCGTACGTCTCCCCAACCTAAACCCAAGCTAGTCTAACACACCAGGAACAGAAAACATTGCCTTCCTAGCTCACAACCACATCGCCAACACCTCTCGCTTCATCAACACTTCAGACGTGTTCGTTATTATGGGAGGTTGGACCGGCGATGGAGTAGCCAAGTCGGGAGGTGCCATTGCAGTGCTTGTGAGGTACTCAGAGGGCACGAGGGGAGTTGTCAAGGCGAGTCTTGAGGCGGGCGATGGCGTTATCGACGCGTTGTGTGTCAGGGTAGATGAGATGCTTGCGGAAGCTATTTGAGATGTTAGGGAGCAAGAGTGACAGTGTTCGGATGACAATTTTGGGCTGGGCTGGAGATCCGAAAGGAGTGCTGATCGCATTTGGGAGCGTTTGTGCGATGAACCTCGAGCGGTGTTGACTAGAGCAGGACTTCACTGAAATAACGCTTACCATTACGACGTCTTTAATACTTCGTGCGTGACAACTTTTCACCTTGCTGCCTCGCTCCCAACCTAGGTGAGGTGAAAGTGAACACACACTTTAGAACTCCGTCGAAGTTTCTTAAAGTGCACACCGCCATCTTCGCGCTTCGATATGCCTTGACTTACCTCACCTCCACTTTGTCATTCTCACTTACGTTGATCATACTACCAACCACATCTTCTCGCTTTCGCCGCCAAAATGGAAACAGTACCGGCCAACGCGCTCGAAAAGCGAATCGCAGACCTTCTGTACCTCTTCCGCAACGAATGTTTCGATACTGGTGTTCCCACGGGTGATCCAGAGTCTGCACTTTCGTCCTCAATATCGGCACGCAAAGCCCTCGCTCTGAGCCGTAAGTAGTAGAGGTAACATAATCAAATGGGCGTTTGCTAACAGACAGCATCTAGAGAACATCGCCTTCTTGGTTCGTAATCACCGCTTTAAGATCGAGAAGAAGGACAAACACAAACTGGCTACCTCGCGCCAGGTGAACCCGGAGGATATCTCCATCGTCGTCCGCGGATGGAACGGCAACGAGGTTTCCCCAGAGGGAGGTGCGATCGCTGTAATGATTCGATACCCGGCGATGATGCAGACCGTGGTCCGTACAAAGCTTCAGCCAGGTGATGATATCATCGACAAGCTGTATACTAGAGTGGACCGTGGTCTACTTGGTATTGTCTGAGTGCTACTCGATCGGCGTGGCCAAGCTGCAGCCAGGGCAGACTGATGGACGGGCATATTAGCGACACAGGGTGTCAGCTTCCACGACGGCTGCGAAGGGTTTTGATACTCTACTACCAGACGGCTAGCTCTTACAATGTCATCTTCTGCTCAATTTCTCCGCTTTGCCACTGCTACTTCTCAGACACGTTCTCCCACCTCATACGAAGCTGGTTACACGTTCAATCATCCCGGCAGCAGCAAATGAAAAAAAAAAAAACCCCCCGCGGGAACTCCTACATAATCCCCTTCTCAACACCGTCCTATTGTTCTCTCTTCCATTGGGTGACGATGCGTGTGACGCAAGCATCATAAACGTTGTTAGATCCACTCATAGCCCATCCACATGAAAGTACGCGTTGTGGTGAACTCCAGCAACTCGATTACTCGGTGGGAGTCATACACAAAGGTGTGGCGCAGCGGGTGCTAATTGAATCGATTGTACGATATAGGTAGCGATCAGATTGTACCACTTAATGGGTCCTCGCCCATTCTCGATACCAATCCAGACATTCAGCGTTTGCAACGCTAGCACTTGTCTTGACATTCAAGCCACATAGTATTTGTTTCACCGCTCCTTCCACTCTGTTCACTATTAGTCTAAGATCCAATGTTTTGATTCGGGATAACTCACTTCTTCCCATTTGTAGTGACTGGGATCTCCGGACACTCATCTACCACACTAGGCACATGTCGTGCACTAAGCGCCTTCCTGATGGTCACTTTGATCTTGTCAACGAGCTCAGACGTAAATTGACAGCCTTCCGCCATCTTCAAGAAAAGAACGACTGTCTCATCAGTATCTGTTTCTCGCCTTCGACCAATGCACAACGCATCAGCAACGTCCTCTGGGAAGTGCTCGAGAACCACGTTGTAGATCTCTGCAGACCCGAAGCGGACACCAGCAGGCTTGAGGATGCCGTCACTGCGCCCAAGCATCCACAATCCACCAGTTTCTGGATTGAACCGTATAAAGTCGCCATGATTCCATATAGCTTGGTCTTTGGCGTTTGTGAACTTATCGAAATAAGAGCTCCTATACTTCTTCTCGCCATCTGATCCCCAGAATGCCACTGGCTGGCATATGAACGGTTTCGTGCACACCAGATCACCTGGTTCACCGGTGGAAGAAATATCGGCACTCGTGTAGTCATATGCGGCGATCGCCATGCCGAGGCCAGGACCCTGAATTTCGCCTTCGTAGACAGGAAGAAGGGGATTGGGAGCACCAAAAAGGGAAATAATATCGGTGCCACCGGTAATGCTGCCGAGGTTAATCGTTGATGGGAAGGCGGAGTAGACATAGGAAAACGTGGATGGGGCGAGCGGTGAGCCTGTGGAGTAAATGGCTTCCAGCCCGTCAAGTGGGAGCCCTGCGGCTTTAGGGTCGACAGACTTTTGCTCTAAAATGGAGAGATATTTGGCGGAGGTGCCGAAATGAGTAACACCGAACTCGTCAATAACGCGATGCATAGCGAGATCGTCGGGAACCGATGTTGAAGGATCGTTCTTGTCGATGTAGCGGAAGGGCGATCCATCGTAGAGTACTAGCGTTGCCCCCGAGGCTAATCCTGATACGAGCCAATGCCACATCATCCAGGTGCATGTAGTAAAGTAGAATAGTCGTGAGCGGGGCGTGATCGAGCAGTGAATGATGTGTTCCTTCTTGTGCTGAAGCAAAGTGCCAATGGCGCCGTGAACGATGCATTTGGGTGCACCAGTCGTCCCACTCGAGTAGAGGATGTATACTGGATGATCTGGCATAAGTTGTTTGAAGGTAAACTCCGATGTCGAGGCCAAAGAGGTGAAAGTCGCATAGTCGTACGCTTTTCCAGAGGGTACGAATAATGAATTGATATCAACGGCCACTGAAGCCACAGTAGAAAAGACTACGACTGCTTGCAGAGATGGCAATCCTCCGGCGATCTCATCGACCTTGGGTAAAACTGGATGGCTTCGGCCATTGTAGTACGCTGCGTTGTCGGCGAATAATATTGTGGGCTCAATCTGCCGTAGTCGTTCCAGTACAGCGTGCACGCCAGTATCTGGACTGACAGCAGTCCATATTCCTCCTAGTGAGGTGGCAGCCAGCATGGCAACCAGCGCGTTCGTGTGGTTAGCCACATATCCTGCGACTCGGTCACCCTCTTTCAACCCTAAGGCTACCATACCTCCTTGGCACAGCTTGACTCTTTCTCTCAACTCTTTCCATGTCACTGTTTCGCGTGTGGTTTCAGTTACAGCGATGACAGCAGGAGAATCAGGATCAACTTCTTGAATCGGGAAGAGCAGGTTCTCCGCAAAATTCAATGTTGTCCCCTGGAAGAAAGCGGGACGAGGGAACATGGGCGCTTCAGAATCGACCGCCTACTCCTCGTCAGCTGAGATTTTCAAATAGTTGGAATCGTGACTATTGACCGACGATGGATTCCCTTGGTGCCTGATGCCAACAAAGTCCCAAGCTCTTCGCCAGAAGTCATCGATATTGTCGATACTCCATTTGTGCAAATCGTAATAGCTCGACAGCTGTAGTCCATACGTCTGGTTTACTGACTGAAGGAATTTATACATCGGTGTAGACTGCGGAGAGGAGTGTCTCCACAGGAGCTTAGAGCTCATCGGCGTGCCATTGGCCCCATTTGTGCCATTCATCGCGTTCAACTCGGGAATCTTCACAATATGCAAGGGTAGTGGAGGTTCTATAGATTCTATAGATAGTTAAAGTTGTGTTGTTGAGTAATGACGGCTATCGCAGGCATCAAAATGTGTTTTTTTGCATCCCTGTAGCTATCGCTCCTTCCTCGGTTCCGCTCCGCCACTTTCCGCTGTGTTTTCTTTTCTGCCCCACGGGCGCGGGCTCTTCCGCACGCGAAAACGACCCGGTTCCCCACACCCCGACTATAAGCCATCAAAATCTATTATATCATCGTCCAGTTCATTCAACCTTTATTAAATTTGTGTTTTTGCACACACGTTGGGGTATGGCAGCCTTCACTCAGCAAGGCGGGTTTTGCGATCACCAAACGCCGGCAATTATGCGGCCGCGACGGTGAGGTAATCAATTTCTGCATGCCTCATCGGTGAATCAGTGATGTCGCGAGCGACTGTGATGCAGGTCCCTGTCGACAACAAGGCGACCGAAATGAGCTCGCACGTACTCGGTCATGATCTCCCTGACAATTACAACATCATCACTTTACCTCATTCGTTTCAGTTTGAGGGGAGTCGATCATCCGTCTCTTCCTTATCTCACTTGTTTCTGCGCGCTGCTTTAGCAAGCTCTGAATGCGCTTGGACCGGTGAGTAAATGTAAGTGAATACTAGCCGATCACTAGCGCCAACTTGAACTCAGGGTGCTACGCAAGCATTGACCGCCCTTCGCAATGAATGCAATTTTAATATGTCGGAGTCCCTGTTGCGATCGGTGCGGCGACGTGCAAGGTTTACCACATGGCCAACAGGGATTACTGCCTGTCATTAACGCCTTGCCGCAGGGTACGAACGAGCAACCGCTCCCGCGGAAGACGACGGGCTTGGCTTACAGATCAGACGACCTGCAAGCTGCAGAGTCCCCTTTGCCTTGCATTCACCATGCATTTGACACGGACGTTTGCCTTTTTGCCTTTTTGCGGACCAACACTCATTCGTCACCAACCCCTCTCCACCCTCACCGACTCATCTCGCGCGCACCCTCTACCAGTCGGTACGTTTCAAGCGAGGATTACGCTTAGCTTCATACCGGCTACGAGATCCCAGCCCCGTTCAATCCTACAGTTTGCCGCGACAAGCGAAGGTCGTGTCTTACCATCGCATCTGTTATGGCTGACCCCCACTCTGTTACCAGGTTCGTACGCTTAGTAAAGTGTCCACGGGCTATGCACAAACCTGTTTTTTTAGTTCTTACGCTGTCCCCTGGTCCCTGATACTCTTTACTTGGGTGGCGTCTCATTATGGATGGATGGTCTGACCACCTTCAAGGTGATTCTACGACGCAGCCATCACGTACGTGTCAGGTACTGCAACTAGGCTGATCTGCAAACAGCAAATCCCATGGCTCAGGTACAGTCCTCTTGAGAATGCTCACGGGTGACACTGCTTGCTGGGCAATCTCACCGAATATGACGCCAGAGAAAGAACTCACCGGGTGATTCGGTCTTTGAACATTCACGGCTCATCAATATCTTGAAACTACCAAGAAATCGTACGTCAAAGTGTGTGAGATTGGCGTACTAGCCTTGCGAGTGGCCATCCGATCGGCAGTCCACCCCGTCTTTAGCGGTGTAGAGACACGAGAGCACTGACGAGGACCCGTCACCCCTAATTTTCCGCTAGCCACCTACTCCAGGTTCCAGTAGTCTGGGTGCTAACGTCCTCGCGTCTGCCAGACATGCATTCTTAGCGGATGCGTCTTCCCATTCACAACCGCTCATTTCATCCCAGAGCAAATCATGACAACACTTACGTGGTCACCTCGAGACTCTCAAACTTACGTTTCAGCTAGGTATTACCATACATAACTACGAAGTCAAACGATGTCAAAGTCGGCGAATCGCTATTATATCCCCACCACCACCGTTCGCCGGCATCAGCCGTCGTAGGCCAGTGAATGTGGCTTGGAAGATCTATACAACGGAACCCTCGACCCTGGAGCCCGCTTCTTTCGGCAGCCATCCGCATAATCAAATCTTAAATGATCGGACACAGTATTCTCCCTATGTGAACAAGTGCACATACCATCACTCAACATTTGTGAAGCCATCGAACGCGCCAAGACGTCAGATATACGCAACGCAGCTGAACACCGCGCACCCTATGCTTCCATCTTCATGTTCACCAATCCTTGGCCTCTGCTTTGCGCATGCGTAGTGAAGAACAACGCCTGAAGCCTCACGCTAGCGACGATGGTTCCGCTAGACGTTTTAGTATTCATGCAGCCCGCTACCTCATGCACTGGTTTGGAAATGGGGGCTACTAGACTGGAAAGGGGACCAGCTTGCAGCAGCAGGTATGGCCCTTGCTGCAAACAGCCCTCATTTCAGCATAGGGTGATATAAGAGTATACCTCCCCGCGGGCGATTGAGAGTGTTATGCCCGCTCTCAACTGTCCCTTCTACCATTAGTTCATGACTTCTGGTCACAGCTCTGCTGTATTGTACATCTGACAACAGTAAGTTGGAACTTGCGGTGTGAATGAACCCACTCTTTCACTCGGCGTGGACACTAATACTCGAAGTTGCAGAGGCGGAACGGAAAGCATTAAGATAGTCTCTCATCAACTGCACACCGAAGGTTCAACTCAAACGACATCGGGAGATCAACAACGCCCGCTGATAGACCACTCGTGGTATCATACATCCCTGGCATGAATCATCACAACATGCACGATGGTTTCTCTATCAAGGTCTTCAGCCAGGGCCTGATCGCTCCACCAACGAACGCGGCCTATTCGCCTCCTTTGAATATCGACTGTCCTTACCACTCCGCCATCCTTCTACTGACGCCGACCCGTCCCCTACCTGAAGGTACAAGCTCACTACAACGACTCCAATATACTCCGCCGGCAAGTCTTTCGCATAATTTCTGCGTTGGTACATCGACCTCTGGCGGCTGCACTTGTGGACATATCGCACGGGATGATATGAAGGATATTGCTCGTGACATCGAGATCATTGTGCAAGAAACAAAGGGGGAGGCGACGGTCACTACTTCCAGTTGATGTTAGGTGTATAGAGGTCACGATGGGCGTATAGGTTTTCATTCTATCACTTCCAGTTCTCGCTTTTCTTTGGGGCCAGCAAGTTTGTGTCGCTACACCTCTATATGTCAGAGGTCTGTTACCGGGTTCGCAAAAACATCTCCGGTAGTCATATATCGGTCACTACTTCTAGTCGCTTCTCTCATCAATGCCATGCTAGAGGCTAATCAGTGCTATAAGCTGTTCGTTTTGAGTTCACCTTGACACCTTCGCTGTGTATTATTCCTTATCGCCGCTCACAATGGTATTAGCGATCTTTTGGTGACGATCTCATGCCTCTTTCCTCTTCGCGAACCAATGTAATGTTTACTTTTCCCCTTATCCCGCTGTCCGACACGCGAAATGCCTACCCACGAGTCACACATTCCAGGACCATGGTTCATTGCGCCTTCCCCGACCGTTCGACCCCCTCAGCTGGGCTCGCGGCGCAGCACGATTTGCTGTTCTCCCGGGGTCTGTTCCAGAAGGATTGAATAGACGAATAATACACCTCGTCCTAGTCGCGAAAGTAGAACGTGCCCCGAACTCGGATTCTACTACATGATCTCATCGCCGATTGTGCGTAGGCGAAGCTGCAGCTCGCTCGTTTTAGCAAATGGCAGGTACCATCATCCCAACAAACGTCAAAACCACCGCAGATCATTGCACCGAGGGAATGAGCACCGGGTCCGAAGGAATATGCCTCGTTCTGCGAATGGCGTACGCCTTATTCAATCAGGGTATTGTCTCCGCGCCAACTTTATCCAGAATGCTGGATGCAGGAGAGGTGAGACAACGCGACAAGACGCCATTTTCAACTGTGCTCAGCCTGGGGGCAGCCTTGGGCTCATCGTCCCGATAACTCAGATTTCAGTTTCTCACCTTCCACTTTCAGCCCATATTTCATAGGGATGATGTCTAAGATCGTCACGGTTTGAGTCATGGCTATACCTAAAAATCTACGTGGCTGCGCCATAGGCGCGCGGACGCGCCCCCAACATCCTGACAACCCGCGAGTATTGAAGCACGGATCACCCCCGCCTCAGTGTTAGCAGAAAAAGAGCTTCTCGAAACAAATGACGAATGCAGGGTACAGCGACTTACGTTATTTCAGCCGTTGTTGAAACTTCTTCGCGTCGACTGTTCACGGAGTGGCAGGGCTGAATCTGTCCCTAGCTTTCACCTAACCAATGAGCAGACTTAGCGCCAACACCACTATGCAAAAGCGACGCAGGAGAAGCGCTCAATAAAAGATGAAACAATCGTGAATCTACGGCTAACGGAGCAATTCACCTTGAGGAGAACTTTCTGCCGAGTACACCGCGTAAATTCGAGCTCACAGAATGCGCCTCCACATCCACTCAGCGATCATGTACCAGATCCGGCTCCCTGGGCCCGACGTGCATTTCCAGGGAAAGTGCAAATCACCACAGGCGTCCCAGCACCTCTCCAAGAACGAAAGCTCTTGAAACTTCACCCTTGTTTCTGTAGAGCTGAAACTTTCACGGACAGATCCCATTTAGAGCAAGATGCGAATTACGCGGAATCTTGGACTTCTCACTACATCGCCTCGCTGCTAGTGGGAAGAATAATTTACGGAAAATTATCGTACAACACGGCAAAAAAAGTCGAGTCAAAGCCCCAACTATCACGTTTATAGCCCGCCGCACCAATTATGACGTGTAGGGCACTTGCAACGCCACACTTTCGCAGGAAGTGACTCGCGAAAAGCTACACTGTCGATGTGATACCAGCGACCACTATAGCACGACGCAAGACATTAACGGGAGAAGCTTCTCCCGTGTCACGCCTCTCCACTTCGGAACCTACTTGCATAGTGCCGCAGTAGGCGAGAAAGCCCATAAAGTGCCTCTGATATACCCTCAGCGCCTCTAATCCTGTGGTGGCTGACCCCGGACCCCACCTCCTACAGTCCAGTGACATTCATACTGGCCTACACTCGAGCGGTGCAATCTGGGCTGACCGCATTAGCACTGGATACAGGTACGTGGGGGGGATGGCTTTCACCGCTTCGAGCATCCGCAGCAAGGGCCAGTACTAACTCAAAAGGTTTTGCCCCTGGGCCTCAGGCTTTCGGTTCGAGGCGCGGAGTGGTAGCTGGCAGCCTAGCCTACACCTGTTATCCGAACTCCCGAAACGAACACGAGAGCGAACAGAGCTAGAGCGTGATACAACGCGTGGTGTCTCTCGCCGCTATCTCGTGATAGCTGTCAACCATACAGTGCTCGTCCGGGGAATCGGGGAATCGGGAGCTCTGCCTCCCGTCCTACCTTATCAGGACACAAGCAAGGGAGCCGAATTCTTGAGCATCCCTGCTAAGCCCTGTTAAGCACAGCCTGTCCTTAGCAGACCAAACTGTGTGCGCCTGGATCCCAACACGCCCATGATCAGCCTACTAAGTCTTGCCCCGGGCCGGTACTATATGCCGTGAGCAAGATTAGGATCCGAGCGCTAACCGTAATATTGGTTCACTGTTCGAGTCCTTAGTCTAGTTGGTGCGTGTACAAACCACCCACGGAAGCCAACATAGAGGCCCGGGGAAGCCCATTCCATCCCGACGTGGGTTAGCTTGTCGAAGGATTCACGATATTGGTTGCCGAACTAATGAAGCTATGGATGCGAAGGCAGCTCGGTTACATCTTTCACCTCCAAGCTGGCCGTTGCAGACCACACCGCGCTACTGTCGGTGCCTTGTCAGCATGGGTCTGGGATTCTCATCTCATGGCTGCTCACGATCCTTCCATCGGGTCCACGATTAAGCGTCTACCCGCACGGCACGCTTTGCCAGTCCCGCAAAAGCAAGCAGGGGGGCCGCTAGCTGGTAACTCCCCATGCGACACCCAAGCTGTAACCTGTCGCTTCTTCTAGAAGGGCTCTCTATCAGTGCCGCTGGATCATAATATGAAATTGGGATCGTGCGACAGCGAGTCTCAGAAAGTATAAGTAATGATTGAGTCCACGAACTCTTTGCTTCAGTCATTCTATTCACTACGCACTGAGACGTTACCTGGCGAATCCGTCATCTTTCTATCCCCATGGCCCCGCAATCCCAGCCTTCACTCGCAGAGGATGAGGCTGTAAGCGTAACGTCACATGGGCGAGCCGACCGCGCCGCGTCCGTTTCGCTTCGGGTTACAGCGGGCGAACACGGAGAAAAGGGGCAGGGCAGCGGCTTGGAAAACGACCAACAAGCCGACCTTCTCTCGATCGGGGCGTGGACTTCAGGCGAGCATGCACTCAATGTAGATGGAGACGATGCAGAAGGTAGGTATTGCTTCACATCTCAAGCTTAAGTGCTGATCATTCATCTCTATCAGTAACTGCGTCCCCGTATGATCTCACTATACTCGAGATCAATGTTGCAACAACTATCTCCACCGAGCATGCACAGAGTCCAGACAACGCTGCAATCACCAAGCTCTATGTGCTCATACTTAGTGCTTGTCAGAACGACCGAGCGGACGTTATTTTCGCCACTGAGTACACAGGCGATACGGTCGTGGGAGCGCAGGATGAAGCTAATAGCGCGACGATGGAGGTGATCTCGGAAATCTAAGGTACTGATGATGATATGGAGAGTTTAGTTTGAGTCGAGAGGGCTTGGAGTATCGTTCACCGCTATCAGAGTGCAAGCAGCGAGTCCACGCTGAGCTGAGTGAACAGCAAGGACAACTAAAAGTGCAGCATTTTATCGCCACATTAATAATAGAGAAATATTTGGTACACATGTGCCACGCCGTAGCCTCGCACCGTTTCGGAAATTAACCCAATGATTTTGCGTTATCGTGGTCCTTCAGTTTCGAGGCGGAGCGCACCCACCCCCTTGGACTTAACCGCCGCGCGCCCCAAGGCACCTTTTCATGGAACACCGGCATACTCTAGGCACCAGCCTTTCTAGTCTGCATGCGAAGCTCTTTACATACTGTCTGTTGAGCAGGCGCAGTGCACACTGGATTATTTTTCTGCCCGGTTCTGGCACACTCGTCACTCCTACACTCCTCGCTATCTCACCACACGATCCCTTCGCAGCGACACACTGTATAACTGGTCATTCCCAATCTCCTCGCGATCGATCTCCTGGTGTCTGATCTGCTAGATCCCTCCAGTACAATAGCGCGTCAGCTGCCAGGCGCCTCTGCATCCGCCCACCGCTCATCTTCTCGAGCACCAAGTCACAAGCTGCTAACTCGGCGATTCACGCGTCAAAATTCCATAGAAAACTGACATAGACATCTCCGCTAGATCCCCATAATACACTTCTCATCCATTTAGAGACCCCCTTCGCGCGCCTTCCTACGATCCCACGCCTACGTCGCAAAGACTGCACAATCGCCTTTGAAAGTCTACCGCGTACGAGTCTCTCACGGATGTCTCATCGATAGCAAATAGTTGCGTACGCTCCACTACTCATCATGCCTTGTCTTGGAGACACCACAGGCGTTGTTCGGGAAACGACCCCCGAAAAGTGAATGAGAGCATAGATGCCCGCGATTGTATGCGACAATGTACACGTTTGCTATCTGGCATAGTAATGGGAGACCGTCGCATTCGACTCTATTCGCAGGTGAGATGCTGACCGGCCATAATATACCAAAGGATAGTGAAACGAGTCATAATGCCGTGAGAGCGCACGTCGAGGATTGACAAAGACAGGTCGGCCCAAGCTTTCTTCCAGCCTTGCTCGCTTCCTTCGGCCTTCAGGAGGAAGCTCCATAGCAGCAAATGCACGGTAGTCCCTGAGACGTTGACGGGCTAATCATCAGAGCAGCCGTACTCTTGGAGCGATCATAAGACGCGGAAGACAGCGGTGGCTTGAGTCGCGAGTTGCCCTATTCGGTGTTTTGGGCAACAGTGGGACGGTAAGTGGAAGCGTAATCTTGGATAAGGAAGCAGAGAGTCATTTCTCGAGACAAGCTCTGCTAACTGTGTGACTCTAATAGAATGTCGTCGCTATCCTCGTCAGCTTCCCTCCTTCTCTGGTCATACTTTAGCTAGGCGAAGATGCACCGAAAAACTGTTCAGACGAACACGGGCGAGCTCTTCGGAAGCGAAAGATTACACTCCCGTACAGCGCCATAGCGCAGCTGCTCGAGCAACCTCGCCACATATCCTTCGAGTATAACCACGGAGCCGCGTCCTTTGGTAGCATTGATAAGTCGTACAACGTCTCAAATACAGGGCTGGACATATTCATGTAGCTGGCGGGTCTCGGTGGTTCATCGAGAGGTTGTTCTGTCGTAACCATGCTTGCGACTTGGTATGCTGATGTCTTCTCTAGCGTGCATCTCTTCCTGAGTATGAAATGCTTCAACGAGTGAATTTGGGACATTTATCGGAATTATTTAGTCGAAACCTAGACTGAAACAACAGTTCAAAGTGGCTCATAGTCGGTAAGATCGAGCTCGGTAGCTTTCTCGTCGGTCTGCTCGTTTCTGGCCAATTTGGCGCTCAGAAGGAAATCGTTTCGCGTGCAGTCGCCATTTGATATGTTTGCGGGATACCTGTCATTGTGTCTGCAGTCGTAGGGCCTGAAGGTAGTGAATGAAACCGAGATAAGTGTGGAAAGGCTCTTGAGAAGACGTTGTGACAGTGAAGTTGACAGGAGTAGGTAGAAGACTCTCGGGTAATATGGTAAGAACACTCAATTTGACGCCTTTATACCTCGTTTGTCCCTCCGCTACCTTCTAATCCTTTAGTATGGTTGGAACGCTTTGACTTCTTTGCCCTCGGTTCTCAACATTAGAACGTTAATTGCTGTATAATTTTATCCATGTTTATAACTAATGGCACACGGAGCTGAGCTTTGAGATGATTGAAGAGGAAGCAGTTCCTCGGATATATAGCAGAGTGTAGTATGAGAGTATGGTTAGGTGACAAAAAGCGATCGTTGGGTCCACAAGATATAAGAAGCGGCTTCGAAAGGGATTACCTTCTTTCGCTAGCGTATCCACTGCAATTGATTTATTAGCACCTGCTGATATCGAAATGACGCCGAAACACTTTGACACAACAGAAAATCACACTCTTCTCTTGGAACCCCGCGCCCAAGTGTCGTGCCTCTAATAAGGGAAGTGAATGAGGGAAGTGAATCCACGTATCACGTGATACACTAAAAGTTTCCCCTCTTCCCCGCACCAGTGCGCTTCCGATGCCACGGATATGTCGGCACGCCCACTCCACTTACCTCACCAAACAGGGATCCGTTCGTGCGAAGTGTGTTCAATTGGCGGGGCACCTGTTGCTGTATGGTCTCCATCGCATGACGTTGGTTAGAGGTTCTTAAGCTGTCGGAGGGAGCTCCGAGGTTGTTGAAAAGGATCCACAAGAGAATTTACGTATATACTGATAGTTCAAAGTAGTCTTTCGGCTCGTGAATTATATGACTTGAACATTGAAAGCAACTGAATTTACTCAATTGTACGCCGAAAATGCCACTCTCAGCTGAAGTAGTCCAAAACCTTAGGGAAACCGTCGATGCAGCCTGCGCAGACCCCAAGTCTGACATCCCAGGAACCAGCGTAGTTGTAGTCGGTAAGGATGGAAAAGAACTGTTCGCTCACGCCTCTGGAAAGCGCGGTGTTACTAGCTCTGAGCCCATGACACTCGACAATGTCTTTTGGATCGCATCATGCACGAAGATGATTGCAGGCATAGCATGCATGCAGCTGGTTGAGCAAGGGAAGCTACATTTAGATGATGGCGATGAAATTGAGAGGCTGGTGCCAGAGTTGAAGGATCTCAAAGTTTTGCAGAAAGACGGGCGTTTGGTTGACAAGAAGAGGAAGATTACTCTGAGGATGCTTTTGACACATACTGGTAACTATAAACTTAGTCAAGAGTTTATTTGAATATCATGTACTTACTGATTGATAGCTGGCTTCGGATACACATTTTTCAACAATGAGCTACGCGATTTCTCGCATCCGATCGGCTTCGACGAGTTTTCTGGAGACATCAAAGACATCCTCCAGCCCCTAGTTTTCCAGCCAGGGGAGGGCTGGCAATATGGCGTGAACATTGACTTTGCAGGAATCGCACTAGAGCGCGCTACTGGGCTTTCGCTGAACGATTACTGCCATAAGAATATCTTTGAGCCGCTAGGTCTGAAGAATATCTCCATGTTTCCGACAGCGGATATGAAGAAGAAGCTCGCGCTCATGAATCACAGGAAGCATGATGGCTCGTTGATTGGACGGGATCATTTGCTTCGCAAGCCGTTGGTAGTCGAGTCTTCCGAGAGAAAAGATGTGCTGAACAGTGGAGGCGCGGGTGCATTCGCAACCCCATCGGACTATGCTCGTAAGTTGTCTAGGCTGCATCTCATCGCCATTTGCTAACATCGCACAGAAATTATTTCAACTCTCCTTAATGACGGAACCTCCCCCACAACCGGGGCTAAAATTCTCAAAAAAGAAACCGTCGACCTGATGTTCACAAATCAAATCGAAAAGTTTCCCGACTTCGGTCGACAGGGGATCCCCGACGCAAAGCCCGATCTCACAAACCCGCTTCCTGACCTCTACCCTGTAGATGGCAACCCGCCGCAAGGCTGGGGCCTGACTTTTATGCTCTCGAATGGAGGTCCAACGGGCAGATCTAAGACTACCGGATTCTGGGCTGGTCTGCCGAATTGCTGGTGGTGGTGCGATCGGGAGAAGGGAGTTGGTGGAATCGTGTGTAGTCAGATCCTCCCATTTGGGGATATGAAGGTTCTCGGGCTGTGGTTTAATGTTGAGACCCAGATTTATCAGGCTCTTGGGGCCTAAGAACAAATCCAATCTTTCCTATTGTACAGACGGGTCGGAATCGGGACTCGTCCATGTGAGATTAGTTTCCTCGAATACCGTATTCAATACTCATGCTTGATAGCTGCTGGATTGATGCATCGTATTCCTTGTGCTCAACAAGAGATGATGTGAAGCTAGACTGTCGACGCTCACTCCTTGTTTAGCGCATGAAATGACGTAGCCGAATGCGCGATGGTTAATTATATCAGTGTAGGTCTCCACACTTGGATGAGCCTCACATTATAGTCGACATGGATGTTGTTGAGCACTAAAAGCCAATGATACCGGCGCCCGGAAGTTCAGAGAAGTGGAGCTTGGCTGGTTCGTGCATGGGGCCGAGCGAAGCTTGCTCGGATTATGTGCGAGGATTGTCCGAGCGAGCGGGTAGATATCGTTGAACGGACACGTGAGCGGAATCCTTCACAAACGATGGGAAAATTGGTAGTCTGCGCAGCATATCCAGAAACATTTCGAGAAGGCCATGGTAGTTATATCTGTCGGCCTGTCTGGATAAATGCTGTCGATAGCATGGTTGTCGTACGCGTTGGTTTCCCCGCATTTACCGGATTTGGAACTAAGCTGCTGACGGCGCGGGGTGCGCATATCAGCACGAAACGTCTCTGAGGAAGCTGCAATCCTCTCGTGATTTTTCCTCTTTCCGCCATAGAATCCGGGTCGCACGCAATCATGAATTTCGTCGACGTTCAACCCAAGTCGTTCCTTGATTATGCATGGACGTCGCCCTCTCAAGCAACGGCGATGGACATTGCGAAGCCTTCGAAGACGAGCAGGAAGCAAAATCGGTGCTGTGATCAATGTCGGAAGGGAAAAAGAGCTTGCGACGCGGCAATCCTCGAGGACACATTGCTGGATACTAATAAATCCAGTGGGAACCCTACGGTGTTCCACTATAGTGGTGAGCTACACTTCATCGCAGGGGTAAGATAGTCAGCAATTGACCATCTAGATGTCTTCGGCCCTTTGGCTTCATGCGCAAATTGCGAGAAAACGAAAAAAAGCTGCACCTTTGAATGGCTTCGGTCCCAGCGTGTGTCGCAGGCAGCACAACCACCACAGAGTTCAGCGCCGCCGGCGAAACGTCGCCGAACGCAAAACAGCGCCTCTAGCGTATTGCAGGTGAAAAAAGAAGCTAGTCTGCAGGCGCGTGCGGGGATACCGGACAGTCAAACAGACACCGTAAACGATGGGGACTCCATGCCACAGATCAACCCGATAGAGCTAGGGATAACCTTCGCAGACTTTCCCGGCGGGATTTCGACAATTGATTCCAATTCAGCCACCCTGTTCGAAGATGCTCCGTCCTTGTCGTTTGGGAAAGCCAGACAAAATGAAAGAGATAGCTTTGACTATTTGAGTGAAGTTGTTGAGGATAGCGAGGCTACACTCCACTGCGATTCCGGCAAAGGTTCATCCGTAGACACGTTATCGGAAGGGATTAACGACGGATTCGCAAGTGAGACTCCATATGAACCGTATACGGACCACGTCAATGCGAGCCCAGTCGCCCCCAAGACGAGCAGCGCGGTTATGCGTATCAGTCGGAAGCGACGTCGTCGCTCACCGGAACCAGTCTCAAATGGTGCGCTTCCTTGTCCAGCAATATCGTTTGCCAGCGACTTGATTTTGTCAACAAACAACGCATATTTGACCGAAGGTTTGCTGAAGATCTATCATGACAGTTTCGAAAACGCGCTTGCGTGTTGGGTGACCGAGCGAACTTGTCCCTATACTGCACGGGTTGAAGTGCCCACGGAAAATGTTGCGAATGCCTCCCCGGATTGGGACCGCATCTATCATCGTGTATTTCGACTCGACCGTTTGGCAGCGTCCATCAGAGGAAGGCAACTCACCTTCACGGAAGATAAAGCGGCAAGCAAAGCGCTCAACATGGCAATTTACGCTTTTGCTAGTCAATGGGCGCAGTCCAGCCAAAGGAGCACATCAAAGTATCCCTTCCATAGCAAGAACACAAACGGCGGAAGTAATGTGTTCGAAGCCGGAAACAACGAATGCGCGCCGGACGGAATCGAGTTCGATCGAGCACTCCAGATTTCTGCCTGGCATGAGGCTCGTGAAGCACTGCAAAATGCTGGAGACATTGAATCCTTCCGAGTGGTGCTGGCAGAGATTGTCTTTGCCATAACGCAAAAGCCTCTCGAATACGACGATGGTAGACAGGAGCGTGCGCAAGAAACAAAGGAGGTTCAGCAATCGAAGCCTGAAGTGCCAGTAAGAGACGGCCGAGACCTGGAAATACCGCTAGAGGCCGAAGATGACGATGTGAACGAATGTGAGGATTTACTGTCTAAGTTGAACCTCGCAATGGATACGGAAGGGCCTCCAGTGCATTTAGAGAAGGGACTTCGCTTGATACACTCGCTAAGGTCGAGAATGGCGATATGTGGGGGAAAGTCTCGACCAATTCCAAGAGCTACGCGTTGTGGAAAGAAGTATCGTGCATCAGCCGGTCGTCTAGAAACTGCGGATCGCGCAGCAGTCGACTTGCTCTTTTGGTTGGGAGTTATGTTTGACACACTGTCGGCAGCGATGCATAAGCGACCATTGGTAGTTTCGGACGAAGATAGCAACATGGTACTGAACGAAAGTAGGCAAGTTACCGACTCGACCGGTAACGGTACGGAACTTATCCCAACGGAAAGGAGCGGGGCGCATTGGGACGACTATCTGTTCGCTTGTCAACAGGCACGATTGCAGGACGCTCCCACCAGATGGCCTTGCTCTTTCGACCAAGCCACCGCTGTATTATGCGATGCTGCGCCGGTCAAGGTATTATTATTCAGGAGAGTTACCAGGATTCAGACACTCCTTGCTCGAAATGCTCGGGGTGAAGAGATAGAAAAGGCCATGAAGGCAGCGCTGGACGTGTGCGACCACTGGAGCCGCCTGTATGCGCCTTTTATCCAGGACTGCATCAACGACCATGATCGACTTCCCGCCCGCATTCAGTCTTGGTACATATGCCTCACTGGCCATTGGCATCTGGCAACGCTTCTTTTGGCGGATCTCATCGAGATCGTAGATGAGTCTGAGCTTGGGGTTGACGTGGCGCAGAACCAGCGCATTGCAGCTGGTTTTGTGGCTTCCTTCCGTGAGAACAATTGCTGGGCACTCTCGGATTTAGCAAGTTGCGCGTGCCCTCGAGAAGATGCTTCGTTCTCACAATCGCGTGAATTCCATTTTGCGGTCAATCAAGGAGCGCTGTTAACCGAGCCATGGACTGCGGTCTTGATACGCGCATTTGCCAAGGCAGGCGTAGTGTTACTTGAGTCTGAGGCGATGTTGCCGTCCTGTCTAGATGAGGAAGACACGTTTCGACGAGCTGACAATTGTGTGCGAGCACTGTGGTATCTAGGCAGAAAGTCCGATATGGCTCTTTCTGCGGCAACAATATTGGGAGATGCATTGAAGCAAAGACGTAAAAGCGCGCGAGAGAAAGTGGACGCCATGAGTGCCTTCCTGGAAGATGAGCTATGGCATGGCTTTGAGGGATTGAATGGCGCATTTGGGATAGAATGCGAGACTTGAGTCAAGCTCCATTCTTCGGCACTTGGAAAACATTGTTAGCTTAATGTGGGTTATGAGCACCGATATGGCACGGTACGAGATAGGATGAGTAAGGTCGAGTCGTGAAGACGCCGTGGAGGATCTGCGCCAAGGCAGTAGCGCGCACCGGTGCTGATAACGCGTTTGGGCAACAGCAACCAATACTCGCTCAATCTCGGGACCCATCAGATTCACGGCAGGAATACGCAAAAGTGCCTCCTTAGCTTGATCGAACATTGGATAGCTTTAATATAAATACAAGCCAACTACCCCTACCTAGCCGCTACACTTCACCTGGCCACAGGGGACGCGTACAATGCGCTAGAGCGCGTCGCATGGGGATACCAGAGTACGCTCCCTGCCTATCAGGTGTTTATAGCGCTTAGACGAACTGACTAATCAATGCAGCTTGCGGGAGACCATCGAAGCCTGCGAAGAGATTATTCCCATTGCGAAGCTTGTGGAGGACCATTACAATGAATGTCAAAAGCCTTTTAGGATCGCTGTTGATGAAGCAGATTGGCGGTTCCATAATCTCACTCCAGAGAAGGTAGCTTTCATTCGCAAAAGTAGGGCATTCTTCCCACGATGGAGTTTACTTGCTAATAAAATCTTCAATGTGTAGGTGAGCCCGCTGCGAATCCGATCGAGAAGGCCATTTTTTATCGAATCTGCAAGCTTCTCATATTGAATATCCGGCTTGTGTTTGTGTTTGACGGGCCAGGAGCCCCCGCTAAACGTGGGCGAAGTGGAGGGAGAAAGGTAAACTACAAAGAACGCGAGCTTCTGAAAGACACCTTGACTGCATTAGGGATTCCTTATATCGAAGCACCTGGAGAGGCCGAAGCCGAATGCTGCCGTCTACAGATTCTTGACCTTGTAGATGCGGTATGGTCACAGGATTCCGACTGCCTGATGTTTGGCTGTACTCTCTGGCTCCGCGACCACCGAATTGCAAAAACAGCTGGAAAGAGCCGTCTCCAGATGTCTGATACTGCAAAAGATGAAAAGATGGTTAGGGTCGTGCGAGCCGAAACGCTGCAAACCAAATTCCGTCTGAATCGCAAGGGATGTGTGCTGTTCGCCATGCTTGTAGGCGGCGACTACGATACTCGTGGTCTGCCGAGATGCGGCCCTGACAATGCTTTGAAAGCAGCTCGAGCTAGCCTCGGTCTTAGTTTGTGCGCAAGACAGAGTCAAGCAGAGTGCAAAGAGTGGAGAGATCGAGTTTTGACACCATTCTTTAAGAGAGAATCAGTCAACATTACCATCCCCGAGGGCTTTCCGAAATTCGATCCACTGCAGTTATACAATAACCCCAAGGTGCATCCAGATGAATACCTCCGCAACAACGCCCGCCTCAATCCGAACTCTGATCAACGAATTCAAGAGTTCCAACTTCTCCCGCTGGCATGCCAACGCTACAATATCTGGTGGAAAGCCTACATGAACAAAGTGGGCCCTGTTCTTCTTTCTCGCTATCTTGCGGATCGAGACAAGTCGCTACCACGCGAAGTGGTACACGAGATCAAACTTGTCAGAACAAGATCCAAACAAACAGAAGACGGCTTAGGGCCTTCGCTCCTGGAGCATAAGCTCTCATTTTCAGCCTTCGGTGTCACAGCCCTACAGCAGGCGGATTTTTTAAATTTCCACAGTACGAGGAAAAAAGCCGTTCCGCCGTTCGATGATCCAACGCATCGTGTTACCTGCGAGATTCCGACCTTCTTACTGCGTAAGGTTCTGCCATTGGACATGCTTGACGCTCCCGCAACTCAGAAAAAGGATCGGCCATCCAAGCGAAAAGATCAGACAAACCCCGAACAAGATACAAACACAACCCCACCAGTGAAGAAGCGCAAATCTCAAGGAGGTCATCCCTACACTCCTCAAGTGTCCGCCCGTACTCCCTCAGACAGTACTGCGCAGTCCACACCACACCTTCAACCCTTTATCACAGCAACTAAACAACATGTTCTACAACCACCCGTTAGTGGAACTAGAAACGTCATCGAGCTGTCCAATCCGGTTGATGATCCCGAGTTACGCCTCCCTCCATCACGCGCTTCGAAACCGACCACAATAAATTTGGCTAAAATCTAGCGGTAGATATTTCGACTCTCAGCAGGGTATTGAGCCGGTCATTGTAGCAGGTCGAGCAGTCAGATTCGCCCTATCATTCACACAGCCTCGACGCCACTCTTTCGATGGAGGTGAACGAAATGGAAACCATGCAACCACAAGCAGCTGTGTATATTAACCATCGAGACTGCTATAATGTTTTTGCGAAAACCCAACGGCGTTGAGTGCATTGATCTAGCCGAAGATTGACCTTCGTATACTAAAGTGGTCTTCTTTGCCGAAATCATTAATTTTTTGAACATTGGTAGCTGTGACTTAGGCTTGCGTCTAAGATGTAAAGGCGTTTGGGGTACTGAATATACACCTTCAGTCGGTACTCTTGCACCCATGTCACACCCTTTACACTCAAATTGATGTACCTCTGACGGCCCTTTTCCCGCTCGCCAGGCTAACATTGTAGGTTTGCTTGATTAGGCGTGGATCATCCGCCATCCGAACCTAGCGCACCACTCAACTCAGCTCCTTCAGCTTTCACGTCCCATGGGTAAACACTGGACATTCATGTGACCACTTAACGCTAAACCTTCATTCTTATCTCGCTAATGAAACTAGAAACCTGCATGAAATATAAGTCCACATCGATACGGTGACCTCCAGCGATCCCTCGTTACATTCAAACTCTCGACAACGGCCACAAGATAGACCGCGTCTGCGACAACTATGGCTACCCTTTTCCCGTGTGCTGCCTTGAACCCATCCCCTCTAAGACGCCTTCTACCACCCGCTGCAGGCGACGAAGTTGTTACCACTGGCACCAGTGTGGGTAATCTCACCAGCGCGTTGTCCCTTGGTGTTGAAGATAACTCGGTCTGCACCCGGCGTACCTAAATAACTGATCAGCATATAAGTCCTTTCAAGGTGCTTGCACTACTCACTGCCAGTAAAAAGACCAGATGACTTCAACGGAAACTCCTGATATGGGCCAGAGACCAAGAATGTGAAACCCTCGTAGTTGTTGTAGGAATGAGGATAGGTGGAGCTGCCAGCCGTGGTTCCCGCTTGGTAGTAGCTGTATCCTTTGTTGCGTGCTGCAGTCACTTGGGCGCTGGTATAGCAGGTAGAACCGCAGGTGACGTAGCACGCCCTTGCATCGATAGCTTCCTCAACCGGAGCTTCGGTGACGAGGGTAGTAGGAAGAGCAAGGCTGATGGGCGTAATGAAGAGAAGGAGGGTTGAGAGGAACTTCATGATGGCGGATTGAGAAGGCGAACTTGGGAGCGAATGTCTTGTCTGGTGTAACGAAATCGTGTGTGACTGTCGGCCTGAACTCCCACAGAGAAGCGCACAGCGTCCAGACTTTATGCTCACGATCTACAGGTACAATCTGTAACACAGCGGTCGACTCCGAACCATCTCATCTCTACCCTGGATAATCACCTACCGAATAGATTAATCTCGGATGCAAGGGCTGGTCAAGCATCGCCAACTACTTCCAGAATCAACACTAACTCCGCGAGAGCTTGCAGTACCGATACCGGCACCGTGGCTAGTCTATCACAGCAATACAACTACCTGCCTGAATTCTGCAGCCTGAAACTTGGCGGGGGACTACGCTTCTTCAATCGTCTACGCACCCTTTCACGTTGCGCTTCTTCTTTCGCCACAGACTGGCATCTTACATGCAGCGCCGATATAGTAATGCCGGGAAATCATGATGTTCATAGGGCCACAGGCTGCACTTTGCGCTGATCAGGAAGGTACGGACGTCAATTCGCCGAAGACGTAAACCATGTGTTTCACGCTTCTTATCGCCGGAATTTGTGTCGTCGAGCACATGTGCGCTCTTGATAGGCTACGTGTGGTTGTCGATTGACAGGGTAGCTCGGGAACTAGCTCCTAATCCGGGAGGTGGCTCTGATCTTGGTGTAAGTCTACAGAGTACACTAAGAGATCGACCACGGTAACTGCGGATAGTGGTAAGTATTTGGTGGTACGTAAGCGAAGAGCGACGTCGGTCAGCTACAGTGAGTGGTTGTGCAGTGAAGTATACCAGTGCTTTTTGCAACTTTGCCGACGGCTTCTAAATCTACGGAAGTATGCTAATACTTCAAATCGATTTCGATCATCTTAAATCCTTTTTTTTTTCTCAAACATCTTACACAGATATTCACACCATATCTACATTGTAGTCCAACAAACTCCTTCTGCCTCTTGCTACATGATCAACCATCGCCAAGCATGATTGAAAAGAGAAAGTGACCAGAGTCATAGTTCAAAATCTCGGGAATGGCCGCTCGACTTGCTGGCAGTGCCCTAAACGGCAAGTAAATTTCCTTGCTTCCTAGCTTCGTCAATCTCATGCACAATCAGTTTCAAGATAGGGATTGCCCGAAGCACATGAAGAAACTCCAAGCATAGTCTGCGAGTTTCTTCTTTGGTACCAGCGCGTAGAGTACCGGTACCTAGGGTAGATTGCCAGAATCCAGGGTAGAGTACCAGTACCCGGGTTAGAGTGCCAGAACCCAGGGTGGAAGTGCCAGTATCCCGGGCAAAGCGAGAGTAACAGCCGGGTACGGTTCTTTGATGCAGATACCGCCTCTGTGATTGCTGTGAGTTCAATATTCTTTGCAGCTTCTCCTTCCTAAAGTACTCCTAATGGGCTCCCACACCATGAATGACAGCCGGAGTATAGCGGAGGCATTGAACCTTCCAGGTTGTTTGAATCTTCTAGCAATGGCATCTATCTCTAATGGAAATGCATCTCGTCGCTTCGATTCTTAGAAGTAGAGATGTAAACTCGAGGGTTATCCCGTCACTCCTCACGAGAAAAACATCCACCAATAAGACCTTCCTAACCTCAAACCAAGCCAATCCTTTAAACTGTTTAGACTGTCAACATATCGAATGGTAGTGCAAAAGGTCTGCTTGACATTCTGAAATCTAAAGTTTATGGTATCATCCGAGAACAAAGTGGCAACCATGAACCGTTCCTCGGTCGCCATGAATCCTCTACCGATCTTCATCTCACCCACATCCCCATTCATCATCCCCTATGCAGTCTTCCTCCAGGCATCCGCCAACAACGCCCCACCAGCAACCATTCCACAAGCCCCGACCCCCCAATCGCTCAGCAAACCGCGTTCCATCGACCAGTGAACCGTCATAGGCGCATACGCAACATTCGAGGCGAGATCCTTCCACCAAAGCCAATTCTCCAGTTCCCCCTGTCTTACTCTCTCTTCCCTCCTAATCTTATCTTCCTTCTCACCATCATCTCCGATCTTCAACGTCAGCGTCGATGCAGGAGGATCTTGGTAGTACCTCACGACCCCCAGCCTTACAAGTTCAACAGCGACATACGCAGCCCAGAACCGCGAACTCCATAACCACCACTTATTCTCCCGCGCTTTACCCACGTCGCCCGTCCAACTCGCGCTCGTCAACGCCCCCTTGGAACTGAGATACGCGCCGTTCTCCAGCGTCTGAAAACCAACACACGTCGCGATACCCGCCCACGTCAAACCTCTCAGCACCTTCTCCTTCCCACTCGCCTCCGCGGGCAACGGGTCAAGGTACGTCGCTCTTGCCCACGTATACAAGCCGACCAACCCCCACATGCGCACGAAGATCCTGTAATCTGCAATCACGCCCGCCAGCGCCTTTGAACTGCCGACCGTCTGCGCGAGCAGCTTTGTGCTTCGTGGGGCGGGGAGGGTAGCGATGAGGGTTTCGCCGGGGAGAAGGATGCCGTCTGCTTTCTCGGCGATGTCGGTTGCGATGTGTGCGAGTTTTCTTTCGAGGAGCCGGGAGAGCAGGGCGTGCAGGAGAGTTAGGGTGTAGGAGGTGGTGCAGAGAAGGACGTCGGTGCCGCTGGGGGTGGAGAGGAGGGAGGAGAGGCGAAGGAGGGTGCGGTCTGTTGTGCGGGCGGTGAGTCTGAGGTATCGCAGGAGGAGGAAGCGGAGCTTTTGGAGGAGGGTAGGGCGTGGTGGTGGTGTTGGCGTCTTATCATCGGGTTGAGATGTTGCGGGTTCGGTGGTGATGGTGGGGTTAGAGGGGATTGTTGTTGATTCGGGGTGTGAGTCCTCCATCTTGTCTGGCATTGGGTGTCTTGCCTGGGAAGGAGACAACTAAGTCACAGAGGATAATTTGATTAGTGGTGTTTTGTCGTGTTTGAGCGAAGATAGTTTGACGCGCCTTTTGGCCGAGGTTCGCTCGGATTTGCTGAAGCGCGTCTTGGGCCCCACGTGTACTTCACGTGTTTGCATGTGATGCTGGACCCTGAAACTTGAAGTACCTTGAAAGTCAAGATCGAGTCCCTATGTCCATCAATCAAACATATGCAAACTAAGAATAAACACTTCGATCCAAAACTACGAGACATATGACATCAACGCCCGCTTAAGAGCTCTGACCTCAAGGACCCTGAAACCTCTAGTCAACAAACATCCCTGTCCCTCCAACATCCTTCCCCAGATTTCCCCACTTGATGTAACCAACGGGCGTGTGGCACGCTCGAGGGAGGATCTCTGACCTCCAATTCCCCTCCCTCCTTCCCTCCTTTCAATCCCTCCTCTCCCCTCATCCCAAAACAACAGCAACAATGTCCAACCCCCAACCCACCCGCCGCCCAACCTACCCCCTCGCCCACGCCTTCCGCCGCAAACCCCGGCGCTGGCCCCTCGTCCTGCGCTTCGCCAAAGGCGCCGTGCACGAACTGATCTTCGTGCCCGTCCTGCTACACTCTCTCTTCACCGTGTTGATAGTCTACATCGACACGCGCTATGTCGACAGCATCAGCATCCCCGCAACCATCATCCCCAGCCTAAGCATCGTCGTAGGGCTGATGCTCGTGTTCCGCAACAGCACGAGCTACGATCGCTTCTGGACGGGGCGGAACTGCCTGACGACGATCGGGACGAGCGTGCGTAATCTCGCGCGGATATGTCTTGTGAATTCCAGGGGGAAAGATGGGAAGAGTACGCTGGCGGAACAGAGGGATACGGAGAGGATTGTGCGTGTGCTGATTGCGGTGTTGTACGCGGTGAAACATAATTTGAGGGCAGAGTTTAATATCCCGCCTGCGAGTCTTGCGAACTTGCCGCAGCAGCCAAGTCCGTACTCGCGGTCGACGCCTGTGTCGCGCAGACCCAGTTACGTCGACCGCGGCGCAGACGTCTCCTCGCCCACGACACCGCTGCTCTCCCACTCCACCGCCTCCACACTCCAAGACGACGACGCCCCTCCCCCCACAAAAAGAGAAGAGTACACATCGCTCCTCCCCTCCGGCCTAACCGGCTACGAAGACCAAGGCCTCTCCCTCCCCCTCCAACTAACCATCCTAATCGAATCCTACCTACGCCGCGGCTACGATCGAGGCTGGTTCCACGCGCCCCTCGCCTCGCAAATGACCGTGCAATTAAACACTCTCGTCGACGCGTACGGCCGCATGGAAACGATTCGCTGCACGCCCATCCCCGTCGCGCACCTGATCCACCAGAAGCAAGTGCTCGCGCTGTTTACGTGCGTGCTGCCGTTTGCTATTGTGGATGATTATAGGTGGTGGAGCGTGTTGGTGGTTGCGATTGTTGCGTTTACGCTGTATGGGATTGAGGGGATTGGCGTGCAGCTGGAGGATCCGTTTGGGTATGATCGGAATGATATTAAGATGGATGGGATTGTGGAGGATGCGAGGAGAGAGGTGTTGGTGTTGTTGGAGGAGTGGAAGGTGAAGAATGAAGGTAGGTCGGTTGGGGGGATGTTTGAGTAGACGGTAGGTGAGATGACTGGGTCTGGTTGATTGCGTATATACCCCTTTGCGAGCGTTGGTTCGTCGTGCGTGGAGTTGGAGTGAAAGATGCGTGTTCTCAGTGCATATATTATCTATATATGATTTGCCGTAGATACCTATATGGCGTTTATCTATATCTGCTCACAGCAACAGAAACAATGAGTGATAGTGGCAAGGGCAGAGACTGACCCTGTCCATCCCTTCATCCGCCAACTCCACAGAACCCAAACCACCCTCGAAGACAAGATACTTGATACAATACATTAGCGGCCCCTCTTCGCCTTCGTCTCCCTCACCAGCTATATCCGCATGCAAAAATGATACTTTCTCGACCGTCACGTTCGTAAACTTCAAAGGCGCCAGAACGCCGGAAGATGCAGAGATTTGAGAAACCACAACAAGAACCATCGCCATTTTCTCACGCCCGCGTGCAACGCCTCCTCTTCGTCGCTTAATCAAACCGCACGGGTGGGAGGCTGGGCGCCCCACTGCTTCCCGAGTCGGATCCGGGCGATGCGTCTCTCATGCGGTTACCCGCTGCCCTCCCCGCGCTGCCGTCCAGAACAAAAGGTCCAGCGTCGTTTCGCGGTGTCATGGGTCCGTCGTTAGCGCGATCCGGCATGAGCCCGTCGTGGTGCGCAGGGTACAGAGGCGAGAGGCCCGAGAACTCGTTTGCGCCAGAGACGTTGATCGACACTGGCTGCGTAACGGAAGAAGTTACGGGCGTTAGATGGCGCTCCGGTGTTTGCGGAATCGGCTGATTTGCGATTCCGTGGAGCGATTCGGTGATGCTGATGTTCGAGATGGCTTGCTGGAGGTCTGAGAGATCGACTGCAGCACCATCAGAACCGTTGCCGTTGACGGGTGCGATCGAGGCGCGAGGTGTGACGTGGCGGTCTGCCTGCTCGTTGCCGACTTGAGCAGTCGAGTCGCCGCTCACTTCTTCGGCTTCCTCACCCCAATCATCGAACTCGCCCATGTCATCTACGTCTTCTTCTAGATCGGCTACCGCCCTGCAATTTGGGCAGAGGAAGTTTGGCCACGTTGGCCCGTTTAAGATGGGACGAATGCACTTGTAGTGCCACACGTGCGAGCATGGTGCGACAAACAAGGATTGGCAAGGCTGCGAATAGAATTAGTATAAAGCATCACAATAGTTCAAAGCGAGCACTTACCGCTATTGACATGAGGCAAATGGCGCACTCGGAAGTGTGAGTGGACGCGGTATCGCCTTCTTTCTTGCTCTTGGCGAGATTCCGTAGCCGCTGGTGGGTTTGTTTGCTACCATGGTCAGCGGCGGGCTAGTAGCATTGTGCACCATACTCACTTGAACGTGTTCAGCCCCTGCTGCCAGCCGCGGTTGCACTCGACACGGATCTTTACACATCGAAAGATCATCTCTTCGCCCCCGCGGAAATCGATGCCCAATTGGATGATATCGCCATCCTTTATTCTGAACGGTTTTGATTCGACGTTCGGCTGACTTAAACGTATGTGGTTTAAAAAGGTGCCCGACGAGCTCTTCACGTCCTTGATATACCAGCTGCCGTCCTTGCACCACAGCTCGCAATGTTTCCTGCTGACCACCTTCGACTTGAACCCCACTGCCGCCGCAGAGGGGGTATTTGCTGGAACCTCGGGTATGTTGTCCCGCTCGGAGTATCGTCCTACGCGGATGATTGCAGCCTCGTCGGGGAGCGTGCGGGTGATAGTGGGAAACTGTAACGAAGGTCTACCAGCTCGGGGATCTTGGTGGGGAATAAAGCGGATCGAGGGGAGGTGTTTCGCAGCTGCAGAACCATCTGCGCCATTTTCTGGAGGCTCTACGCTGGCTGGCGCTGGTGTTGACGTGGGCGTGGGCCCCGTGTTATTGCGCACCGTGAGCTGCGGCGCAACCGTCTCTGCTCGTGTGCGGGTCATGTTTGTTGTGGGAGAGGCGGGCGGCGAGTGGCCCGACTGTGGCAGCGGCTGGGCGTCGGACGTCTGTCTCCTCGACGGCGGCGGCGGACGGGCAGCAATATTCAGGTTCTGGGACGACGAGGCAAAGGCGGGCGAGACAGGCGTGGTGTGGGTGGCAGCGCGTGGTCGTGGTTTAGCAGTCGGGTCCTCACGTGGATCGTCTGCTGCACCGGGAGAGTGCAGGTGCAGGTTCCGGAGAAAGGTGATGCCTCGCTGCAGGCCAGTGGATCGCGACGAGGGCGCAGAAGTCGCTATGGCAGTCGCGGAAACGGTTGGGGGAGCTGGGGCCGGCGCAGTGAACATAATAATGTCCCCCTGCAGGCGGCGCAGATGAGGACCCAGAGGCCTGAGGCTGCGTCTGGCGGCTATGTGAATGCGAGTGTCTGTGTCTCGGCGACGTTTGACAGGCAGCCCAGACAGTCTGTTTACACGACCGGGAGCGCGGGTGTCTGGAGCAATGCCTTCGAGGCCGAGAGCGAGCAGGACCAGGTGGTGATGCGGCCAAGCAAACGAGAGGAGGAGTAAGCCGCTGCTCAGCGAGCTCTAGACCAGCAAGCAATGAGGCCGGGCGCAAGACGTCAACACGCTCACGTGCAATGGGAGCCTGTGTCTAACAGAGCAATATCGTGTCTTGTTGACATTTACATGATCATGCCATGGTACTCGTAGACTCAACGAATGGACAAGCTAGCTAGTGAACGGCACAGCTCGACTCGTGCTTTGGTCTGATAGGTTTCCGGATAACCGCTAAACGCTGCCGAACCAGTGCCAGACAGACGTGTTGGCCGAGACGTTTGGGATGCCGATGGTGCTTTCTAACACCGCTGCGGCCGCTTCCTACTTGTAGCTCCCAGCTCCTCGCACAATTGGAGCACGCTGGGGCAGGGCTGACAGAGTCGAGTTCATGCGCAACCCTGGCGGTGTGGGGCTTTGGAGAGAGTGCAGTTCCGCAGCGCTGGGTTGATCACGTGTGCTATGTCATCCAGCCCATCCCGAATTTTCGGAACTCGCGACTTTTTGGCCATCTTGCACTCTGCACCCGCGTCTACCGGATATGTTGAGGCCTCGCTCTGTTCGACCATTATCGCGGGGACTGTCACAGGCCTCTTCGTCCCTCACAAGATCAGCAAAATGCATAGGTAGCCGAGGATTAGCGACGGCGGTCGCTGAGGAGCGGGTTAGAGCTTCAGGTCCATACTATTGTACACGTCTAACAATGCCCATATAGGACCCCGCCGAACTCGACCAGATCACCACACTTCCAAATGGCATCCGTGTCGCGACCGAGGCGCTTCCGGGCCACTTTTCTGGCATAGGAGTCTACGTAGACGCCGGCTCGCGGTACGAGAATGATGCCCTGCGAGGTGTCAGCCACATCATCGACCGCCTCGCTTTCAAGTCCACGCGCTCGACAACTGGCGACCAGATGATGGAGAAGCTGGAAACATTGGGAGGAAACATACAATGCGCGTCATCGCGAGAATCCCTAATGTACCAATCCGCGACCTTCAACTCGGCCGTATCCACTACCGTCGGTGTTCTCGCGGAGACAATACGAGACCCACTCATCACGGAGGAAGAGGTGCAGCAGCAGTTGGAGACAGCAGACTATGAGATTGGGGAGATCTGGAGCAAACCAGAGCTGATCCTACCCGAACTCGTACACATGGCGGCCTACAAGGACAACACCCTCGGAAACCCTTTGCTGTGCCCCAAGGAGCGTTTACCGTTCATCAACCGCGACGTCGTCGAGGCATACCGAAAAGAATTCTACAAGCCTGACAGGATAGTCGTCGCATTTGCAGGGGTCAACCACAACGAAGCTGTCCGGTTAACAGAGCAGTACTTTGGCGACATGGAGAAGGGCACAGGTCCATCGCTGATCGGCCTCGGAGAAAACAGCGCAATATCTAGCTCTAACCCCCAGCAGCAGATATTCACAGCAGACCACCCAACACCAACCGGCGCACCACCACAGACCTCGAAACTCCTCTCCAAGATACCCTTCTTCAAGAACCTCTCCACATCTGCCACCTCCAACGCCTCCGTAAACACCTCCCTCGACCTAAACTTCCCACCCATCGACACCTCCGTAGCCTCCCACTACACCGGCGGCTTCCTCACACTCCCTCCGATCCCCCCACCGCTCAACCCCATGCTCCCCCGCCTCTCACACATCCACCTCGCCTTCGAAGCCCTCCCCATCTCCTCGCCCGACATCTACGCCCTCGCCACGCTGCAAACGCTCCTCGGCGGCGGTGGCTCCTTCAGCGCCGGCGGGCCCGGCAAAGGCATGTACTCGCGTCTGTACACCAACGTACTGAACCAGCACGGCTGGGTCGAATCCTGCGTCGCCTTCAACCACAGCTACACCGACAGCGGCCTGTTCGGCATCGCCTCGTCGTGCGCACCCACACACGTCACTCAGATGCTTGAGGTCATGTGCCGGGAGCTGAAGTCCCTCGGCGACGAGACGGGCTACGCTGCACTTAAAGAGGGCGAGGTGCAGCGCGCGAAAAATCAGCTGCGCAGCTCCCTGCTCATGAACCTTGAGTCGCGTATGGTGGAGCTGGAAGATCTGGGCAGGCAGGTGCAGGTGCATGGCCGCAAGGTCGGCGTCAAGGAGATGTGTCGGAAGATTGAGGACGTCACGGTTAAGGATCTGAGGAGAGTTGCGAGGCAGGTGTTTGGGGGTGGGGTGCAGAATGTGGGTGGTGGGAGTGGGGCGCCGACTGTCGTTCTGCAGGAGGGTGAGCAGGAGGGACTGAAGAGGAGGGAGTTTACGTGGGAGGATATTCAGACGAGGATTGCGAGGTGGAAGTTGGGACGGAGGTAGATTTAAAGAATAGGGGCAGATGTATACTATTATGACGCATCGGTTGTGTTGCTTGTACTATATTGAAATATGTAGGAATGGGTGTTGGCTGGTATCATGGTAGCCATGCAATGCAATAAGAATTAACTTATCAACTCAATCATGAGTCCCCACGCAGTTGTTGTTGTTTTTGATTGGGCATATTCAATTACTGGTCATATCTCGTGATCTGCTAGGGTGGGTATCAAAGTAGATGGCAAAGAGGACAATTCTCATCCCCTTTACTCGTCGTTGCAAGAAAGGTTCAAAGCCACCTCTGCCGACTGCCGACTCTTCAAAGTAGACCACCACACCAAGCCGTGCAGGTCTCCTCTGCCTTCTTAAGACCATATTCTAGCTATCTCTTGGCCATCTGATCCCCGCCGATTCATGCTTTCACGCCTGTGTCATGATGCTCTGGAGGCCAATGTCCGCTTCCCTCCCATCTTCTTCGCCCACCTCGGCGCTCCGCACCATAGCTTCGAACTTCTGTGCAGGTACGTCAATGGCCAGGATATCAGGCGTGTGCGTCTCAACTGCCTCTTCTGTGAGTGCGACGCCCCCATCCACTTCAACTTCACTGCCCTCAGACGCACAAGAATAGACTGAGAGGTCCGACTCTGAGCTGCCGGTTTCCTCCGCGCTGTCGCCATCTCCAGCATATGAGGAGGCGGATGCTGCGTGCTCAGAAGCTGTGCTCACACCCTCATAACCCCCAGTGTAGGTCCCATTCCTGAGCTCATACCTCTCTTTCTGTCGTCGGACACGCCGCAGTGCTCCCAGGTCGAACTCGCCGACTGACTGTGGCTCGTTGAGATCGCGCACCGTGCCTGTTCGTGGGAGTGGGAGAGTGACGTTGGAGCCTGAGGAGCTGGACTCTCGACCCGAACGAAAGATGCCTTGGACGGCAGATTTGAGACCTTGACGCGTGAGAAACGATGGTAAACGGGACAAGTCGCGCGCTATATCGCCAGAGTTGCGGTGACCCATCCTGTAGAATCTACGTCGCGGACGGCGTTGGGCGGAGATCTCGTCAATGTCGGTTTGTGTGGTTTTGAAGGTGAGCTCGCTGGAGTCGGTGGACGTTGAAGAAGCCGTATGTGGAGCCTCGGTGGAAGTAGCAAACGAGGTTGACGTTGGTAGACTCGACGGCATAGTGGAGTGAGTTAGCGAGGAAGGAAGTGGATGAGCAGTGGTGCCGATGTTGCGCATGATCTGCGAGGATTTGGTAGGGAGGTGCTGGATGTCGTCTCGCGTCATGGCCGGGAAGTTGCCAGAGAAGACAGACCCGAAAGAGATGTAGACGCGATCTCTATAGTATGGACGGCAAGTGTGACAGGCTCTAAAGGCGCATCCAGGCAGAGTCTATAATCACGTTAATCGTCTGATAAGTCTACAACCGGGCTAAGTATCGGGACCACTTACTGCATCTTTCGTCAGCGCGCTATTCAACGCGCCGTCATTGTTCGACGGGGTTTTCGCGACAGACGTCAACTTGGCCATAGCGTCATTGATGTCGTTCTTCTGCTCCACGTCCGCTATGATCTGTCGTAGCTCAAGTTTCAATTCCTTTAACTTTGTGAGTTGCGCGTTGGTATAATGGCCGCCCTCCGCCGTAAGAATAATACTCTCGCTCAGCCCAATGCTCTCCAACTGCAACCGCAGGTCTGATTTGGCTGGCTCAATCCTGTCCTCCTTGAGTAGATCGTGAAGGGTTTCGGTGTCGCAATCCTGCCTGCACTCGTAAAGGAAACCAATTGGCGGTGAACGTCCGCAGACATAACACAGCAAATCTCGTCCGTAGACGCGGTCCATTTCGATATGAGTGCAGTTTGGTGTGCGGATGCGCCTCTGCATATTGCGAGCCTTGATCTGGTCAACGAGGTCGGCGAGGGTGATACTAGGTATACATACTCTCATCATGACACGCGCCCCCCGCAGTCTGTGAGTTGAAGCCTTAAAGGTGAGGTGGAGGCCAAAAGGTGGAGAAAGAACGTGAGTCGAGGTGAGGCTGCCGATGCTGGAATTATTTATGGGCAGGTGCGCCCTTTGGTGGGTCAGCCAGCAGTTTGGGAGTGAAGGCGCAGACGAACGTACCAGGAAAGAGGAAAGAGTGACGGGCAAGCGTGGGGCAGGAACAGAACACGCAACCAGATTATCAACTTGAATGCTGGCCCGTAGGAGATTCTGCAGGAACTAGTACTGGACTTTTTAAAATAAGGAGAGTCTGGTGAAGGATGAATTCTTGAATATGACTGATTACCCAGCACACATGTGGCGTTCGATCATCCAAAAATCATCTCTTAATACGACCAATCTTTCTGCTTTCTATTCATAGTTGGAATCCGTTTGAAGTCCTCCCAGCTGCTAGCTCTTGTGAAATTGGCACGTGTACTTTGCGTTTGTTACAGCGTTTGTCGTTGATGCGCAAACGGTTAGTAGAGCGAACAGACAGTCATCAATATTTTATGGGGATTTGATGAGGAAACCAGGTAAATGAGAAAAGTAAAGCCAATAATGAAATGACGAAAATGGTGAGGTTGAAAGGAATGAGGTCTATTGCCAATGGATGAGGCCCAGCGTTCGAGCGAGTCCAGTCAGGGAGATGGGTAGCACGAACCAGCGATCACTGTTATCTTACCCAGGCACATGGTATTCTGAGCTAAAGAGACCAAAGGGAGCACCTTCTGAAAAATTCGAAGTTTTTGAAGACACCGATGACGAAATAAATGATCGTTGGATTCGTACGTACGGGTAATGCCACTGCGAGCCGTACCATGGGTGAGGCTCTCGCACAGTCGAAATAACCGAAAGTAGCATCTAACCCTACCTCCTACTGTAGTCCTCAACTATAATCTTTACGCTTAGATTTCGTATTTTAATATATATGTCTGGATAGCTTCAGTGCCTTAAAAATAATTAAGAGGTTACTATTAAAGAAATTGAAAATATACTGGATACCTTAACCAGGGAACATGGATACTCAGCCTCTCGACAGGCATTTCTACGTGTAGTGAAAAAGCATATAAGTGAATCGCACACCGCTCACTTTTTCCTCATGAGTTGTCGCATCCATTAGTGGTCACGCTCGCAGTAAAATATCTCAACCATACTTATTGCAACCAGCTCTTCCCGGCGGGCTCCGACGTCGCTATCCGCAAAAAGCACAAAGTCGGACGCGAGGCCGTCGTACAGCTCGCCCGCTTATCTCGCCCGTGCCGTCAAAGGGAAGCAACCTGAACTCTCACGCCTCCAAAAGAGAAGGATTAGAGATAACGTAAGATACCAATAGGATACCAAGACCGCGGTCGTTGTTGTTGTGAGCTCACGGGACCTCAGCTGTATTCGTCAGAGTGGGCGTCGGCGCTAAAGAAGCCGAGGAAGCTAGAGCGCTGTTTACTCCCGCGGTGTTGTTCCCCAGCCATCGTCAAGTCAGCTTGACGACCCACCCCATCTCGCCCCGAACACCCTCCGACCGCTGCACCACCTCCCTACACGCGCCCATCTGCTGCCGGCTGCCGTCGCATATTGTTGAAGGCGCCATGTCGGTCAAATTCGAGAAGGAGACGGTCAAGACGACGGTCGACGCGGCGACCAAAGGAAAGGACGACCTGCTGCACGAGGTTGGGCAGGCCATCACCAAGGGCGGCGGCCCAAATGGATACCTCGCAGTGAGTGCTGCGCAATTGGAGAGTCGGCAGCGCACGAGACTGACAGTGGATGCGACAGGCCTACCTCAAGCAGCTGCAGAGCAACCCCCTGCGCACCAAGATGCTCACGTCCGGAACCCTATCAGGCCTCCAAGAATTTCTCGCCTCGTGGATTGCGCACGACAGGAGCAAGTCTGGCCACTACTTCACCTCTCGCGTGCCCAAGATGGCCCTGTACGGCGCCGTCGTCAGCGCGCCCCTCGGCCACGTCCTGATTAGCCTTCTCCAGAAGGTCTTCCAGGGGCGCAAGAGCTTGAAGGCGAAGGTCTTGCAGATTCTAGTCAGCAACCTGATCGTGAGTGCCATTGTGAGAATCTATCGTGCGTGACCTCGCGGCTAACGTCTGCAGATCTCACCCATTCAGAACAGCGTTTACCTGACCTCCATGGCCATCATCGCGGGTGCCCGCCAATTCCACCAAGTGAGGGCGACTGTCAAGGCTGGCTTCTGGCCTGTCATGAAGGTCAGCTGGATCGTCTCCCCCATCTCCCTCGCCTTTGCCCAGCAGTTCCTTCCCGAGAGCACCTGGGTGCCCTTCTTCAACATCGTCGGTTTCATCATCGGTACATACATCAATGCGCACACCAAGAAGAAGAGGCTAGCTGCTCTCAGGCGCAAGCACTACGGCGACAGCAGTGGACGGAGTCAGGGCCCAGTCGGCGGAAGGCCTGGAGAAGAGTACGGTCGTCCTGATGACCGCCCGCGCTACTAAAGGTAGGGCCAGCAATGACAGCATGACTATATTGCGGGTCTTGTTCGCTGTGACATGTCGATCAACCGTGCTAGCACCCGCGTCGAGAGTGAGGCGATTATTTGCTTATGAGCCATGACAAACTCGGGAAACGGAATCGGCCAGCGTTCGAAGACCTTTCAGCATATCGAACCAATGTCGTCACTTGCGAACCGCAAATCTGGGGCGCTTAGGTGGCGGTTTTGTATATCCCTCTATTATTTCTTGTTTGATGATTGGAGGCCTCAACTGGTGTTCATTGTGCCTTTGCTAAATATATATTATTCTCTGCACTTCGCCTTCCTCCATCCCGTACAGTCTTACGTCCGTTGCATGCAAGATAACCTGCGCAATAGTACTAACATGTGTTAGTCGTCTAGAAGCTGTAATCGTGGCGCCTCGTCTAACAGCATTTGTCGATCATTGGCGGCTGCGATTCCTCTTCGGTTCTGTAGCACGTTTGCTTGCGCTGTAGCACGCGGCCAAGCTAGTATGTGCATCGCCATGTGAAGCTAGAATCCCGACGGAACCACAGCATTTGGCTTTGACAGGTTACGCGACGCCGCATTGCTCGGGAAGTTCTGGTTGTTCTTCAAGGACAATCCAATGGCTGCGAAACTTGAATTTCCGATAAGCTCCTCGAACCCACCACTCGGGATGGTCACATATGGCAAACAAGACGTGGTTGCATCTGTGTCTCTCCCTCGCAAACACTATTCGTTCGAGGGGCCAGCATATATGCACGCACACTAGTGATTGAGTGCTTCAGGCCGTATGCCGCTGGGGAACAGGTGCTATCATATTTACGCCACAGCTGGGATATATAATTGCAGCGTCAGTGATGTTCAGCGACTTGCACCGAGACACCTACGCCTACGCCAAAACCATTGGTCGAAACAACGGCCTAGGATTTCTAGCCTCATGACACTCGGTTCCACGGATCATCTCGCGCTGTACAGTGACCGCGCTCTTGGGGGTCTAGCATTAGCCCAATCCCGTTCCTATCAATCCGATTCAGAGGCAGAGTTGTACATCCCTCACGACACTTTCAACTTTCGACGCCGCTTGTCTAATATCGCCTTGCGACTGCAAGACCCCCTCTTGAAGTGCGACAGGAATCTAGGATGGAACATTGACTGGGCTGTTGCATTCTTCGTTGACCGATTAGAGACGAAGTTAACCGATGCTGCGGAGACGTTTAGAAACATACGCATCCGGGCAGCCACGCTTGAGCTGGAAGGACTGATCCAGGAGATACCATATCGCATTTTCAACAAGCTTGATGAGGTGCTTTTTGCTGGTCACCTCAAGAATGCGGTCTTCCTCGACATCAGCCGTTTGGGCTCCGATGTTTCTGGCGCGACCTACACGCATAGCTGGGGACCCAATACGGAAGTCAAGCGCATCTCTATCATTCTCAACAGTGATGCGCTCGAATACGCTAGAGCAAGGGACGTCGTCGCTATGCTGATCCATCACATGATCCATGCATATTTCCTCGTTGCGTGTGGGCCGCAGAAGGAGGATGAAGTAGATTATGGACGCCTTGGGCATGGCGTGCACTTTGGCATGATCATGCTAGCCATCAAGAAGCTCTCAGCTGTTCACGGAAAAGAACTCACGCCCCTTGGCTTCGGGCACAGCTCGGCCGCAATTCGCTACTTCGCAGAAGAGTACTACTACCCACGAAGAAGAGCAACTTTCGATCAGGAAGACAAAGAGAAGTGGTACTGTAGTCACTGTCACTGTAACGTCGAAGTGATTCCTACAAGCGATATCGACAAGTGGTACAGCAAAGTCTGTAAGCCGATGTTCGACCAACTGAAGAGCGTCCGAAGCGCAGAAGTCACAGTCTACAACGACCGGCGCCACGAGCTCGAAAGGAAACGCCGCGCGCGGCTCGCACCGTCTGCTAAATCAGTCGAGTTCATGCTCAAAGACAAGCTCGTCCTCGTTGAGAGCAAGAAGATCGACGATTTCCCCAGTGTGCGGAAGGCCTTTGACAAAGCGAAAAGCCGGTACCTCAAAGTGCACAAAGACGTCTCCGAGAAGACTTTCCTACGCTTCTTGGAGTTTCTGCACACGGGCTCGTACCGTCCTGATCCACGTCCTTTCGCTGCCGCCGCAGCCGGGTTAGGTGTTGAGCGAAAAGGCCCTCCGATCATCAAACCGCAGGGTACGAGCACAGAAGCATGTCTCCTCGCTGACGTCCAATTCGCCAAACTCGGTACATTAATGGGTTTCGACGAGTGCAAATACTACGCCCTCAGACGCATGAACACATACGGCGTTCTGTACGAAGACCCCGTCGCCATCCTGAAAGAAATCTACCCCGGCCAAGAACCAGACTCGGGTCTCAAATCCTGGGCGCGCAAGTTCCTCGTCCAAGCACCCGCAAAGACCATGGCGCACGAGTACACTGCTCCTTCCCTCGCACTCAGCTCCACTACCGAGTCCCCGAACCTCGTTAAGCTGGAAAGCGCACAATCTTCCCACCGCGCACGTTTTCTCGACGCTTTAGATGCTAGTGGCGCGCTGGAGAACGACGTCAACAAGGCTCGCGTGGAGTTGAAGAATGCGGGCTGGTATGACTGGCCTGCCCTCCTGCCACATGCATCATCGTCTGGTCTGCTCACTGGTAGTTTGCCAAGGAGGTATGACACTAACCCGCTCGTATTGGGCCTCGCTCATCGCTCGTCGCCACTTCTTCTCAGCGGCGCGGGAGCAACGTCATCGTTGCACGAACTGCTCGGCACTTCAGGCCTCTCGTCTGGTCTCTCCTCCCTCTCACCCTTCGATCTCTCGCGGCTGCGTGACCTAGACCTGAACGAACATAAACGCCTCAGCTACGAGCGGGACACCATCTTTAAGGACTTGGATCGCGAAAAACTCCGCGCCCTAGAGCGTGAACGCGAACGTGAGCGCGAACGAGAGAGAGTTTTACTGCGTGGTGAGCTTGAGCGTGAGAGAGAAAAGCTCAGGGAGATGAAGGAGCAGGTTCAGACTGCGGAGGCGTTGGAGAGGTATATGAAGGGGTTGGGGTTGAAGGGGCGTGTGCTGGGGGATGGGGAGTGGGGGGAGAGGTATTGAGGTGATGGGTGTTGTGTGGATATGCTTGAGCGAGGATGGTGATAAGACACGGCGAAACAAGGGGAAGTTAGTAGGATTGATGACTTTCGCTTAGCGTTACAGAGGCGGTTGTTTCTTTTTTTCAATATCTGCAATCCGTGTTATACTAGGTAGATGAACGGCCACTTTACGAAATTATGAACGTTAGTTATAGTTTAGTTAGTTAGAACAATCAGTCTTGTGGGTTTTGCTGCTAGTCTATTGTTTCTGCTGTATAGAGATTGGCGTCCTGGTTAGCCACTCTCTCGCATGCTATCTATTTCAGACTAGACCTAAGCAACAAAACATGTAGATCAGTACCACAAGATCAGATATTCAGACATACGTTGCGTCATCGGAATCGATCTGAGTAAGTGAATCTACTCTTTTCTCAGCGTCTCATTCGATCTAACTAATATGTTGAGGTGTTGAGCTTTTGAATTCTCCTAGTACTTACTGTGTTTACTTTTTGTCTTATGTGGAGAAGTCATTTAGGCCTATTTCCCTTGCGGGGCAAGTCCGGCATGCCGCATTTTCACAGTGTTAATATCATCAATTCTTGATATTCTCTACCTTGCACTAATGGGAGGTGACGAACTGTATTCATTCGTCACTGTTATAAAGTTCTACCAACTGGAAACGGTCAATTAACATTGATTCTGTGGGGCCAGGATCCAATCGTCATACATTGAACGAAGTAGAATCCTCCAAATATCTGGCTACGGCCATTCTTCCTTATCCGCTGCCTCCTCAGCCTCCTCAGCCCCCAGCGAGTTCGCTAGTATACCCCTGAGTTGACTCTCATCAACCATCTTGCACCCATAGAGAAATAACAGATCCATTAAGCCGGTATCCTTCAATTTTTGCGGTATGTGGAACATTCTTTGTAGAAGCCAGCGAAGCCTTACTGGAGGGTTAAATTCGGTAAGAAACGCGAAACCTAGGAGGATCCAAGCGTGCCCCTCAAGGCTTATCACTACGAGTATGTTCAGTGGCAGTAGTGCGTCAGAGACCACAGCAACGAGAACGTTTTTTTTCATCGGGACATGTTTAGACATCATACCGCGAACTCCCTCACTGCACTCAAAAGCTCTGTAGTCGCTTGCTTTATGTTGCATAGTGTTTCCTTTGTGATCTAGAGGGGTGTAGCACGACTCAGAGCTCCTTGCGAAACTGCGAGACAGTCTGTCAATCACATCCGCGGCACTGATGGAACAGTGAGTTTGGCCGTTGTCAAGGTGGATTGGCTCCTTCATCATATGGTGCATAAGACCATCCGTGGATTCAGTAATAACATCCCGAACGTGTGTCTCACTCCAAACAGGACGGTTCAAGCGCAGGCTAGGAAACGAACCCGAATGCTTCACCCCACTTTGTGCTAGGAATGATTCAAAGACTAACTGTTGGGAGGCAGGCAGCTGTCCATCGTGGTCTGATGCGTCGTACCATTGACTCACACTGCCAATGATATGAAACGATGACACTCGCTTCATCCCCGTTGCAAGGATGAAGATATGTGGCTCGATATTCGGATTCTTTTCAAGGATATATCCTATGAGCTCCATGCGCGATACTCCGAGCACTTGTCGAAGATACTCGATGAAGTGATGCTGAAGAATGTCTCCATCCCTCCTTCGTCCATGTTGGTTTCGTAGTACATCAATGAGAACCTCGACGGCAGGTTTGCCATAGTTGGGATAGATTGGATTAGATTGTTCCATTGCGTCGCTTGCGATTCCTAGTAAAGCGTACACTTTATCAAATCGGTCGCTGCATTGGGATGCAGAACATGAGTTCAAAAGTGATCGAAGTCGGAACCTGTTGGCAGATTTGTCACTGTGGCTGCGCTCCGCCCAAAATTCTTTGTATTCGAGCAACGTTTTCCCCATACTGGGCCATGGTGGTGATTGAGCCACGATCTCGTTGATACTACTTGCATCCGAGCGATATTTGCCACACCATATCTCCCATGACTGTGCCAGTAAGAGCTCTTGAATGATCCACACACGAGACCAATAAGGCTTACGTAGAACAGTTTTCATCGACGACAATACTTTCCAGTTCATGGAGTGATGCTGGCGGGCGCCAATTGAAGCAGCCAGTAAAGCTGGCTCGTCATTGTGGGTGGCTCTTCCCAGCCAAGTGATGACAGACTCAGCCATCGAGTACACGTCTCGCATCTGAGAAACTTGGTGATTACGCTCTGCAACCTCGCTCTGGTTGATGCCTAAAGTAGATAGTTAGCAGTCCGCAACCTCTACTCCTGTGATAGGACAATGCGTACAAACTGCGTCGATCCAGAGTCGAGTACCACGCATGGCGTCCCATTTACGAAATTGACGGAGGAAGTCCCAAAGGTTCTGGCCAACTTGAATAACTACTCCACAACATTCTATGTTCTGATATCCGTCGACCTGAGCCCACATGTATGACAACGCGATATAATAAGGGTGGTCATCCAAATCGGCGTGTGAGAGGGTACATCTGATCAGATCGTCTTCGCCGCCTGGAAGCACTTCGAGTAATCTGATAGTCTTCTTACTCGGATCCAAAGGCTCGTACACTAAGGCTGACATGTTGTCCGTGTCCTGTTTCGCATATAGAGAGAGCTGTCCGGTAGCCTCGTGGCTTAAGCGCTACACGCCGTAAAGTCTCCAGGTTGTGAAGTGGTGCTTTGCATACTGATAACGTTCAGACTATGTTTTTGGAAGCGTGGGATCTTGTATCTTTGAGGGAGAGTAGAACAAGCTGACCAGGCTGAACCTAAACGATAAGTGAAGCTCCGCCAAGCACCCTCACTGGTGTGGAAGGCTGCGCCACTGGCGCCTAGACCGCTGCATTGTTTACCCTCAGTCATCCTATCAGCTTGAATTCAAAGTCATTCGTGTAACAAAGATTGTCCAATTGAAGGTCAAAAAGTGAGGGTTGCAGAGGAGCGGGTTATGGTGTGCGGTTGCCTACGAAAGAAAACGGAAGTCGCAACGAACAGCTGACCATGATTGACGTCATGAGCAGCTCATCGTTTTACTGGTCCAAATTGCTTTATGCATCAGATGTTCGTGTTTCGGAGCTTTGCATCACGATCCTAGACTTGAGATGTGTGGGGTGCTAGGAATGGCAACTTTGTTCTTTCACTACAAAAACAACATGTGTTGTAAGAAAACACTGACGTTTTAGAGCGAATATTAGTATTTGAAAGGAATATGAATTGACTACCTTCGGACTTGCCAGTCTGGGCGGTAAAGCCGCCATAGCAATCCCGTCATGTCGCATTTTATATTCATCGAGTGAAGAGCCGTGATAGTCTCCAAAGCCATTCCATCACTTCCTCTCTGAATATTCAGTTCTCAGTAGAGCCGCATGCATGAAAGGAACCACCAGCTTCTCTAGTAATCCTAGTACCTACCACCTTGAGGCGGTTGGCCGTACTGCTGCTGTCCCGGGTATCCACCTGGACCACCCTGTGGAGGTCGCTGTTGACCATACTGGCCTTGCGGCGGGTATTGACCTTGTGGCGGCGCACCATATTGGCCTTGACCTTGACCTTGAGGAGGGTATTGCGGCTGGCCATACTGTCCCTGTCCCTGAGGAGGATATTGACCTTGGGGAGCGCCGTATTGGCCCTGGGGAGGACCACCACCGTACTGACCTTGAGGTGGCTGCTGTCCATAGCCCTGCTGAGGAGGGCCACCATATTGACCACCTTGAGGAGCGCCATAGCCGCCAGGTGCTGGGTTGGTCTTCTCATCCTTGGAGTCGTAGCTGCGGTCGATAGCGCCGAGAAGAAGCTTGATGATCCAAAGGTCAGGGGTAAGGTCAACGGGCGGGTTGGCCCGTGACATCTCTTCCTGCTCGTTCTCGTAGTCTGGCGTGTTATTAGCACCAAGTTGCGATAGGGGATATTGTAGACATACTGGAAGTGCAATCCACCATAGGTCCGATCTGCGGATCCTCATCAAGTTTGCTGAGGAACTTCTTCGCCATCTCATCGTTTCCAACCTGGGCGAACTCGAAAGCAATGCCACCGCGACCGTACTGAGGGAAGCGTTGCTGAAGGGTGTCAAACGCGTATCGGATGGTATCAAACACGGCGTTCTGCGGTTCACCGGCAGGCTGACCATCGGTAATGGCAATGACCAGGATTGGCTTTCTCAGCTGACCGGAAGAAGCCTTCTGAAGTACTATCTCATCAATGACCTTCTTCCGGAGAGAAGTACCCATGGGGGTAAGGCCCTTGAATTGGACACCACGCATAATCTGTTCGATCTGTCCCTCAGTGGCTACGCCATCTTGAAGGGGCCGACCTTGCTGGTCGCGCGCGCTCGAAAGGTCAGTGTTCATGAAACGAAGAGAGATGCCGTCCGCATCGAAAAGCGTGGCAGCGAAAGAGACCCGATCCAAAATAAGGCGCAGGTCCTTGATACGGCTGCCTTCCTCCTCGAACTGCATGGAACCGCTGTCATCTAACGAGAATTAGCGCATTGCTGGTTCATTCAAATGCTCGACTTACCGATATACAGAACGATGTCGTAGAGAGCTAGCTTGACAACGTCGTTGGCAATCTCTTTCGCGACACGCCATCGCTGGATGATCTGGTTGATCTTTCCAGGTGCCTGTTGGGCGATCTGGTCAAGGATCGGAGAGTTCGGCGGGTAGAAGTTCTGCAGGCCCTTCTCCTGAATGCAAGCTTGCAATAGTTGCTTGTAACCCTGCACTTCGGCAGGACCCGCTTGCACTTGTTGAAGAGGGGGAGGACCTCCTCCGTATCCGCCCTGAGGCGGGGGAGCGCCATATTGTCCTTGCTGAGGTTGTCCTGGTGGTCCACCCTACTCACCTGTTAGTCGATATCTAATGTAATTCAGACCCAAGTCAATGCGCTAGCTCTGCATCGTCAAACGTATAAAAGTGTGCAAGTGAGAAAAAAAACTAAAGTATTGACAATGGGTACCAACATAAGGGGGTGCCTGGCCAAATGGTTGGCCGTATTGTTGTTGCTGTGGTTGGCCATAGGGTTGTTGTTGTGGTTGGCCCCACTGATTCTGTTGTCCGTATGGCTGTGGAGTAGGTGGTTGACCGTATTGATTTTGCGGCGCCTGTCCTGGGTATGGTGACTGTGGGTATGGAGATTGTGGATACGGAGACTGCGGCTGTTGCCCTGGTGGAGGCGGCGGCGGAGGCCTGTTGTATCCAGACTGTCCTTGAGGATACGGCGACGATGCTCCATATGCGCTCGGGTTTGGTTGTGCGAATGGGGATTGTGGCGGCGCCTGAGAGCCGGGACGAGGTGGCATTGGAGAACCCGCCGGTTGTTGCGCGTAAGGATTAGGCGCCTGGCCAGGATAAGGCTGGTAGGCGTTGTAACCACTTGACGACATCTTGCTTGATAGAGGCATCTGTGGCTAAGGTCGGGGGATGAAATGTGGCGGGTTGAGTCCTGAGTGGGTGTATTCCAAGCAGTGGGGGCTTTATTGGGAGCCAAAAGCAATGTGGAGCCGATTAAAATGAGTGCAGGAGCCTAGGCGTAGGTGGCGGGTCTTCGAGAGTGATGACGATGCAGAGCGAGCGAGAGCGGAAAGGAAAGAAGAACTTTTTGGCTTACCCCGGGTGCACCGGCACCTTGTGCGCCTGGATACGCCTGATATTGCTGCTGCCCAGGCTACGTCGAATTAGTGAATGCGTGCCGGCACTGGCTTCACAGCTGGACACTCACATAGCCAGCTTGTCCGCCTGGTGGAGGATAACCAGCAGACGCGTTGGCTGCGGCCATCTTTGATGCAAGCTACAGCAGGTAAACAAGTCAGCCCAACGATGACGCGTGCGCGGGGCATGGAGGGGCAGCCAAGGAGGCTGGTGAGCAACGTACACCCATCTTTCAAGATTGTTTGTCGAGTTTCTGGAGTTTGTAAGGAGTGTGCAAGCTTGACAAGGCTGATTCTCAAATTTTGGAGGTTGGAAGAGGAAGCAGCAATTCAAATAGCCGATGGGCGCCTTGATCGCGGTGAATGAGCAAGCTGAAGATGACAGCATACATGGTGTCCTTGCGCTCAGCCCCCCAGTGGAGAGTGGCACTTGCACCTGCACCGCCCCTTGACCCCTCGTACCATTATTGGCTGACGAGTCACTCTGTTCGGCTTCGTGTGTTTGTGGTGAATAGTGGAAACGAGGCGGAGCTGTCGCAAACCGGATAATGGGCCAAGGTCGCAGCGGGGTCGTTGCTCGAACGAGCGGGGCACGCATCAGGCAGCATAATTCTATGATGGATAGTTGGTGTACTGACATGTGGTGTGGAAGCTTGCATATTAGTGTTCTTTGCATCGATACCATTGCTACCATAATGGAAGTCGCGATGTGGCTGACCGCAGGCGCTACCCACAGTATGTATCCGACACCGTGTCCATGTTGCGCTTGCAAAACGAAACGCCGACCCAACCCTCCGTGCATGTGAATTGTATGCGACCACTGGCTGCTCAAATGACTCCAGCGCTCACTGCTCAATGGGTGAGCCAGCACCGCCAACTGTGGTCAAGGCGGGAAGTCATCCAATAGTAATAATCAGAACTATTCTACCAAAAAGACAGGAGGCATGTTTCAGCGCGCCACGAGCTCCACTCGTCGTCTGTGTCAGCCAGCCAAGAAACCCCCAGAGACTTCAAAAATGTGCACTTTCGACTCCTACTTGATTGATGACTAGGGAAAAGAACACATTCTTGAGGTTAACCGAAAACAGTTTCAGGGAACTAGTAGCAAAGCTATGCAAATAATCGGAGTGCTTGTACATGTTGTATGCCGACAAAATAGTTTTACAAGTCGATCTCGAATTTCGAAATCTCAATAGATATTGTCGCAAGATGCCCCGTTACTCGAACTGGTTTTGGCTCGACGGGTCAGGCGCGCTATATCCCCTTCTGAAAAGGAAGTCCTGTAACCGATCTTCCATCCTCGCGAACTGAGATATGGTTAGCAACAAAATACATAGAGAATTACAGGGTTCAAATAGGTAGAAGAATGGACTTACGAAGCCTCGTCCGGTAACCCCATCTCTCACCCAGACACCATAGCTACCCATCATGTTCGCCATCATGATGTCGGTAGACAGTCTATCACCGACGACAGCGATCTGATCTGGTCTCAATACTCCAGACTCTGGATGCGCCTTAAAGTAAGCCATGACTTCCTCTTTGCAGCCGGGCTTCTTAGTCGAGTGTCGCAACACCTTGATGCCGGTGTTAGATTCAAGAACAGCTGCCTCTTTTTGGTTCTTGTCTGAGTCTGTGCCCGCAGTGTTTGACACTATGAGCAGCTTAGAGCCAGGATAGGCATGCCGCAGACGTTGAAAATGGTCCTATAGCATGTTAAGCTGAGTGGTCCAGGGGAAATGACAGCATGGTCGAGTATCAAGAACATACTTGATACGGTTTGTGTATCTCGTTCGTATGCGGGATCGCAAAACAGTTGTCCTTGTCCAGTACTACCGCCTGGATGTCCGCCTCTTTCTCTCCATCTTTTCCGACGCGCTTGAACGCTCTTGATAGGGGAATGGGCAAATGATTGAAAGTGGATACCGTGTGCTGTGGGAGAGCAAGGGTCGGATCTCTCAACAATCGAAACACGTTCAGCGTCCCCGAGATATTCATCGCAAGATAAGAGAAGCTCGAGTGAGATGGATGCGCTCAAGAGGGAATAAAGCTGACTAAGGCAGTGACAAGCTAGAAAATGTGGTCCAAGCTCCCAGGCGGAAGAACTTCATCTTTTGTGGTGATAGGTAGCGATATTCGAACACACGCCCCGCACCAACGTCAATCACTAACAGGGCGCGCTCCACCTTCATCGGCTTATTCGGACCAGACCACTACGTGACCCTACATCGACGAGTGCGTAACGACCGACTACGACGGCTGCGACAGGGTTAACGCACTGCGCAACCACGTTACTCCCCGGTCTACGACGACGCGCATACTGACCACCTGTGTTCCCCTCATAGGATCCTGCGCACCATACGGTCAACATGACGAGTACAATCGGCATTCCCATCAAGCTTCTCAATGAAGCTGCTGTACGTCCACTCTCTAGACCGCTCCTCACACTATTGCTCACATCGTACAGGGTCACATTGTCACGCTAGAGATCACGTCTGGCGAGGTATATCGCGGCAAGCTTATCGAAGGTCCGTCTCCCTATCCCGATTACTCCCCACCGAATCGCTAGCTCACATATCATAGCCGAGGACAATATGAACGTACAACTGAAGGACATCACTGTTACAGCGCGTGACGGCCGTGTCTCACATCTTGAGCAAGTCTACATCAGAGGGAGTCATGTCCGATATTTCATCGTCCCTGACATGTTGAGGTACGACCATCTTCCCCGCCAGCAGATGACAAGCTGCTAATAACACGCAGGAACGCACCCATGTTCCGATCGAGAGGTACCAGGGGCCGTGGAGTTGGACTCGCGCGTGGCAGAGCAACGGTTATCAGGGCAAGGGCTAGCACTAGGGGTGGACGTTGAGACACGCGAGAAGCTGCGACAGGAAAACAGTACAAAGCCTTTGAGGCTATGCGTACGCGGTAGCTATGCGGCCCGCGCTGGGAGTTTGGTAATGGAGTCACGGACAGGTACGAAGTCGGATCCGTCTTTATGGAAACGCGCTGAAGAAATAGATAGTACGGCTCCAAAAGTTATGATACCTGGCTTTAAGACAATGGAAATCTAATTGGCCTACACGAATAAAAGTTGGATCAGGACGTGGCTAATCTGGGACAAGTTCCGCATGTAGAATAATGATTCTTATACTGTTATCAAATTCAGTGCAGCAGGAAGAAATGAGTGAGGTTCTGATATCATTTGGGAAGTACCTCGCTACCCCACAATGAAAGGCCAAGACCTCACCTCCGCGAACTCCGCAACTCGACGCTCCCTCACAACCACAACCTTCAGCACTCGATGGAGATCAAGAACCCACGGCGCATTCTCACCGTAGGCGCACCGGACTCAAGTGTTCTACAGTTACTTAAAGGTTTTTACCAAGTCCTACTATCTCTTCTTCTAAACCTGCGCTGATTACTCCCACCAGAGCTCACAGGTTCCGCTCCAGAGCCAACCTCAGACACAGTCGCTGGCCTCACGCACGACTGGGCCCTCGAAACAAAATACTACACCGCCACCCTCCCAATCTGGATCGACGAGATCCCCAACATCTCCGAATGGCGCACCGAGTTCACAAAACCTGAAGCGCGCGAAGTCGTCACCGTACTCGGGGCCTGGATATACTGTTTCAAGAAGCCTGTTGAACAGAAGGATGTAGAGACGATAAAGGAGACAATTCAGGCTATTGCCGATGTGATAGAGCGCGCATGTGGATTTGGTGGCGATATGGTGTGCCTGGCGGTTGCGATGCCGCAATCGATCACACCATACCTTGAGAAGACAACGGAAGAATGGGATGACATATGCATGGAGTATGGGTTCGAGTATATTGACTTCGAAGGTAAAGGCAAGAATGAGTTTGGCGAGGCCATGGGGGTACAGCGAGTAAGAGAGGCGCTGGAGGCTTGTGACTGGGAGAGCGGTGCAGCACTCGACTTTGATGAGGATGAAGACGGCTTTGAGGGCACCTTTGCGGCGGAGGAAGCGGAGATGAACATGGAGTTATTTGGTATGAAGGATGCGCTGCATGGGATTGACGATACTGGACCGGAAGAAGACGCCGACGAAAGGGAAGTTGAAGAATTGGAGATCATGATGCGGAAGATGGTTTCTATCAAAGGTGTGTCTCATTGGTGTCCCTTATTATTCAGTTTGAATGGAAGACTGACTCTGACAGAAATGGGCGAAGGCATGGAAGAAGCAGAGCGGAAACGCTTCGCTGCGAAAGCAGTCAATGATCTGCTGAAGGACCTTTGATCACTTCAAAACCCCGAGGATACATCAATGCCCAATTACCAAGCTCAACTCTTCACACCATAACACATCAAAAACGGGAAGTCCATCTCCCCAGCTGGGTTCCCATCCTCAGCCTCCACCTCCTTCTTCAACACAAACGCCTCCTCAACCCTAACCTCATTGAACCCCGTCCCCAGCAAAATCTCCTCAACCTCCCCTCTCTGGATACCATGTCTTTCCACACCCGGCCTCTTGCTTTTCGTATGGAATCGCATCGCGTCCGACCCAAAGTCCTCATAGTCAGTCAACGCAATCATACCCCCTGGCTTCAAACAGTCCAGTAACGTTGCGAATATCTCCGGCAGCGAGGGAATGTGATGTAGTGTTAGGTGGGAGACGATGAGGTCGAACCGATATGGTGGGGAGGACGTCTCGCCGCGCTGTGTTGCGAGGGCGGCGGCTGCGCCTTGGAGTGCTGGGGAGTCGGCGGAGGTTAGGAGATGGTTGATGGCGCAAAGATTTGGTTTGGTGGGGGAGTCGGGAAGGGATGCAATTTTGTCGTTGAACGCGTTGATCATGCCGTCTGCTGTGTCGACGCCTATTATTGAACGCACGTGTGGTGCTAGTTTGAATGAGAGGAGACCTGTTCCGCAGCCGAGCTCTAGGACGTCGAGTTCTATATGGTTTTTAGCACGTATTCGGAGTTGAAGGTGGTTGGCAACATTGATTGGCATTAAATGATTGAAGTATGCGATTTACATACCCTTACTACTTCCATCTTTGATTGCCGGCACATAACGCTCTATCGCTTCGAATGCTTTTTCCACCGCTCTTAGATGCCTCTTGTTTGCATCCCAATTCGATGCTTCCTTGTTGAAACGCGCGTTGTTGATCTCTTGACTTGAGGACATATTGCGAATAGAAGAGCACGAATATGGGCACAACGAGGTAGGACCTACAAGCAGTTATACATCTCATTGATCGGTTCAGCTCGTGAGGGGTGCGGGGTAATTCAAAGGGGGGAAATCCGCTTTTGAGACGGAGCCTTCATGAAGTGGCAATATGGAACATATGATGCCTTGTTCTCCGCACGTATTCGCATGACTGACGCATCTTTTCGGCGCATGCATAGTTTCTACGTTGGTGATGCTGACCAAGGTATATCAAAGTAGTCGGCGAAGAAGCTGTGAGGGCGTCTTTTCTCTTTGTACAAACCATGCTTATTGCGCGAGATTATGCTCTGATTGAGGTCAGGTAAAACATACACACATGCGGAGCAGAGAGCCGTAGCGCTTGCCATATAAACATCCTGCATGGTCCTGTAAGGGGTGAATTTCGGACCGAGAGCGGCACATTCTCGGGAGCTCCACGCGTCAGACCTAACAAGGTACTCCCTTGGTGTCTCCACCTCCACAAACCATAACCCTCTCTATGGATGGAGCACAGAAAGTTAAGAGACGCGCTCTCTGTATGTACTCGGTAGCGCATGCTCTGTTACTACTTAGCTGACTCATGATAGTGCGACAGATGTCGCCACAAAAAGTTAAAGGTTCGTTTCTAGCAGCAGAAGACGTAGTACTCGTCAGGGATCTGATCTGACCCGTACAGTGTTCGAAAGAAACACCAATATGCACGTCATGTGCCCATAGCGGTGCAGCATGTCATTATAGCGGTAAAGTAGCCAGGTCGCCCCTCACCAGAGCGTAAGCCACACCTCGAGTATTTATCTCTACAGCGCAATATACTAAGCCTTCGACAGATACCTCACTAGTGTTGAGAAGAGACTACATGGCCTGGAGTCTCTAGTCTCTCAACTTCTTCCCGGTGTGAATGTAGATGATCTACTATCGTCACCTGAGCTGGCGGGACCCGCATCGGCAACTGTCAACCACCCTTCAACACCTCTGGTATCCCAGTCCACAGTGGCTGCAAGTCCACAAGGAAGCTCCAGCTCTACTGCAAATGAGCCTGTACTCCCTGAGGCGGTGCCAAATAATGCCGATGGGTTCAACTGGCAAGAGGAGACTGTCGCCGTGGACGTTCTTACTGACGGCATGGCCGCACTTTCGGTTGAACCAACAGGTGTCGGTTATCTCGGTATTTGCTTATAGTCTCACGATTAGATATGTGACTGACGACACACTAGGCTCAACATCCGGTGTCGTGTTTCTTCGGTGCTTACTCGACTGGGCTGGGTTTTTGCACCAGTCCAGAGCTCACGCCCAAGTACGGAATGTGGAGCCTTCGACCTCCTTCAGAGGACTCTTAGCCTCGTCACAAATATCTCATGGCGCCCTCACGAATCAGATCTCGTCAACGCTCATTGATGCCTACTTCCATGACTACCACGTTTGTTACCCATTTGTGCATGAACCTACTTTCCGCGCGCAATATCATGAGATTGTGCCACGGCCGCCGCAGTGGGACATGCTCTACCACGCAGTTTTAGGACTCGGGGCATGGAGCTTGAACAGGGATGAAATAGGCCTGGAAGACTATCTCTATCGTCGGGCCCTGACGTTGAGCCAACATGAGTCTGTTTTCGAAGCAGCGAACCTGACATCTGTCCAGGCACTCGTTCTGTTGAGCAACCTCAGCCAGAAACGCAATAGCCCAAATACTGGATGGAACCTTCTGGGTCTTGCAGTCCGTACTGCTCTTAGTCTCGCTCTCCATAGAGAGTTGCCACATTGGAATATTGGCCTGTTGGAGCGCGAGATCAGGCGTAGAGTTTGGTGGGGTTTATACATATTCGATAGTGGAGCTTCAACAACCTTCGGCCGGGCGATTATGTTGCCTGATCAGGAGTACATGAATGTGCACGCAGTTCTTAACATCGACGATGAGGTAACTAGCCCATGCCATTCGCAGACTTGCACAAAACTAACCAGTGCTAGTCGCTTACGCCCAATACTACCGTGCTCCCGCTTGAATCGACCGAACCAACTCTCTACTCCTCTCTGAAAGCTCAAAGCCAGTTCCATATTTATACTAACCATATCTCGAACAGGCTGTTGGCGGAGCCTGGGCTATCTGCAGAAGCGGCACTAGGTCTCAATGCTTCCATGGATGTCTGGACGCACACTCTTCCTCCATATCTTCAACTATTGCAACAACCCTCCTGTCAGTTGAGATGGTATCTCTTTGCACGATCCCGTATTTGGTGGAGGTATTGGAACCTGAAGATCATTGTTTTTCGCCACATCCTGCTGCGTCGAGCCATTTCCGAACGGGGACAGATACCAGATCAAGCCACTCAGTCGAACCAAGAAGACTGCAAACGCATTTGCCTTGAAGCCGCCCACTCAACTATCGTTTCGATACACCAATACTCTACGCAAGGTCTCACCAGATTGGAGGGTTGGTATGCCACGTTAGTAAACCAAATGGCATCTGTAGATTTTATTGCTAATAAGCCTTCTAGATACTTCCTTTTCCAAGCCGCATTAGTCGTGACACTCTGCATAATCAGCTTTCCTCAGGAGGCTGAAGTGCAGACTTGGTATGAAGATGTTAGATTGGCTAGGAGCACGTTCCGGGAACATCTCGTCGAAGATTCGCTATCTGCACGCTGTGTTGCAATTCTCGACCAAGTCGTGTCAAACGACGATATAGACTCTGGCATATTCCAGGACCTTGAATTGGATAGAGACGCGTTGAGCACTTTCCCCTGGTCTGTGGAATCAAACGAGCTGTTCAACTCGTTCGACTGGGACTTGACTTCTGCCAACTTCTGAACGACAGTATACTGTGCTGCCAAACTATTGTGTTCGCACACTATTCCAATTAGGATCAGGTTTCGACGATACCGTCACATCGGGTTCGCAACGATTGTATGAGCACTCCATTTGGAATGTCATTCTCCTCTGCTCCTCATGCAGCGGCCAGCGAAGGCGCCTCTATATGAGTAACATGTCGCTGAGCTAGATGGGCTTTCACTGTCTTTACAGGAGCGTCGACGAACCACTGATCCGTTCAAGCTCCACAGGACCAAACTCTTGTCTGTAACATCAGGTGCCCGAAGTTTGCTGCTCCAGATTCCAGGTACATCAGCCAGCAGCATCATCTGAACGCTGTTGTCCCCCTTCATGTTCCCGTGATATGTACAGTCCATCTTAAAAACAACCGCGGCGCAACAGCTCTGAATGATAAGCACTGCACAGTTCAACATGGGTTCCTCCCACGACTGCAATGCGCTCAACGAGCGCCTATTCACTTTACTCAGCAGCCACATCCTATGTACATCCCCAGGGCATTTAAACCTGCTACAACGCACAGCGGGGGATATTGCTTTCCTCATCAAATACCGCTACGATTCCACGTTCGATCCGCGCACCGTGGACGTACTTTCCTTCGACGAGGAGGATGTCCTCACGAAGATGGGAACCATGCGGTATGTGTTCGTTGTAGTACACAAAGACGATCACATCAAGATAGAAGCACAAGCTTGGGTTTTGCGGGCCAACCTAATCAAGTCTCTGCAGGATACGATGGCCGAAACTTTGCATCAAACGGTTTCCACGGAAGTCAAGGCTGTATGTCATCCTTTCCAGGGGTTTGTCTTGCAAGGACAGACAGACAAAGCCAGTGGACCATTGGAGTATGATAGTGGGGGAGAAAGTGAAGGGACTGTAGGAGGAGGTAGCGGAAGCGGTGACGGTGACGAAGGAACAATGGACAGAGATGAAGATCAAGTTCCCCATCCGAATGTGAGTGGGAAACGGCTTCCAGGTTCAGATAGTACTGGATTCAACTCTTAGAGAGCACTGGTTAGTCGGTCCTTACTCATCTACTGTGCACTCTGTGTAGCCAGCTCTGCGCAATAGCAAAATCGCATATCATTGTTCTCATAGGCCGAAAGCGACGACATAGACAGATGAAGCACGAATCCAGACTTTAAGCTTCAGAAAAGGACGACAGAGTCTTCGTTCAAATGTCTCATCATGAGGCGGTAGCAGTCTCTCCTGGACTGAGACTTTGTCTTGAACATGGTTTGCACAACGAATGCTTAAACCCACCCATCATAACCTTCCCATCTAAAAACATCAAGCGCTACTTCTACACCAACCCAAAAAGACTTCCCCCGGCGTCCACCATGAGCAGATTCCGCCGCATTTCCAACTCCCTCCGCCGCCTCGCCTTCCCCCTCGTCTTCGCCCACGTGTACGCCAAGCTACAAAACTGTTTGCCTTCACTTTCGTCTTATGAGACTACGGTGATCGTCGGTAAGCACTATCACTAACCTACAATCCCTACTCTCTCAATCGTTTCCGTTTTATCTTGACTGTACTGACTAGCTTCATTTAGGCGAACTTGAAGACTGCATCGACGACCAGGACAAACTCAGTCTGTACAGCTTTAAAATGGAACATGATGAGGATAGGTGGCGGTTGGACTTTATTCGTTGGGATCCTGATCGGCGGGTGTTTCGGGTTGTGGTTCAGGGTGTTGTTACATCAGCGGAGAAAGAGAAGGGGGGAAAGAATGGTAGTGGAGAGGAGAAGGACGAGTGAGTAGGAGGGAGTGTCGAGAACATTCACGGAGGGAGGGAGGGGGAATGGGAGGAGATGCCGGGTAACTGGGGAAAAGTTTAACAAACCCTAATTGGTACGGCAAGTGCTGGTAAAATGGGAGAGTAATGCTAAAGTGTTGTATGCGTAGACGCATTACTGTACATTCGACTTCATGCGAGTGTATAAAAATTCTTTCTAAGCGATATATTCTTGGTTTATGGAATCGTATAGATATCTTAATCAAGGATGTACGTGGCTGTTCACGGGCAACATATCAGATGTTAACGTGAATGCTGAGGAGATAGTTCAACCGTGGTTCATCGTGTTTGACACTACTGAGTTGAGGTCGTTATCTCGACCTACTGAAATATTGTTGTAATGATGAAGGTTGCCTAGGAAATAACATCATCACCACGTATGAATATAGATGACCAAAAGATCGTGTTCAGATGTTTGACTTGGAGCTAGTGTCCCTTGCCCGATCGTCCTAGTAGTGCAGTGCAAGTCTCAGAGCCTTTAGACTTCGACACGTCGATAAACAGACATGAGTCAGTAACCAGTATTGTTAGTAGATTCAACACATCGTCTGTGTCATCTTGGCTCCTGGTGTTTAAAGTTGTCGTCCAATAGGTTAAAGATCGCATTATGGGTAGTCCAACAACGGTTGATGTGAGTTGGGACAAAGCCAAGAATGGTCAAGACGCCGTTGCACATCCGAGCTCGCTAGCGTGCACGAGCCATCTCTAATGCATAGCCTCAATCGTCTCAATGCGGCGGAAGACGTTGCGATGCGATCAGCAGAAATGTGGATCACCGCGTGTCCGCGTGTCTAATACGAGGAAGGGGCGTTTGAAATGTCTTGACGTTCGACATCCTCTGCTTACTACTTCGCAACTGCTTCGCGCAACACTCTTTACCTACCTACACTTCTTGCAATACTCTTCACCATACACAACGACCTTCGCAACCGCATTGAAGACTAGTTTCACGTTCGTTGTCGATATGTTTGGAAAGTCAAGTCTCCTCCTCCTTGCTGCAGCGGCCGGTTTCCGCGTCGCAAACGCAGACTTCATGGTAAGACAACAAAACCTAGAGCAGCAGCGAACTCTTCGAAGTAGTTACTAAGACTATCATAGGTCTACACTGAGCCTCCCATACCCACGACCGCCATTCCATCGTTCGCGAATCCCTCAGACGTACAACTCCCCTCCTTCCGTCCTGCATACTCCTTACTAACACCACCACAGGCCGCCAGCTGGACCACCTCCGTTTTCCTCAACGCGCAAATCGCCTACGGCCGCTTCGTCAGCTCGCTCGGTTCAACCTACCAATCCTCCTCCTCATCCGCCGCTTCCGAAATCTCGGCTTTCGCCCAAAGCGCATCAAACTACAGCATCCCTGCCGCCGTAACCGATCCCGAGACCACAACAACCTTTTTCTCGCGGCCGGATTGGTATACTGCGCTCCCGAGCGGCGCGAAGGCGTTCAAGGAACAACAGGTCTCGGATCAGTTCAGTATTGTGCGGAGTGTGATTGATTCTAGGCAAACGACTGCGAGCTCGACGGCGGGCGCGGCGCCGACGGCTCGGGCCTGGGTAGATGCTAAGTTTGGGGTTATGGCTGCTGCGGCGGCGGCTGCGTTTCTGTGAGAGAGTAGGTGCATATGATGATAAGAATAGGAAGAGCATGGACTGAGGGTTCATACAGCATTGATGGAACACTCCTCACGGCGTTTGACTTGAGTTGGGACAATTTGGGTTACTTGTATGGTATATAAGATAACAAATCTAGCACCGACTAGTCCAACAGAGAGCTTGCATGCCGAATTGATTTGACATCAGCGGCATGCTGCATGCAGTACGGATATCGCCCTGTCTTACCTACTTCATGGGTAGTGCCCCGGGAATACGGTATGGACCGGGGGTATGCGAGTTGATTACATGGATTGGCTCGATGGTTAGTTACGCGGTATACTCTTAAAAATCATCAGTATTGTCATATATCAACCCAGTGAATTGTGAGCTAAAATACCATTTCCCCTATTCTATTCACTCTTCCCATCCCTTCATTTATCATCATATTGCTAAATTTCCCAAGAAGGGACCGCAGGCATTCGTTCGCCGAAAAGACTGTACCGTTCCCAAAAGATGTAAAGCACGAATAGTAAGACAGTTCACAACGCCGAAACCACATCGACACACCAAAACTCAACTCAAAACAACACGACTCACTGCCATATAATACGAGGAAAATCCACGGTCCTTCATCGGCGAGATTTACTGGTCGTAGTTCTTCGCATTGCAGGTCGACGTTCCTTCACCCCTGCTACTCGTCTAGGCAAGCTGCATGACGTCAGTGGCCCGTCCCAACCCATGTCCATTTCTACACATGACTATATATCGTGCATGATGTGCAGAAGCATCATCCTGCGTGCGTGCTACCGTTTTATAATCCCCACATCTTAAGCATAAGGTTAACGGTTAACCACCTCCGTGCACACCCTTTTAAATACTAGGTCTACTGTTGTATACCACCAGCTACCGCATTCTGAGCCTACATCGAAAGGGACGAGGTCAAGATGGGCATCCCATACTCCCGCCAAATCAACGCTGCGTTCGAACAAGTCACGCCTCTGGTTGCCGCGGGCTTCAAAGTCCTGCGCACTACGCGCGATATTTCAATCCTCCTTGCTGTCATACAGGTCTTGACTGTGTTTTTCTTGGGCATGATACTGAGTATGCTGGTGGTGGTGTGTTATTGTGTGAATCCGGATTTGGAGGTACGCTGAAGTTCTCGTTGGACGCAGGTATATGAAAAAGGGAATTAGGAAACGGAAACTGGCAGGGAACGAGCTAACATGTTCTTACAGGCTGAGAGAAAGCAAATCGTCACACCATGGCTGAAGTACTTCGCCAGCATAACAGTGTGGGGCGTCATCAAGACTGGGATTACAAGCACCATCATCCTCGGCATTGCGGGTGGGCTGGTATGGAAACTGTTCATCGTGAAGCAGTGGGTTGCGGACGTGGAGTATGAGGGAAATGTCGACGCGGACAAGGCGTTGGAAGATCTCAATGATGACGAGGATGTGCAGAAGAAGGCCAAGAAGGGTGAGGAACAAGCTAAAAAGGAGACGGAGAAGGGAAAGAAGAAATAAGTCGTGACTGTTCGTGGAGCTTGAGGACGGAAGTGATAGGTTCAAGTTAGTAGTGCCTATCTACAATAAAAATACATTACCGAATAGGATGTAGGTCATTATAATAGTAGCATGGCAAACGCAACAACTAGCGCTGTGCACAATAGTCCACCCCCCAGCTGGGTTCCCGTACTTGTCTTGTCCCCTTTGGACGAGCTTCCATGCACGGTCCCTGAACTATTTCCCTTATTGTACTTCGTACCATTATTCCTTCCCAAATGTAAGTAAACGACATAGAAATAGGATATAACCGCACATGCATGGACAAACACACATTAATCGCAAATAGGAATTTGGCAAATTAATTCAACAGAAGCAAAAATCAGGTAATGTCCATCATCGACTAATCCGCCTTGTGAAGAAAAAAAAGACCTTGGAAAAACTCACATTAACTTCGGTGGTGCGGTATATCCTTCCTGATCAAGAAGCAGCAGAGCAAATAGTCCACCCATGACCGGCCTCGCTTTGAAATCGATGCCAGCTGCTTGCACACCGTTGCCAGTCTCGTACAAATCGGAAAAGGGGTGGCTTGACGGGGTCTCGTTGATCCACTTCGCAATGTCGGCAATGAAAATATCCCGCGTTTCGACACTCGCGACCGCAGCACAGAAGATTTCCCAGTCGGATTTGGTGTACTGGTTTCGTGTATCGAGTGGGACACCGTAGTTTTCTTTGATAGTCGGGTAGAAGTCGGACTGGATGTCGTAGACTTCTTGCGGGACAAGCTTCAAGTCGAGGAGACGGTCGTTGTAGAGATTATACAAAAGTCCATGCGAGCTGTCGTTGTTGTAGTTGAGAATCGTATGCGGTGGGTTCGCGCCTTTGTTGACACCTAGCTCTTCCCATTTGCTAATGTAGTCGTGTGCGATGGTCGTGTAGTTGTCTGCATCGCCGGTTTCGTTAATAATTTTGGCCATCCGTGACATAGCCTCAATTCCGATGATACCCTTTAATGCAAGGTTCGTTTGGTTAGCAAGATGTCCGGCAAAGTCATCGGTCGACAGTTGCTCAGCGGGCAGGAGACTGTCTTGTACGAGGTATTCCACCCATTGCTTGAGGATAGGATAGTGATCCTTGATATAGTCGACGTTATTGGTGCGCTGCACATATGAAAGAACCATGACCATGTGATTACCGCACTCCTCTAAAGGCATCGGCTCGTCGAGGCCGTCTGGATGTCCTGTGGCGTTGGGGTAGTGTGTACCAAGGTCATGAATCGCATACGTGTTTGGATAATGTCCGCTTTCTTGGTTCTCGAAGTGCGGATCGAGGAGGTACTTCACCAACTCTGGGTTGGTGTAAAAGAAGATCGGTGTAGCCGGGAAAATAACATCAACAGTCTGGGTGTTCCCGTTCGAAGAGATCTCCTTGAGGAAGAGGTAAATTCTGTCTTCAGTACCGACAAGCTGCGTGGCTCCAAAGGCCTGGCGGGCAGCCAGGGTTGTGAGGATGGCGTAATTATCGCCCGCAACAGTCTTAGAGTCGTTGGAAATCTTTTCATCCAGCTCGGTCGAGAGTTTGCTAGACTCGGAGTAATCCTTATGGAAAAACGACAAGGCTGCAAGATCGTCACTGAAGTAGCTCTTCCAAAGCGAAGGCAGTGACGTCAAGCCATCAGCACCGAGGAACTGAATTGCATCGTCTTGACAGAGACCGATCGTGAACAGCTGCGATTGTGCGTCGGAGCCCACCGATCCGAAGTCCATCGCGAAGCCAAAGACAGGCCAGTCATCGTTGATGGCGCGGAACTTAGTGTCTCGAGAATTATCAAGCTTTCCGTCTTTGCTGAACGCTCCACGAACATCAACGTCGGCTCCGGACTTGTATGTAAGCCCATCAGCTGCATCGGTGGCGTAGTACTGACCATGTTATCAGTATATTGGGGCCAATTATATGGAATAACTCACGATGCTGCCCCATTGAGCTCGATCTTTGACTTCAGTAAAAAGCTGTTGCTGCTTCTTCCAGACTTTGTGATAGGAGATACCGTCAAGATCAGTGCCGAAACTCCATTCTACGTCATCCTCGACATCGCCAGACGCCCACTCTATTCAGGATTTAGCTTCATCAGGTTGAAACAACTGAGCGTTGAACGTACCAGCACTGATGTCAGTATAAATTTGAACGTCATGTGTTGAACCATCCAGGGAGGAGACCTCGACGTCCATGTAGGAGAAGATCAAAGATTGGCGCTTCAAGTCATTTGGAGTGAGCGGAGACAAGAAAGTAATCTTCACTTGAACCTTGTCGTCCGCTGCTATTGTGAATATGCTCCTAGTCGAAGTGTACTCAAAGGATGTTTGTGTGGCGTTATCAAAGTCTTTCGGCGCACCCATGGACACGACCGTCTTTCCGTCAACACGAATCAAACCAGTCCAGCCAAGCAATTGACCTGTCCAAAAAGACGGCCACTGACCGGGCAGATAGCCTCCATTGCCTCCATCACTGCCGGCGGGAAACCATGTGCTAAGGTACGGATTCTTGACAGCAAGCGGCAACGACGGTGGACGCGCTGGAGTGAATGTAGAGCCCGACTGCGCAGCAGCCGTTACTAGAAGGCCGCTCAGCGCACCTAATAATGAAAAATGCATCGCTTAGAGGTAGAATTTTGGCGAGGGGTCGGCTGCGAACGGGTCTTGAGCCACGGCTCCAGGACGTTATATACAGATCGAGAAGTTGTCCTTCCGTTGATGTCGCATCGTGCTTACTGCAGCTAACCTTGACTTGACCCTGCAGGGGTGCGAAAGAAGGCGCCACAATGATGTAGCATGGGGCCGAAACCTAGGAACGGGACATTAGTGTCTAGCCTCAACAAGGCGCTTCTCTGCAAATCCTGCGGCCGAAGCCTCAGATTTGGAAAAACCCATCGCATGTTTGGCACACCATGGACCACGTGTGGTAATTTAGCCACTGAAACAATGAGTCGTGCATCTGTGTTACTGTCACAACAATGTGCTGGTTGTGACCAAAAACGGCTCTAAGGGGCGAGGGACGGCCTCGAGCGGCCTTGAGCCGCCTCGAGGATCGATTCCAGTAGCATTACAAGCTATAGCCCAGACTAGGCAAGGCAACGGTAGGTCTGGACTTAAAGTGGATGATAGGCGTCAAATCGCCGGGCTAAAATGCTGCGCCTTACAAACGTGGTAAAGGCCATTTTCCGTATCGTGAGCGACCCTGCATTTTCCCCGGGATATGCAATCGTGTCGAAGGTCGCGAGACGGATTTCGGAACATCCTGCATGAGGTAAAGCTTGAGCGTTGACACGCCAAGACCTATAGATATCTTTAAAATTAACGGAGCACGAGCGCGTCCGCAGCGGCACGCCTCATAAGCGTAGGGCTGTGCAGCATGAGACGAAAGCGCCGGGTTGCCGATATCGAAAGGTGGACCTCAACTTTGCCCAGAATATCAAATGACCGCGTCGATAACTCTCCACACCATTGCGCTGAAGGTTGCCTAATATCGCAGAGCATCCTGCTGATAGACGAACAATTCACAGCATGTGATGGCGATGTTTGCTGGTTCGCTGTGTGAAGAGCCAGGTAGTGTTGACCTCACGATCCTCGTGACGCTAGCGTGCGGTGTTGAAGAGTGACGAAGCACGAGCTGCGAATATTGAATGTATGAGTGACGTTGAAGTCGTCCAGTCCTAATAATTAATTAATTTGGTTACCTCGCACAAGGCGCGCTGACGGTCATAAGGTGCATCAAGACAGGAAGGAGCTATCCGATTGTCGAGCCTTGAACACTTGCCAAGGACAAGACGGAAAGGCTTGTGGAGAAACACAAGAGACCGCATGCGCACATAAGTGCAGGATTTGGGACAGCGTTTGGGAGGGTAGAAGAAACGATCGTTTTGTGTGGAGGAGAGGTGCGGGGCGCGCTAGCGCAGCATCTATGGAGCGGCGGGTCCTGATGCTTCTTTGCCATGAATAGCCTCTCAGGCCTGTTTACCTAGACAAGAATATTCAGGCCCTGCGAGTTGCATGACATTGTTGCTCACAAGCTCGAACATGTCACTTTCCAGATCAGGACGGGATCTCGCCGGGGGCATGTTGCGCAGGCTTTTGGTGTGGGAGAGTGTTGCAAAGAAGTGCCTCTCGACGACAATGGGCTGCTTCTGCCCGGTCTACCTATATAGGGAGATGTTGCCCTTGGTTCGAGCCATATAGGTAAGTTTCTATTTTTGGAATCTGTGCTAGGCGTGCTTCGTAGCCAGAAACACACGAAATCTACCTTCTATCAAAGAGTCGCGGTTGCATTGCCAACCAGAACAAAAGGAGCCCAAATTTTAGGGTGCTTGTAATCAATTATGTATTCCGGGTATTGGCACTTCAACCCTTCGATTCGAAGCTCCAGCTTTCTCTTCCCATTTCCACCTACGAAACCCTTCATGTCGTCACCACGCTCGACCCACGCGTCCCATCTTTCTATGAAGTACTCCAGAGTATGGATGGCACCTTCTGTTGTGAGGTTGTACAACTTCACGGTCGCTAAATGCCAGGCTTTAGCGAGGGTGGGCTTTTCCTTCTCATTGAAGAGCTCAGAGTAGAAGAAGTACATGTGCATCATGGTTGCAACGTCGTTGACCTTCCATAGAGCGCCTAGGTACGCGTTTGCTCCAGATGCTAGGAGGGTATGCGAGAAGCCTTGAACGTCACCAGAATCTGAGGCATACCCCGCACCGCTAAGGCACGCACTGAAGGTGACAAGTAGCACTTGAGTTTGAATAGCGAGGAGATCGAGAACGCGAAAGCGCTCTTTGAGCACAAGGTGCGAGTTGAAAGTGAATCCAGCATCGCTCATGCCATGCGTACAGATGTGAAGCATGGCGGACTCCTTGAGGTAGGCCTGGAGGTCAGATCGTGACACATCTTTGGCGTTGAGTGCGGTGGTGCCCATGAAGTCAGCAACTAGCTTCGCTTCGATACCAGCCATAGGCAGCCATTCATATTCTTCTGGCGGATCCTTGCGGTTTCCTGGTCTGGCAATGACATGACCAGTCGTTAACTGGTCGTCCTGCGATCGAGTTCGACGCAACAAATGATACAAAGCGGTTAGACTTGGGACCTGGGAAACCTGCTTTTGAAGCATAAGATGATCTTTTCGATAGATAAGTGCGCCAATTGGTATTCGGGTTAGGATTCCAGAAAGGATGAAAATGATGTGGCTCTTCTTGTCAATCGCAGTCTCCAATGGCTTTACGAGAATGTTGCTCAGAAGAGTAGCCCCTAGACTAAAATCGCCCATTGATGACTTGTTGTTGCCCTTGTCGTCCAGAATGTCGTTCATCATCCTCAAGGCGATATTTTGCACGGTGTTCGTATACATTGGTGACCACCCGACGTCGAGGATACCTGTGGTATCTACACCAAATAACAATACACCATCATCGCTTAGATGCGTGTACACTACCAAGCAATCTTCTGGAATCGATGTGTAGAGTTGTTCAGGTGTAAGGTCTTCGGGCCTTGGGTCAGCGTGTTGTGCGCGCAGGTATTCGTACTCCGCTAATGGATTGCCTTCGTCATCTTTGAGACTGAGATATCCGTCCAGTTCTTGTCTTTCCTCCGGCGTTAGTCTAACCTTGCACAGAAGATTCATGCACGCCTCTTGTATGTATTGTCTTCTGACCTCCTGGGAGGACGGCTCTCCACGCTTGCCTCTACTCCAGACATAATGTGGACGAGCGTTCTCGAGATACTGCAGCGCCTCTTCTATCCTTTGATCTGCTGGAACGCTACCTATAATCTCACCGGCGTATCCAACAATCCGCCGGGGTGGCTTTCTGCTACGCATACGCAGACCCTTATCCGTCCATATAGCCGCCCTACGTGCCGCCGCTCCCATGATGCGGTTCAGATCCGCGTCAGCCCAGATGTGATTGGAGTCGACATGTGTGGTTATAGAGTCCCAATTCGATACAAAAGCTTCGGCAACTCCGTAAAACCGGCTGGCTTCAATGACATTCTCCTCTGCTTCGTGGATAGCCCCGGCATATAGACATCGCTGCCAGGGCCATAACTGGCCATATGATCTAGCCAAGGTAAAATAACCAGGCGACAGCTTTTCAATACGGGTCAAGAGTCGTTTGGCCCGTGCAAAATCGCGCGCTCTGATACAGCTTACGAAGATTATCTCAAGCGAGGCGAGTGCTCCTTGGTCTGGCCGACTACGCAACATCTTCGATCCCTCACACAGTTCTGTCCATTGATCGTTACACTCTGGGATCTGATCGGTGTCCTTGATTTCCGAGAGTATTATTGGTATAGCTTCCCCCTCGGGTACGATTTCCACTGCGAGGTCAATCCGATAAGATAGAGTCAGAAGATCTTCCCGCCTCCTAATATTCTCATCAGTGAGGAAACCTACATACGCCTCTTTGACCGCCTTAAGGTTTCCTTCCTGCATGTGTCGCTTCGCTGAGGCTGCTCTTTTGTATGCGATGCGAATCCTCTGTTGGTCCAGCCAAGTCGACCAGATTTTTACCGGAAGGGTGCCCATGAGACCCTCGACGTATTCACCTGGGTAACTCGCATCACTAAGTGGACCGAGCGATATGACGGCACCGACCATAGCTTTCGTTATGCTAACCGAGATCCCAATTCTCAGACCCGCCAGGGTATCATCCTCTGCAAGAATATGTCTCGGCCTCGTGAGCTCTGCCACTAGTTTTGGGTAGTGTGCTTCTAGTTGTCGCACCAGCAAAATTGCGATGGCCGACTTTCCCATGTTTTGGGTCAGATTCAATTGTGTGACGATTGCTTGGTACCACACCATGCGAAAACCTTCAAGACCGTTTAGTATCTGACCAGACACTTCGGACGCACCATAAGCTGTGTGATATGAGCCTAGATAATATCGTGCATGATGACTTATCCTGAGTGCCAGTAGTGCCAAGCCTAGACCGTATATTTCGTTTTTGGCAGCACTCGAGAGTTCTCCAATCGATTTGGCGATCATCAAAGTGTCCCGATCAACGATACCGGATACTGAGCGATGGATGTAGGCGAGGCCATACAACTGGTTGTCACCGCATTCTTGGCATAAATCCATACACTTGGTCAAGAGAGATCGAAAGTGCTCAATGTGGGCTTGACGCGCTGTCCAAAAGTCGAAGGATTGCATGTTTCTTATTCGTTGCAGGCAGGCTTGCCGTAGCCATGTCGCCGCGATACCTCGCTTTGCATGTTCTTTCTCAAAATGCGTGAGAGCTGTCCCATAGCAGTTTTCGGCTCTCAAAATTCGCTCTTCGATGTCGTTGGGCGAAAGCCATGTCGTCTGAGCATCATGATATTTGCCTACACAGAGTCGATCAGATATTGAGGAAGTCCACTTGCTATGACGATTGACTCACTCAAGTCTACCGGGTCCCCAAACATATCGTAGAATGGAACATTCTTGGCGCGTTGTTCCTCAGCTGTCATCTCCAATAGACCTTCTAAGTCACTGCTTCGACTATAGTGAGGTTGACTGTCTCCGTTATCATCTTCGAAGCAATCCATAATTATGAGGTTCAATAACAACGGACTTGTTACAGGAGAGGATATGTTATGGTCTCCTCGAAGTGACCAATAAAGCCCAAGTCCATTGTCATCCCCAACGCTGGTGTATATATCTCGCATCGCGTCAAGAGATTTGATAGCATCCGGCAGGCCTTGTGCGCGCTGTAATTCGTAGATGCATCGCCAGACATGTGCAGCTATTAGCGGGAGTGAACATTCGAGCGACTCATCCACCAACGATCGAAGTTGGTCCTTGATAAATTCTGACTGTTCATAGAGACCAGGAGCCTGCTCCAAAAAATTGTCGGCTGCGTATTGGAATGCGCCCGGTACATTCGGATTCCAGCGCCGCGTATAAGCCTGAGTGATCTCTCCGGCAAAGCATGCTGTTGTCACAACGTCAAGTTCAAGCAAATCCAATCTCGATATTGTTGACCGAAGCTTGTCATCATCGCGAAACGACTGGAGAGTTGTGAGACGGCTGAAATTGCCTGCTTTTCCCCATATCTGAAAAGCTGGACCTCCTAAATCGGCTGATTGAAATATTGGTGGGCTGATCCTCGACCTGCGGTACAGCGCAGTATAGACCTGTGCACGCAGAGCCCATCGTGGGCCCCAGACGCTCTCTTGTTGTAGCTGTTCCAGGGCTTGCTCTGCATACAATTTGTTTGGTGTGAATAAACAATATACCGCCGTTAGAAGGAGTGCAGATGCTGCCTCATCTATTGAAACGATTGCCGCAGCCAGTGTACGGCGACGAAGTCGACCGCTGAAGTCCGTAATGTCTCCGCGCAGATCGTCGTAAAAAATAGAACCCCCAAAGAATTCGCAAATCTCTTGAAAGTCCATGGCCGATGTTGTGGATCAAGGAGTGCACTGGTGAGAAGCTGCCAGGTCGGAAAGTTGGAAATGACTGCAAGTTTGGGCCCGTCCGTAGGCCACGAGGAAAGTCCAATTACTAGATGCAGCACCCTACTGCGGTTCCGTATCATGGCGCCACGGTCTGGACCGCGTAGTCACCGATGGCTTGTACACAGTGTTCAGCCTCATCAAATTGGACCAATAGGATGGCGAAGACAGCCGATACATCGGGATCGGGCTGCAGCTTTTAACTTATAATAGCAAGATCGACACGCAGAGAAGCTTCAGGGTTGTTAGCGTTCGGCCATGTTAGCAGGGGTTGATGGTAGCTGCCTAGTGATTCAGCTGTGACCGAACACACCTATGGTAGTGAACCATTTCTAAAGCGATCAATAAAAGCCCCTCTCGTCGCAGTTGATTCTGTACCTCAGATCACAATCATCATGCCGCCAACTGAACGAATCACGTACTTTGCGTACCACGAGGGGATAGACCCGAATATTCTGCGACTGGGAACTTTGGTTCTCGACTACGCAAATCCGAAGACCTCACCGAGACCTTATTTCCATGAAGAGATCAAGTATGTTATGCAGCGAAAAGCTTGACTACCTGCCCAGCGTTGAACTTATAGATACCAACAGAGGACTTCTTGATCCAAAGAAACCCATTGCCTCTCAGGATGCACGACCGTTCTGCGCTATGATGTATTCGCAAAACAGAAACACGACCTTGGATGTCGGTATCAAACATGTGACGGATATTGGGCGCTCAAGTCAAGGCGCAAATACGTCGATCGTTATAGGCACACAAGGGGCCAAGACCGAGTTGATTGAGTAAGTGCCACTTTCTAGCCATGGTATACTTAACGCTCATACCTTGCAGGCGGGAAAAGTTCTTTGTCGACCATCTGTTGAAGGGAGAAAAAGCCCGTATGTGGTTTCAAGCTATACTTTCGGTCTCGAAATGGATGAGTGGCGCTCGAGCAGTAGTGGGCAATATTGTCGCAGGACCTCAGATATGGCTGCTCACTGGAATCTACACAATAACCGACGCAACGGTGTATTCGATCCGGTCGGAAAGCACTTCACATAACGCAAGTGCTAAGGCGCCATTGCCTGAACCAACAGGTTTAGCTGGCTTGACAGGTTTAACGGTTGGGGTTCGAGTTAGTCTCGGGAGTGGTATACAAGCAGAAGCCACGACCCGGATCAACGGTTCGAGAGTTTGGGCCGCACAATGGGTCAAGGTATTTAGATCCCCTAATCATAGTCGCTACGGAACACGAAGCTTACAACTTCTTAGGTAAAGGCCAAGTATATCGCAGCTAAACTTCTAGAATCGGACACAAGTGCGATAACGAGGCACCTCAAACTTACGAACGTTTACAGCGCGGGTACAGAAAGAACAAGCAAAGTGCCGACAGAGGAGCCGCCAAAAGATGAAACCAGCATGCTGGAACTGGAGCTAGAAGACGAGGACGGCAATGGCACTGTAGAGGCCGATCTTGATGATGTACAATGGAAGGCATTCGAGCGCAAGTTCAACGAGGTGCTTGAAGAGTTAGAGGAGGATGCATGTTAAACCTCGCATCTCATATTTAACTTGACTCACATGCAACATTAAGATCTAAGGGTTATGCCACGTGTAACTGTGAGCGTCAAATTTGAGTATGATCTGATATTACGCGTTATCAATTACTAATGACGCTACAATGCCCGACCAGGTCGCCAAAGACTCAGAAATGGTAACCAGTACAACACGTGAACCAAGTACAATGCATCATAAGACCTTTTCCGGGCATCAAACCACCCGACCTGAACGCCGAACAAAAAGCAAACACCCGTAGGACTGAGCGGAATGACTGAAGCAGGGTATCCAAGAACCAACCAGAAAGACAGAATGGCGAAATGCTGAACGTCGAAGAGGCCTGTTTTGAAAAAATTGAGGTAACAGCGATGAGAGATGCGAACGGGGTATCCAGAAGCGTGATGAAATCCGACCCATCTAAAACAAAAGTCGAGGGGTATCACGAACCCAAACCTTCCTAGGAATCAGCAAGCCAAGCACGAGAAACATTCTCGTAGCGCTGCTCGCAGTCACGCAACCACGCGCACTCCAGGATATCGTGGACGGTCCAACGTTTCTCGACATCCAGGTCGAGACATCCTCTGACCAAAGCCAAAACCTCGTCTACGCCGCCCCCTTGGACGGCCTCTGCGTTGCGAACGAGTTCCTCGCTCCATTCGCCCCGCTGAATCTTCTCTGTTGTCTTGATGTCTAGCCCATCGTTGAAGGGCAGGGTCGCAGTAAGAAGCGCAAAGAGAACCACACCAAACGCCCATATATCCGCCGCGGGAGAGAAAACGGGACCAGACGCATTGAACAACTCTGGCGCCGCATATTGTAAACTGCCTGCAACACACGTGCTGGTATCTGCAGGTCCGATATTCTGATTCGTGCCAATCGAATGCGGTTCCGGACCATCGCGTTGGTCGCTAATGATGAAGTCTGCCATACCAAAATCGCAAAGAAGTATATCACCACCGTCGCGCTCGGCGTTGGGAACAGTCATGTCGAGCAAAACGTTTTCCAGTTTGATGTCACGATGGACGACTTGAACATCGTTATGGAGGTACCGCATCGCTGAAGCCATCTGATAAGCATAACGCTTTACCATATGCTCTGGGAGCCCGGCTTTCTTGTTACGGCGTGTGTCCCGGACAAAATCGAACAAGGTTCCGCCCTTGTTCAATTTGGTGATGCAGAAAGTAGCAAACCCCGTAGTGTAGACTCTGAGAAGAGGAAGAATGTACGGGTGTCGTAGGAAGCGCCATATTTCCACCTCATGATCGAATTGAGATTGAATTTGCTCGTTCTCAAACTCCGACTTTTCCCTTTGCAGTTTGCGCACGATTTTGACAGCGTTGACCACAGGCTTCCCGTCTTCCATGCTCGTGACTTCCTTAACGATGCTAAAGCCGCCATAACCGATCTGCTTTCCGATAATGTACTCGCTGTCATAGCCGATGCCTTGACCTTCATCATCTGGCTCACTTGGTTTGATTGGGGCTTCGGAAGCTTTGTATCGCGCGAGAAAGGAGGCAGCGGGTGACATGGACGACAGAGAGCGGCCAGATCGAGCGGTGGATGATCGACGACTCGCCCTCCGTAGGCTGCCATCCTCGCCTACCTCAGATCGGTAGCTCTTAGTGCGCGGTGGGCCGCTGCGCCGCGGTGAAAAGAGCGGGAACTCGATTGGCGACGTGGCAGGTAACGAAGATAGCGAGTACTCAGTGGGCGTCTCAAGCGGTGTTTTGGCCTCTTCTAGGGGAGGGGAAGCGGTAGTCTCCGAGGTCAGCGATGCGACCTGGTCATTGTACTCAGGGTCCTTCGCGAGGTCGTCGACAGTGGTCTGCAGGAGGGGGTACCTCGATTCGCCGACACGATGCTGCAAGTGTCTTCGCACACTGTAGGGCATCTCCAGGTATTCCTGGTCAGAGTAGCTGCCGCTTTCCGGGGTGTGGGAATGTGGCTGTCGCAATGGCTTTGGAACAGGAACTTCGAGACCGAGTCTGTTTCCATCCTCGAGACTAACTTCGTTGTTGAAGCTTATGGACATGGTCCGCTTCTTGAATTGCGCTTCGAAGTCCCCCTCCTCGCTCTGGCTGCTGCTTGCGGCCGAGCCATGGTACGTGTGGCCGTTGGCGCCATTCTGGTTGCGCTGGACGGACGCGCTGTTGGGGATATTCTGCGGCTCTGACGCAGCAAGTTCAGCTGTTAGCTGCGATTGCACATGGCCGTTTTGTGAGGATTCTTTACGTGGTAAGGACGCAAAGGACGAGACGAGGGGCTTAGGCGGCGCCGAGGTATCGAGCTTGAGCTTCTGGAAAGTGTGTGAGGAGCCGGAATCCGGGGCCATTAAATCGGTTCACAGTGAATGCAAACCTCTGAGCGCGCCGGCGACCTGTGTATTAATATGCGAATCGTGGGGTGCGGTCGCGGCGCGGCTGGAACCGGACAGTAAGGTAATGAGATTAGGTAGAAACCGTGTAGGCGGAGTGCTTGGTAGAGCTAGCGGGACTCGAATTTGCACGCGCCCAGGCAACGAGCGTGCCTGCCGACGTAGTGAGGGGCGGAGCTTTGGAGTAAAAAAGTGTGCGCAACAGTGCCAGTGCAGAGACAAGCGGACAACGGCCTCTTTGTTAACAGATTACACCCGCTTGAAGAATTCCCACTTCCCCCACGCAACCCGCCGCCGGGAGCGGAGGCTGTGACACGTGAGAGAGGATCAACCAGCCTTTGCGCCAATCGTATTCTTGCGCTGGGTAAGCTGCCAGAGCGACTGGCGCGCGCTGCAAAGAAACTTCGGGAGGCTGACGTACATTCATCCTGTGATACATGGGCGGCGTTGCTACCCCGCTAACGCTCCGTATATAATTTGCAGCACCCTTGATTCGAGATGTGATACAAGAACTAAGCGTGGGGTGGTTCAATGTTGTCGGCGATGCCCAGGCGCTGCAGCGGAAATGCAGGGCCGAAGAAATTAGATCGCGACCATGATTGTCCGTTGAACCGGAGGAGCAGTAGCAGTAGTGGTGAAATAAACACCGTAGTGGAGGTTGCGCAACTGTCCCGTTGGCTCCATGCAACGGATATTGACGTCGTTGCCTGGGCGTAGTTCACGCCGGTTCACGTGGACACCAGTTGCTCTACGTGCATGTATCCAGGGACTGCTACATGGTGAAAGAGGACCCGTTCAACGGCCGTGTCAATAAACGGGGCCCGACGTCAATGAACATACACACTGCTCCAGCTTTTCATGTGATGAGCTTAGCTGGGCAGCTTCAGATGAGCGACAACGTGCGCGCCAGCGCTAACCAAATTGGTCTGCACGCCTAACCTCTACCCGCCAGATAGGTCATCACTCAAGTCAAGTCACCGAGTCCATCACCACCGCAACGCCCTCCATTCAGTCAACCCCAGCTGCTCGCATTCCACCGTTCGCGCTGCCTGCTCTATCTGTAGCCCTCTCCTGCACCCGCTGCAGACCCGGGACCGCCCGTTGGCCGCCAGGCCTTGACGTCTGAGCGCTATGGGACTCAGCAAGTTCTTCGCCAGCTGTTGTGGATTAGGTGAGCGTCGCTCCGCTGCAGCGTCTCCCATTCAGCATGACTAATACCAGCCTCCCTAGGACGCTCGAGAGACAGCATCTATGATCCGGTGCTAGCAGACAGCGAGCGGGAGGCCGTCGCCGATCTTCTGGGCTTCCTAGAGAATGTACCGCTCCCGTTATCCCCACCAGCCATCCCAAGTACTAACCTCCCCCAGCGAGCCGAAACCGACTTCTTCTCCGGCGAGCCCCTACGCGCATTAAGTACCCTTGTATATTCAGACAACATCGATTTGCAGCGGTCGGCGAGCTTGACGTTCGCTGAGATCACAGAGAGAGGTATACAATCTCCCACGTATATTCCTCCACGGTATCTGACAAGGCATGGCACAGATGTTCGAGAAGTCGACCGTGACACCCTGGAGCCTATCCTGTTCCTCCTCCAAAACCCCGACATCGAGGTGCAGCGTGCTGCGAGTGCGGCGCTGGGCAACCTGGCCGTAAACAGTACGTGTATACGATAACATATGGGAACCTCTACTGACTTCTGCAGCGGAGAACAAGGTTTCCATTGTTGCGCTGGGAGGGCTTGCACCATTGATCAAGCAGATGAACTCGCCTAATGTCGAGGTACAATGCAACGCCGTCGGGTGCATCACGAATCTCGCAACACACGAGGACAACAAGGCGAAAATAGCACGATCGGGGGCACTGCAGCCCCTCACACGGTTAGCAAAGTCAAAGGACATGCGCGTACAGAGGAATGCAACCGGCGCCCTGCTCAACATGACACACTCAGGTAAGGAGCAGCGTACAAGGTTCATATGAGGAATACTAACATACGGCCAGACGACAACCGCCAACAACTTGTCAACGCCGGCGCTATTCCCGTCCTCGTCCAACTCCTCTCTTCTCCCGACGTTGACGTCCAATACTACTGCACGACCGCGCTCAGCAACATCGCCGTCGATGCTAGTAATCGTGCCAAGCTGGCCCAAACCGAGGGGCGGCTGGTGGGGTCCTTGGTGCACCTCATGGAGTCGTCTTCGCCCAAGGTACAATGTCAAGCAGCACTTGCTCTACGCAATCTCGCTTCCGACGAACGATACCAGCTTGAGATCGTCCGCGCTCGCGGACTACCGTCTCTCCTCCGCCTCCTACAATCATCTTACCTTCCACTTATTCTGTCCGCCGTTGCATGCATACGAAACATCTCCATTCACCCCGCAAACGAATCCCCAATTATCGAAGCTGGCTTCCTTCGGCCATTGGTAGACCTGCTCGGCTCTACTGATAACGACGAAATCCAATGCCATGCTATCTCCACGCTCCGTAACCTCGCGGCGAGCTCGGATAAGAACAAGCAATTGGTTTTGGAGGCAGGTGCTGTGCAGAAATGCAAGCAACTGGTACTTAACGTGCGCCTCCCCGTGCAGTCCGAAATGACGGCCGCGATTGCTGTTCTCGCTTTGAGCGAGGAGCTGAAGCCACATCTGCTCAATCTGGGCGTGTTCGATGTCCTGATTCCCCTCACTGAGTCGGATAGTATTGAGGTGCAAGGAAACAGTGCTGCGGCATTGGGCAATCTCTCGTCAAAGGGTAAGCTAGTTCCGAAACTGATGTGACTCTGGCTGACTTTCGCAGTGGGCGACTATACCATATTCATCCAGAACTGGACGGAACCCGCAGGCGGTATTCACGGCTACCTCCGCCGCTTTTTGGCTAGCGGAGACCCGACCTTCCAGCACATCGCTATATGGACCCTCTTACAACTACTGGAGTCTGAAGATTCGCAACTGATTGAGCACATCGGCAAGTCGAACGAAATCATCCATATGGTGACTGAGATCGCCGAGCGCAACATCGAGTCAGACGACGAGGACAACGAAGAGGGAGAGGGCGAGGTTGTAACGCTTGCCCGCAGATGTCTCGAACTCCTAGGCAAGAGCCCCAAGACCCTTGTCGAAGGGTAAATCTTTGAAACGCTTTTTATACCCAGTTTTTTGGACCGTTTATCGCTTTTCTCCATCCTTTCCTGCTAGTGCGTCCATGTTACATACTGTTCTGGACCACAGGCAGACGCATGATTTGGGACTGGCGTTCGGGGACAGACTATTTCACATATCTCCAGCGAGCATTGGCGGAGCGGGTTTCTTACTTTACCTATTAGCATACCACTTTTGTTACCCGGTACTCTTACTCGGAGTGTCTTTGACGTGGAAGAATTTGTAATTGATCAGATCGAGTTGGACGATGCCATTGTCCCATTGGCTTTGTTGGGACGCTGCTAATTGAAATGAATGACGTACGCAAGCCACTACATCTGTCAAATAGTCTCTGTAAATTCGTGGACGTTTGGCTCCAGCAAGTGCTAGAGTCTGAGCCAAGTGATTCATTGATCGTTATCAACCGCTCTGCAGGCCAGTTTCCATGGTTGAGATTCAATGCCATCGCATTACCGTGGTTAATTATTGAGAAGCAGCCTGGAACACCGAGGCAGAAACAAAGTAGATTATCAAAACAACCGCTCTCAAAGTACACTATAAAGCTCAGCGAGAACAGCTCATTGACGGGCTCACGCGCAAAGATCTGTTCATGGACGGTTTGTGTAGATCAAGGGTTCCGCGTGACGTCGCGTTGAGCTGCAGAGCTGCAGCTGTTATCGATACCGGTAAGCACCAATAACTTTCTTTTACCACCGCTCGAGTCACTCTCCTTGCGCAACTTGAAGTACCTGACCCGCTCAACACTACCAATGCCACCAAAAGCAAGAGGAAGAGGAGGCACGCGCGCTCGCGGAGGAGGTAGAGGAGGCGCAGCTGCGAGCCGTGCGACAGCCACTGCCGGCGAGCCTACAGAAACGGCGACACAAAGCACAGCGACATCAACTGCGACCGAAGCTCCAACACAGCCCATAATACCGAAACAAGAAGATGAAGATGATTCGAAGCCGCCAGTGACAGAAGAGAATGTTCCAGCGACCATTGAGTCATACGCATCGCCCTCGGTAGCCGCATCGTATGCTCAATACCCTCTCATTGCCCGCATTTGCTACCAATACTGACATTCACACCACAGTACGGCCGCCACCCCTCAAAATGGTGCAGAATCGTCAACACGCGCTCCAGTCCAGAGACTCGGCAGTCTCCAAGGCTCGATCCCACCTTCACGTTCTGCTTCGCCGTCTGTACGCGGCCGCGGTAGCACAACCCGAGGCAAGAGGGGCATGGTCAAACCCACATTTACAGGCCGACGGAGTAAAGAGGAACGAGAGGCTCTTGCAAAAGAACAGAAGGAACGCGAAGCGCTACGAAACGCAGAGCGTGATGCTGCTATTAAGGAGAAGGAGCGACAAGACGCACATAAGGCCAAGCGAGAAGCGAAACAAGCACTCAGGGCAAGAGGCGGATACAGTGGTGCGGTCAGTGGACCGTTTTCGCTGGGTAGTTCTCGAGAGGGTACGTTGAATATAGTAGATATGGTTGACGGTGCTAACTGCCAGCAACAGACAGGAAAACCAACCCAAACCGCGGGACTTCAGGATTCGGATCTGGATCAGGCTCGCGGGCAGTACGGATCAAGCACGATGGTGACGGCCATGCAGGTCCAAGCCACCGTTCAGGCGGAAGTGGCCCTTCGATCAAAAGAGAAGACGGTGGCTACGTCTCCTCCTCTTCCGAAGACGATGCCGAGTTTCCGCGCAAAGATATCGACCTTATTGAAATCTCCTCTGACGAAAATGACGCTACTCCTGACGCTGCCCCCAAGCAGCGCCCATCGAGGACTGCGCTACCTGTGCGCATCGGCAGGAAGGAACATCAAGAGCGCACGTTCGGTATCAACACCGAGGCAAGCACGGAGACTTCAGCGAAGATATTGGAACAAGCGGAGGCGACTGGTCAAACACCGACGATCGCTCCTTCGGAACAGATTTCGCGTAAGGGCAAGGCAAAGGTGAAAGATGTCGAGATTACAAGCGTACGGAAACCGTTCAGAGGGGTATGGCAAGATGCTCAGGAATCTGATGTCACAGTCAAGGCAGAGGTTATTAGTGACGACGAAAACATGGCAGATGCGGTGCAAGTCGGTATTGCGGATCCTCGGCCCCAACCTGTGGACAAGCAAGGACCTTCATCACCGGACGCGGAGAGGAAGCCCCAGGCGAGACTAAAATCTGTTGCAGAGCCGGTTCTGCAGACCGATGAAGACCGCGCAGAATGGGCGCGCTTTCAATCAAATCTTCGTTCCATTCGAGCTGAATTGGGTCCGGAAGAAATCCCTGCACCGGATGTGTCTGGCGACGTGGACATGCCCGACGCTGCCACAAACGCTCAGAAGACGACTGTGCGTGACAACAACGTATATCTCTTCCAGATACCGCCTCTTATGCCGGAATTACTACCCCCGTCCATCAAGAAGGAGCCATCAGAGGCACAGAACTCAACAGCTCTAGCACCCCCACAAGCAGCAGTGAAACTAGAGCCCAAGATCAAACTCGAAGAAGGAGGTTTCTCCGACCCTTCCGCGAAACCCTCCTCTGGGCCACGCTTCGCTAGCGGCCAAGTCGGCAAGTTACGCGTGCACCAGTCTGGACGCACAACGGTAGACTGGGGCGGCACTAGCTATGAGCTCACACCCGGAAACAAGGCCTCATTTTTACAAGAAGTTGTATCTATCAATGTGGTGCCAGAAAAAGACCGCGTTATTCCGGAGGACGCGGGCGAAGCTATATCGTTCGGACGCGTCAAAGGGAAATTTGTCGTTGTGCCGGGTTGGGGGAGTATGCTGGGGTAGCGTTGTGGATGAAGAGAGATGAGATCTTGGAGCGGCATGTATGGCGTTTGGAGCATTACTGGCGTTAAGTAGGTAACATAAAATTATCCCAGACGGTTAGGGTCTGCAAAAGTCAGTGATGACATGGGTTCTGGCAAAATGTAGTTGAAGCTTAACTCAACAAGAAGGATCTATTGTACTATTTGACTATGCAACCTGTATCGCCCTTAAGAGAATGAACTTAGTACGATGCGAACTCCAATAACGAACCAAGATGGCCTTCAAGCCTTTATAGGGATTAACGTGATCAACATCTACAGACTGCACGGCTTTCCTTAAGCGGCGGATAAAACGACCTTTCATGCCTAGAGAGTCATGATTTCAATCGTCCAAGCTGAAGCTTCAGACGCGTCTCAAAGCGCGTCTGTCCAAGCTCGACGCCCGGCCAACCTTGCAGTCTGCTGTGTGACGAATCCAGTGGGGCAGCTGTGCCGTCAGCATCAGATCATTATCATAAAAATCTAATCAGATCCGAGGCCGGCGAGCAGCAAGCCAGGCTGTAGACCGTGCTATGCTGTGAAACAGGCCGTGAGAGGCCGGATGTTGCATTTCCAAGCCTTGATTCAGCCGCCAAATGCGAGCCTAACTTGTCAAGGAACAGGTCCTTGCATGTTGTGGTGGGGAGGAGGCCGAATCATAGCGCGTAAAGTCGCGTTCTGCACAGACTGTTTTCCGTGAATGCCGTGGCTGGGACAACGCGATGGGTGCGCTGAACAGCAATTGTCGATGAACAACGTAGAATAAATGGATGATATGGGTATCATTGAACTGCGCGCATTCGATTATGCAACACAGGCGAGCAAGGGGAGCAATTTGATATCGATGTGTGCTGTGTTCGGCGTTGTTCGCACATGAGGTCATAGCGTTTGGTCGTGATGGAAGGCGCGTTGGGTGGGGCGGCAGGAGACTCACCAAGTCACGTGCTAGCGGGATTCCGTACTTTTAAGAACGCGTCCGCTGCTCTTTGTCTCTCGACATCCACAGCATCATCCACATTACTTGAGCGCCACGACTTGGGTTTTGAACATCACACTCGCCTTTCTATACATCATACTGCGCATCATCCGCGTCTTCTTTTTTCACAATGTCTGCTCTTCAGTTGACGCCTTCTAAGCAGGTACGTCGCGACTCTTGCTCGAGTACCACTCGAGAAACGCGTTCATACTAACGGGTATATAGGCTGCATCAGCCATTGACACGCTCAAGATGTCAGACTCGCCTGCAAAGAAGCTTGACTTCACGTCGGCGGACAAGGAGAACGTTTTCAGGCCCATCGTCGGCATCCCAGAACTTCCCGAAGACGACGGTTCGGACCAGAAGCCCTCCACTGCCCCCACGATTAGGCCCGAGGAGGCACATGAGCCTCTTCTCCAGGAGAATCCAGGGCGTTTTGTCCTGTTCCCCATTAAGTACCACGATGTAAGACACCAATCAGTGTTCTGACGGGCTTGACGCGTGCCAATACGCGTCAAACTTCCGTTATATGGACCTGTGCTGACGGCATTCCCATTACAGGTGTGGCAAATGTACAAGAAGGCCGAAGCATCCTTCTGGACAGCCGAAGAGATTGATCTCTCCAAAGATCTCCACGACTGGAACAAGCGATTGAACGACGACGAGCGCTTCTTCATCTCCCACGTTCTTGCCTTCTTCGCGGCCTCCGATGGCATCGTCAACGAAAACCTCGTCGAGCGTTTCTCCAGCGAAGTACAAATACCTGAGGCGCGATGCTTCTACGGCTTCCAGATCATGATGGAGAACATCCACTCCGAAACATACTCTCTGCTTATCGACACCTACATCAGCGAGCCCAAGCAGCGCAAGTATCTCTTCAATGCTATCGACAATAGTAAGTTGCCCTACATCATACCTTAAAACACGAGTCTAACGCGTCGCAGTTCCATGCATCCGCAAGAAGGCCGACTGGGCTCTGCGATGGATCTCCGATAAAAACTCGACCTTTGCGAACCGTCTTGTCGCATTCGCTGCCGTCGAAGGTATCTTCTTCAGTGGATCTTTCGCCTCCATCTTCTGGCTCAAGAAGCGCGGTCTCATGCCGGGTCTCACCTTCTCCAACGAGCTCATCTCCCGTGACGAGGGAATGCACACTGACTTCGCCTGCCTTCTCTTCTCTCACCTGAACACTCGTCCCAGCAAGGAGGCTGTTCAGGCCATCATCACTGAGGCTGTCACCATCGAGCAGGAATTCCTGAGCGAGGCTCTGCCTTGCGCTCTACTCGGCATGAACGCCACCCTCATGTGCCAGTACATTGAGTTTGTTGCCGACCGTCTGCTGTTGGCTCTTGGTAACACCAAGGTATACAATGCTACCAACCCCTTCGACTTCATGGAGAACATCTCGCTGGCTGGCAAGACCAACTTCTTTGAGAAGCGCGTTGGCGACTACCAGAAGGCTGGTGTCATGGCGAGCACGAAGAAGCATGAAGAAAAGGAGCCGACGCCTGCTGAAAATGCGGCTAATGGCCAGTCTGGCGACTTCTGCTTTGAGGAGGACTTCTAGATGCCTTTCTCTTCCTTTTTTTTTTTTGCTTGTCATCTATCGACCATCTCGCTGCTGTATACCTCGTTTGATTTTGGGCATAGGTACTGGGTTACCTCTTTAAGTTTTGCATATCTGTTCTTCTCTGCATTGCCGGAGTCAAGCATGGCTGCGATGTCGGCTTGCTATTGATACCTCCTTCTTGGACATTGGAGTTCTGGCGTTTGCGGGCCTCTTGGATGAGTGATGCGGAATTGGGAAGGCGGTTGGATATGGGATGATGACGGGGATGGATCATGGCCCTTGTTATTTTGGATAATCACGAATACAAACATTCAAATCGATATTGAGTTCGCATGTAAGAATTTGTTAGAGTGACGGCTCTGCATATGTAGTCCATCTGCAGTATCGCGCCAAGGCGTCACAGGATTTTGCGCATGCGCGACATCTGGACCACCAATGCGCAAGCCTGCAGTAGGCCCAGTTGGCTTCGGTCCTAATTTCTTGTCGCCGTTGCATTTCTGCGGGTTTGTTGATCCTAAATGTACTTACTCAAACATTTCCCTTCGTTCACACAAATTTCAAGTTGGCCGTTCACGCCTGGCATTGAGGAGGAGCGGCTAGTGACGTAGCCGGCTTTGGCAGGCGCTTCCGGGGCTGCCAACCTCACGCAAACGACAACATAAGCGAACGCGATTGGCGATGCAACCGCTGCTTACGGACGGCCCTCGATTTGCGTCATTGTTCTCGAACCTGTAATGGGGTATAGCCCGTGTTCATCCAGCCCAATTCTAACGAGATGGATTCTTGGTGGCACTGCATATGCAGCGCATCCGATCTATCGATAACAAGGTTGGGATAGCTTTGTTACCGTGTTTACTTCCGCCACATCCCGCAGCAACGGCAAGGCTTTTGTACCCTCCTTTCTGCGACTTCTCGTGCAGGACGATTCGCGCATTACGCCTATTCACCACGCTGTTCGTCATTGGAGAGACATACTGCGTCTGATCACGACAGCCAGGAACCACCAGCGACGCGAATAAGCACATCCATGTCGCTGTATGAAATATCAAGATGGTGGACACCATACCCAAGATCAAGGTGACAGACCCACACATCAGGGCTGCGAGCCCTTTTGACAGGCAGAATGGCTACACGGCAACAATAGAGGGTACGTCGCACGTCAGCACACGCCGCATAGCCGGCTCATGGGACAATGCTTACCCTAGAGCCTACAGGACCATTGACGAACAAGAAGCTGGCCGCAAAGCTTCGCAATCCCACCTCACCCCCCGCGCAATCGAACGAAACACACAATGGTAGCAACAATGAGGGAAGGAGAGCTTCTGAGGCGGCCATGGACCCGCTCTCGCAAGTATGTCTATATGAGGAAGCGAGGCTACGCTGGAACAAGAAGCTAATGGACGTGTAGCAAATTCTTCAGAGAACGAATACATCGCCTTCAGTACCGAAGCTACGGTCGCAGGGTACAGAGCCCACGTACGCTCAATCGCCGACGTCGCCCAGTGAAGCGAACGCGGACAAGAAGCAGAGTGGTGAGACGACACGCGAGTTAAGCGCATACAAGGCAGACAAGAAGTGAGTATACATAACTGCACTTCTTTTCTCTAACACGCATGGGGACATTTCAAGAGACCTTCGGACAAGTTTAGCGCATCCTTTCGCATTTGTGACCACTTCCGGCGTGTTTGTCGGATTGACATCTGCTGTTCTGCTTGGCCTATGACATTCCTATGTCGACGTCAGCCTGAGGCGGAGCAAGTAGCGGGGCTGACCATGTTCGCAGGAAAGGTGTTTCATTTCTAAGTCGTTTTATCGGCAACAACAAAAAGAAGGGCGCCCCCGATGGCACAAGCGACCATGACTCGGAAGCGGGTGATCTACGACGGGAGGGTATGGATGCTCAGTTGTATGTCGACAACTTCAGCTTCAGTCCCAAGGTCCCGCATCCACCGGCGTACATCAAGGTACGGACCAAGTTCAAAACGAAGAAAGAGTTCGACCGCGTCTTTCTAGCGCAAGAGCTTCGATCTGGATCGGATAAGAAGAGCCCGCCCGCTGCTGGGTCGAATCCAGCGCCTCAATCTGGATCAGCAGCTACCCATAACCCTATATGGGCTGTTGAGTTTAGTAGGGACGGAAAGTACCTCGCCGCTGGTGGGCAGGATAGAGTCGTTCGGGTGTGGGCGGTAATAGCGAGCCCTGAAGGGCGACGATCTCATGAGAAGGATGAGAGTGATCCACACGCACACAGTGGTGAGGCAAAGCGTCTCAGCGCGCCTGTCTTCCAGCAAAAGACCTTCCGCGAGTATCATGGCCATACTTCTACGATTTTGGACCTAAGTTGGAGCAAGGTACGTCTCGTATAAATTAGGCTGTTCGACTTTACTAATAGATCAAGAACAACTTCTTACTATCCTCATCTATGGACAAAACTGTGCGGCTATGGCACGTCAGCCGCGATGAGAATCTCTGCACATTCAAGCACTCTGACTTCGTCCCTTCAATACAATTTCATCCTACTGATGACCGGTTCTTCCTCGCCGGATCGCTCGATGCTAAACTACGGCTCTGGAGCATACCGGACAAAAGTGTGGCATATTCCATCACTGTACCGGACATGATCACCGCCGTTTGCTTCACACCGGACGGAAAGACGTGTATAGCAGGAACACTGAGTGGTTTATGCATGTTTTACGATACCGAAGGACTTCAGTGGCAGTCCCAAGTCCACGTAAAGTCAACAAGAGGGCAGAACGCCAAAGGTAGCAAGATTACAGGTATCCAAGCGACGTACTGGCCACCAGGGAGTACAAGTGGGGAAGTAAAACTTCTGGTGTCGAGTAATGACTCAAGATTGCGGGTCTATAATATGAAAGATAAGAGCTTGGAGATGAAGTTCAGGGGCCACGAGAATAACGTCAGTCAAATCCGAGCAGCGATTGCTGATAGCAGTGGGCACATCATCTGTGGTAGCGAGGATCGAAAAGCATACATTTGGTCAACATCCGCTGCCGAGGGCGAGAAGAGAAATCAGAGGCCCGTGGAGATATTCGAAGCTCATAACTCAATCACCACATGCACGGTCATTGCCCCGGTCCAGACCAAGCAGCTGCTCAGCGCTTCAGAAGATCCCATCTACGACCTCTGCAACCCTCCACCAGTTACCTTGGTGTCTCGCGCAGAATCGGTCATCTCTTCACGAGCGCCTACCGAAGCGGGATCGGCGCTTCCGACGCCGGCTGCACCAGATGCCACGTTCAAGAAGGCTACGGAGAGCCCGGCATACCTCGCTCGCTCCGCTCACCGCGGTGGCAACATTATCGTCACAGCAGACTACACAGGTTCATTGAAGGTCTTCAGACAAGACTGTGCTTTCGCTAAGCGCTTACGGATGTCCGAGACGTGGGAGACGGCATCACTGAAAAGAGCGGGATCGAAAATCGGGCGGCCGAGCAGTATACTATCACGTACCAGCCGGTCCAGAAGAGACAGTGTATCAACACAACCGCCCAACGACCGTATTATGACTTGGCGACAAGGCATTTCAAACGGCAGCTTCGACTCCACGAATAGCTCACTTCCACGCCGCAGCGCCTCACCTCGAAAGTCCTTAGCTGGCCTCAGCCTGCATTCCGGACGGCCGTCAGACTCTCCTGCTTTGGGTCCCACGCAAATGACCGATCCTATCAACACTGGGCCCACGGGAAGTCCCAAGACTTCGGTCTCCATCGACCGAACTACCTCTACACAAAGCGTCTCGCACTCCGAGAACTCAACATCACCCCAAAAACAGACTCCTGCTAAGGCAAATCCTAAACTGTATAACAGCTCGGATGCAAATCCACTCGCTGTATACAACGGCCAAAGTTGGGCCTTCTGGTCAACTCACAACAATGAAGCAAATCTCACGGCCGCGAATGCCAACAACGATGACAGACCAAACCTCGGTCCACGACTCAGCGATGCTAGTCAGATTAGTCGGCTGACTAGCGAGATGAGCGATGAGGATGATAGGGATGATATTCAGTGCAGTAGATGTGGTAGTGAAGAGTTCAAAGTTCGATTTCAGGAGGGGGAGAAGATTATGGTTTGTGGGACTTGTGGGAGGGTGGTTGATTAGGGGTTTTGTGAGCTTTCTTGTATGGTGTAGTGTGTAGTAGAGTTTATATGTGCTACAAAGAGATGGGGTTTGGATGGATGAATGTTGTATTATAGGCATTGAATAAGCATATTGTAATCGCATTTTCTGCGTGTTCAGGTTTTCAGTTGAGTAGCAAGCAGTGTTGATCGGCAACTCGATGACTACTTGCCATGATCCTGCAGCTCATCCTCGTTTCCTTCGATCTCTCACGTTTTCGAACTACATCTTCGTGTTCCCCGATGCAAGACACTCTCGAGCTTCTATCATTTATTTTTGAAGCGGGAAATTGTATTTCCACAACCTACAGAGTTCGCTTGCGCCTGCGGGTTTTATCAACAGTGCCGCTTTCACCGTATCACCATGTGAGCTTCGCCACTGCTTAGGAGGTGCAATGCAGACGGAGAAGTGATGTACGTAGTTTAACTAGGAGAATATGGGCGATGCGAGTTCATTGCGGGGTACGTGGATAGTGCATGAAGTGTTCATTATTACAAGCACTGCTTCTACGATGTACGTGGTTATAACGGGTTGTCTGCAGGTCAAAACCGAAGATCGGCGGCAACCGAAAAAGTTCGGCTCGGGAAGACGGTAAGTTCAATCAGGAGTGTCATTTCTCAGGTTTCCGTGAAACTGTTTTCTCTACAGGGTGTTCTCACGCCAAGTCGCATCCCTGCTCTATTTCTCTCCAGTAGGAGGTCCTTAATGGCTTAAATTCCAGATTTTGATTTGTTCTTAGAAGACCGGGGAGTAACTCAGTGCGTTATAACCCTGTACAAGAGAGGAAAAGCTTCGAAATACGAAGAGTTCTAGCCAAAGCTGAGTTTATATAGCTTCTCCTTCTCACGCACCGTTATGCACCCCGATATTGGACCCGCCTTACCCCTTCTTCTTTCCCTTCTTCCCTTTCTTCGCTTCCTTGATCGTAAACTCCATCACGGGCTCCGTCGCCTGTTTCTCCGCCTGCAGTCTTCTCAGCGTCGCCTTCCTCTCCTCCAGTATCCTGTTCAGCCCTTTCTCTTCTTCCTCCGCTTCTTGTGTTTGTTGCTTTAAGCTCTCGAGGTGGTCTTCTTTCTCTTGACGTTGAAGTTGTTGCTCGTCCGGTTTAGATTCGAGTTGCTGTTCAAGAGAGGTGAGGCTGGTTTGAAAGATGTCCTCTTGCTGCTTGAGGCGATCGGTAAGCAGGACGGAGAAGGCGGTGCAGTTTGGGCAGGGAGTTTGGGAGGTGATTTCGGTGCAGCAGGGTATGATGACAGGGAGCTGCTCGCAGATGGGACAGTTTATTTTTGGTCTAGAGGTTGCGTTCGTCGGAGGGGTTATTGTGCTGTTTGATTCCGTGTTCCACTCTAGAGTCTGCGTGTCGGCAGATGCGTTTATCGCGAGGTCGTTCGTTCTGGACACACGATCATGGGGATCAGTGCGAGTTATTGAAAAAGGCTCTGCTGTAGCGCGCAGGGTTGGGCGAGCGTTGTCATTTTGATTTGTCTGTTTGGGCGGCATTTCCAGTTGGGGATATTGGGGCTAATGTTGGGCTAGAGGGTGAAACTTTTCTATAAGTCAGAGCGCGAGAGAGTCGCGACAGAACGGCAGAGAGCTGTTACACAAGTAGGCAACGACGGGTGTTTTCACACGCAAGCAATGCACGCGTTAGTGTCACGCCTCCACACAACATAAAATATCTGGCGCGTCATATCTTCTACGTTCTACTAAAATTCTCAAGATCTCTCTCAACTCAACCCTACGGCTTATTCGACACTGAGAAAGCTCTTAAACAGACACAGGGCTGCCCAATAGGTTCTCACTCCCTCTTCGACCTTCTCTACACAATCGCTGGCTCGAACGAATTCAAGGGCACTGTCTCAACTCCAAAGCCGTGTGCACCATACCAGGCGACCATCACACATTTACAGAGTATTCGGTAGGAGGTCCTCAATAGTCTGAAGTCCGAATTCTGATTTGTTTTTAGAGGACTGGGGAGTAAATCAGTGCACTGTGACCCTGTATAATGGGTAACCCTGAGCCCAAAAAGAAGCCTATACCTGGCGCCTTCCATGACGAGCTAGACGAAGCTTACAATTCGGAAGGCTCCAACACCAGCTCTCTAGCACGCCCGCAGGCAGATGCAGTGGTTGCTGAGCGAACCCAGCAGGAAAACTCTCTCGGCTCCTGTCCTGCTCCTTCGGAAACCCGTTCTTCAGAGGCTACAGATGTTACAGGCGTAGTCACGGTTGAAAATAACGATGCGCCAAGTATCCCGGATGGGCTCAACCCCAACGATCTTAGGGACTTCTACTCCGAAGCATACAGACCGGAACGTGAGAGACTGGCCAGGGAACTAGAAAGGAAGTACCCGACAAAGGGTCCAAAAGTAGGCAGTTTCCAAAATCAACACGCGACCCGCGATGAGCCTGCTGCAGCCCAAAAAGGTCTCACCTCCACTGGCTCTGAGAACAAGACTTCGGTCTCTTTGTTCGGGACTCCTATGCCTACAAATCCTCCAACTCTTTCGAAGAACGACTTCTGGGCTCAAGTGCCTGCTCCGCTTCATTCACAACATCCTGCACACTTCATGGGTAGCCCAAGCAGCACTTGGTCAGCACCAAATCTAGCTGTTGAACCCAAGACTTTAAAGTTTCCTGAGTACAAGAAGGGAGAAAATATTTTCAGCTTGGCCAACTCGGGTGGAAGTACGAGCTCAAGCGGACATATACCTGGCTTGACAAATTTCAACCTTCACGCGGACAAGTCAACTCCTTTGCACTCTTCGGCTCCTCAAGGAGATGGAAAGACTCCCGCCATTTCGGATTCTATGAAGGCTCAAGCTAAGCAGTACTTCTCTGCCAAGGACCCCGAGTTGTCTGCTCAGCCAATCCAACATCGTCTATTTCCAGATGGTTACAAGCTACCTACAACCAGTCTGTTCGGTCAAGATGGCCCTTTTAGTCAAAGTGGTCTCTTCGGTCAAAGCCACAACTTATTTGGCCCACCTAAGTCACCTGTTACGAAGGCCTCGATACCTACGAATGATCACATTCCCGACGCGAACCCTCCACTTAAGGACCAGGAACCAAGACCCCATGACGGTGTTTCTGCAACAAAAGAGAGTATAATAATCGAGACGCCCGATGATCTTCTTAGGTGGGCGGAGGAATTTCTCGATTTCAACGATCCATTCATGGCCACCCTGAAAGATGACTTGAAGGAGCTGCATGGCTCGATTGCCTCTTTTGCGAAGCACATCAGTCAGATTGCAGAGACAACGCTTTCTTTCAAGGCTGCTATACGTGCCACGCGCGATAAAATTAGCACCTTGCAAAGGAGGTCTCCCCCAACATCAATTGCTAAACTTGAGGAAGAGGCCCAAGTTGTCAAAGACTTAGAGCAACATGTGATGACCCTGGATGTTATGATGAAGGAGAAGGAGTCCTCTGCCGACAGTCTACGAAGCTCTTTTGTGAAAGAAGTACTTCAACCACTTCTAACATTTTCAGGCAGGAGAGAGAAGTTGGAAGAGAAAAACAAGTATGTCAGTGACATCCGCAATAGAATGTATAATCTCGAACGAGAGCTAGTAACGGTCAGGGGCACGTGTGGGGAGCTGGACGCCAATCTGGACGCCGCCGAAAATGAGTCAGCGAAGCAACATGCCGAGCATCGCAAGAAAATGGATAATAAGATAGCGGAGAAGGACCTCGAGAAGGAAGATGCACTGCGCGCCCAGAAGCTGAAGTACAAAGCCCAAATCGAAGAGGCAGAAGCGACGAAGCTCCGACACAACAGGGCTATGACTAAGCTTGATGAATTGCAGGAGGTGATACAGAGCTCAGAGCGGGAAAAGACTGATCTGAACCTAACAAAAGCTGTTCTAGAGAAGGAGCTTAACGATCTCGAAAAGCAGATTGGTGAGTGGAAGAGCTACAAAGACGGATACGATCAAATCAAGCGTCAGTATGAGGAGCTTCAAGTCTCGTACAATGACACTGTAGCAGAGCGCGACGAGCTTCAGGAGAAATTCCAGGAATTAGAGGCAGGACAAGCTAAGACGAGTGAGGAGCCCACAACTGCTCCTTCGCAGGTCTCCTCTACTATCCCGCGCCAATTCGATGGTCCTCATGCCACAGAATCAGACCACCTTGACGGCTTGATTGCGCACTGGAAAAACAAACTCAAAGTCGAAATGACTTCAGTAGAGCAAAAGCGCGCAGAAATTGCACGGTACGACTCTGAGATTGCCAATCTACGTGGCAATCACGTGGCGCCTTCGGTGCCCGCCCCTCAGCCTGCACAGGACTCCCACTTAAATTCACCGCCAACTTCGAACACTGCCAATTTTCAGTTTTTGGACGTGGGAGTACTTCCACTCACTGGCGAAGGACACCTTGAGATAGGCGCATCTCATCAGGCTTTGGGGCAAGTCGGTCCACCTCAAGCAACACCCACGCCTTCTCAGACCTGGGCATCCAGGGTTGGAGGTCAGCCTTCTTCTACACGCGGCGCTTTTCCCCCACCGACTCAAACCGCCGAGCCTCGAGGTAATGATCAGCAGAACTCGGATCGAAAAGGGCAGCCTAAATGGTCGCTCGTTCAGGACTATGAGCGGCAAGACGTTGTCGGCAACAAGCGAGGGAGGGATAAGTCTACACGGAAGTAGACTAAGAGGATTTGATGGAACGCGCACTGATGTTGGAGGGTCTGGTGTGAATCTTGAAAGACCTGGTTAGACTCTGTCTGAGTATTTCTCGAGCGCCTTCGTCCCAGGACAATCTGATGAGCTGTTGCTGGTCCTTGGATGTACTTTGAGAGCCATGGCTTTTGCATATTCCCGTATCATAACCTGGCCGAATCAATACATCAACAGCTCTACCTAACTTTTTGCAATTCTTTCCTGTGAGCCGACTTCGGTGTATGTTGTTTAGAAAATTGTTAAGAAATTAGTCCGGGTTGGCGTCGTCTAGCCGAGGCAGGCCAATTGGCGTTCGGGGAGACTAGCGTGGGAGGGTGACTTCATCTTTCGTGGAGCCGTCGTTCTTGCATCCTTCCTTATCTCTTCACCGTTACTCCATTTTTCTCGCAGTGGGTGCATGTCTGGTTGTTCTATTCAGAATACCTTGTATCTGGTTCTACACATCCTCAGTCCTAGAGTCTAGATACCCGCGCGGAAAACGGCGTCGTGGCAGTATGTCGGTCTCGGACCTAGTTGGACACAGATCGCAAGAGCCGGCGCATTATTCTCATGCATATATTCCCTGTGATATTTCTCGGCGGTATCCACTTCCTTTTTGTCACATCTCCTCCGTGGCGGCCGGCCTGTAGGCCAACCTCCAACTACAGCCACGAGACACGTACGTCTCTCCATGTGAGACAGCGAACGCTCCACTACTTCTTCTTCCCCTTCTTCGCCTCCTTGAATGTGAACTCAGCTGCCGGCTGGGACTTCTTTATCTCTGCCTCCAACCTCTTCAATGTCTTCTCTTGCTCCTTGATTCCTATCTTCATCTGCTCGTCTTCTCTCTTCACCTTGCTCACCTTGTCCTTGAGCATGTCTATCTTCGCGTTCTTCTCAGCGCAGAGCCTTGCGTATCTCTCTTCCGGGCTCTCTCCTTCAAGCCGCTTTACCTTTTCCTGCAGTGCGCTCATCTCCCCCTTGTGTTTTTCGTTCTCTTTGGCAAAGATCTGGCTGATCTCACTGCACCGGGGACAGTCGGCCGATGGATGCTGCTCGCAACATCCGAGAACGCGGCCTAGTGTAGTGCACAATGCGCACCGGTTTTCGGCTTCGCTGTCGTGGGCTTCGCTGTGTGAGTTGCGGACCGGATTGTGCTTGTCGATCAAGGTATTGCTTGTGTCGTCGCAGACTGTGGTTGCCGAAACGTCCTCATGTGACGCCGAACGATATCGGTAATAATCATGATCGGCAAGCTGACTAGGTTTCGTATTTTTTGCGCGCGTATATGTGACGACAAGCTGCGCGTTCTGCGGCATGAAAGCCTCTGCAGTTGCGCGAAGACGCGTATCCAGCTTCGCACCCGTTAGCTGTGGAGTATGCGGCATTGTTCGCCTAATTATCGAGAGGCTCCGTCGATAGAAGGCTAATCCCAGCTTGCCGCTTGCGGGTATTGGAATTGAGGCGCAGAGGTCGGAAAGTGAAAGGCGTTGTTTGTACGCGTAGTACCACAACAAGTGCGGCCCGTCTAACGCCCGTAGATTATCAAAGTGGCTCTCTTTCGTCTCCTCGTTACGAAACTAGAGTAACGATGGCATAGTGCCCAGCCCTGGAGCCTATAACGCGCTAGAACATTCTCCATTACTAGTGTTACAGCTTTCACACGCTTCTGTGGAAACGCCGACGTCAGAGCTGCGCCGTCACAACATATGAACACCGAACGCCTTCCCCTCCGCTCTCCACTCCCACATCACCGCACTCCGAATATCGCACTCACCCGCCTACAAGCGGTTCAACGTTGACAGTGAAGAGTAGCAAGATTGACAGAAAAGCTGTAAGTACCAAAAGCCTAACAACTACTCCCACGGCGAGAACTAAACATCTGCGCACAAAACAGATTTCCATGAGGGGCCTTACCAATCCCGCAATGAGCGTGAACGAGTCAAAAGAAACTGCACGCGACGGCGTTCAAAACGACATGGGTAATTCGGATGGCCTCGAAGGTCTTAGTTCAACTTTTGGAATACGTACAACAGCTCAAGATGCTCGCATCGTAGACCCAGTTGCATCTTCCGAGAGCAAAGGAAAGCAGGCTTCCGCTGCCAAAGCATTTACCGCCAATCGAACTGCTCCTGCACAGACGCCTTCTTCATTTCAAGGCCCGAACCCTGATCATTCTTCAGGTGACGAGCAGCATGTGAGCTCCGGCCCTCGTCATGTGCCTCATGAGGTTGACGACTTCCTGAACTTTGTGCAAGAAACAACCCTGTTTGACCAAGCCACCATGGTAATGCTCAAAGAGGATTTAGTGGCTCTTCACTCCTCGTGCTTCGTGTCGATAGACGAGCTGAGTAAGATCGCGGGAGCCATGCTCTCCATTAAAACAGCCAAGCTCTCTACGGAAAGCATGGCGGACAGTCTAGAAGGCCATGTCAAGACTTTGAGTACGGACACGCAAGACGATGCTGATGCTAAGGGAAAGAAAAGACAAGTGCTCCCCGATCTTCGAGGCCGCATCGCGCAGTTGAACGACGAATTACAGGTAAAGGAGCTTGAATTCGAGCAGTACCGGTCCGATTTTGCATTTGCTGTGATCCGGCCCTTGACAACTCTATGGAAGAACAGACCTGCGCACAGCCAGGACACTGAAGAGCTAACGCAGAGATTGGAGTTTTTGGAGGCCCAATTGAAAGATGTAGCACACAGGGAAAGATCTGCACATGAACGTGTTATTCAGCTCGAGAGAAGGGCTCGAGACTGTGAGTCTGAGGTTATACGAGCCAACGCCGGGAAGCAGGAGAAGGTGGAAGAGTTGGAAATCAAGAAGCGCGAACTGCTGAAAGGATACTATGAAGATGTACAGAAATTGGTCGAGGCTCGAGTGAGTGACGAGAAGATGAAGCTAGCGGAGCGACTCAATAAAGCAGAGATCGCACTAAAGCAGCGCGACAAGGTGATGGCGGAGAATGAGGAGCTACAGCCAAAGATCGTGGAACTGGGACGAGAGAAAGAACGCTTGAGCTTGGCAAGGGCGGCTATGGAGACCAAATATAAGAACCTGAAAGCTGAGGCCGACTTCATCAAAGAGGGTTACAACCAGCTCACGAAAGACAACGCACAACTGCACATGGAGACGTCTGATCTTCGAGGGGACATTGACCGCCTGACGGAGGAGCGGGACAAGCTACTCGAGGAACAGACATCGGCGCAGAACATACGCAGCGTTGCTCAAACGGTGGTGGCTCATCCGCAAGCTGAACCTCCTATCACGTCGACATCAACGAGTCGATATGCAAATGAGCTTAAACATCTAGAAGGCTTGGTCGCAGTCTGGCAGAACACGTTGGTTACCGCAACCTCCGATCTTGCTAAGACCCACGCAGAGAAAGAGGACCTCAATACCAAGATCCAGGACGCCAAACTCCGGCTCCAACAATTTCAACGCCCTAAAGCTCCGCCCGTCATACCTAATAGGAACCCAGCTCCTCCCACCGCTCCGGGGACTGAGTCCAAGTCTCAAGAAGCTGGAATATGGTCTTCATTTGGAAAGACTATTCCTTCAACTTCCCGGGAGGCTCTGCCATCATCCGCCCCGTCCGGAATGAGCGCAATTCGAACGGGTCGTAGTGGTGTAGAGCCGTTCCCCGCTCTCGGTGCTCCAACTGCCGTTGCTCCAAAGTCTTTCACCACCGCGGCCTCGGGAAAGGTCCTCCGCGTTGTCGATACACAGATGGATGGCAGCAACATGATTGGACGTCGCCCTTCAGCAACGAAGGCTCCGACAAACGGCATCCCTAAGCCCTCTGAGAATGACCAGGACGAATGGCAGGAGGTTGACCGCAAGGGCCGGAAGAAGGGCACTTCTCGGAGGAACTAGGTATGCATGCGTAGTGTGCGCTCCTTTACGCGAGGTGTTCAGTCAGACATGGACTGAGTGATGGCATTAGATCTCAGTCTAGGTTGAGTTCCTAACTCTTCTCGTCAGAGCTTGTCTGACCTCAACACCCATTTCAATAGCTTGATAGAAGGTACTACTCCAAATCCTTGGTAGCTCTGAATGAAAACTCTCTCACTTGTCTCACCGCTCACTTATACACTTGAGGTAGATCATCTAGAATCCTAATGGGCCTTCAATGTGACCTATCTCACTCTATTTGTCTCTCACAGGTCTCTAATATATAAATATCATTGCCCTATCGTCCTCTCTTCCCTTCTCCCTTCGGCACAGCAATCTAAATTCCACTTTCTATGCATCCCCGCCTGGAGTTCGTACGCTCGGCCTCGGCTCTGCGCCAGAGGTTTCTCCCCAAGGCCCAACATGCCCAACTCTGAGAGCCAATCCTTTTTGGGACGCTGTGGGCCTTCATATCTTTCTCTGTGAGAGATAGAGGCTCGAATGGGGACAACCTTGAGTTGCGCAGGGCACCGAGTTCGCGCTTGAGCATGTTGGGTGTGCCCTAATGAGTGGCTGGTGCTCTGCAGAGGTCGAGGACGTCTGGATCTGGTACTAAGGCATCTGAGTAGACTGGCTGCTCAACGCCTTGGCGGTCGCGCTCCTTCCCAATCTGATGTTTGGGTCTTAGACACCTTCACCTCACCAACGTCCGGTGCGCAACAACAACCTGGCGTCTACTGCTTTCGCGTTTAGACGACGACGCCAACACCAACCTCATCGCAACTTTCACGGTATAGTAAGGGCTGGAGATACTCGAATAGCTTACACTAATTAAAAACAGATGAATACTGGCATGGATGCCGCTTTCGCGATTCTGAGCGGCGAGTTCGAGAGCCGCCTAGAGGGTCTTAAGAAGGAGCATCTTAACAAGCTCAACGAAGTAGCCAGCGCAGCTCGAGCAATCCAACAGAACGTCGAAGAAACCACAGGGAAGAGCAACGAATTCACCAAGCTAGAAACGAATATTGTGGCCCTGACACAAGAACGGGACGAGTGGAAAGCTAAGGCCGAGATCCAGGAAGGACGCATCATCGCGCTTGAAATACGTCACAAGGAGAAACTCAAAGCCCAGAAGACCCTTTCGGACGGATATGTGCAGAAGCTCGAGGAACTGGGGCAGAAGAAGGATGACCCGGGGTCTAGGGTCGTCGAGCTGGACAAGCCGCGAAGCAAACGCAATCCACATTAATGGACCAAAATGCCCGATTGACTGCGCGCATCGAGACGTTGGAAGAAGAGCTGAGTGAGGAGCGTCGATTGAAAAAGGTGCATTACGAATCAATGATGGCGATCAAACAGACCTCAAGGAAGACCGTTGCAACTCTGGAAGAGAAAATCAAGCATTTGCGAGAACATGTGAAATGTGTCGAAAAGGCATGTATGAAAACAGTAATGGCTGAGAGGGCTACCAAGCGGCCCTGGATGGATGCGTGGGAGAAGGAGCGAGAGACTTCGGAACACCTACGCAGACTCCTGATTAAGGAAGTGTCTGGCGATGCCCATTTGCGGGCGCATCCAACTAATGCGAAGTACGGCATCTTTGTCTTTCCTGTTACTATGACCATCCGCCAAGAGGACTTTGAAAACGTCAAGCGCGCAGTGGATTGGGAGATGGGGCAAAAGCAAGGGAACGAACTGTTACGCCAATGGTATACCAAAGTCACGGGGCAGGTTATGGAAGATGAAGAGAATTACCGATTTAGTGACTTCGAAAACGTATATGGCATTAAGGAGTACCTAGCTGAGCCAGAAGAATATGAGAAGAAAGCCCAGGAAGAAGGAGCAGGAGTATACGAAGAAGGAGACTACGAACAGTCAAAAGAGGAGCAGGAAAGGATTCAAGGTCAGCGGGAATATGGACAGTACCTGAAGAAAGAGGGAGGCGAGTGGGGTATAAAGGAAGTCAGGAACGCCAGCGTAACACAAACCACACAAAAGGCGGTCGTTGTTGGTCGTGAATGGGCAAGAGTCCACGCTAGAGCCGTGGATGAGGACCACAACGGGAATGCTGTTCTCCCTAGGACAGCCATAGTGCATGCTGGACAGTGCTCCATGAGAGGCTTGAAGAAGTTCGCTCGTGGTGCATTAGAAAGGCACAACAACTACGATTGAGGAGTTACAGCTGTGTCTTTGCTGGTAGGGAGGATGCGGGACAGAATGCGTACTGGGTCCTATAGAGAAGAAGTGTCATGCACTGGTACACTTTGTATGTCTGCCTAGTAAGTGTACCAGCTACGAAACGTCCGTATATATTGCAAGAAAAGCTCAGTATAAATGGCTCACATAAGACGGCTTCTGCTCAAGGCCTTGCGCCGGTGCATTGGAACATGCCGAGGTCCACTCAAGGCTGATCGGTCCCGATGGTCTTATTACTGCGTAGTCTTCAAGTTCACTGTTCCTGCATGATCGAGATAACGTGGTAAAAAGTGTGTTCGTTAAGATTCAATGATGTTTCGCCGTCACCAAAGCACGCGACGTCGTTCCCGGACTTGGCGTTATCAGCCTCAAAACGTGCAAGCCTAACGCACGCACCCCGAGGACCCACCGAACGACAACGGTAAGATCGTATAGCTCCAGCATGTCGAACATCCTACCGCTACACCACTCCTCGTATTACCCGACGCGCCAGTCCTCCCTCTCATCGTCTGTAAATTCCCAAAAGACGTCATCTACGGCCTCGTCTACGTCTACAATCCGCCCGGAATCGCAAGTACAACCACCGCAACTTCCGGCAGCACGAGGGCAGAACATAGCCATGAGCGGGAACCCAAGTCAAGGTCCCGGCCTGCGGTATCCGTCTAACAAGAAGAGCATATACGACAGGAACTTGAACAGGAGCAAGAATGCGGAGCTTAGTAGAGCGGCATTCGCGTACCTGTTCATTGAGATGATTGCGTATGCGCAGAAGGGAGCAAAGGACGTAGGGGATCTGGAGCAAAGGTACGTCGGTCTCACAGCAGTTAACTTTCAGCTACAGAATGTGCCGCTACATATATCTGGTGGTAGAACAGGTGCTGATGCAGCTATAGACTAAATAGCCAAGGCTACCCTATCGGCCTCCGCTTGCTCGACCTCCTCCTCTCTCGATCCTCCAACCCCCTCGCCAGCATCCGCCCCACTCGTATCCTCCCACTTCTTCAATTCATCGCACAAACACTCTACCGGCACCTTTTCGGGCGCCCCGCCGACGCTTTAGAACGCTCAGGCACCGATCCTGGTCAATACATGCTATTCGACAATGAGCCCATGGTGAACCAGTACATAAGTCTGCCAAAGGAGTTGAGCTCTTTGAATTGTGCGGCCTTTGTTGCTGGGGTTATTGAGGGTGTGTGTGATGGTGCAGGGTTTCCAACAGAGGGGGTTACTGCGCATAGTGTGGGGGAGCAGGACGAGGGCAAAGATGGAAAGGGCATGTGGCCGGGGAAGACGGTGTTTTTGATCAAGTTCAAGCCAGAGGTGTTGGAGCGAGAGGAGATACTTGGAAGGGGTGGTGGATAACAGCCGTCAGCAGGCATTTGATTTCGAAGGCAGTACGATTCGACACGATAGATGCGTGCATAGCGAGGCGTCTGGGCTCAGTTGCATTTGCCGGTGTTCAGCACGCGAGTATGATACGATTTGCTTGATGAATTCCGAAACAAACCTCGCCGGTCCCGTCCGAGACCTGTTTTTTCTCTTTGTTCTGAGCTCTCGATGAACATGCCCAGGATGTTATCTCACACGCAATTGCCGCGGCCTGGTTAGGAACAAAAGCATACACTACTTTACTACCACCAATTACCGCATGTAGCAAGCGCGTTCACACGTGACAGGTACACGGATTACAAATGCTCATTGGCGAGATCATTCCGAGCAAGACATCAACCAGGTAGAAGATTCCACAACATCACGCCATACCACAGGAAGGTATAAGATTGCGCTCTTGCCGAGTAGATTAATTGATCTCAGTATCTTGAATAGCTTCCTCTTACGAACGTACAGCTTCCACGTCTTCAAAGCCCCCAAAGTAGCAACTTGAACCCGAACTCCGAATTCAAGAATTGTACCGTATATTGAGGATTCAAAGAGGCCAACAATCTTTTTCGCAACCAATTCACAACCCCGGCTATAGCCATGCCGACTGAAATCTCCGCTCCGCTACACTTCCGCACACTCCTAAACGCACACACCTACCTAATAGCAGACTTCTACGCAACCTGGTGTCCGCCATGTAAACAAATCGCGCCAATCTACAACCAAATATCCACCTCGCACTCCGCTCCTGGGAAATTCGCGTTCGTAAAGGTTAACGTGGATGAGCAGAGAGAACTTTCCGCACAGCATGGCGTTACTGCCATGCCGACTTTCCTGCTGTTCAAGGACGGGAAGAAGATCGAGGAGATTAGGGGCGCGGATCCGAGGAAGCTGAAGGTTGCTGTGGAGAAGGCTGTCGGGGCGCTGAAGAGTGCGCAGACTACGCAGACAGCGCAAAGTACACAACCAAAGCAGGCTGCTGAGTCCAAGGTTGAGGAGACGAAGGAGGAAAAGAAGCAGGCTGGGGAAGAGAAGACGGTTAGTGGGAGTTATGGAATTACTGGAGGGAATAATTGGAAGATGTCGCTGAATTAGAGACGTTCATTAGGATGTGATAGTTCGTATCGGTTGGGTGCAGTGGTTTCATGAATCAAAGGACGAACAGGCGATTCTCACAAGGAAGGGATCGGAAATAGCTGGCTTTAAGAGGGAATTTGATACCCTGAACTCTGACGGTTCAAACACGAGTTTCTGCTAGCGGTTCGCATAGTCATTTCCAAATGTTACATGGGTCATTGTCCGTGTATTAGTCCCGCTTAGAGCCTGTATAATTCTACAACTATCGCATGAAAGCTATAGGGCGAATATCAGTGCATGGCTTTGATCTGCCGACAACCCGCTACGTCATTGGTCCGCTGTGTTGATTTGTAAAGTTGTCAGACGTTTCAGTGAAAGGCCACGTTCACGAGTTTCGTGCCAAGAGTTTGCCGCCGCTGGAACACCCAATAGCTCTCGAAGCTCCTCCAACCCACGATTTCTCGAAATCCTAACAAAAGCTTCAATTGTTGTTGAACGCTTCAGAACATCCTCAAAATGCTGTTCAACCGCCTAATACCCGCAGCAGTGGCGCTGCTGCCCGCCCTTACCTCCGCCTCCTCCGTTATCGACCTCGAGCCCTCCAACTTCGACGACGTCGTCCTCAAATCCGGCAAGCCCGCCCTCGTAGAATTCTTCGCCCCTTGGTGCGGCCACTGCAAGAACCTTGCCCCTGTTTACGAGGAGCTCGCTACTGTTTTCCAGCACGCGTCTGACAAGGTCTCGGTTGCGAAGGTCGATGCGGATAACCACAAGTCGCTAGGCCAGAGGTTTGGAGTCTCAGGCTTCCCAACATTGAAGTGGTTCGATGGCAAGAGCGATAAGCCGGTTGATTATAATGGAGGGCGAGATCTGGAGAGCTTGAGCAAATTCATTACTGAGAAGACGAGCTTAAAACCAAAGGTCAAGGGCAAGCTGCCGAGCCGGGTGGTGTATTTGGACGATAAGAGCTTTAAGGAGAAGGTTGGAAAGGACCAGGATGTGCTCGTTGCGTTTACCGCGCCGTGGTGTGGACGTATGTTTTGCCGCCCTTGTTTCCCCAATCGTGGATCAATTCAAGTTGCTAATTAACGCAGACTGCAAGACCCTCGCCCCCATCTATGAAACCCTCGCCAATGACTTCGCTACCGAGCCTTCCGTCCTAATCGCCAAAGTCGACGCCGAAGCCGAGAACTCCAAAGCCCTCGCTCAAGAGCAGGGCGTACAATCTTACCCTACTATCAAGTACTTCAAGAAGGGTTCGACTGAGCCCCTTCCCTACGAAGGCGCTCGCGCGGAGAAGGACTTCATCGAATTCTTGAACGCAAACGCTGGGACCCACCGCGCTGTTGGCGGCGGTCTCGACGCTACCGGTGGCACTATCGAGGCGTTCAACACCGTCATCGAGAAGTTCCAGGGTGCATACGGAGACGGTGCGGAGGAGGCGAAGAAGCTCGCTGAGGGCTTGAAGGACAAATACGCCCAGTACTACGTCAAGGTCTTCCAGAAGATCGGCACGAACAAGGGGTATGCGGAGAAGGAGCTCAAGCGCTTGGAGGGACTGATTGGCAAGGGCAACCTTGCTCAGGAGAAGTTGGACGATCTCACCAGCAGGAGTAACATCCTGAGGAAGTTTTTGGGTAAGGAGGAGAAGAGCGAGTTGTAAGGAACTCGACTTCCATCCCCGGATAGCGATTAGTGGAGCATGTCGTTACGATTATCACTTGACAAGATATAGCTACAAGGACTATAAGGAGGAAAAGCATGGCGCCTGCGGGTAGCACATGTAGGATTATGAAGCGGATATCGTGGGCGTTATCATTATGATCAATTCCAGTCACACTCAAGCTACAATGCTTTGTCTAAACAATCAAATCTCAAAACGCCAATGCTGAATAAATCCCCTGAACTACCAAACCGCCTTTAACGCGTCCAACTAATCGTGTGAGGTATAGTGAGTAGGTATGAGACGTGAACAACGAGTCTTCTCCATGCCATCTCCCATACAGGCAGAGACATTCTGTGAATGCTCCTTACTTCGCCGATCCTGAGCCTTTGCTGCCGTCTCCGGCCTGGATAGTAGCTTCGAGGTTGTCCAGACGCCGTGACATGTCGTCCACTGCAGTCATCAGCATCCCTCTTCCAGAAGGCAAACTGGACACTTACTCTTGGAGAGTAGCTCCCCGCTGATAGATGAGAATTTGGCGTTCAGTTGGTTGAGCAGGTCGTCAACCACGGCTGCAAGCTCGCCCGAGCCGTCGGCATTATTGGAGTTTAGTGACTGTATATTGATTTAGTAGCGCTCCATACGAAGCTCGAGCAAGCGTACAGCTGTTTCGCTCGCTGCGCGATCTACGGAAGGCCGTGAACTCGCCATGTCGGTATTTGTGAGACAAGAGCAGGGCTGTTGGATGTGCGGAAGTAGAGCTCCAAAGACAAAACTGAGGGGTGTTTTTCAAGCAAGTCCACGTTTCCGTGCAATGTACGCCGTGTTCGAGAGTGAATACTAAGATCCCTAGCACGCACGTGTTGGTGGCCGCGGCTTGTTGCCCGTTTCGCGGGCGGTCAAGCACTAGCGCGTGACGCTAAATATTTTCTTGGCCAAGATTTCGACCTCCGCGATAATTTTTGGGAGCTTTGACGTGCATATCCCACGTATCTTGCCCGCATTGCAGCAACACTTTCACAAATATTCGTTGTCTTCTGAATTAAGTCGACATGGGTAAAAGCAAGCTCAAGTCTGCGCTGGACAACCAGAAAGGCCGGAACATCAAGCTCGAGAAGCAGCGCAAGTACGAGAAAGAGGCCAGGAAACGGAAGGAGAAGCGAGAGACTGGGCCCTCGCAGGCTGACGGAGGTGATGATGCAGAGGAGGGAGGTGTGCCGGTGCCGTTGGATGAGGTAGAGGTCAAGGTCAATGGCAAGACGAAGAAGTCGAAGAAGAACGGTGTGATCAAGCCTGCGCCGGCCGTGGATCCAGAGTGGGAGACGGATGGAAGCGACGATGAGGATGGTAGCGACGACGATGATGATATGCCCGAGAGACCTGCGCTAGATCTTTCACACCTCGAGGACAGCGAAAGCGATGTCAGCGGTGACGACGACGAAGACGAGGATGCAGAGGATGCAGAGGGTGCAAAGGACGATGAGGAGGAAGACGAGGACGAGGACGATATCCCCCTCTCAGACCTCGAGTCGGTAGCCTCAGAAGACAAGGGCGACATAATTCCCCACCAACGCCTAACAATCAACAACACCGCCGCCCTCACCGCCGCCTTAAACCGCATACAACTCCCCTACTCAAAGCTCGCCTTTTCAGAATACCAGTCCGTCACCTCCCAAGAGCCCGTCGAGATCGAAGACGTCGAAGACGACCTCAACCGCGAGCTCGCGTTCTACAAGCAGTGTCTATCCTCAGTCAAGGATGCGCGGGGCAGGCTAAAGAAGGAGGGTGTGTCGTTCTCGCGGCCGGCAGATTATTTCGCGGAGATGGTGAAGAGCGATGAGCACATGGGCAAGATCAAGCAGAAGCTCATCGACGCTGCAGCAGGGAAGAAGGCCGCTGCTGAGGCGAGGAAGCAGAGGGACTTGAAGAAGTTTGGAAAACAGGTCCAGGTTGCGAAGATGCAGGAGCGCGCAAAGGAGAAGAGGGAGACCATTGAGAAGATCAACACGTTGAAGAGGAGTACGTAGAAGCTGTGTTTATTGATAGACTGGGTTATGATTTGCTAACTAGATTTTAGAGCGACAAGGTGCAGACATTACCGCCACAAATGAAGAGGACCTCTTCGACGTCGCCATCAACAACGACGACTCCAAGCCCTCCGACCGCAAACGCAGCGCTGATGGGAAGTCCTTCAACAACAAACGCCAAAAGAAGGACCAAAAGTACGGTTTCGGTGGCAAGAAGCGGCACGCCAAGAGCAACGATGCGAAGTCTAGCGCGGATGGCAGGGACTTCTCAGCGAAGCGGATGAAGGGCAAGCCTGGCGGCGGTGGGGCCAGCAAACGGCCAGGAAAAGACAGGAGAGCGAAGACGCACTAAGCGCGTGATAGTGCAAGGTGGTTCCGGGTGGTGATGCATTCACGTGGTGCTTTGGCGTTCTATAGGGAGGTTAAAAGCATGAGTGTATATTGCAGTAGGTCGGATGTCTTAGGGCTTGAGAGATACCAATGCATATTTGTATGAAGCATCTTGTAGTCCTCTGTACCCTTGTTCTGACTACTCTACGCTGATGCCATAGGTCCGCCGGGAGACTACAAGTAGCTCAAACCTATCAGTTCTCAGATGTCATGGACCATCCTAGAGACACTCAGTTCGTGTACAGCGGTCAAGCGACACGGTATTCATCACGTGGCCGCATTCGCGGTGAAGGCGACATCCCCTTCAAACGGAGCGAATGGGGAAACCGACGTCACCGTGCAAACGCTCCTAGGCTGTCACACCCTTTATACCTTTAAACTCTCTCCTCCACCTACGCACCTCGAAGACCTCAACCACACACAATACCATTCTACTCAACCAGCCCCAAACTTCTGACAACCTCTAGCCCTCACTATGAGCGAACGAATCTTTTTTAAAGAACCCTCGTCGTCCTCCACAGACAAAGGAAAAGCCCCCGAATCTACCTCCACCACCAAGCCCGCCGACGACTTCACACCCCTTGCCCCCACCCCAGGCACCATCCTCTACCTCGCCGTCATCAAACCCCACACAGACACGCACACGATCCACGGCCCCGTCAAAAAATTCATCCACTTACTCCCCCAAATCGAAGACATCGTATCCAACTCCCCCTCCGCAATCGACAAGCTCACTCTCCTAAAGGAGGGTGAAGAAGACGTCTGGGGCGAGCGGGAGCCGAATCGCGCGTTCGAAGCGACTGGCTTTGACACGTTTGTCGTCGACGGGCAGAGAGGCGTCTTCACCGTGCTCAAGATCCTGCGAGAGCAAAATGCAGACGTGTACGGTTTACTCCCTGCGCCAGCGTACACCGTCATTACAGCGGGTCCGCTGACGATAGTGCCGACGTACGCGGGTAATATCGCGGTCGGAGGAAGTCCAACTGGGTACGCGACGACGACGTGCCTGGTGGGCAGTTTTGTCGATCGTGGCGCTGCGCAGAGTGCGGCGAGGGAGAAGATGGGCGAGTTGGTAAAGGGTGTGGATGGTGTGAGGCGCACGGAGACGTGGGAGAAGGGCGGGATGGGAGGGGGGTTGTTGATGGCGATGAGTCCCGGGGTGATGTGGGAGGTGAAGGTTGTGTATGAGGATCAGGCTCTGAGGCGGGCTAGGGAAGGGTTTGATAGGGAAGGGGAGGAGGTGGGGTGGAGGTTTTGAGGGGGTGGTGTGTACCATTGGGTTTGGATGGCTGGTTAAGGGGGTTGGTGGTCAGAAGCTTCTACTTGGAGTTTCGGGATGTAGTTGATAGGTTAGGTGGGGAGTGAGTGAAGTATCTATAAGCTACAAAGTAGTGACAAAAGCGGAAAATTGTTACGAAGGAATGTAGATTTGCAGCTATGTTGCAATCTTGAACATGTGCATTTACGAATGACCAAAGAATCTGAACGTCATTCCCGGTGCATCAACCTCTTCTCCGACCCCATCGATGTGACATGCTGCACTCAGTTCCTGCAATGACTTGATTTCTTCCGGAGTTCTGGGCTCTATAAGCTGCGCATACCGATCTTCTAACTCAGCATCTCCGACCTTCGAACGCGATATAGCAGTCAGGACCTCAAGAATGGGACCCTCAGAGTGCGGCTTTCAACGATAAATTGTTTGGGAACACGTGTCTCGTATTCTTCGAAAGACTCACCAATGAAATCAAGGAAACACTCCCCGCCATATTCCATACTGACGTGATGTGCGACACTATACCACAAGTCTCTGTAGTCTACGTCCCTCGGTGATGGCTCCAAGACTACTTCTTCAACGGATATCGCCTCCAGGTTTGGGAACTGGGTCCGGAGCTTCCAGGTACTGTATAAGCGCAATATGCACCTTGATATCGCAAGGTAGCGAAGATTAGGAAGTGAAGTCTCCGCCAGGAGATCAGACACACAATTCGCACAACAGTATATTTTCTTCCCGATTTTTATCCTCCCGAACTTTGGAAGAGTTGCATCGTGGCATCTGACTTCCAGACAAGTAAGACTCTCGAACATGCTCGTAAGCTTAGCCCAGCCTAAGGATGGCAAGGTCGTTTCCAAGGAAGGACGTGGGCAGGGGCTTTTAGCGTCAACCTTCAATTTCAGGTATTTCAACTGGGTCCGTAGTTGAGGACATCGTGTAAGGAGATCCTGGGCATGATTGGTGATGTTTTCGGACAAACAGATGTTCAGCTGCAAACTCCTACATAAGATCGGCAGGGTTTCGAGACCCCTCTTGATCAGACGTGCCTTCCACGGGAAGCATTCTCTACCCAGATTACTACGCAAGAAGGGCTTGGGCGAAAACTTTTCTGCCCACTTTTCAAGTCCATTGGCAATGCAAAAGTGGAGTAGTTCTGTATAGAAAGGTGTCTGTTCGATGGCTGCTCGCTCGATGCGTACTTCGGAAACGTTGGGAAGCAAACTGAACCGCTTCACCATCTCATCCTCCAGCTGCTCTGATGAGGGGTCGCCATACTTCGTTTCGTACGCAAATGGTGTAACGTATCGTAGATGGTACCTTCGAATGGCTTCATACTGAGCTGGTGTACTATCTGCATATGCCGTGCAATTTCCCATCGAGAGTCTCGCGCAGTAGTCTAAGCTTCCACGATACGAATACACACCAAACGAATGCACACCAGTATTCCTGTAGGCGACATGAAATGTGTTACTTAAAGGCCGGGTACGCCATGAGAAAGCGGCGGTATCCCTCAGCCAGTACGGATGCGCAGCAGCAAGTGCAACCCAGACATTCTTCACTAGTGCAGCATACTCCGGTCTCTCGCGGAGCAAATGAAACGACCGAGACTCTACAAAAGCACCATTGTGCATCCAGAGAAGACAGTAGTAGTGTTGGAAGTAGAACTCATTTGCACTGGGCTGAAGTGTTTTGCAGGTCAGTCGGAGGTGGCCGAGATCTGTTCGCTGCGTCTCGTCTGGATCCTGAGGAAGGAGCAGCCGGAATATATGAAGCTACGTCTCTGTAGGCAAGGTATCGAGTGAGGGTGTCATTGCGCCGGTCAATGCACCTAAAAGCTGGCTATAGTGCGTGTGTTTGCGAGAAGCTCTGTGAAGTTCGAGGATTTGAGGGGATGTCGTCGGTGAGAAAGTACACGTAGCCTGGGTGCTACTAGTCGTAGTGGGAAGGATCGCACTCGCGTTGTTATATGCTGCGGCAGGAGCGAAGGTTGAGAAGCTGCGAGTGCGAGGAACGTATGAAAATAAATAGGACAATCTGGTAATGAAACGTGGCTTCGCGCATGATCATATGCGGACCAGTCTGGACTCACGAATGGGATTTTTGAGCTTCGTAATTTCCGGTTCGCCACTTTCTCGAGGGTGTATCCGTGGTTGATGTGTATCGCTTACACATCTGGGTGCGAATCATCGTACTTTGATTTGTGTCCGCGATTGCGACCAGGGGGTTCGTCGAGTAAGAGAGAAGGCTTACGTGCTTGGCCCACACAATGAACAACATCGAAGCGGGTGAGGCCGTGACTCGATTCCATATAGTAAATCTTTCGATCGTGATAGGTTGTAGAGGGTCAGTATGCTTTGGTCCCTATACCCACTCACCCACTGTTCTATCCATCGTCACTAGGTCCCCCTAGCCATATATATATCTCCCATGCCTTGCCGTCTTCTCTCCTTCCAATATTCTTCAAACCCAAATCTCAGTCCGAACAAGTGTCTACTATCCCAAAACTACCACTGCATCACACAACCTCCCCACCCACTACCACCATGGCCACCCACCAACCCAGTTGGTTCCAGCGCGTTGACTGGTCCATCACCATACTGGCTCTCCCCATTTGCCTCTATCTATTCGTGATCCTGAAAGACTGGGAGTTCTGGCACGAACAACAGGGATGGCATATATACGTCTACCTCCTGGCGCCTATCGTTTACTACGTGCTTCGGATCACGAATATCATTACGTTTACCTCACCCAACGGACAAGTAAACCAGAGACATATGAAGAGGACGATGAGCCCTGGACTAGAGGAAACCGGGACTACTAAAGAGGAAGTTGGGGCTGCTGCGAAAAAACTCGAGGTTGCTGTGGAGGAATTCGAGCCTACTCTATAGGGCAAAAATCAACACGTCAACTCAGGAAGGAAACCTCACGGAGTCTGCCAGGGAATATGGGATGTAGGATATGTTTCAGCACTGCAGCAAATATGCACGCCTTCGACAGGGATGTACAGGTGTGGAGACGGTCGTAAGAACGGTTGTGCATGATGACGAAGATTGGTTGAACATACGTTTGAGGGGTGGGGACTGCATCTCAGGAACAATACGATAACAGAGCTTAGTCGGGAGACGCTGTTGAAGGTTATGGATTTGGAAAGAATGCGTTTGTACCTTTTGCTCGCGCATTACTCGATCTCTTCAGTCGTCGCTTATGGTCGTGGAACATCCTCTAAAAGTACACAGGATTCGATCTAGTACTCTTGAGACTTCTCTTGTTAATGGAATGTTACCAAATACGTCGAGATGGATAGCGCTTCTAGATGCTCATGCTGCTAAGTACCCTAGAGTGATTCGTTGTGTTCATAGCAAAGCGAGAATATTACTCGTCCTGCAGCGTGATAGGCCATGATTAGTTGTAAGACTTCTCTTTTGTTCCCTACTTGCTATAGCTTCTCGGCCTAAGATGACCTGAGATATACGAATTGCGGAACGCGATGACGTTGCCCAGCTTATGGGGTTCGAGGTCTCTGCTCAGAGGTCATTGGTCGGAATAGTTCTGCTGTGCCACGCGCTGAGTGCACGAGCTAGTCACATGCGCGAGGCAGCTGGAACAATTGCGCTTCGCCTCTTGGGCAGCAGCGAATTGTAGAGAGGATGAGCTGTTTAGCCAGCAGATGTCGAGCTCGAGTGTATTGACGCGACTGCAGATTGCAGTTTCTTGATATGGGAATGGAAGCGTAGTTGGACGTTGTGGAGTCGATAAGGACTGGCCAAACCCAAAGTGTTCCCCGCTATGCACGAGCTCGTGACCGGGAACTTCCACAAGCAAGCCTCAGCAATCGCATAATCCCCAAGAGCGAATAACACAGTCGCCGAATCATACGCAAACTACCTTCCTCTAACCGTTACTGCTCACCCGGGCCCGTTACGTATAGTGCATGCAGGTACTCAACGGCGTGCAGCGTCGAGGAATTGTTCCGGGTCTGTGTTTAAGAATCCTATTTCCCGGCTTGCGACGGCATTACGACTCTCCAGACGACTAGAGACCGACCAAGACCAGCCATGAGTGCCCACGGCAGCAATGCTTCTCCACCGCCGCGGTCCCAGGCTGGCCAGCACACGCGCACCTACCAGGCATGCATTCCGTGTCGCAGGCGCAAGGTGCGATGCGGTACGTAGCCTCCACAATATCTACCATGGGCATGCAAGACACGCGCTGACTTCGTACCTCCACCACCAGATCTAGGCCCAGTCGACCATCCACACGATCCACCATGCGTCCGCTGTCGTCGCGAGAGCAAGGAGTGCTTTTTCTCAGCGACGCGCCGCAAGAGGAAGGCAGATGGCGAGGAGGACTTTGACGAGGTCGACGAGTACGAAGTCCGCAATGGCAGGAAGCGCCAGCGCTCCGACGACGTGCGACCAGAACCCGTCAATATCACCGCTGCGAACAGCGCCGCCTACATTTCCCAGCCGCTGACTCCAGGCGGCACCGTTGGACGCTACGAGCCTTTGCGACGGCCGACCACCTCTGCCGGCCGCCAGCCCCCGCCGAACGATGAGGAGGACCAGAAGGTAAACAACGAGACGGTAGCGACGCTGCAGGCGGGCGAAGTGTACAGCGGCCACGATGCGCTTAATCTGCTATTCGAGGCTGCGGGTATGAACGGGCACCACCACAGAACCGGCAGCACCTCGAGCTTGCAACGGCCAACGCTAGGCAGCACACCCGGCTCGCAGACCAACTTTGCCAGCCCTCAAGCGAACGCGACACATATACGAAGCACTTCGCGGACCGCTGCCGAGCCATCAGTCGATCCAGCGATTCAGCAGCCGATGCTGCCTGATCCGCCAAACGAAGCAGCTTTTGCTGATGCCGTCAGGGCTTGGTCAAAGTTCCGCTTTGTGCGCGCGGGATGGCTGACTGCGAAGGAGGCGATTGCGTACATCGACTACTTTTACGCCTTCTTGTCTCCGCTGACGCCAATCGTTGTGCCAGATTATCGCGATCACGCATTCCACGCGAAACTGCTGAAGGAGGAGCCAATGCTAGTCATCACATTACTTACCATCTCGGCCAGGTATTCGCAGCCCAGCGGATCAAGCGGCATTGGCGCGACATCTCGTTCTTACCTGATCCACGAGAAACTATGGAAGTATCTCCAGGGCATGATAGACCGCATGATATTCGGACAAGAGCAGTTTGGCGGAGGTTTCTGCGGTGCGGGGCAGCAGCCTGGATCCGATGTCAACCCTCTATCGCGCAAAGGTCTGCGCACGCTCGGGACGGTGGAGAGTCTGATGTTGCTGACTGAATGGCATCCACGTGCTCTGCATTTCCCCCCTGGTGACGACGACGACGAGCTCGTCTTACCTGATGACCCCTACGAGCCAGGACCAAAGGCCGATATGTACAAGGGTGTAGGTGATAAGCGCATCGATAGTTGGTTGGAGCCGTGTTGGAGAAGTGATCGCATGTGCTGGATGCTGCTCGGGAACGCAATGACGCTTGCTTTCGAAATCGGTGTCTTCGACGAGACGAGCGAGACTGAATTTGAAGAAGCCAACCAACACCTCTCCCACGCGACCGTAAAAGCGTACTACCGACGGAAGAACCACCTAAGAGATCTACTCATCATCTACGTCACGCAGACAAGCGGTAGACTTGGGCTGACATCTATGCTCCCTAAAATTGAACGCGATGAGAACTTTATCGGAGGGCCCACGCCTCTAGACCTGTACCAAGAGCGAATAAGCCGTATCAAGGCTCCCCCACCGCAGTTCGGCATGCGCTCTGATGGACAGCGCCTACCCCTTGAGTCTATTGCGACGCAAGAGCGACACGCCGTGCAAGACTTGGTGCTAGACTTTTGGCAGCGGATCGCCAAAATCATGGAGATGGGTAACCTGAAGTTGTTCTCGAATCGGCGGAAGACGAGGGAGTTGCTGAAAAGCGGGAAATACGAGGAGATGTTGAGGTCCTTCCAGAAGCCGTTGACGGAATGGAGGACTTGTTTTGACCGCTGTCCACAAGGTACGATTCCCAGACCATTCTCACAGTAATTCTCTTTTGCTTCGTGGTCCGAGATGTTAACTTGAGGGTAGTCCCAGCACAACTCCGCCATGTGCTCACCATTGAATTCGAATACACACGCGTCTACCTCAACAGTCTCGCTCTCCAAGCCGTCGTAGAGCGCTGCACACACAATACCCCACTGCAAACACACGCCCAACCCAACGTTCTCAACGGACGCACCGCTAACGGAAACGATGACGGCGGAGCCATTCCCTTTAGCACGCTAGTAAAATGGTACGCCAACGACAGGCACTACATCAACGAAGTCATCGACGCGTCGCGCAATGTACTCAAAGTAGTAGTCGAGGGCCTTCATCCTGGTGGGTATCTTCGACATGCGCCGGTGCGGACGTTCTTCCGCATCGTATCCGTAGCCATCATCCTTCTCAAAACATTTGCGCTGGGTGCAACCGAGGAAGATGTAGCCGTCAGCCTAGGCCTGCTGAGCGATTCTGTCGATGCACTACGGACCAGTATCGTCGACGACGTGCACGTCGGGAACCGCTTTGCAGATCTCGTCGAGACACTTACACACCGTATCCGCAGCCGCTTCGTACGTCTCGCCGCAAACGGGTCAACAGGCATTTCACGCGCAGGCAGTAGGAGTCCGATCCCAGCGCCCCTCATGCCTCCTCCAGCGCCACTGGGCCAGGCACAGGGCCACCTGGCACCCCCATACATGGGCGCCGGCGCGCCTTTCCAAGGCACTGGGAACAGTGTCCCCGGAAGCCCTGGTCTGGGTCTCTCGACAAGTGGGCGCGCGACGCCGCTCTGGGGCATTTCGGCAGAGCCCTACGATCCGAATAGTGGTTCCATCAGTATCATGCCGCCGCCGGGCAACTATGCAAACTTCGCGAATGGAGCAGACTCAAACGCGAATAGCAACAACGGTAGTACTAATTGGAGTCAGTGGGCGAATAGTGGCGCGAGCTGGGGCGCAGGGCAGGATCAGGATTGGCTTGCGCTGCCGCTGGATCCGCTGCTCGATCAGTGGGGTGCGGAGATTAATCAGACGGCTATGGGGCCTGATATCGGGGGCATGGATATGTTGGATATTTTGCTGAATATGGGTGGGCCGCCGGGGAGCACATCTTAGGACAGCAGTCCTGAATCATGTTGTTAGTGAGAAGATGGCGAAGACTGTAGAGAGTGAGAGGGATGACTACGGCACAGGAGGGGACATGGTTTCTCTTAGTGAGGATGTGATTGTGAACTTGCGATACCCAGTCGACTTCCGCTTCGACTTTGTTCATAGGTGGCACCTAGTTAATATGTCTTGCGAGACGGGAAGGCACGGGCTTGCTTTTCATCTTAAGAAGATTTTGATTCAGATTTGATTTGATATACGGCTACCATACGGAAGATGGAACCATTTTTGATGAGGGCTGCATGCCTGTGAATGATGTGTCGGCATTTTCCACTTTGAGGACTACATCATCAGTTTCACCTTGAGAACCACATCGTTAGAATCCACTTTGAGAACCACGTCGTAAGTAGATCTGTATCTGGATATCATGCTTCTCCGTTGACGACGCTCATATAGGACCTTCGGTTGTTGAACATCCCTCTAGCACTTGAAGATACATCCCAGATCAGAAAGGCGGTGGTGTATGCCGTTCTCCGGAGTACAGATCAAGTCGGCCTTCGTCCAACTGCCCCACCTGCACAGACCGAATGCATGGCCATCGTCATGGGTGTTAGTCGCCCACCAGCCGCCGTCAAAGGCAAAGTAGACCTGTTTGTCGTCGTTGCTATAAGCTATGCGGAAGTCACCCATACCCAACAACCGTATAGCGCCTCGATCGATACGGCCCACACCATCGGGGTAGGTTACAACGGTCTTGCGGTCGTTGTCTTCCATACTGTAGAGCATTCCAAGCATCTCGGCGTGCCAGCCCTCCTCGGGGGTGTGAACGCACTGGTTGAAGAGCTGCATCTTGAAGCTACAATAACCATGTGCGTAGGAGGTAGCTAAGGTATCACCACCAGCAGGGGAGACATCCCCGATTGGGGCGAGATCAAGGACACTGGAGATTGTGCGGGCCTTTGTCGAAGTCAAAGACTCGTGTTGACCGCATTGAAAGGAGCAGAGATACTCCTGAGACTACTATCCGTTAGCTTCAAACAGCACTGTAGTCTCCAGAAAAAAAGATGGTTTATAGCTCGCCAGAGCTATCTGTAGTCTCCACAATCACTCACACGGGACTGAGGACGGCCTCGCGAGGCACAGGACAGCGTGTCTGACGACCAGCCACCAGAGGTGCAAGTGAATGCTTTGTTCTTGTCAGGCGACTGCTTCTCGGTCCAAGTGGCATCTCCATAGGTGTCTGTGTCTTGTGAGTGCGTGCATAGGTAAAGGAGCCCAATGTCTCCAGGCTGGGTGGGCACAGCTTTTACTTACAGCTCACGGCACCGTCCTTGGAGCTGGCCCAGAAGTCCCGATCCAGTCCAGTAATATGCCACACGCCGTCATCCACAGCGACCGGAAGACCATTTGCAGGCTCAACGATGACCTTGCCCGCGTTATCGAGGAAAGAGGGGATCGTAATTGACGTAGTGATATCAGAAATGTCGCACTGCTGATATACACGGGCTTGGAACTGGCAACGACCAGCTGCAAACTCGGCAGTCTTCGTGGTGGCGGTCAGCGCCTCAGCTACGAGAGGTGAGACACCTTGAGTGGGTGCTTGAGGATTGGAAGGAGCGCCTGAGGTAGGGATAGCGAGAGCTCCCGGCAGGAGGATGGCCGTAGTCACGGTGAGGAGCTTGTTGAGCATCATGCTGTTGCCGTCAGTGTTGCTGTTGCAATCTGTGTAATGGCTAACTTACATGGTGCTGCGGAAGCAGTTGTATTGCGAGATTGTTGCGAAAATGGAGGTGAGGTGAGCAAGAGGAAGTGGGGCGGAGAGGATTATATAAAGAGCACCGCGCAAGAGATGCGAAGCACAATTCAAGGTGAAGGTGAGAGAAACAAGAAGAAGTGGGGCGATAAACAGCTCTTTCGCACTCGTGGAGGAGTCACGAACAAAACGGGGAGTCACTACCCACCCCATATGACGAAGTCGACTTGCTATCCTCTAGCTGAGACTTCTAAGCATATCGGTATCCTCATCTTGTTCAAATGCGGTCCATCAAGTGTAGTCTACAGATCGCACACCAGTTCGCAATATCTCTGTAATGGGTAGGTTGTCGCAACTACGACCAGGCCATGTCGGAGCTGAGTGATCGAAACTGTTATATAGCTCTTGCCTAGAGCTCTCGCGCCGTCTAGATAAACGGAAGTAAAATTTGACTGTATTTGTCAGTCACCACCTTTGTGCTTAAACTTAATACTCTTATGTATAGCCTGGATAATCTTAGTGCCCTAAAAGACTTTAGGTAGTAGCTATTAAAATCATTGAAGATAAGCAAAGAAATGGTAATACTGGTTATGGCCATTTCTCACATCTTGATTGCCCATGCTTCAAACAGCTTCTCCGGGAATTCCCTTCACCACAATCTTGTTATCGTACCACAGAACCAGCTTCCAGCTCTCAATATCCGGGCCCTTGCTGAGTAGGAATGCGAACAGAGCGCGGTCGGTATCCTCGCGGATGTGTTGTTTAGCTCGGAAGGCGAGATTGGCTGCGCATAGTCAGTAAATAGCACAAATGCTGGCTTAATAGTGTCTCACATGCGAGTTGCATCTCAAAGCCCTCATTCACGTTCTTGAAGCGAGCGGGATCTCGTGAAAAGAGTGTTGCCGGGGCCAGTGCAGTTCCCTGGCTTCCAATGAACAACCTCACCACACAACGGCTAATGAGTAATGGTTGAAGAAGTAAGGACAAAGCGCGTTCTAGTATTGTATATCTGTCTGTCTTCCGCTTTTTGCTTGAGATCAACTCTTATTGCAGTGCTGCTATCGACACCAGTCGTAGCATAAAGAGCACATCTTCCGTATCACTGTTACACTAGGTAATTCTCGAGCGCCTTCGCTGCAGGAGAACCTGATGAGCTGTCGGTGATCTTTGGTTGTACTTTGATACTGTTACTCTGAGGTGCTGACTATACTAATCCCTCATCGACACAATAAGGAGTCGGTGAATTTCACGGTCGTAAGCTTCTACCTCTTCGAGAACTCACCCCCTGAGGAGCAGAACTGGTCAAGTTCCAGGGTTCCTTGATCCGCCAAATGGGCGTTCTTTCTCCAACACTGAAATATTGAAGGCATATCGTGAAACGTAGACGACAGCTCCTGGAGAAGGACGAATGCCAGAAAGCCCAGCTGAATGGAGGGACATCTCGTTCGCCTCTAGCAATGAAAGTGTCGGGAACGTCCAATGACAACAACATCCGATGTGTGCCTGCTTCTTGCAACGAGCCGCACCCGAAACTGAGCTATTCTGAGTCCTTTCTGCCGATGCAACAGAGTGAGAGCAGCCACCGACGTAGTCATGTGACAACGTGGTGCGGAGCAATTTAGCCTAATCTACGGGCGAAGGTCGCTGGTTAATGTACTGGCTTGTGGCGTGGGCACCTGCGATCTTCTGACGACAGCTCTAGAAGTTAATCTGTACGCTAGAGATCATTTCATAGGTTTGATCGATGTTCGAGCCGTCATCCAACGGGTTCCCCCAGAAAGAGGAGAAGATGCTCGGGGTTCCCGGTCGCGACGGGCCACAGCATGGGGAAAATGAGGGGCGCTGCGCACGATCGACCGCAAGCTGAAGATTACGCTAACACAGGCCGAAGCTGTGATGGTGCGCGCTTTAGGTAGAGCAATCAAACTCGCTGGCTCGACCTGTGTTAATCCTAAACTCCAACACACTGTTATGGGCCGCCGCGGGCATCCATTCCGTTCTGAGCCATTTCCGTTGGTCAGTCGAATGCAAGTCGTTTGTGAGCATCACGAGATGCTGATGTATTTGCGAGATCATCATGAGAAAAGATCGCCCAATGTGATCAGGCATCCTCATTAGGTGGCCAGACGTGTTGAGGCTTTTACTGGGCAGATGTTAATTTCCATGCCTTCCGATCGTTATTGCGCGATGAGTGAGCGTGCCGGGACAAGCGAGCATCACTGGGATGCCGGACATATACAGTACGTGATTGGGCGCTGAGTAACCCCAGGCTGCCACCCTTGTTATCGAAATATTACCAGGCGGTGATGAAGCAATTGCTGCATCAGTCTTCCGTTGTGTCTTTTCCTTATCTGGCCTTGACAATGAGCATCAGCGGCTCCAGCGCTCGGGTGCAGAGCCATTTTGTGGGATCGTGTTGAGCTGCAAAGAACGTGTCCAATAACTGCAATGGTTTAGCCGGTCTGAATGGAGACAATGCCGACGCATCATCCATAGTTGCTCAAGTGATCCAGGACTGAGGCGAGGATGTTGGAATTGGCACAAATCAGGTCCAGCCACCCGTCGGCCAAGCGAGGGCAGCCTTTTCTTAAAACTGACATGACCAACGCCGTGGCGCTAACCAAGAGATTGATCGTGCATAACACATCATTCTGGAAGATGACCCGAGCAAGGGTAAATTGACGAATGACATTTACGGGGTCCCCATGGGCAGCTGTTTCATGTATCGCGAACGAGTTCTGGGGAAAGGGGTTTTCAACAGCTTTCAAGGCCACCTCAATACCGCCAGCTAACGCGACAAGCGGAGTAAGTAGTCAAATGCGGAGTACAACTGTGGGACAGCGGAGGCAAAGAATAGTCCGATAGAGCGGCACATGAGCGTGCAGGTCTTAAACCCAGGAAGATGCTAGTGCAGTGGATTAGTGTGAGTGCTAAGCTTTAGCCTCATCATGTGATGCGGTAACCGGAAATCCGCCAACCACTACATCACGCCGGCCCCTTGTCCGCTGTCTAGCTCAAGCACATTCCCACGTCGGACATCATGGGGACCTTGGGGAAATGCTCGTTAATCCCGTGTTCTCGGTTACTGGACATATGAGCTCTAGAGTAGGGGTTAGACGCTGGCTAATGTACCATAGGCATTCAACCGTAGCTCAACGCCGCCTTCGACATGATTATTGACTTCCAGAAGGTGTACGGAAGGTTCAGTGTCTACGATTGACCCGGAAGAATACCAGGTGGTATGCTTGTCTTCGAACTTCACGATGCTTTACCTGGCTGGCGGGTCTAGTATGCTGTATGCTCGCGCCTATTGACTCAGGTCATCAAGGTACAACATATGCATATTAGCACTGGAGCGATGCAGTAAGAGCCTCAGTGCTTGATAATACAGCGGCGGCTACTCGTTCCGCATGCCGAGCTCGACCAACACGTAGTCAAGACGCTTCTGTGCGGCCCAGCCAAGAGATCAATCACACAACTGTTTGGGGTATTTTGCCGTACACTCTACCCCTTACGGCGGCTCATCCACGCAAAGTGCCCGCGAACCACAGGAGGCAAAGTACATTTACCCGGTCCGCTGGACCGTTGTTCTGGATTCAAGGATGATTCCGACATACCTAGTAGCAGACAACCCAGGATTGCATGTATATGAAGCCCGAACATTGGCAATCTATCGAGGCACAGCTGCAATCAATCCAACTCAGCACAACAATAGCTTATATACCCTGCGGCTACGGACCGTGGTTTGGTTGTGCGTTTCGAAACCAATCCACACTCCTTTCTTACTTCGATTCTACGAACGGTCTACGGACACAAGAGTTGGACACCATGGGTCTTTACCAAAAGTTCACGCCGAAGATCGGTGCTGTTGCGAAGAACAAGGCTGATGTTGAAATCGCTCGGGCTGAGGCTCCTCATCTGGCGCGTGTCAACTGGAGATCCGACCCCGGGCTAAGGAAGTTGTACTTTTGGGCCTTCATTATCTGTATCGCCTCTGCGACTACAGGTTACGATGGGTATGTGAATATCCACTGGCTTAGTCGAACGAGCAAATGGCTGACCTGATACAGCTCCATGCTGAACAACCTCCGTATTTTGGATCACTGGAAGCATTACTTCAACGACCCCAAGGAGTCCACTCTTGGTCTCTTGACTGCTCTTTACTCGATCGGTTCCATCGCCTCACTTCCCGTCACTCCCTTCATTGCCGATCACTTTGGACGTAAAAGCGCCATTGCTCTTGGATGTTGTATCATGATTGTCGGTGCGGCCATCCAGGGTGCCGCCAAGAACCTCAGCTACTTCATGGGCGGTCGCTTCTTGATGGGTTTTGGAAACTCGCTCGCTCAACTTTCGTCGCCCCTCCTGCTTACCGAGCTTTGCCATCCCCAGCATCGTGCTCGTGTTACCGCCGTCTACAACTGTCTCTGGAACGTCGGTGCCATCATCTGCACCTGGTTGACGTTTGGTACCAAGCGCATTGACAGCGAGTGGTGCTGGCGCATTCCCGCCCTCACCCAGGCTCTTCCTTCGATCATCCAATTGACCTTCATCTGGTTCATCCCTGAGTCGCCGCGTTGGTTGATCTCGAAGGAGAGGAACGAAGAGGCCCTCAACATTCTCGGAAAGTACCACGCCAACGGCGACATCAACAACGCCACCGTACAGTTCGAATACGCTGAGATCAAGGAGACTCTCCGCCTCGAGTTCCAATACCAGAAGAATTCTTCCTATCTCGACTTCTTCAAGACCAAGGGCAACAGGTACAGGCTCATGCTCCTGGCCTCTCTTGGTCTCTTTTCCCAATGGTCTGGAAACGGTCTCGTCTCCTACTATGCCACCGATGTCTACAACAGCATTGGTATCACCGACGGCGACACCCAGCTCGGTCTCAACGGTGGTCTTACCATTCTCTCGCTCATCGTTTCCGTTTCCTGTGCTCTGCTAGTTGATCGTGTCGGTCGCCGACCGCTCTTCATGGCTGCCACTGCCGCCATGTGCATGACCTTCGTGGTCTGGACAATTGCCTCTTCGCAGCAAGAGGCCACAAAGAGCAAGTCCGCTGGTCAGGCTGTCATTGCTATGATCTGGATCTTCTCCGTGGCTTACGCGCTGGCTTGGTCTGGTCTGCTTGTCGCCTACACTGTCGAGATCTTGCCCTTCAAGATTCGTGCTAAGGGTCTCATGATCATGAACTTCTTTATCCAGGTTGCTTTGACCATCAACCAATACGTCAACCCCTATGGCTTCACATACTTGCACCCTACCTGGAAGTTCTACACCATCTATGCTGTAAGTTATAGCGCACACCCTTCTCCTAATGGCTGGGTACTGACATCCACTAGTGCTGGATCTTCCTCGAACTCATCTTCGTCACCGTCTTCTATGTCGAGACTCGCGGCCCCACGCTCGAGGAAGTTGCGAAGATCTTCGATGGCGATGAGGCTGAGGTTGCTCACATTGACCTCGAGAAGGTTGAGCACTCCGTCATGACCTCCGGTTTCGAGAAGAATGAGAATGTGCGCGTCGAGCAGGTCAGCAGATCGTCTTAGATCTGATACTGATATGTCTTGCGTCTATGTCGATGGCTATATATTGGTGGTGTAACGATAGTGATGAGTTCTTCATATTCCTCGGAGGTGATCGATCGTTGGTTTGCGGCTTTAAGCATGCGCATGCAGTCAACTCCATATCCTAGCAAAATGATATTTAATATCCAAACTGAACTCCCTCATCTGTGCTGTCCGCCTTCGTACTAGTTCCTTTAGCTATATCAGCTCGTTCACGGATTTACGCGCCAAGATGTGTTCTACTACGGTGTATTCTCCAATCCGCCTCAAAGAGCTCTCCGATTTACTTCCCAAATCGGCGCTCACTAGTCTCGATTTAGCACCGCGCAACACATGTAACCACCGGTCGAAACAGTCTGCTAGAAGCAAGCATTGAGTATGCGAGGGAACCTACTCAACACGCTAACTACCTTATCAGGGCCTATGACACACATAATAGGTGGACCAGTCGATTGAAGCCCAACCTTGCCCATTTGGCAGGTTCAGGGAGTGTTGTTACCGAACTCTTTGCCCTCATCAGTTCACATGCTGATCTATCTTAGCTGCCTCTTTTGAAGATTGTGGCTTCATATCGCGTCTGCCGGCCTGGTGTTGTCTTGATAGGGTTGCTGGGATTGAACAAAGGGCATATCGTCCAAATGTCCGTACTGGCTGGCAAACTCCACGTGGGTCTCACCACATGAGATGATCGAACGGGAGCGGGGTAATCATGTGTATATACTCCTTCTTATCTCTAGGCAACTTGACTCAAGCTCAGTTTACTCACTAGCAACACCCGTCATTTCTCCACCCCGCCGTGCCCTCATCGCCATCACCTCAGCCCACGCCGACCTCTTTGAAGGTGGCGGCCACACAACGGTCAACATAACTGAATCGAAAGATAGAGGCACTGTGGGTTGGGAATCGACGGATTACTAATCCTAGATGCGCTAAAATAACTCTATGACGCGCACCTTCTCTAACATCAGGCTGTTCATTTTCATTTCTCACACATCAACTCCTATCACAAATGAGACAAACAGCTCCGCTGCGTATGGCAGCGCACATGTGTCACCCCAATGCGCTTCAACCTGAGATCAAGCGAACCATGGGCGTCCTCATCGCGGATTCTCATTAAGGAGAAGGATTGGCTGACGAGCATGTTGAAGCCTCAAAGTTCTCATACGGCATTGTTACCATGATTTCATTAAATTAGATGCTGAAGCATGGCCTGGAAGCTGCGGATAGCAATCGCTACCCAGGGTCTAACCTCTGTTCTTGATGATGTGAGCGGCCTTTTCGCCCACCGCATACATCGTCGACTGAATATGCTGCGAAGGTATGAGAGGCAGGATGGAAGCGTCGACAATGGACAATTGATTGATGCCATAGAACAACAGCTCATCAGACACGCAACCACCGAGGTCCTCTGGCATCATGGCGCAGGAACCACTAGGATGCGAAAGAGTCGGCCAAACGCTTCCTAGCTCAACAGACTTCTTGATGATCTCGTCATCACTTTTGTACTGGATTCCTGGAGACGTCTCAACAGGCGAAAACTTCTTAAGTTCAGGCCGCGCCCACACTGTTCGGATGTATCGGACGCATGATGCCAGGACAGACTTGTCGATCGGGTTACTCAGGGCATTATAGAAGATCTTTGGCGGCCCTTGAGGATTGGTGGGGTTGATCGTGACGCTACCGCGGGAAAGCGGTTTCTCGTGGGCAACCAGGACAAATGAGCCCGATGCTGGGATTGGGTATTCGACAATCCCGGCTTCATTATTTTCATACAGACCGGCAAGAACTGTGCGCTGCGCTTGCACACCCTTGAGCAGCTTTGTACTGTTCTTATATATGGCGGGCAGATAGGCATCGTTCTTAAGGCCTCGCACTTGGTTGGCAAGGCCGCGGTAATTCTTAGGATCGACCTGGGGCAGCGGGATGAAGGCTAAGCTATTTCCTCGGGCTTGCGTCAGTGGTCCAGTCTTAGATGTGCGGTACTGTTCCCACGTCGATGCGTTGAATGTTGCGTTGGAGGCCAGAGAGCTTGGGTTTGGAAATCTCATACTGGAGATGTTGTACGCAACATTCGTGTACGGGTGGTCCTGAAAGTTCGCTCCGACACCGTCATGCTCGAGCTTGACCTTGATACCAGCAGCTTGGAGGACAGACTTGGGCCCGATACCGCTGAGCTGAAGAAGCTTAGGTGTGTTGAGGGCACCGGCCGCAAGTACTACCTCCTTCTTTGCGTATACCGTCGCTGACTTGCCAGTTTTCTTGTCAGTCACCTTTACCCCCTTAGCAGTGAGCTTCCTGTCACTGTCAAAGATTAGCTCAGTGGGACGACATGCCGAACAGCCTCCTCAAGGCCATAGGGACATAGTCCCGGTAAGTTTCAAGCGGCTTACACCTGCCGGACCCGCGTGGCCCTCATCAATATGAAATAGTACTTGGAAAGGATCTTGGCGAATACGACTCATCCAATCAAACCGACATACGACCCTGTGTCCGTCTAGCACATAGTAAGACTGAATTGCTTTACAGAACGATGATGTTCACACTATAGACAGGCACAACTCACCAATGGGCAGCTTCGAGACGATTATCACTGGTGTTCGCGTCTGTTCTAGAGTGCGGAGAGATACTAGCGAAAAGTGCTGAACCAGAGCGTCCTGAAATCTTTAGCTTTGCCAAGTTTGCATTTGCGGAAACATGAGAACGACAGATGCACGATTCAACTATACATAAGAGATGCACCGCGGGTAGATCCTTCTCAGTGTTGATACGGACCGCCTGGCCCGGTCAATCTCGACCCGCTGTCTAGCATTGGCGATGCACATCGTGCAGGACGGGGAATGCTTGTAAGCTGACAATAGCACGGCTATCCGAAACACAATCCTACTCCACGGCTTTGCCATCAACCTTGGATCACTAGTCTTACTTCTTGCCCTTAAGCGGATGGGCAATGTTGGAAGTTTGCCAAACGGTCGGGACAGAACACAGAGGATATGAATCAGAGGGGAAGCGTACAAGGTGTATGACTCTGTCTGTCTGAAATTAAATCTTATCAATCCTGCATCTACATTGCGTTTACTACCAGTGGGTCTCCAAGATGGTGGATACCCAGCAGCAAGAATGGCCGAATCACAGAATGGAGATATTGGTTCCGACGACCATACTCTGCGTTCTGAGCAGCCTCGTCTTGGGATGGAGAGTCGTATATGGGTTGACCAACAAGCGGAAGTTGTTAGTGTGTGACTATCTTCTGATCATCGCTGCGGTAAGTGCACGCCTACAAATCTACTACTCTTTCGATAAGATAGGTTCTATACTAACAAGATGGCTACAGTTGATGAACATCACAACAACAGGCATCCGCTTCATAACCACCCAGCACGGCCAAGGCCGCCACGTCAAGGACCCCTCCATCTCCAAACCCTACGACCTCCTACAGTACAGCTACTATCTCTGGACCGGCCAAATCATCAAGGTGATTGCAGTCGCAGTACTGAAATACTCCATCTGCACCTACCTCCTCGCACTAAAATTCTCCCGCGTCTACTTGGGTATAGTATGGGCATCTATCCTCATGGTCACCGTGTTCAACCTCGTGATACCAATCCTGAATGTATTTTGTCGCACCCCGTTTGAGGCGAATTGGAACAAGTCGGTACATGGGCAATGCTTTGTGAAAGGGGGGCTTGGTGTAGTGTATACGCAGGTTCGTGGTCATACCCATCCCTTCAATTCTACAAGACCGATTACTTACTCAAACAAAAAACACAGGGAATATCCAACATCATCACAGACGTAGTCTACGTCGTAGCGCCAATACTCTACCTCAGCACCATCAGACTCCCACGACGCACGCAATGGGGTCTCCGCATCGTTTTCTGCCTAGGCATAGTGTGCGTCCCCACTTCTCTACCCAATCCCCAAGCCCTTGCCACCTCAAAATACAACTGTGAAGCTAACTCCCTTTCTTCCTTCCACTAGAGTAACAGCCTGTTCCATCGTAAAAACAATCGAAATGAGCGCCCTCCACCAAACACATGACCCCACCTAGGACGGCAACAAGCTCTCCATCTGGTCGGCCACCGAGCTCTCCGTCGGCGTCCTAATCGCTTCTCTACCCCCTTTGCGCAAGCAATTCGACGCCCTGTTCAAGAAAATACTGCCTAATACACTCATGGGGTCGAAGGCGAGGACAGGAGCTGGGATGCCGATGTACAATGTGAGCAAGCCGTATACGATTGGCAGTCGGCCGAATGATTGTGAGAGGGAGAGGGATAGGGATGAGGATGAGGATAGTGAGAGGTATATACTGGGGGTGATGGGGGCGGGGGCGGAGAGGAAGGGCGAGATTCTTAAGACGGTGGTGCATACGGTGACGAGCGAGGAGAGGGATGGGTTGGAGGTAGAGGTACCGGAGCCGGCATATAAAGCATATGGGGAGAACTATGTATGAAGCTTTTAGTAAGTCTGCTGGATTCTTGGAGGGGTTGTCGATATATACTCTAACACTGCTGTAAGAAAGTGCTATAAAATAAGTTCTTTTACCCACATAAACACCTTGAATAGATGACATTACGATTCCGGACTCGAATCTTTCGCGAATTTAGAGTTGAAGGGATGGAGGACTCACGAGTACATGAGAAAACTAACTATGAGGCGCTCATGTCCATACCCTCTGTGAGTGTAAAAGAAGCAGATGATCTCGTTAAAGTTTTAGTGCGACCTGTAGCTTAATCCTTACAACTCTTACAGCTCTTTCTTATTAATTATGTCTTCTATATGACCTATATCCTGCCTTGTCACTGCAAGACAGTGCTGCTGACCACCAATAATAACAGCTACCAAATATGTAGCAAAGCGCCAACGCCGCAGATGCAAGTCGAGTGTTTCATAATCCCCTTTCGCCGGTAATAATGCTTGAACGCCAAAATGCTGATATGCTAGAGATAGAAAACAGATAGGGTATCTCAAAAACCAACAAAAATAAGAAGAGAAACTCATACGGTCGCCGCAGTCGTTCACTTCCTCGCCGGCGGCGCCAGCGTTGTACCCTGAGCGCCCACATGGTCATCTTTGAGCATCGCCTTCACACGGTCGATCCTGTTGACCGCCTTCTCCAATCTCTCCAACCTCCCCATCTTCTCTCTATCCCTCCTCTCCAGCAATTCAACCCTCTCTTCCAGCTTCGCCCTCGCCCTACGTTCCTCCGCCACCATCTCGTTTGCTTGCGAAAACAGCTGTACGGAGAGTTCCTCGATCTCGATGTCTACTTTTTGGACGCGGGCCTCGGCTTTGGCGCGGAGGGCGCGCTCACGCTCGAGTTCATTGAGGAGAGTCGTATCGGGGGGTGCGGATTGAAGACTGGATGAGTCTTTGGGTGGCGGAGGGGGTGGGAGGGAGTTGGAGTTATTGGGAGAGGGAAGGCGCGCGGTTAGGAAGGAGAAGCGGGATTGTCGTGCAGTTGTAGCGCCTGCGGTTGCTGGGCGGGGTTGCTCGTCGGAGGGTCGCGATGGGTCAAGGGAGTCGGAGGTATTGGAGCGTGGAAGCCGGTCTCTGCTCTGAGCTGTCCGTAGACTACGGATTTGGTCTTCATAGTCGGCGCATCTGTCCACTATATGCTCTGTCAGCATGCTTTGTCTGTCTGAACCGATCTGAAGATGTGCTGGGTGTCGCGTGCACTCTTTAGGGGTCTTTACCAGCAGCTGTCGCCTTCTCCTTCAGCAACTCCATTTGCGCCTCCAACTCTAATATTCTCCTCCTCGCACTGTCCAGTTGCTCCATGTCCACGTGCACACTGGTACCACATGTTGGACAGTTTGTTGCGTTGCTGGCACTGTGTTTGGTAGGTATCGAGGGCGCTGGCGGTGGTAGCTCGACTATTGCGGCCATCTCTTCGGTATTCTCTAGTAAGTTCTCGGTATAGTTGTACTTTCGAAATCTCGGCCTGGGGGTTGAAGAATAAGTGCAGTTCGTGCTGTTTGTGTCGTGTTGATGACGGACAGTTGTCGGGCGCTTGCCAGGGTTTCAGGTCGATCGGATCCCTGCGTCAGGGTCCAAGCGGCGCCAACTCTATTTTGAGAAAGCTGAGCCCCACTAGCATTCACGTGCGTTAGCATTCACTGCATACCAACAATGAGCAGTTTTAGAGAGAATAAGAAGTAGTCGTAGACCCGAAACTATCAGTACTGAGAGGCTAGTTCATGTAGTTGTGAGTGCGATCAGTGACGCTGCTTTCGGTTCCCCCAAAAATGTGCAGCGTCTGCGGTCAGGAAGCTATACGACCTTAGTGGTTAACACATTATAGAGAATGAAGTGCTTATTAGTTCAAGACCAGTCAAGGAAAAGACTGTTAATAGTTTGGAGCCCCTGCGAGGTCACAACAGACTGAAACAAAGTCATGCGTGATGCTCGGTGGCCGCTCGCAGGTCATAAATGTGTAGCGATTGCCAGAACGCGACAGTTTCACCTCCAGATGCTACACCTTCACCTTCAAGTCTATCTACCTGCAGTCTCATCTTTGCTCTTAATTCAAATGGGACTCATCATTTTCTCCCATGAGTATTATCGCTGCCTAAGAACGAACATTGCACAGGGCAGCCAGTGATCGGTGAGTACGGGTTTACCCAGCTCCACTCAGAAACCTGGTCATCGTTCTTGTAACCAAGATCCTCAATCCCGGAGAGCTCGCAGCAAGACCAACCGATGCACGACCGGTAGTATTAGATAAATTATCTGAACGGGTACCTGCATTAGTGGCCGGCGCTAATCAAACCCTGATCCACATATCCAATATCATTGTTCCCACTGCGTTGCGAACACCCCCAGACTTGCCATGTCTCTTGCAGGAAGACAGTGATGTTGCAAGAGACTAGAATGCAAGCCCTGCCTCAAGGTATGAGCTATTGGCGCAGTACGGAGTATTAACACGTGTGTTGGAAAAATGATTTAACAGGGCATGCATGTCTCATTCCTCAAATTCGATCATACTATTCAGTATCTCCAGAGACACAGCAGTCGATCGTAGAAACTAGTCGTAATGAACGTCCGCTGTTTCTTATCGTTCAACTCCGGTTGACAATCGCTACCATAGTTCATACTTTCATGTTCTTCAAACCTGGCCAGGACTTCGATTTTCCACTCCGTCGATACGCTCCGAGACATCCGGACAATGCGAGCACCAGCATGCATACAGCTGACCAGAAGAAGAATATCCTCTGGCGGTGGCTCAGATCTCCATTTCTCCACGCCGTGATGAGCGGGTAGCGCCGGCTTCCTCTCCAGCAGTTTTAGTCGCCATACCCCGCCGTCAAGGTTGGTCTCCGCAAGAACTTGTCGACGACCAGAAGTAGATACTTGAACAAGCCGGATGTGATCGTCATAGCTGCCTGTAACGATCAAGCTGCCTTCGTTACTCAGATGTATCGGCAAAATTGCAGTCACGCCTGCGCCGTGAATCTTCTTGTCGACCCATGGCATACTGGTCGCGGAACCATCGGCCAATTCAATAAACCTTAGCGTGCTGTCATCACCGCCAGATAATAGACCCGAACCATCTAGCAGGAAGGCAAGAGTCCAGGCCTCAAGGTCATGGCGAACAAGGTCCATATGTATCGGCGCATCCTTCTTCTCCTCAGAGTCTATTATGCCGAGACACACTTGCCCATTCGAGAGAGTCATTCCAACCATGAAGGATTCCGGATGCCATGAAAAGGCGGTAATGAGCACATCCTCTGGAAAGTACTGGATAGTCTTGATATGACTAATTTTGGGATCGCGCTGCCAAGGCTCGAGTTCGTAGATGCCAAATGCACCTGTTGACGTTGCGACGCCAAAGTTCGAGCTTGTGACTCCGGTCAAGAAGTGGATATCTAAAATAGCAGAAGGTGTCGAGAGGGTCTGGATGATGTCTCTATATAGCGTTAGTGGCGCAAATAAATTTACGTGAAACTATGTAAGCCGTTCGATCACTAAGCTAGTATCGATAGCCAGTACCAGGACTTACACATTGTCGCCAACGACCCTTACTAGGATCAAACTGCCATTGCGCTGCTGGCTCTTGCCCTGCACACCATGAGCGCCGTCTGAGGGCTCCTGCTCCTGCTCGCCCTGCTTCTGAAGATTGTAGGTGCCAATAACGGCATACTGCGGATTGAGAGGGAAGAACTCGATGCAGCTAGGGGGTAAGTCAAGCTTGAAAGAGACGAGGGACTTTATCGACGTCATATTGGCGAGAGAGCGTGAGCATGGTATATGTGCGCTCGATTAATTTGGTTAGTGTGGCCATGACTAAGCACTACACTAGTTGCTTCCTTCCAGTACTCCTCACTTCCCCTCTCCATGAACATCTTCTAACACACGAGAAGGTCGACAATAGTTCAGTTCGCGATTGTCCAATCGAGCGACAGCAACCTCAGCCCAGTGCTGTCATGTCCAGTTGATGCCTTACTAACCCCTGCATCGCCACATTGCAGCCTACGCTAACTCCACACTTGGACAACACCTGACCGCGCGATTCCCACAGCCAGTTTCTATAATAATTGTCCAGAGACGCGTTCTTTCGTGTTTCTTCTTCATCACACGCGTCTCAATCAGTCCTCCTTTCGTGCACACACCTTTTCAATTCGTCCACTCTCAATTGACTTCAATCAATCACAAACGCTCCAATCACAATGTCTGACTTAACCAACTCGGAAACCTTCGCCTCAGGACGCTACTCAAAGCGGAAGAGGACGCCAGTCCAATACGTCCGCATGGAACTAGACGACTCAGACTCTGAATCCGACCTCGCGACGCCAAAGCCAAAGGTCCGATTAATCGCCCGTTCTCCCTCTGAGGAGTTTAAAACTAACCGACCCGCAGAAACCCAAGGCGAAGACCCCATCCAGGCCCCTCCCAAAGCTCAAAGTCTTCCCCTTCATGCAACTCCCTGCGGAAATCCGTAACATGATCTATACCTACGCTCTCACCGACCCCTGCGGCATAAACCTCGTCGCAACATTCAAGCACAAGCGGCGCACCGTGGAACGCGTCTCGGCGGAATCACAGTCCAAACTGAAGCAATACTACCACACAGCCAGCCTGAACGACAAACTGCGTGCGAGCTGGGAAAACCCCGTCCCGCTCATCCCGTCCCTGCTAGCCGTGAGCAAGCAAATCCACGCCGAAGCGCGGTCCATTTTGTACGACAACGAATTCGTCTTCGCAGATACATTTGCCCTGTACAACTTCCTCATCAACTACGGCACTACCGCTGCTGCAAAGGACTTGAAAAAGATGCGCTTGCTGCGCTGGGGCCACGGCCGCGCAATGAACACGTACAACCACGCGTGTTTCTCCGTCCTCGCGTGGGCGGAAAATCTCACTTCCTTCCACATCGACACTACGGTGAACGGATACTACCGCAGCGCCAAGTCCGCAGCGGAGAAATTCTACCGCGATGCGTTTCCGTGGCTCGAGGCGGTGGCAAGGAAGAAGGGGAAGGCGGATGCGGCGGCCGAGGTGCTGGGCTGGAATGTTGATGCGTTTACGACGAGAAGGTGGAATGGGTCGAGCCAGGTTGTTGTCCCTGGTGAAAAGAATATTGCGGAGTTCAAGGATGAGTTGAATAAGTTGCTGGGCGCGCAGCAGCAGAGGGTTATGGCGCCGCCCAAGTCGAAGAGGCGGAAGATCTCGAAGGGGGATGAGGAGTAGGTGGATGATATGGCAGACGGTTGTGGTAGGTTGGGTTGGACGATGTTTAAAATGATCCTATGAGTGTTTACGATGTATGAGAACTGCGGGTAGAATTCGGGCATTTGGAGGATTAGAATGTATGTATTCAAACGCACAGTCAACAATTTATCATTTGCTCTCAGATTCTCATGCAACTTCAACGTAACTATTCCTCTTCAATTAAAAACATATACATGAACAAAGTCTTCATAACCCGTCATTCAAGTAAAAGGAACTATGCAAAAGTGCGCTATGCAGAAATGCTAAAAAGTCTCCCTCCTCCAGCAACATCCACCCTCACCTTAACACACCAACCTAACCAACCCAAACTAGTCACCGCAACACCAACCTCCCCAACATCGCCCTCAACGCCTCCGCGCCCTCCACGCCCTCAACCCCCAACCCCAACGCAATACTCCTAATATGCGCCTCCGTCTTCCCCCTCAACTCCTCAATCACCCATGCACTATACGCGAAACTGCCCTTACTCTCCATGTATCTGATCGCATATTTCTTCACTTCTTCGTCTGTAGTCTTCTGTTTGAGAATGTTGATGAGGATCTGGTTGGAGGGGTCGGCGCGGATGGCGTGGATGACGGGGAAGCTGAATTTCCCTTCGGTGAGGTCTTCGCAGAGGCCCTTGAGGGTTTGCAGCTCGGAGGTGGGGGAGAGGTTGAGGTGGTCGTCGAGGATTTGGAAGAGGAGGCCGATGGTGGATACGAGGGGGGTGCAGTCACTGTGGTGGTTTATGTTAGTGGGTTTGGGTTGGAGAATGGAAGGGGAGGGGATGGGGGACGTACACGTCTACTGCGCTCTCGGCCTGCATGAGCTTGATTGCTAACCGAAATAACCCGCCTGTCTTGTTGCCTACCATCTCTAGGTAATCTGCTTTACTTGGGCAGGTCAGGCTGTCCCGCCAGTATAAATCCATGCCCTGCCCTCGATGTAGGTTCAAAAGCTCTTCGGTGAATATTTTGATCAAGGTAGGATTGTTCATGAGTAACAGGTCTTGCAGCGCTTTGAAGTATACATAGTTGGCCGAATTTATGGTCTGTGGGGTGCCGAAGATGGAGTGTGCGACTGGGATGCCGCGGCGGAGGAGAGACGAGTCTTCTACGTCGTCGACGCTATTATGAGTTGTTAGGACCTGTTTTTATTTCCCCTTGCCCGGTTCAGAGCATTCCCATAGAAGAGCAGATACTTACAGCAGACTCGCAGTATGCAACATCCCCACCACCCGTGTAATCACCTCTAACCTCTCTGGCGGAACCTTCAACCACAGATTGAACGCCGCAATACACTGACTGCGTATGTCCTTCCCCGGATGTCCGTACAGATAATCGTACGGCCCTAGTAATATCCTTTCCTTCTCTTCTGTCCATGCTGCGCCATTGCCGTATATGAGATCCTCGTTCACGCCTCTTGTCTGGTCGGCGGGCGGGGAGAGGGGCGTTGGGTATGATGTAGAGGCCTCGAGGTCTCGTCCCGCTCCGGCTCGTGGGTTAGTTGTTTCCGTGTCCATGGCCTGGGAGTTCAGAGGTTGTGAGCCCATAGTCTGCGGTCGATGGGAGTTATGCGGTGTATAGTTCTGCTGTAATTGGGCATTCAGCGGTTCCGCAGAGTGGCTCGTCTTGCTCTTCTTGCTCTGCCCCAGCCAATCGATCTCACTCAGCGGTCTGAGCACACTGCTTCTGTGATTGACACTATTCCCGTTCAGGTTCAGGATGCCACTGGAGCTGGTGCGGGGCGGTATGGCATTGGGCGAAGCGAAGGGGTGGTGAGTCGAAGGCATCGTGAGCTAAGCCAGCGGACACGCGCGGGACTCTTGCCTGGAGTGGAGACACAGCCCTGCGTTGATGCCTGGTGTGCGCGAGACCGGGCTCGTGGCAATGCAACGACGGAGGCTGCGGCCAAAGCGGGTATTGGGCGCGTTTCAGTGCAGGATGCGATGCGAGGGTGCGCCGCGGTCGCATACAAGTCTTGTTGGGATCGAGATTCGGTGGGGGTTCGGGACGGCGCGTAGACTGCCTGGGAAGCGGGGGACAGGGTCAGGAGGGGAGAAGACACATGTCAAAATACACGAGCATCGCGGCCACCATGTCTGCAGTGCCTGAGGTTATCAATGCTGCCGCGCATGGCGTCTGGCGTGGCACAACAGCTCCATTGATGGAGCTCTGTTTGCTGCATGTATGACGCCAGGCGTCGCTTAATCCCGGCACACTTGCTGCCGCTAGCCGCGCATGGCTTACACCTCTCCAAACTCGGCAGGCACAGGTCACGGAGCGCCCCGAGGCCAGCCATCTTGCCCAGCATTCGGGTTAAACAGTGACTGATGTGCAAATTTCATCCGTTTCGAGGCTGTTTGCTGTCCTCTTGACCTAAATCATTGAATAGGAAGGACGGTAATTATCGCAAGGTCTGCCCAATAGGTAGGACTCTACTGGATCGAGTCAGTCATCTGCAAAGATAGCGTGGTGAGTTGGCTTTGTACGTCTTCCACATCCACGTAAAGTTGAGGGGTCTACTGCATATAGTCTAACTCATTGCTGTACCCATGCTTGCGATAACGCACTTCTGACCTGATATGTGTGCATGTTAGTTCTAGAACCAGGATTCTGAAATGGTCTTGGGAGTGTGCCTTTGAATTCCCCTACTCAACTGGCATGTCTCTGTCCAGCACTAGACTAAATATTATACAAAATCAAATGTACCAGAGCGCAAGCTCAATCTCTCCTACTTCCAAAGGGGTATGAGAAGCGAACAGATGCCGTGAAAACAGGCTAAAGTATGCAAGCGAGTGATAGAATTTTGTATCCAACACAAGGAAAGATAATGCAGTAGTAGTCGTACGTCATGAAAAAGAAAAGCTGCCGCACGGCCGGGTATGTGGAAACGCAAAGAAAATGGCGGTTGTGATCGAGAGGGTGAAAGTGTTGTACGGGCGGATTACAACGCTTGGTTGTATGCAAGCCAGGCATCGTGAGCTTCTCGGAGAACTGCTTGCTGGTCAGTAAAGATCGACCTGTGGGAAGACGTACGACTCACTCTGCAAAACCTGAGCCTGCGCAATATATGTCTCACAGGCGCACTGCAACGTCCGTCCATCAATGAAATCGAGAACCACACTGTTAGGCAGTTCCTGTCGATCCTGGTCAGGTGGGTACGGTGTCCTGAACTCGCTGAGATGGAAGCGCTTGACGACGCCTTTCTCGTTGGACTTTGACGGGCTGAGAACGAGGTTGCCCAGAGTGTCGATTTCGACCCATCTGCGTCTCCACAGCTGTGACAATGTTAGCAAGAGATTAAGCACTGTTAGTTAAGTGGACTTACCAATGTATCTGGGAACTGGATATTCAAGTCGCCAACGTGCACAGGTGGGGGAGGCTCCCTCAGAGATGCCAGCGAGGTGGATCGTATATCATGCTCGGGAAGAGTCAGGTTGGTGCTGGAGTTCTTCCACGGCATCGCCGACATAGACGAAGACATGCGCTTAAACATCTTGCTTGTTCGGGATTCCCTCTTATCTTTCTTCTCCTCTCGCCTATCCTCACCCTCCTGGCTATGGATGGATTTTGATTCGCTCATCCGGCGGCTGAAAGCTCTCCAGGTGCTTTCAGAGGATGTCCGCGAGTTGCTTTGCTCACGCGAGTGCGACGAGGACGGTGCCTTTGGAGAAGCTGGCTCAGGCCTGCCACGGGTAGGACTTTTCGGTGTCCAAGTCGACTTCTGATGGTCGATGATCAAGGGACTTGCGTGCAGGTCCAGTGGTGTAGTCTCAGTCGGCATGGCTAGCGTAGGCATCCTCGTACGCTCATCGCGAACAATGCGAGCAGTAACCTGCACAGACTCGGGCTTCTCACCTCCTCGCTGGACATTGTACAGAGTCGCCTTGACCGGCTGTATTTTGCTCTCGGGTGTTGTCGAAGCAGATGAATTCAAGAACGAAGGGCTTTCAAGACGGCTGACGGGACGGCCATTTGGCGACGTCTCCACGGGCGTTGTGGCAAAGAATGAAGACTTGCGCTGAGCAACGGTCGAGCTTGGTGTACTCAAAGTAACAGTAGCAGGACTCACAGGTGACGCCGACTCCCGACTAGATTTCTCTGCGAGTGCTTTGATCCTCTGTGAAATACCAGAAGAAACATTAATCTTCTTGGCCACTACTACTGGGTCGGCGGTAGAATGGGGAGGCCAAGCTCCTGATGATTTACGTCCGAACTGTTCAGGTGACAGACGGCCAACTCCTTGAAAACTCTGCGATGCTGACCTGGGAGGGGTGGAGACGTCGGTGGTGGACGACTTCCGGGAGAAATAAGGCGTAATGGGTGATTTGGAAACCATCATGGGCTTAGCTTCATGTACCGTAGCACTTTGCAACTCTTCCATAAATGAATCATCAGACAAATACTCCGTTTCCGAGTTCTCTGCACTGAGTTGAAGAGGGTCAAGCATCGCCCGGCGCTTGTCCTTCGACTCGTACCAGCTCTGCCTTTTGGAAGAGGGCATCAAGACTGACTCTCGATTGCGCCGCTTCAACTGCGCCTCGTCTGGCTGAGAGGCGTCAATCGAGGGCATGTAAATCATAGACTCTCGTTTTGAGCGCCGCCACGAGCGTGTGTTGTCTTGCTCGTTTGGAATTGTAAGTCTTGTTGACTCTTTCTCTTGTACAAACGGATCATCAGGAGAAGCTTCGTTCAGGGTGGGTTGATGCTTAGTGTTTTCGGTAGGCACATCAATAGAAGAAACCGGCGTCCTGATCTCGGGGACAACTGTTGGCGTACTAGTGACTGATTGCTCCTCGTCCACAGGGTCTGGGTTTTGGTCTTCCTGAGTCTCTTTAGGCTTCTCTGGGTCCTCTGAAACAAGATTCTCATCCTCTGATATAGACGATGGTCGGGTTGACGGTGCACCTGAAGATCCTTGTGTTTGGGCGGATATGGGAGAAGATACAGAAGCGGACGAGTTCAGGTCGTCCGTATCAGTCTGGCTGCCTGTGAACACGAGGCCAGAACTGTTGGGACCTGTTGACGACGGTGAGTCTTCTGCAAACGAAACCTCTTCATCGGGAGCGACGTTCTCTTTGTCCTGTGCGGTGGATGGGCTGTCCTTGGGCTCTGTCGCTCTCTTCTCCGAAACCGGGGCTTCAACTGGTGCAATCGTCTTGTTGGCATCGTTTTCTAGCGGTTGTGCTTCCGCCAAAGCCGCCGCATCTTCTGCCTTTTTCGTTTGACGATCTACTTGAGCCTTCTGTTGCTTCTTGCGCAGTTCTAACGCCTTCATTAGCCTCGTCTTCTCCTGTGTCATGCCCATGGACCTATGGCTGTTGTATGCGGACACCGGCATAGATCTCACACTAGAGGGGCTTCTTGATGTGTATGCGAGTGACATTGGCGAATGTGGCATTTCGGGCGTCATTGGGATTGGAGGCGGTGGTGGGATCGCAATAGTCGGGACGGCGCTCGAACTCCTGGCCTTGGGCACTTTCTGCTCCGCTGCCTTTCGGGTTGCAGACCGCAGGCCAGCTGGCAAGGATGACTTTGGTCTTGCGACGTCTTGCGCGCTACTCCCTGAGGTTGAGGGTCTTCGACCCTCCAGTGACGGTCGCGGTCTTGGCCCTAGCTTGACTTTTGGTTTCGAATACTGTGCGTAGTAGTGCTCATATAGTTCGTCGTAGTTTGGTCGTGCTGTCTGCGAGGAAAGCCGCGGCTCTGGCCCACCTTCGAACAGCTTGTCGTAGCTCTTGAGCGTTGCCTGAAGCTCGGTTAGATCAGACTCGGGCGTTGGCGTTGCTGGCGCCTCCGTCACCGTCTCTACTGTAACATGAGCGATCTCTGGTGCTGGCTTGGACTCCATGACCTTCTCCTCCAATATGACGGGCACCGATTCAGATGTTTGAGATATCACAGAGCCGTTCCTCAACGGCTCCTCCTCATTGCTCGTAGTCGGCTCTAGTATGGTCGGTATCGCAGGCGTTGCAATGGTTGGCCGAGCGGCAACAGTGTTATCTTCTCCGTTGAGCTGACTGCCCTCTTCTGCTGCCTCCTGGATCCAACTAAGTTTCTGCAGTCGCAACGATCCGCTGGAGGAGGAGCTGGAGGGCGCAGCGGTGTGTAGTGTGCAGGCGGAGGTAAGGGCGGCATCGCTAAGCTCTTCGGGCGTGGAGATGGAGAGGACGATGTCGCAGGGCGCGAACTTCTCGGTGACGGTTATGAAGTGGACGGCGACACGGGCTGGAGGAGGTGTGAGCGGTGTCAAGCTTGCAGGGGAATATTAAGCTACATACCTTGGAGCAGCCGCGATGTTCCCTCTGGAACATATTTGACCAAGACCTTGCGGCGCCGGTACAGCAAGAGCCCGTACAAGGGCGACTTTTCCTCATACGAAGCGACAGCCGCGCGCGCCTCTCCTGCGCCGCCAGTCCCCCGCGTGTGGACTTCAACGGTATCCCTCGACGTGTACCTGAGCAGGAACCTATACGCCCACGGTTAGCATTGATTGCAGCCCGAGATTGCGGAGAGATTGGGAGGCTCGCACCATCCGCCAGCCTCGGCGAGGGCACCCTGGTAGGCTTGTGTTACTTGGACATTGTCGAGCCCGTTGAGAGACATTATGCTCTGTCCGGCGTCAGTCTCGGGCAGCCGGATGAGTGCAGAGTCTCAGAGCCGTGCGTGTCTGCGAAAGAGACTGGTCGTCGCGGGTGGATCGAATATCAGGTCAATGCTGAGCCAGGGGGGACTGCAATCGGGGATCCGTTGCGGAGCATCAGACGTGCATGGTGCGGTCATTGATTGGCTCTGTGCTGCGCAGTGAGGCGTATGTCTGCTTCACGACATGTATTAGAGTATGTCCACTGCACCTAGCATCCGGCGGCGAAGGGAGAGCGGATTGCGCGATGGTGAAGGAAGCGTAGCGAGCTGTCTGCGTTTCAGGTTGCGAAGCGACGACAAGGGGAGCTGAATCTTAGGCCATTGTCTCCACGCCATGCGTGCTGTGCCGCCCTAGACTATTCCACCAACGTGAATCGACCCTTCGGGATTTCCACCTTGATGCCTCGGGCTTGTTCTTATACAACGCTACTCCTGTGCACTTGTTTAGGGTACCAGCAACGCGTTCGCCAGAGTCGTGGATTTGCACGCGTCGGCCGTCCGCCCCACAGTAGACGCAGGAACGCTGCACGAGGTCAATCGTGAGGCCTGAGGCATGCAGAGTGACAGCCAGAGAAAGAAGGAATGCATACAGAAGTTAGGATTCTTGTGGCATGCTATATAGACCTTACAGAGTACGAGAAAGCCTTGCATTCTTGTCATCAACAGACAAACAAATACCTTTCTTGGCAGCACAAATTATCCAACATAGAGCAGGGTCCATCGCTCGCTCTACACTATCTTTTCTTCGTTCGCCGACACTCCCGCTATCGCATGATCAGCACCAGCCTCAGCTGTTCGTCTCTGCCTGTCAACTAACCTCAGCGTTCTTACTCTTCCCGTGTGACAATGCTTGCACACGAGATAGCCATGCATATTAGGGTGTGCTTGCAACCACCGGTTATCCATGCTCTCAAAGTCCAGACTCCCAGCACCTTGAGATAATATCAACACGGATATCACAGCTGATCTCTTCACACCAGAAGTCAAATAGACTAACTCAATCCATAACCTTGACGCGTTGAATCCTAAACCCATTGAGATCTAGCACTTTCTCCGACAACGTCACAGCCGCTATCGCACCCTGCCCCGCCTTCTCTCAATATGTGAACCTAGAAACCATCCCCTCCCCCTTGCAGCATGCATTGGACGACCCGCAACGCCTTCAAACCCCGAACCAGACAGACGCTCTACAAGGCATGCAAGTCCCCAAGCCAGCGATAGTCGGTCGGTAGCGGCCGATTGACAGCGCTGTTCCAAACCCCACAAAAGTAATGACATCTCCACTTCCACGCGAACAACAGAATCCTTCCATTTCTCAGACTCCCAATTTGAACGACACACTAGCAATTGCTACTTTGGACTATACGCAGAACTCAATCGTCTCCTAATCTCAGTATACTCTCCTCAAACTTTGGAAAATAAGAGAGTATCTCAAAAACTATGACATCACTCCCCCCCATCAGCGCCCTCCCACACTCCCCCGACTCCTCCCTCACGCAGGCCCTAGACCTCCTCTTTGAGCCCTCGCCGCCCCTCCACGCGCTCACCCTCCCCGTACTTCGATCCACCACGTTCCCCAACTACGACACACTAATCGTCGCCGTCAACGCCCAGTTGAGTGCCCTGGCAAAGTCAGATGACCCAAAGGATGTAGAAAAGTTATCCGAGATACTATGTTCGCACCCTCGGCTGGGAGAGAAAAAGGTGGAGAGTGAGCAGAGTAGGAAAGAGCAGGCGCAGTTGCAGGCTGGAGGGGAGGGGGAAAAGGAGAAGTTGGAGGGGCTGAATAGGGAGTATGAGGAGAAGTTTCCGGGGTTGAGATATGTGTGAGTTGCGTCTTTTGTTTGGTTCCGGGTTAGGGCGTTCACTCCTTTTGTGATCATCAGAGGAAGTTTGGTTCGATTTTTGGTGGTCGGTTTGAGTTGCTAGATGTACTTACTTCTCTGCAGTGTCTTTGTAAACGGTCGTCCGCGACCCGTCATCATGGAGAATATGCGCGCCCGCATCGATCGTGGCGACATCAACGCCGAGCGCTCCGAGGCTATCCAGGTACGCCACTCTTCAGCAAACTCCTCCTACTCAACCAGACCAGTCCGCAAGAACCAACTCCACTAATACTTCTCAACAGGCAATGTGCGACATAGCAGCAGACCGAGCATCGAAGCTGCAATCAAGCTCATGATACTATCTCACCGGTTACGCAAGGTTCACTTTCTGGCCATATCCAAAACACATTGAAGCAATTCCAAGCCATATCCCGACTCCTACTACATGACTGATGACACTTGGGATGGGTATTACTCACATTCGCTTGGTTGGTGCGTTCTTTGCTTGAGACATAGCACAGATCCAAAAGTCTAGATGAATGAAAGCAAATAGACTATCCTTGAAAGAATAGAACCTCTTCGTCAACATCTAACCACGCCACCATCGTTGAGCTATTGCCTTGAAAAGTCATAGCCGTTGACATGAACAGTGACATTTTTTTCACGCCCAACCCATAGGACTAACAAATCTTACTCAGTTGCGACATTATTCAATGAAATGCTTCCCCAATATAAATACCCAAACACCCAGATTCCCCTTCCCTATTTAGTCCTTTCCCTTTCCCCTGTCCTACCCAAACGCCCCAGACCATGCTATCCCGTTCCGTAGAAAATCAAGAGTATGGTATATATACAATCTCAACCAAGGATATAAAGCGGTAAGTAAACGCGCAGACAGCAGCCTAACAGGAACCCCAAAAAAACTGCCCCCGACACCTAACTGACAAACAAACAAACAAGCCCTGATGCCACCTGATGGATGGATAAATGGGTGAAAGGAAGGTACACGCCTTGCCTTGCCTTGACTTTTAGACCCCGAGCCCAAGCCCAAGCCAACTTTTGAGCACATATGCGACCGACCCTCCCAGTGAAAATGCTGCTGAATTTTTCCAAACATTGTGATATGCCGGTTGTTCGTGTTGCTTGATGCACAAATGCTCCTCCAAAGATAATAACACCGAAAGGCGAAGACAAAAAGCAGCTTCTGCTTTTTAAATAGTAATGTACTGCTTCTCTCACGACCCAAACCGCGCAAACATCAAATCCCTCTGCCTCCTCTTCCTGCTGCGCTCCTGCTCCTGCTCCACATCACTGTTCCGTCTCGGCGTCGTACCACCTCGTATCTGCTCGTTATTCCCTCTTACTTCGTTTGAATTCGAGCGTCTGTGCAGCTGTAGTGTAGGTGCATGCGTATGTGCGTCGTCCTCCGCTGTGAAGTTCGGCGATGTAGATATCGGGGCGAAGTTTGGCGACACGGATGTTGGTGGGAGGGAGGGCGTGGGATTTGAAGATGAGGTTGATGTCGATGTTAGTGCTGGGGAGGGAGTGAATGCTGGAGATAGCGTTGCTGTTGATGATGCAGATGCAGATGCAAGGAACGGTGTGAAATTCGGTGACATAGATGACGATAATGCGAAGTTCGGTGATGACAACGACGACGAAGATGTCGATACGATGCAGTTCGGGGATGTAGAGCTCGCCACTGTCGATGGAGCGAAGTTTGGTGATATCGACTTTTTCGGTATCTTGGGTCGGAAGTTTGGTGAAAGGGCGAATGAGTCTGTGCGTTTCGAGGGGGACGGCGAGGTTGCGAATAAGGTGGGAACGTCGGGAGCTGACGAGGTTGATGTTGATGGCGCTGCTTCTTGTACGAATGTGCTGGGCCATACTGCGTCGGCTCCTTCGTCGACCTGGTCGTAGTCTCCAAATACTGCTTCCCCAGGATCAAGGGCGCTGAAGTCAAGCTCCACGGCTTGTGGTGGTGTCTTCAGGGCCTGTGTGTTACCGGTTTGTGCTGTCGACGACGAGATCGTTGTGATTGCGGGGTGTGAGAATGGAGTGTCATTTGTTTCTTCGTCTTCAAAGAAATATGAGGGTACCTCCTCTTCCTCCTCGTCAAGGTGGGCATAAGGATCAATATCCTCGTCGGCGTCAAAAGCATCGTAGTTGGACAGGCCAAGCGGAGATGGTGGTAAGGGCAGGTAATCCCTCCTTTGTGGATGAGCACGCGGTGGGGACAGTGCGTACGCTTCGTTTGGTGAGCGATACTCTGAGGCCTCGTCGTCGGAAATCTCTCTTAGTGGTGGCGAGGATGGAGTGGGCGATGGACTACGAGACGTAGACGGAGAGGTCGAGGGCGAGCCAGAGACGAGGAAATGACCGCCTGTTCTAACAGCAGCACTTGGGGGTACAGATGGCGTTTGTGACAAGACAGGTCGCGTATACGTGTCCACGCTGCCATGATCGAACTCTAACCTCGCCAACTCAAGCTGCTTTTGCTCCTTCTCTTGTTCGACAAGTACCCGTCCATGCCCCTCTTCCACTTCTCTAGGTGAGACCGCTCGCCGCCGTATACGGTTCAAAATGGCAGCTTTTCTCAGAAGGTTACGTCCAAGCGCTTTCTGCTTTGCCCAGACCGCAATCTTGGAACTGCCTCTGTCGACGATGTTGGTGGCTGGATGGGAAAACTGTGGTGACAGGCGAGATGTAATGAGAAATAGTCTCAGCCTGCGCTTCTTCTTTTGCAGGCAAGAGTGCTCGCCGTCTATGTCTGCAATTGCCCGGCTCCGCTTTTTTGGCCTAGATGGAGGTGGCCGTGGTAGGAAGGTAAGACCCATCTTGGGCTGTGAAAGTATACTGAACTTCAGAGTCGTTTGCGATGCTGCCTGGCTTGGAATGGTGAACTGAAAGGTCCGAGTTGCTGCTAATGATGTCTGCTTAAGGTCGGCTCTCATCATCCTCCGTTGCCCAGCTTCATGTGTTGCATTTGAGAGATAGGGCTGAGCATGCGATTCGGCATACTCGCGTGACGTATCTGGTTCTGCACCGGTTGGCAGTGTTGGAAGACGTTGTTTCAGTGCAGGTCGGTTTCGAGGAGCAGTCTGGGAGTCTTGCGGGAACGGCGCGAGAGTTCCCGCACCATGTGGAGCCCAGATGGTGCTAACAGATCGACCGATTTTAGCTTGGATGGAAAGCATCCAATGTCGCTATCCCCCGAAGCATCACGAGACAATATCCAGGGCCAGAAAATCGCTCTCTCAGTGCGTGTGTCGGGTCCAAAAATTTCAATTATCGCGAGGTCGGAAGTCCAAAGGTTTAGCGGTGAGAGAACTGCAGGTCGTTGAAAAAAAGTGAGCAACAGAATCCAGTGAAGAAGAGGGGCGTAATAATATCGCTAGACACGGCAGCAGGTTGTACAGATGACCCGACGCTTTGGGCACGATGCGGAGAAGAACCCTTGTAGCCCCAGACGCGCTCATCCACGCTGCGCCCAGTGCCTCGTTAGTCCAGAAGGCGGTCGTCACCACATCATTGGACAACGTGCGAAAAACGCGCAAGCCACCGCGTCCAGACACTCGTCGTTGGTGAAGTGTGCGCGGAAAACTCTGACAGCTCCAAGGGTTTGTGGACTTGTGAGGCTGCAGGATCCCAAGATGACGAAGGAGGAGGCAAGGGAATTAAATTTTCGTCTGAAGCACACACCAACAGTGCACGGAAAGGAGCAAGATTGTAGGCGGAGAACATCTCCAGCATGAAATGGTCGAGTTAGAGCATTCGAGTGAGGCTCGACGCCCCCAGGGGTCTCGTTTTCGAAACCCTGTCGCGCTTTGCTTCCCAAGAAATCGCTTGTGAATAGTGGATGTTGATCAGGAAAGTTTACTCCCCTTTCATCTCGTCCAACAATAGTGGCCCAAATTCATGCCATCTGGTCATTTTCCATTCAGATTTTTCAGTAGACCCCCATTCTTACCTCTAGCACGTTGCTTTCGAATATCATTGCTTATTCCCCACCGCTGACAGGATCGAGCAACACGCGCGTTCTGTGAATCCTCACAGAAACAGCAGGCGCAAGGTCCATTTTTGATTCTCGAGTCTTACAGGGCCTAGTCGCCTGACGAACCGAGCTGCCTGGGGTAGTGGATGCATGTCGTGATCGGCTCCCCTCAGCTCTGGATTCGCGAACAAGACTGTCGACGCTTCATTTTGTTTGCAAAAGTCGTACTCTTTTGAGAAAGATCCCTCTGGGCAAATCCACTTCAGGGGTAGGGAGCGCTGTGACTGAACTCCACTCCACCAGTCTGTAATTCTTGCCGTCCCTGCAGACGAGGCGCCGCCAGGTGTCCCTCAATTATTCATCTAGCATCAGGAAAGATGCATCTCGAACGCATGGTTTCATGTCCTTGCCCTCACTCCACCCTAGTCCGTCCGCAACGCCCCAAACCATCTCCTGAGCATTTATCTTAACGCTAGCATCGAATACCACGTTCTAACACGGACACGGAGTACACCACCAGTAAACGACGGAACACGGCGCTCGACGCTCATCATTACCAATCCGACGGCTATCAACGATGATCTCTATCCAAACTTTAAAAAAACATGCATTCATTGAATATATACTCTGAAATGGTATGCCTACGTGTTAGCAATTATCGTTTTACGTTTCTGCACTCCATATCCTGCACTCCACCTTTACACTGCATTTACACTGCAGTAAGCTATGCACTCCGCACTCCACCGTAGCACCACGCTTCTTCACGTCAATGGCTGGACCTGCTGTGCCTTCTCCGCTCTGCGCTCTGCAACTCTAGTCACGAGTCACAGTCAGCGTTCTGGCTCGCATATCGGCGACCTCCATCACAGCCAGCGGAGCGGGGCTCACGGATTCTTGTGGTATGATTTGGGGTCAGGTGTCTGCCAAGCACACAGACACACACACACTCACTTTTTTTCTCTCGAGTGAGAAGTTTTTGCGCGTGACGTAACGCCATGCAGGATCGTGAGGCTCAGCTCAGCTTCCAGGCAAGGAAGATTTTTTCTCGTTGCCGGGAAAAAGCAATATGGTGGAGCGAAAACGCCCCCTTTTGTTCCCAAGAAAAATCGCCAGCCTACGATCTAGGCAGGCACCAGTGACATTGCAGGTAAACTTATTCCTGTCTGAGAGGCCGTTCATTTAGTCGAAGGAATCCATTGTGCAAAACACGTGTGACTTGGGCATAATCACTCTCTTGACCGTTGCCTCGTGTCGGTACCACCCCAGTTTCTCGATGCTCTCCCGAAGAGGAAGGTGAATCCCATCCTAGTAGGCAGTGGCGAAGCCTTGTACGGTGTCTCAAAATGGAAGCTTAGCAAAACGCGATTCTCATCTTGGTCACCGCAGAATTGTTACAGCAGTTCTGTTCTGGACCAATGGATGGATTCTCGTCACTACGATATCTCATGAAATATGCTCCTGGGCGTAAGCTGACTTCGCGTCCCGACGATTTCAGGTATTCCGTTAATCCCAGCATGTGTTTAAACCTGTTCTCCCTTGTACTCGCTCTACCTTGCCAGACGGGTCCCTGCAGCCAGCACCATCGCCGAGGGCGTTCTTGATCTCAATGAAGCTTGATGCCCATCCTGTTGCTTCTGCAAACCTCACTGCGGAGACAAAGGAAGCCATGACTTCTTTCATTTGGTCGTTGTTACAATCCAGAAACCGACCATGCACATCTCCTGCTCACATCATCAAATCTGGATCCGGTTGCCAAAGCAAAAGATCCTTATCCGCGCTCGCTAACAAATTCGTCCTGGGGTTGTATCCCACAATTGCGCTCTTCCCTTGTCCAGGCAACTTCTCCATCGGCTCCAGGATGTTATTCGGTGCCGGTGCTTTCAAAATATCCCACACCAGAAGACCGTCTTCGCCGCTACCACCGATGAGATATCGCCCATCCGGCGTGACACATACGTCTCCCTGCCCATTTGCTGGTGTATTACCGTTCGCTGTACCTGTGCCGTGATAAGCTGCGCCGGGTGGAAGTCGACCTGATGATCCGCCTTTACGGTAGCAGAAATGCTGAATATCGCCGGAGAAGGCATCGAGGACAAAGTGGCCCGAGCCGTTTGTCGCGATGATCAGGTTCTTGCCGTCATTTGTAAACTCCATCTTTGTCCAATCGCGCTTTTGTGGCCCCAGGAAGCGCTGCTCCAGTTCGAGCATGTCGAAGGTCGCAAACGGCGGCTTATCGTAGTTCCGTATGTCGTAGAGTAGAACAGACTGCGTGGGTGGTGAGGCGATTGCGATGACGGTCGCCGAAGGATCATACGCAGCGAGATAGGGCGCATGCAGATTGAGCAGGCCATGATAACTCGGACTCGACAAGTTCCACAACTTGACCGTGTTATCCTTTGAGCAGCTCAGAAACGTATCCGAACTCGGACACAGCTGTATACTCGTGACGGTATCCGTGTGCCCCTTGAAATATCGAATATAACTGTTATCATGCGTACTCAGAAATCGAATCGTGTCGTCGACCTTGGTAGAGGCGTAGATGATGCTCTGCGCATGGTGACTGAAGCGCGCGAGATGTACGCCATATTTATGCGATTTCAGCTCTTTGGCGTGCTTGCCTTCTTTGCAATTGTAGATTTGGAGTGTGTCGTCGTCGCGGGCTACGATGGCCAGTTCGCCCGTGTCGTCAAAGTCGAGGGAGGTTACTGAGGTGCCTTGGGAGCTGGGTTTGAAGCGCTGTCCAACTTGTGAGCATGTAATATGCGTGTCAAGGCGCAACAGGTCTCACTCTTTGAGGCCGAAAGCTCGTTATGACGTCGCTAACTTTCTGCGTCGGAGGGCCTGCGGGCGGAGGAGGAGCCCCAGGCGTCGCTGACCCAGTTGCCATTACAGATGTGAACCTCTAAGCCTCTTCCGCAATGTTTGACTGCATCTCCACACTTCACTTAGACCACCACCAATTGCAGTTGTGGTGATTCTGCGCGCCGCTGTCTATACACATGAGCCGGCGGAATGCGCAAAAAGGCACGTCGCGAGAGCTTGAACCCTGGAGCTACTGGGCTTGGCAGCTATCTCCGTCTTCGGAACCGAGACCGGATAATCAGAACCATCATCATCACCGATTTTCTCTTGGGAAGGAATATAACGTCAGCGTGGTCGCCTGGATCTTGGTTCTGTTTGGGCAACTTTCTCCTCTGGTGTCCATGACCGCGCGGTAGCAACCTCTGCGCAGGAAAGAGTGAAAGAGCCGGGCTTCCCCAACTTTTCGAACTTCTGCGCCGGCTGTCGCAAAAGGAGTGAACATGTCCACAACAATTGGGTAGGTGCATCCGCTGCCATCCGAGGGTCTTTGAGGTGTATACTAACAGGCGACGCACTCAGATCTTTCATTGCGGGCGGCATAGCAGCTTGCGGTGCTGTGACGGTTACCCACGGATTCGAGACCGTAAAGATCCGGTGCGCAAACCGACGAGGAACGCGTTGAGCAGCCCGTTGACGAATTATCAGATTACAATTGCAAGGAGAACTTCAATCAAAAAAGGATGCTCCGCGGTTATACAGAGGTGTCTTCCACGGTGTAGGCGTCATCTTAAAGAATGAAGGACCAAAGGGCCTGCTACGCGGTCTGGGATGCGCCGTACGTTCTTAGACTTCTCTCAAACCTCGACCGGCTTTTGGAAAACTAACATGCCCAGTACGTCTACCAAATGACCCTCAACGGCTGCCGTCTCGGCTTCTATGAACCCCTTCGCAAGACCCTCACCAACGCCATATACAAAGATGCTGCAGTTCAATCCTTCGGCATAAACCTCTTCTCCGGCGCAGCATCAGGCATTCTGGGAGCCGCAGCCGGATCACCCTTCTTCCTCGTAAAAACACGCCTACAATCCTACTCACCCTTCCTCCCTGTAGGCACGCAACATCACTACAAGAACGCCTTCGACGGCATGCGGCAAATATACACATCAGAAGGCATAAAGGGACTATACCGTGGCGTAGGGCCAGCAATGGTGCGAACGGGTTTCGGCAGCTCGGTGCAGCTCCCGACGTATTTCTTTGCGAAGAGGAGACTAGTCAAGCATTTTGGCATGGAGGAGGGCATGCCATTGCACATTGCGAGCAGTACGGCAAGCGGCTTCGTGGTATGCTGCGTCATGCATCCTCCGGACACCGTCATGTCGCGCATGTACAACCAAACCGGCAACCTGTACAGCTCCGCTTTCGACTGCTTATACCGGACGGTGAAGACTGAGGGCTTGTTGGCGGTATACAAGGGGTACTTTGCGCATCTTGCGAGGATTTTGCCGCATACGGTAAGTTGTTTGGTTTATGAAAGGAGATGATGTTTGCTGACCTGATATAGATTCTCACCCTTACACTCGCTGAGCAAACAATCAAAATGATGCGCAAGGTCGAGGACCGGATACTTTCCCCCGAGATCAAGGCGAAGATATGACAAGACGTGCACTAAGTCTTTGTTTAAATGTAATACCCAACCTAGTACATACCGAAAATTCCTTCATGTTGGCTGGTACAGCGCATTGCCGGAGTCATTTGTGGGCTTGGGACCAGGAGAGGCGGTTGGTTTCTAGAGGAGACTCGGATTCATGGTGCATTAGGGTCTGCCAATTAGACCTACTTTCACGCGGCGTATGTGAAGACGCTGGAAAAGCCCTGTGGAGATATTATATTAGTACTATAAATTATTTCCGATATTCTGCACCGCAAGTATGACAGACCTAAGGTGCTAACATGGCGCCGCTTATCACAGCATATACTGCAACATCATCAGTATAAGTCAACGACCAGGTTTTTGTCAATGGGTATCAATCATCTTCTCCCCGTCAATTTCCAATCTACTACATCCCCAGTCCGAAACTCAAGCATCGTCCTCCCATCCTGCAGGCAGCCACCCAATCGGCTTCGGTTTCCACATCCCGAGCACTTTTGTCGGACCCCTGATCTTCTCCTTGGGAGCCGCCATCTCCCTCTCCTTCTCCTTCGTATCCGCGACCTGTATATGCCCCTGAAATGCCTCGGAATCAACATCTACATCCACATCCTTCTCAACCGGCTTACTCTCCACCTCAACATCCATCTCACCCTCACTCCTCGCAGCCAGCAAGACAGCGGACCACTCCTCCCGATTCGCTACACTCTCATCTTCCAGCAACTTCTCCGCAGTCCGCAGGTTCCAGAACGTAGGCTCTGAAAAACACTGAATGAGCATGTCGTCCAGTATCTTGTTCGCCGCGTAGCAGCCGCGAGCAGGCGCCCAGTCAGCGGAAGTAAGGATGTGCGTGATCCAGGCGAACATGCCTTCTCGCACCGGGTCGAGCTCAGCATGCACCATGTCTCTGGCTATCGAGGGCGCGTTCATTGCCTTCATCAGGGAGTTGAGTAGTGTTGGTAGAGGCAGATTCGAGGGCATGGAATTGGAGTTGGGGTTGGAAGCGCAGAATGCGAGCAGGAAGGGCGACCAGATGAGGAATGCGCCGGACATGCTAGACCCGAGTTTCTTGTCCGTGGGGAGCATCATTTTTTCTTCTACAAGGAGCTGCAGCAAGAGCCGTTGTATCTGTGCCGGTGGGGTGGATGTAGCGTTTGGTGCGAAGCGAAGATTATACGTCGATAAGGCGTTGTCTGCTGCTTTCGGTTCCTTTTTCCTTGTCTTGATTTCGTTTTTCCGCTCCTTGACGTACGTCTTTAGAATAGAGTTCAACTTCTCCCTAACTACATCGACAGACTCCACTTCTTCGTCTGCTCTAGCAACGGAGAATGCATGGTCGAGTTGGCTCCAGTACCATTCCCATAGCCACTCTAGGCTGTCTTTTGCCGCGCGTTTTAGCTCAGCGAGTGATGGTAGATGGCGATGTACGATGCGATGTCGTGTTTCCAAAAGGGCTAGGGGGAGTTGGAGGGATTTTCCGGGGGGGAACCAGGAGGGGCGGTCGCGGGTTAGTTCGATTTGGGTGTCTGCTAGGCCGGTGACGAATCTTGGAAATGTTAATTGAGAGAACTTTATGTGGGTCTTGAAGTAGAGTAAGGGTTTGGGTTTACGAACGAAAAAGGGGATAGGATGCAAATTGTATGACGACAATATGGAACAGCATAGTAGAAGACAATGACGATGATATAGGAAGAAATCTTGTAAACAGGAACAACAGGATAGCATTGTAGGAATTCGGCGATTCAGAAAAACGAGCGTAAGGAGAGCTGCCTACCTGGAGATGGCGGTGGCATACAGCAACCGCAAAGCATTATGCTTCAACTCTCTCCTCTCATCTTGCAGAATCACATCGACGATATCCGCCGTCGAGTCGAGCAACAGAGGCAGGCCATCAGGTTTCCGTAACCGCCATGCGAAGACCTACCTGATGTCAGCAACACGATCCCCCATCGATGTCCGAGACACGTACTCTCAGATTACCAACAAGACATCAGCTTACCTTGTTTACTGCGTTCTGTCTTTTAACTGTCTCGGAACTGTACAAGTCCTGCCGCACCTGTAGCAGCTCCAATCTGTTGCGCCATGCCGTCACAACGAATTCTGTGTGTGACTCCATATTTAGCTATCCTCGAGCGTGCAGATAGCGGGACCCGGAAATTCGACCAACTCTCTGTCAAGATTTGAGGCTACGATTGGCTGCCGGCTGTTGTTCCAGCGTGATCGGAAGCGTGAAGGACCGTATGCACGTGAATACGCGCCTCCGAAAAATTTCTCGATTCACCAAATCCTTATCGATACGCGCCGAGGCGCCCAATCTCCACCTCGTCCGGGCTAGTGACGCGTACTCCACCACACCGCACTAATAAATTACTCCCAGCTCACCCTTGTCAGTATATCTGGAACTTCTTTTCTCACTCCATAATTTCTACAATGCGCTAAGTCTTAGTGTCCGTGAAGAAGCGTGGCAGCCAGCCTCGGTAATAAGCCTTTTGCACTAAAAATGTAGTCATGAATAATGGAAGGTGTGGCGGGCTGAATCCTACGACTTGCTAGTTTGCTGCCCAGGCACAGGCACTTGTTTGAACGGTGGAGCTCGGCCGGACCTAGGTCAGCTGGGCCCTGTGCGGTGAGAACGTAGTGGAGATGAGCCCGCTGGGGCGGCGGAATAATTCCGACATTTCCTGCTGGGTTGATGTTTCGGGTTTGCGGTACACTATGGCATGCGCCGAGACAGTCGACGTGGTTACCATGGATGAGTCAACGGTTATGTAGTGCATGCTGAAGATACATGCAAGTGTTAAGGTGAGATGGCTAATTCGTAATAGGCAATTCAGATGAGGCCGGTGTTACAACGTCTATTGTTCGTCACCACAAGGGTTGATATTTGAGTTCAGCTAAGGATAGGTTTGAAATTATTATTCGTAGTGTATGCGTCACATTTTAGTGATGCTGTATCTAACATACATCATGATCATCTGACCTCATACTGAGCTATGCAATCGATCGTTGAGCTCTTCTGCCATCGAAGGCTGGGTATCCGTATATCTTTTTTCCAACCCTGAGGGTCACAATCCAAACGCCACGCTATGCAAAAGCAATATCATCAAAACATGTCCTATAAGGCGCGAAACACGTTTGAAACGACGTCCGCGCTCATAACCAACCGAATCCGAGCCCAGTGTCCCGCACTGGCATGGAAGGCTGCTTTAGCTGTTGAAACCACCACTCCTTAGATACTGTCTCGTCCTCGTCGAAAAAGAAGCTCTGGCCCTCCATGTTCCCAGGCGTTTGAGCCTTGACATGGACGGGCATGTGTAGTTGCTGAGCCTGTTGGCTGACAGACGAAAGTGGTGGTGATGGCTCGTCGACGCTGGCCTCCGAGCTTGCGTCATCCGCTGCATCTTCCTCTTCGTCCTCATCGTCCTCAGGTGGTTGCCAGGTCTCTTCCAGTTTCAGACCCTTGCCTGTAGCCTCCACGAGCCCACCCCAAAACATTGATGGTTCGGGTGTGTCATAGAGGCCTAAAGCTACAAGCTTCTCGCCGTCGTCCTCTCCCATCTCTTCGTCTTGGCCGGTGGGATGTTGAATGGGTAGGAAATCCGTAGACCCATTGTGCGACTCCATGAACCCCTGCGCTTGGTTTTTTTGAGCCCATTGTTGCAGATACCAGGGTAATGGCTCAGCCGTAGGAGTGTTCATAGCGGAGTGGACGTAGCCAGGTGTCTGCTGAGAAACGCTTTGCCAGCTATAGTCAGATTCATCAGAGCCTCGGTGCATTCCGTATGCATTGGGGTAGGTTGGGACATTCGCCATCGGCTCGTACATGGAGTTACGTGTAGAAAGTGAGTAGAGTTCGGAGTCATGAGCGGAATTTCGTGGAGAGTCAGCGTGTTGTCGCGACTCTTGTTGAGGTACGTGTTCGAAGTAGTTTGTTGATCGAGAGTCCTGGAAGCGAGTTGAAGAAGGATGCCAGCTCAGTGGCCTGCTCGGCTGCGGACGCTCTTCAACTACCTCCTCAGGTGCGACTCCAAACATCATCTTGAAGTGGTCGTCCAATGTAGCGTATAATTTGGTTTCGTTTGTCGTCTTTCTACGCTCCATGGTTCGTGGACTGTTATGATGGCTCCTGGGCTTCTCAACGCGTGATGAGCGGCATGCTGGTTGACTGCCTGAGCCACGAGAGGTGCGTCGTTGAAGTTGCGAGGTTTGCATATGGCCGGACATATTGGCGAGATCGTATGCTTGTGAAGGGGACGTCATGAACAGTGGCGGCGAGAGACTGATATATCCAAACGGTTTGTGTGAACGAATGCTATCAGGCGGTTGTATCGATCACAATCATTCGTGGCTGACTTGGGGGTGTGCCAACTCGGGGGCTTCTGCATAGGTATATGGAGCGCCAAGAGATATAGACATATTCGGAAGGGTGGATGGGAAATTGAGCAAGAGCAACCTCGCGGCAAGAGTCATGGTACAAGGAATGCCAGGGCTAGGCTAGCGAGCTACAAGAACTGCTAATTGCGGAATAGATGTAGACAAGGAACGGAATCTTAGTGACTATACGGGCCACCAAGGGATGGGTCGGCAGGGAGCGCCGTAACGACTAGGGCGAGTGGCACGGCTGGAACGATCAACCAAAGCATGGGATAGGATGCAGAACGCGAAAAGGGACGCCAGGAATGACCAAATCACAAGACAAGGAAAGCAGACAAGGGAGGCGGGTACCGATGTATCATGGCGCAACGGAGCATCCGTGCAGGAGACGTCGACCGGCTCATCGAGACAGCAGGCAAGGGACCAGCTGCCCGCAGCGATGATGGCAGAATGCGGTAGTGCGACTTAGGCTCCGGGACGACTGGACTTAGCAGTGCGACTCAGCTGTGGCTCCGTGCCAGGGTAGGAGTGTTGTGTGCATGGGACGATGGCCCTCCAGGCGGTCAACTAGCCCAGAAGATTGATGTTGGACGAAGGAAGGACGGTGCATAGCGAGGCGGCGACGCCAGCACTCGGCGGCGTCATGTTTTAGCCGCGTCAGCGAGAGGCATAATTAGTGGAAGAAGACCGGCAATACTGGACAGTAGTGGGCCAAGCCAGTGGTATGGCAACCAGCGTGGTACATGGGCCTATGGATGGGGGTTGGCCTGGGGGGAGGGGTAGTGCATAGCGAGCAAAAGATGCGTGTCGGCGCCATCGACAAGGACAGATCAGGGGCGGATGGGGGTCAAACTTGGTTGGTGCAGTAGTTTCGGAAAGAGTGGAAGAGCGGTTCTGCTGCGCTACGACATCCTTTCAAGCACTGTCCCCGGGCAGCCAATCAGCGCGCCGAGCAAGAGTGAATTGCTCCACCGCACCCGCACCCAGCACCTCCTGCTTGGTCGCGCGTGCAGCCGGCAAACCAAGCTGCTGGCCCATGGGTACCCAAGCGCGATCTGGGGTGGACACTGCTCCACTGCCTTGATTGGCTTCTTCCTAACCGACCGTCTTCCAGAAATCGACATCCGGCCAGCCAGCCCCTGCTCCCTGCCCGCCTGCAACGGGGACAGCCCATGACATGGGGCTTTGCAGGACAGACGCAGCATTAGACATGTGCATCGCTGGCTGAGGTCACACAGCCAACGGCGGGACTTGTCACAGAGGTTGCAGCAATCAGAGCATAGCCTTCACCCGGCACACGCATGCCCGCATCCCATCAGCCTCGCAGCTCGCATCCACAACCACCTGAGACCAGCCTGCCCACCGGACGTGAGCAGCCGCCTGCCTATCGGTCGACCCCTCGGCGTGGGAGCGTGTGCCGTCACGACGGATTGCGCCAAGTGCGGTGCAAGACTCTGGCGAGTCCGGCATCCTTGTTATAGTTAGGCAGCGCCGAGGAAAAGCATAGTGGCCTTTTGACCACCGACGTGGCCCACCCAGCACGCCTTGAAACCATGTGCAAGCTGCTAATGTCGAAGGTCGGGCTTAGACAACCGAGCCACCGACCTTGATCAATCGGATACGGATACGCATCGGACGGGGTCAGAACTCAAACAAGCCCTGACAACCAGCTCCATTTAGTCAAGAGGATGCCCTGTGGAAGTCAAAGCGATACGCGCGGCCCTGTGTGACATGTCATTTTTGTGGGATCGGCTCTCACTCTCAGCTATGCAAGTTGTAGCAGTAAGTGCACACTCTGTGAATAGTGCCGCTTATTAACTAGGTCGTGTTTATTATAGGATAGACTATCACTTTCGTCGGTACACCATTCAACACTGCTAGGCAGTGGGTCTGACCATCACAATAAAACGCTGAATGCAACTAAGGCTTTGGACAGGTCTGGCTGCGCCTCAGTGACAAAGCAACCTGCGTATCGAGGACTTCATTAACGAGCCTGCCGCTATCGTCGACTGATACTTGCAGGAAGTGCAGGAAGGCTTGTCCCAACCACAATGACGACGGTTGGAAATAGCAAGCTACCAGAGCTTCCCTGTTGACCCCACGGTGACCAGACCCATGCGGCAATACCGTTCGATAACGAGAAATCCCCGGGCGTGGCTGATCAGATGCAGCCGAAGCGCCGAGAACCCTGGTTTCGTCCCGCTTGAATGATCGACAGCAGTCTAACGCGGGCGCAAGGATGCTTTTTGCGGTTCAAACGAACTGGCTCATGTCAGGGGGCTTGCGTCTGGTCGCCAAAACGAGTATGAAAAACAGCTGTAGCCTTGCATGGGTGACCTTCATGAATGCACTCAAAATGCATCCTCAACGTCCACTCGGCTGCAGCAGAACGCCATTCACTTCTAGTGCCGATTGCCTGGTGCTGACGCATCCCAATCACATAGTCGATACCAGCATACGAACACGGAAGGCAATGACGGGCTTGACCTCGCCAACAACGGCCCTTCTCCAATTTCGATATCGCATATCAGTCACCAACAAACTGTGGTGGTGCCTATAAATTACTCTGACGGAGGGCGTTGGTGCTCATCGGTGACTGAAATTGCTACTAGTTCGAGTTGTATTGGGGCGAATGAGTGCTCTCTCCGTAATTCAGCACATCCCGCGTATCACACACAGGCGGCATGACTGCAGCAGCCAGCCTCGGTTGCTTTACGGAAAATTGCATCGCAGCGCCGTACGACTTTTGTGCGTCACGAGACTGTGGATGTACAAAAGTAAGCGCCGACCTGTCAACCTTGTCGGAACTGTGCTGCACACATTTTGCTTGATTGTGCCCACGCATCCTGCGAACGGCATCAGATCGAGGCAATGGATGCTGACCTGCATCTCCTTGTGGGCTGTCAGCTGGAACTAACAGACTACGACCACCTGGACACAACACATTACGATGGCACCATTTGGAAACCCGTGCCTGTCAGCCGGGTGCTGTGCTGTGCTGTGCTGTGCTTTGCTGGTCTCATCAATCGAGATTGTGAAGGCCGTGGTTTCAAGCAGCCTCTTTGGGATTCGCTGATCTCTCCATCTGACTAGCTCCGTCGGCCAAGACGCGGGGTTTTCACTCGGAACGTCCATCCAGGCCAAGCGTCCCGTCTCTGACAGCCTCAACCCGGCAATCTGCGACACGGGAAAAGAACCCTCGAATGACGTATCTTTCCCACGAGATGAGTGGGTCTCAAACGTGGCGAGGCATCGTGGACTGACCAGTTCGCAAAACAAGACTCACGGCATGAGATGAGCGGCACCGTCTACGCTAGCTAGTACGAGAACATTTCCAGTTCGCTATTCCTTGTACTTGATTTCGGGCGTCTCCACTCCTCGCTGGAGCAAATGTTCCTCGAGACGGCGCTGATTATCCATCCTGGGTGAGAGATTTTCCATGCCTTCATCCAGCGGGTCTCTGCCAGCGCAAGGGTGGTCGTCGGAAGCGATCGAAAGCCATCGATGCCGCCCACCTCCGTGCTTGTGCCGGTCACACGAGCCTGACCAGGCAAGAAGCGCGAAGTGCACAAGTCGCATGAAAGGGATCTGGCAGGCTAGCTGCATTACTTGTGGGTGACGGCGATCTTTAGCAAGGAGTCGGCAAGCTGCTCGTGATGCATGTTCTAGACTCCACTCAGGGCAACGTAAAACACACCCAAATTTCTTGTGGGCACCACGGCATTTACCCTGGCTGCGAGTACTAGCCTAGCTGTGAACTCGTTCAACTTCGAGTCGCCCTTGGCCAATCGCAGGTGTCTCCTGAACGCCCGCGACTAGCACCTACACTGGACGGTCGGTGAGCCTCTTCCCCTAATGACTCTGTTGCGTATGCGTATGCGACGGTGGATTCTGCCGGTCACGTACGGCATGCGCTATAGGCAGGAGCAACGCCTTGCCCGCCTAAGGCCTCATCTCGGTGTATCCTAGTGATCGGGACGGACAGGCAAAGGACAATGAAGTCTTTATCCATCCCTGACATATCCCACGACATGTGGCAGGATGGCAAATCTACAACATGGACTTGAGAATAGTGGAGGCTGGGGTGCAACTTCCCGTCCAGTAAAGCCACGTCTGGCCTGAACACAGCAGCAAACTCGCTCGCTTCGGCATGCAACTTGCAGAGCCTTACACACATTATGTCTCAATAGTCACGCTTTCGTATTGAACTTTCCGCCACACTCTCTAGACGAGAATGGTAGGTCGATGTACACAGTACACGTAGGGACTTTCGCTACACATCGAGCCGCGCAGGATGGAGCTTTCAGTTCCGTGGAGCACTCCCTGCAAGTCCACCTCCCGGGAAAAGCGGCTGAGGTCTCTTGCATCCATCCTTCGCAAAGCCACCTCCACTCGACCAGTACTATGTCGTGACTCGGTTTCACGCGCAGACGGTTGTTTGTTTTCCCTCTGCCATTCCACGTTGACTAGCCTACTTGTCGCAGCTGTTTAGTTCGATAACTACCTGCAGCCGCCTTCAACGCAGCCTAGCCTCGCCATCCTCTAGAGCGACACGAGGTTACCAGGGCGAGTGATGGATTTAGGCAGGTTATCACGAATTACGGCAGGATGGGAGGCGCTTCCTGATGCAAATTGTGTCGGCATCGCAGCTAATATAGAGGGGGTTTGCGACCAACACGCTGAGTATCCGAGGTCGGACCACCTCTGCTACATTGTGCTTACCTGTTACAGTTACACCACCGATCTGAAGCTTGTAATACTAGGCTCAAATGCGGAAATCGCTCTCCGTTTTAGGCTTCCTGGGGTCAAAGTTTGCCTTGGCCCCTAATCAGGACCTATACGGAAGGTCACCTTCCCTGTAAGACATGCTAGGTGCCCACCAGTCAGGGAACCAACGCCGTTACATTAGACGATGTGTCAAAAGCAATACAAGGCTCGGTGCAACTAATGGAGACGGCTGACAAGGAAGACTCCTTAGTATGCCGGTTACGATCTTTGGGTAACCCAGCAACTAAGGCGCTTACGGACGGCGAGATACTGCAGGAAACATCGCTCATCAAATGTATGACAGGCATGCACCTCAAACTCTACCCGCTCACAGATCAACAAATCGCCAATCGTCTCACTCTCAACTTCCTCTAGGCTAAATCATTACCGCGGCTTACGCGGCGATCCCACCTCATCCACTACTAAGCGATGACCCGAAGTACCTTCTTTATTCGCCTGCGAATATGCGCAGAAGCAGTCACACGTGCATGGTCCTGAAATGCGGGACCCCAGCATGTATTGCACGCTATTTTTGGCTGAGACAGGATCTGATCTGCGTAAAGTGCAACGCGCGACACCCATTATTGTATGTTATTGCTCGACCAGCCGCTATTACACCTTCTCCGAGCCTGTCTGATGACCAGGGGCAGTCTGGCTTGATCTTGTTGAACACGCCGAAGCTTCACAGCGCCGCGGATAGGTGCTCCGTTGCCCACACCATGACCCCTCCTTTGAGGAGCTCACGGTGATCAATGGCACCCATGAGGACCTGGATTCCTCTCTAAACAGACCGCCAGAGACGACATGCACGACACGACAAGGTTGCTGACTTCCCAAGAGCCGTTTCATCTCTGATCTACCTTTCCTTTTTCTCCCGCCTTTTCCGCTCGCATTCGCATTCTTGATGCCCGACCATCTCACGCATAGTCACCGCCTGGCGGCGTAGTCGCTCTAACACATACCAAGTACTCCCAGTTTAACCACGGTGCATCTGGATAAGCTCAAAGTCTGAGGCAAAGGTGCAGACGCCGCATGCTGTTACACGGGCGGCCTGGACCACATCGACGATATCAGAGCCTCTATCGATCTTCGTCGATCAAAGAACATCATCCTCGCATCAACTCATCTTCCTGGAGCCTTGTAGTTGCATTCGCTTCAGCTTGCTCCCTAGGAAGACGCTTATATGTTATGGATACCGGTGCAGCTTACCGCTGATCTTTGTCTGACAGCAGCGTCCTCTGGATGCGCACTTACTCCACAGTCCCAGAGTATCTATCGTTTGTCTCGGTGATGACTCGTCATTCCATCCTGCTACTTGATTTAACCGAATGCCATTCATGCAGGTTACGAGATCACCACTCGAGTGCAAACGTCTTCAAGCGTTCGCTTACAGAACTCCGAAAGGCCAACGCCGATCACAGAGCCTCGACAGCAGCCTGTCGGCAAGCGAAACGTAAAGACACCGGGTCACCGTACGCCTCTCCTCGTCGAGCTAGATATATGCATAATGATAGTAGAGGCAATCACGATGGATGACGACAAGTTCTGCCTTGTCATTGCTGCGATAGGCGTCGTAGTGACGGTGGAGCACGCCACATTGCAAAGCTAGAAAGGCCTCGCAGACTTTTCGCTCTTCATACAGCTCATCTAGCAATGAACCTCTCAGTAGTGCCAAAAGAAAACAGGTCTTCACTACTTCATCAGCCCACCGATCATCACGTTGCGTCTAATGGCGGTCGTTCAAGTTGGCCTAATTTCTCGGTCAGTCCACAGCCAATCGACGACATTAACGACCATCACAGCACGATACTCCAGTAGTCAAACAGCACGGCGCCAGAAAAATACTTTCGCACCTCCACCCACCCGCTAACGCTGCATCAAGGTGTCATCGCACGCAAACAGGTAGACGTAAGACGCAGGTCTGTCGATCATGACGAAAACGCGTTGCACCGCGGGGGAGACGGGATGGTCAGGCCTTTTTTTTTTCTTACAACTACCTCCGCGGTCGATCGATCGCTTATGATGGGGCTTGTGTATTGTGGGTCTCGGGAGTTGCTGCCTTGGATATAGTGCGGAATTGTTCGCTTTCACGTCGTGTCTTGCGGTTGGTGGGTGGGTTGGTTGCATGTCTCGTTGTCGACGGAGGTCAAGCAGGTTACTGGGAGAGCTTGAGTCATGCGTGCAAAGTCATGCTAATGATGTTTGCGACTCGTGGAAAGTTCTGGATGTGGGTTTTGTAACTTGATTTTATCGCAATCGGAGGTCCGCTTCTCACTCTCCTGTCATGGCTGCTCTTCCCATACACACCTTATATTCCCTCGATCTTTCTATTCTCCCCTCCTGACGCACACCATAGCCTCTTGAGGAGTTACAACTGTTTCTGTTCATCCCATGCAAATGATGCTAATGCTGATCGTGTCCCAATGTTACTCTACGAGAATATGTTCGGCCGGATACGCAAGGCTCCTGCAAAGCCATCGTACACCACAGCGTTGCAACGGTGCGAATCTTGAACTAAGCTGTTCTTGAACCGCAATATGAAAGGTCGGACGATGTGTCGTCTTCATTCCGTGTTGGGCGGCTTCGCAGATGATACATAGTAGTGAAGTCTTTCACACTAGGTCGTTACGGTGCCGTTTTTCCTTGCTCGAATTGGGACTTCACGTCGTCTTTGGTTTCTTGTTGTTGAAGAAGTATAAGTGTGAGACTAGCCCTTCAGATTCTTGGTGATAGCTGAGTCGCTGCCTTTCAACTTGACACGGTCAGATCCACGAATGTACCCGCATGGTCCAGATTTTGCTCCCACCCCACCCCGTCCCACCTTTGTGAGATTTGGAACGAGAGCATATAGAAGAAGGCTCCATAGGATGATGCTCGCGGGAGACAAACCGGCAACAACGATATAAGTATATTCCGTCTGTGTAGCGAGGATGTCCGACTGATGTTATGATCTGCTGACCGCGGGATGCTGATATCAACTGGCGATATGATAAAGACAACGTGCTTTAGGGACAGCAGTTTTGCGCTTGTCTCCACTTCATCCTTTGCCTCGGCCAGATTTCCATGGCTTTGTTCCCACCGTGTATGGGCTTCCCAGAACTCCTTGGTGGTTCCAGTCCGACTGGCGCCATGGTAAAGGTTCTCGCAATCCGACACAATTTCTGAAAAGTTGTCGAAGAGATTACTGACCGGTTCTTCCATCTGAGAGTAGCAATAATGCTTTGAGGACACTAGATTGAAACTCAAATCGAGCAACATATAAGTGTAGTCATGGTGATGTGAGGGATAAAAGTATTCTGCTAATATCCAAGGCTTGGTAAGGGGATGAACATACCCGACATACCCGACCTCAGGTTCTAGGTTGAACGGAAAGACTTTTTCAACGAGCGACTGCCTTGCACAACATACAGGAACATCCTCCGGATCCCTTTCAGTTTGACAACTCCAATCTGAAAGTCGATCTACAACCTGCTGTGCCGAAGGACGGTGAAGTCGATTTGGATCGAGCATTGATGGAATGTAACCACGCAAAAACCTAAGTTTTTGGAGACTGCACGGTGTTGGGGCTTGCAGTGGCTTGATCCAAGACCAGGCAGCCTCCGGGTTGCGAGCAAAACTGGGTTGACCGTTTCCCACTCGTCGCCAGTGTTCTTTTACTTTAGAGAGACTATGACCATGGATGCCAGATATCATCTCGTAGATAACGCATCCAAGGGAGAAGATGTCGCTGGCTCTATTGCGGGGCTCAAATTCCAGCACTTCTGGCGCGGAGTAACGAACGGTCCAAGCACTTGGTCGACCTATGGTAGTTGAAATTGAGTCGTCCGAAAAGTCAAGACTAGGAGGACTTAAGCATCAAATGCATGGTCGTGAGGCGCTTCACTAACCTGAAACCAAAGTCGGTGAGGAGGATGTTGTTTCCGTGTATGAGAACATTCTGAGGCTTGAGGTCTTCATGTCTGAAGTATATCAGCGTTGAGCTCAAAGTGTTTTGATTCCAGCCGTGAATCACGGGTTGTAGCGATCTGGTAGATGCCACATTCTAGTATTCTTGAGAAATTCACTCACCGGATTTTCTTCTGATGAAGGTAGTTCCTGACAGCAAAGTGGTTAGCATGTACGCACTAATGTAGCAGCAGAGTCTCCCACGAGGCGTGAGGAGCCCTTGTCGCTGACAATGCAATGCCGCATGCAAGACACCTTGTACAGTAAAGCGCGAGGGAGGGTGTTTGGGCTCTACGTGAACTTACAAGGCATTGCATAAACAATGAATCCCTCGGTATAGTATTTTCTTCTGCTCGTCTCCTATTGGCCGATCCAGGAATGTCGCCAGATCCATATCTGCGACCGGAGCAGAGAGGATGTTTACAGAGTCCAAGTCCGTATAACTGCCAAGTAAACGAACGCAGTGCCGATGGTCGATTTGGCGCATGACGTGGATCTCACGAGTAAATGCGGCCATTATCTGTTTCTGAGCATTGAGCTGCCGAGGTCTTGGAATCTTCTTCCGCACGCATACGGTAGGTACTGGCTTGGTTGGTGCCGAAACCAAGTCCACGGTCCCAAACGCGCCCTCTCCGAGAATCCGACCCCCCGGGATGAACTCATCACCGTCGTCAAGAGCAGTATGAACTAGGAATCCAAGACCTTCCCTGGCAAATAACATTGTAGAAGCATCGACAATTTCCTGCTGCAGTCGAACAAATTCCTTTTCCTCTGGAAGCTTGTCGAAGATCCTACGCGTGGTGTGCTTTGGGAGTGGAAGCCACAAGTCCGTAACCCCATGACTTTTTAATTCTGCTCGTGTCCTTTCTGTTCTGTCTCCGAACTTTGTGGAGATGTGGTCCATGATGTATACCAGCATGGACGTGGATGGCTGGGCGTCAATGTTACCCGTTAATGTACCTGCTCTAGCCCTTTGCAACTCAACTGCGGGAACTTGGAAGCGAGGTACGAAGTTCTGCGCCCATCGATCTAATAGGTACGATTCCTCTTCTCTTATTCTTGGAATATCTTCGAGTCCAACGTATCCGTTGCCGCTTGGATCAGGGGCAATCCACGAGTGATCTGCTTCCCCGTTGAGGTTTAGATTCAGGTATTCCTCTACGGAGTACTCCCGTATTATGTGAGAGAACGCCGACGGTTGCGGGGATTCTCCGTTGAGGTTTGCATTCAAGTATTCATCTGGGGAGTACTCAAATATTTCTTGAGAGGACGCCGACGGTTGCGGGGGTCTTCTGGCTCGAGGTTGGTATGGCCCGCTACGGGCCTGCTGCTCGTGGTTCGACATGGGAAAATGACCTGACCTGGAACGGATAGATGATGCTGGAGGAAGACCTCTGTAACGACGGGGTTACTTGTGAAGCGCTGAGAAAGTAGGTGTCGTCCTGCGTTACTGCATCCGTGGTACTTGTCAATCGCAACGCAATATGGACCCGCGAATCGCGAGAGATCCTCTGGAGGCAGCATCGTGAAGTTGATCAGGCTGAGGCTGAGTGTCCCGCCAAGATAACTGCGGGTAGGATTGGTGAATGGTCGCTTGGGCCTACCCTTTTGGTCCAAAATGCTCACGTGCCGTCCCGCCTACACCTGCCCCACTCATCGCCGCCTTATCTACATCCAGGAATCCAACGAGCCTCACAAAAGCTAACGTCGCTCCCGCATCTATAATGGCTGGCCCTAGATGCCTTTGTGATTATATACTTCCTCGTAGGCCCCCAGGTTTCGTGCCACCGTGAACGCTCTGCGCGCGAAGGATAAGATCCAGCAATTGGTCTACCTTTTATCTGAACAGCTTCAACACGAATACACCATGGCGATACAAGTCACCCGTATGACAGAAGCCGACATCGACGGCGCAATCGATACCATACAACAAGCGTTTGCAGATGACCCGTACAACAACTGGGTGTACCCAGACCGCTCAAAGGTAATTACAGCAACCCCCCTCCATCTCCCCATATCCCAACTGACCCCTCCTTAGGTCTCCCTAACCCGCAACCGCGTCTCCCTCACCCTCCGCTGCCGCTGGGGCATTCAACACGGCCTCTTCCACGTCGCGCGCTCCTCTTCCGACCCGTCCAAAATCCTCGGTTGCGCAATGTGGCTCCCGCCGCACCCACCCCGTGAGCCCGAATCCTGGTCCCTATACCTGTCCTACTGGTACCTGTGGGCGAACCAGATCCGCATGAACCTATGGTACGGGCGCGGCGGACTCAGCACAACACGGTACTGGATTTGGAAAGCGCGACAAGCGGAGGCGCAGAAAGAGCTGTGGGTGGATGAGAAGGGGTATTATTTCTGTAATATTGTTACTGTGTTGCCTGAGGCGCAGGGGCAGGGTGTGGGGAGAGCGCTTATGGAGGAGGTGTTGCGTATGGCGGATAGAGAGGGGGTGGGGTGTTATTTGGAGAGTAGTAGGAAGGTGCCGAATGTGGCGATTTATGAGAAGTTTGGGTTTAGGTTGGTGAGGGAGATGGAATGTAGGGATGGGGAGGGGGAGAAAGATGCTGTTGCGCTGTATTGTATGCTGAGAGATCCTAAAGGAGTGGAGGGTAGTGAGACAAGTACGGTAGGAGTAGAACAGACGAGCGCGGCAGAGACGGCTGGGACGACGCCAGAGATTGGGCAGTGAGTTGGTAGGGAGATGTTTTATGATGATGGAGCGTGGAGTACTTCGATATACTGAATTTATTCGAAGTTCAGACCAATAAACTACTATGTAAAGTCCGATATATCAAGACCAACCAGATCGTCCAGATCCAACAGCTGCCCAAAGTCCCACTCCTCGGCTCTCCTCGGCCCCTCATCCCACTCCATACCCTCCCACCCTTCAAATACAGTCTTCGCAGCCTCCTCTCCCCCTGCCCTCTCGAACGTCTCAACAAACTTCTCCGCCCCTTTGACAGCCTCAACTGTGTGGAGATCACCACGTATCCTCACCACCCTACCGATGGCATCGACAACCCTCCCAACACAGCTCCCCACCCACCACCGCCTGGGAACCGTACCAGCAAGCGCATACCACCACGCGATTAGCGTCAGCGCCCGTGGCTCTCGATTCTTGACCAAAGCCAAGAATTGCGGCATGAGGAAGGATGTGAAGACAAAAATGCGGACGTAGAAATCTTCGTTTACATGGTAGTAGTATAAACTGAGGAAGATGGGGGAGAGGGCGTGGAAAGCGGGGACGAGGGAGTTTCGATCCAGGTCCATGGGTCCAGTGGCAGGAGGATTGACGAGGGTTTCCAATAATACCATCAGGGACGGAGGCAGAAAAATAGGATTCGAGAGTGGAACTTGTGGTTTATATGTTGGTGGTGGGTTAGGGCGGTCTGGTGTCGCACCCAGAGGTCCGAGAGGTGTGAATAAGTTGGTGTCTGCCACGGTATGCACGATCGGTGGCGGAGGCAGCGTGCGCAGTTCGCGACAGATGAGCGGAAAAACAGTGAGTTTCTCAATGCCCTGACCCCAACGGAGCGAAGCGAGGATGCGCAACCCTTCGCTCACCTTGAGCAAGCTGTACATCCACTCTAGATGCTCGTCATCACTGCCCTTTGGCCCCGGTTGCTGAACGAGAGCGAATAAGAACGTCCCAGTCATCAAAACCATCTCGTAGTTCTCCACCGTGATGTTCTGGAGCGCTTTACTATACTCTTGGAATGTCTTCTGGCCGTACACCAGCGCCTGCGTCTCCAGTTGCTTCGATGGGCAAAGCAAGTTCCTGTGCGCGGCTGCACTACTTAGGAGTGCATACAGGAGGTGAGATTGCGACAGGGCAGACTGCGGGATGAAGTCGCGGTGGAGACTGTGTACAACTTCGTCTTCACGGACGGCGAAAGTCTTCCATGTTGATGTTTTGTAGTGGTGGAGTAGTTCATGTTCTTGGGAAGTCAACTGGCCGCATGAGGCGAATGCTGGTGGGACGAGCCAGCTGGGTATCTGTATCGATGTGTCGTTGAAGTCAATTTCCTCATCTGGTGACGACCTGTGTGATGGTGACGTGTCATAGTTGGGCGATGAACTTGATGAAGATGATTTTGAGGCTGAAGATTGACTGTGAAGGTATTCGCATTTCAGGTTCCTTGGTAAGCAGTATCCACAGATAGGCTGAGCCTCATCGCACTGTAACCACGTTACCATAAACCTTCACGTAGTGTATTTTAGGTAAGATGTACTTTGACCTTCTTCCTCTTGCACGTCAGGCAACCACTCCTCGACTTCCTGTGCGCTTTCTTACTCACGAAGCCAGCGCTGCGGCGTGCCATATTGACTTGCTCAAAGTGCAGCCTGGAGTCCTTCGCATCATTATCGGGATAGGTGTGTAAGAGGAAGAGGAAGCTGTCAGGCGTCCAACATTACGCAGAGGTTCGAGGAGCAAAGGGCTTGGCGTGCGAGGTCTCAGATTCTCAATAACAATGATTACGTCATCACACTGTACTCTCAGGCAGTCTCGAGCTTTACGATTGCACGCCATAAGGGTCAAGAAGTAAATATTCTATCTGAAACGTACAGTACAATTTCGCAAGGTCTGCCGAATGTGGTAATAGCGCATGGTTCATCTCCCGAAGGATCGTGAAGGAACACAACCTTCCGGCCTGAATACCATCGGGTTGAAATCTATACTACTGATCGAATTTGACTAGCCTAAAGAGATGATACCAATAGTAAGACTATCGTGCACCTCGTACAAGCCCCATTTCTCCATCACCCGACTCCTCGACCTTCTCCCTCCCCTGATCCACATACTTGCTGGGCTGTAGCACCAACAGAAGCACCAAAACCAGAAACATTGGCACTGCATCAAAGACATACAACGTCCACTCGTGACTGATCAGGTAGCTCGCATTGCCCGTGGCGTACTCGATGAGCCGAAAGATGCAGCGGAACAAGATAAGCGCGCTGACGCTATAGAGTATGTAGAGCATTTTCTTCCAGTTGCCCCTGGCAGAGGATCCCGGGATGGTCGTGTAGGGTGTGTGTGCGGCTTTGCGATTCATGCGACGTTGAAAGTCAAAGGCAGCGACGAGGAAGACGACGAATGTACCGACCTGCAGTGATAGCCCAGCAATGACGATCTTTTCGCCGGCGAGGGCGAGGGCCAGTTTCATTGTACCCATGATACTTGCGCCTATCACGCTGTTAGTATGTCTAATAAATAAGTATGCCTGAGTGATTCGCATCATTTTCAGATGTTCAACGAACTTCGGAAAGCTTGCGACACCCTCCAGGCACAGCTGTTTCGTGAGAGATCGAGCACGTACCAAGGCCTTGTATGATCAAAGTAGAAACATCCGCAGTCACAAAGATTCTTGTATACCACCTCGCCGGAATGAGGCTAACGTCTTCCCCACCAGCGAGTCTAATAGTTCGACTGAGCATCATGTATATCGTTGCAGCGAAGAACAGCGGGCCGACCAGTAGGAGGACTCCTTGAACGATGAACTGGCCCCATGCTTCATCGTCGAAATGCGAGCCGATGCGCGCGCCAAAGCCGCCTATTTCGCCTGATAGTACATTAGCTGTATGTTAAGAACTTGTATTAAGGGAAAACGTACACAAAGCTCCAATGAGTACGAAGATGATGATGCGATTTTTGAGCCGGAGAAACTGATACAAGTGGAGGAGGGCCATGATAAGGAAAATGATAAGGGCAACGATGGCGGCAGCGAGAGAAGGGACGTAGCGGTACATCTTCCAATCGAACTTTGGTGAACTGGGTGGGTTGGCCATGGTGGATGATGAACTGTGGGCGAATCTTGTCAAAGTTGTCTTAGGGGGATACGTCGAAGATAGGGGAAGATAGAACGAGTAATATCTTAAAAGGTTTGATAGAGAAAGAAGAGCTTGATGGAATAATTAGATGGATGAAGGCTGTCCTAAGTACTTAAGGATGTGAGATATAAAGCTGGTAAATGCATGGTTAACGATAGCATCATGTAGGGGTACTTCGCATTTGAAGGCTGAAGGCGTGGACTTCGGACTCGCTTGAGGGGGCCTAGGAGGCTTCGCAAGGCTTTCTAGATCCGATCGACGTCTAAAAACGACGTAAATCACCCCAGCCATACTGAATGCATGACGAGATTAACATGTAGAAAAATGCCAAGACTTTCGCACTCGTGTAGCTAACCAATGAAGGTGTTTGTCCCCTGCACATTAGTGCGATCTGTCCAGGTGAGACGTTGTGCTAGGATGGCGCTAGGACGTTGGAAGGGGAGCCAACGAGACTGAACAATGACGACGCGGAGAAGGCTGTGCACTATGTAGAATTGAGACACCAGGTTTTGATAGGCGTCATGGTGTGGTACTGTGAATACAGAATCCTATGGACGAGGTAGCATAGATGGACGGCCATGGTGTAGTGCGCAGAGCATTATGATGCGAACGTTCCTAGACTACTGACGGTCCGTAATACAGAATCGAGTAGTGAGCACCTAGGACGGTAAGAGCGTAGAATAACTATTGTTATCGCCTGAACAAATCCGGGACGAGGCTGTGAAGAGGCTGCTCACTCGTTCGGGAGAGGCTCCTCCGGGATAACTGTTCGCGGACTGCCGCTGCCTTCACAAGACCTCTAGTGAAAGAAAACGAGCGGGTAGCTGATGAGAGGTATTCTGCAAGGCCAACAGTCGCTTCGTCAATCTCCAGAAGGTGGTGTTGGCAGGCCCTGATGACCTCCGCACGCAGGTCCCTCCCTCATGCTCGAGCTGCGAATGACATTGGCGATAGAGGAACACACGCTTCCGTACAAGAAAGGCAGCAGCAGAAGCCGAGCGTCTGCGTCGGTCAAGGAGCGCGATTAGGTCGAGACAGCGTGGCCACAGTGAGCTTTGGAAGCAGATGGAGATAGCTCAGGGATGAGCTACTTTCGCTTGGCGCGCACGGACAATTTCCGCCTCGTCGACACGTTGCGAGAAAGTCAAGCTGCCCCCTCTCCATCTCCCATCATCATCAGGTTCGCCCACAACCGCTTCTTCTTCACTTCTTTTGTCTTTCTCTTCTGTGTGGACCATAGATCGCAATCATGAGCGGCCGTAAGTCCATCAGTCGCCCGCAATTGCGCCGCTCTCCCCGGTCGCAAATAATTGAGACACATAGAGCTAACATCGATTGCCTGCAGTACGGTTCCTCGACCTCGTCAAGCCCTTTGTCCCTCTCGTCCCGGAGATCCAGCTTCCAGAGAGCAAGGTTCCCTTCAACAACCGGCTAGTATGGACGGGTCTCACCCTCCTCGTCTTCCTGGTTATGAGCCAGATGCCTCTGTACGGCATTGTGTCGTCTGATACGTCAGATCCGCTATACTGGCTGCGTATGATGATGGCGAGTAACAGGGGAACGCTGATGGAGTTGGGTATCACCCCTATCATCTCCTCCGGCATGGTCTTCCAGCTCCTCGCTGGTACCCACTTGATCGATGTCAACTTGGACCTGAAGTCGGATCGCGAGCTCTACCAGACCGCCCAGAAGCTCCTTGCCATTCTCTTGTCTTTCGGTCAGGCCGTCGTCTATGTCATCTCTGGTCTCTACGGACAGCCATCTGATCTCGGTGCCGGTATCTGCGTCCTCCTCGTTATCCAGCTCATCATCGCTGGTTTGATTGTCATTCTCCTCGATGAGCTCCTCCAGAAGGGTTACGGTCTCGGAAGTGGTATCTCTCTTTTCATTGCGACCAACATCTGCGAGTCCATCATGTGGAAGGCGTTCTCCCCCACCACCATTAACACTGGCCGTGGCCCCGAGTTCGAGGGAGCTATCATCGCCCTTGTCCACCTGCTCTTCACCTGGGATAACAAGACGGTCGCGCTCAAGGAGGCTTTCTACCGCCAGAACCTCCCCAACGTCATGAACTTGATCTCCACTGTCATTGTCTTTGGCGCTGTCATTTACCTCCAGGGCTTCCGTGTCGAGATCCCGGTCAAGTCCGCCCGCCAGCGTGGTGTCCGTGGCTCGTACCCCGTCCGTCTGTTCTACACTTCCAACATGCCCATCATGCTGCAGTCGGCTTTGTCGTCCAACGTCTTCTTGATCAGCCAGATGCTGTACAGCCGCTTCTCTGACAACCTTCTCGTCCGCCTTCTGGGTGTATGGGAGCCCAAGGAGGGTTCCGCTCAGCTCTTCGCTACCTCCGGTGTCGCTTACTACATGTACGTCTAAACTTACCTATCTAATCTTGCAATTGCTAACTTCGCTAGGTCCCCTCCTCTCAGCATCACCGAGGCGCTCTCCGATCCCCTCAAGACGGCTGTCTTCATCGTATATATGCTCGTCGCCTGCGCTGTCTTCTCCAAGACCTGGATCGAAGTCTCCGGCTCCTCTCCCCGCGACGTCGCCAAGCAGCTCAAGGAACAAGGTCTCGTAATGGCTGGTCACCGTGAGGAGTCCATGTACAAGGAGCTCAAGCGCGTCATCCCTACCGCCGCTGCTTTTGGCGGTGCTTGCATTGGTGCTCTCTCTGTTGGCAGTGATCTTCTCGGCGCTTTGGGCAGTGGAACCGGTATCCTCTTGGCTGTTACCATCATCTACGGTTACTTTGAAATCGCCGCTAAGGAGGGCGATATGGCAGGTCTCAAGGGTATGGTCATGGGAGGATAAATGGCCTAGAGACTTGAAAGGAGTGTTGGTTGTGTAGTTGTGGTTATTTTTCGATAAGTTGGGGCAGCATTATGGTTATGGCTGGAGTGCTTCATAGCACTATGTAAAATATGAATCAAAAATGGAAAAGTACGCAAATGAATTTGGCATCGTTTTTCGATTAGCGCACGCGTGCTTAGGCATGGCGACTACTATTGTTTGATCACTTGTAATGTAACTGTCAAAAGCTGTTTCTTATGGTGATGATAATAAGTTTTGTTCCTTGTGTCTATGAGGAAACGCGGGGTCAAGTGACTTCCGTCGATTCGAGTTAGTACCCGCCCTCGCACCTTTCCACTTCTCGCTCTATATGCGCAGCACCTGCTATACGTTATCAGCAGCATCTTGGCAACCGTTTTGAGGAGGAGGATGGCTACGCACACGGTTCAGATCAACGTCCGTATTGGCGATGTCGTAGATAACCGCCAGGATGCAGACCCTCGACTACTACTTTGAGTGCATTGCGCGACGCGAACTTTAGCGGCCCAAGCAACATACAACTTCTCATATGCATACCGTTATTCAGAAATTAGTACTCCGAGTACGGAGAATAAAGCGCCCAGGAAGCCTAGAGCGCGGTTCCAATAGTCTAACATACCTTTACCCACTTCATGAGAATCCGAGATGATCACTCACGTCGGGTTTGGCCGAATCTTGCATAGCTTCGCTTACATGAGGTTCGCCCCGTTGTAGTCATTCGTAGCGTGATAGTCGTATTCGTAGCGTGAAGTAAGCGCTAGGACCAAGTGTATAACTCAAGGTGCCCGAAGATGTATATAAAGCGTACGACGTGAGCATCAAGCCTGGAAAATCTAAGTTTCTCCAATGCCATACAGTTCACGCCGGGAGGATATCTGAAAGAGCAAAGACACCATCAATCATGGCCTTCAACTCCTTCGCAAACGCCCCGAAGCAAGCAATAGCCCTCCTCCAAGGCCAGGGTAAGGTCAAAGTCTACGAAGAAACAGGCGGCCAAGTCACATCAGACCTTGCCGCCTACAATTTGACTCTCCTACCCCCGATCCCCGCGGGCTCCATCATCCACGACAACGCCTGTGGAGCCGGAACCGTATCACGCCACATCGTCTCTGCCAACCCGCGCCCAGAAAACCTAAAAATCCACGCCACAGACATCGACCAAGTCTTCCTCGATGTGCTGCAATCCGACGTGCAACAAAAGTCCTGGCCCGTCGAAGTCTCGAACGAGAAATCCGAGCACCTCTCCTTTCCCGATAATTACTTCACGCATTCCATAACTAATATTGGGATCTTCTTCACCTCCGGCGCGGGCCTCGACGGCGCGCGAGAAGTCCACCGCACGCTGCAGCCCGGCGGCACCGCGGTGGTGAACTGCTGGGAAACACTCGCGTGGCTCTTCCCCTTCAAGCTCGCGCACGAAGCCACGCGGCCGGGGAAACCATATCCCATGCCACCTGTATTATGGAGTGACGGGCAGCAAATCCAGAAGATCATGGCGGAAGCCGGGTTTGCGAAGGAGAAGACGCGGGTGGAAAAGAGTGAGGCGTGGGCCAAGACGAAGGATCTACGGGGGTGGCTTGAGAAGTCGTGGGCATTTTTAGGGGGCATGGGAGGCTGGCAGGAGGGGGATGGGGAGAAATGGGATGAGGCGGTGGATTTGTTGGTTAAGCTTTTGTCGGAGAGTCCGCAGACGAAGAAGGTGGGAGATGAGGTGTGGATGAGGGCTAGTCAGTGGGTTGTTGTTGCGACGAAGTAGTGTGTAGAGAGGAAAGCACGGTGATTTTATGTCAAAGTCTCACGATAAGCATGATACAGTACTTTTCAACACCTTTTATCTTTGATCGGGAACTATCTCACTCCTTCCTAATTCTGTAAAGCCGCCATTTCCATCCGAAACCAACCTGTCGACATACCCTTTATTCTCTTCTCCCTATCTTACATGCTCACATTTCACTCCACTCTACCCCTTGATTTGCCTGCATCGCTCAGTAACAAGCAACAGCACGGATGGTGCTGAATCTATGTGGAGATGGAGGGGGAGGCGAGGGCTTGGAACAGCACATTTAGCCCTATGATTCTAAGAGGAAGGGAAGAAGAGCAAGACTTACAGGCGGGCTAGGGCTAGGACTACCATCAAGCTGCTGGATAGTTGCGAACCTATGTGGGGAAGGAGGGGGTGGTGAGGGCTTGGAGTGCTATGTCAGCATCATTTATGAGGTTGGAGGAAGGAGTATAGAGACTCACAGGAGGGCTAGGGCTGGGACTACCACCAATGTGCTGTGTAGTCGCGAACCTATGTGGGGAAGGAGGAGGCGGCGAGGGCTTGAATTCACGTGTTAGTATTAAGATTCTTAGATACTGTGTTGGGAGACTTACAGGAGGACTAGGGCTAGGTGAGCCACCGATGTGCTGGACAATTGCAGATCTATGCGGGGATGGAGGAGGTGGGCTAGGCTGTGAACAGCGTGTTAGCATGACAACAACTCTAGAAAAAAGCTGAAAGGTAAGGACGTACAGGAGGACTCGGGCTGGGAGTGCCGCTACGCTGCGTGATCATATTGGGTGCACGTTGCTGGATTCTAGAGCTTCCCGGCGACGGAGGAAGTGGGCTAGGCTGTGAGCAATATATTAGCATTGTAATTCTTGAAAGCGTCTAGAAGATACGGGACGTACAGGTGGGCTGGGGCTGGGAGTGCCACTGAGCTGCGCAGGCATGTTGTTGTAGATACTAATAGACATTTTGTATGATCGTGGGTTGTGCGGAATCTTTTGCTTCTTGCTTGTATTGCGGTTCGTTGTAGAGTTGCTTTGTTGCCTTAAATTATCGTAAAGACTGTAAGTTGTAGTAGTTGTTGTTACTGTGGATGTTGGTATAGAAGCCTTGGGGGTATGCAGCCGGCGGTTTATATATCCCCCTCGATATTGAATGCTGGAGATCGTGGGTGAGGTGAAGATGTTGGTTGAATTGAAGGAGAAATTGCACAATCGATGTCGAGGTCTGAGGGTTCGAGCCATTGAACATTGTGGTTTGGTAATAGTGTCTAGCAATGGCGCTGTTGCAAATTGCAAACGTATCTGATTGATCAAGATAAGATTGAGCAAGCACATCAAAGTATTGAGGTGAAGTAATGATTAACTTCGATTGATAATCGCACGCAGCCGTGTGCAGTAAACATTAATGTTACAGAGTATTGTAGACATCAAGTCGGAACTCGTTATTGAAAAACTAGAGCCGCGTCTCACAGAGACCAGATATGGAAACGAAAGGGGGTATATCCAACAAAAGCTGCCACTTCAAGAAGCCGATCAACGCGTTTGCATCAATAGCGATTGTAATTACAAGACCATAGCGAATGGAAGAGCGAAGGGGTATATAAGCAGGTGACTGTCGAAAGTATGAGGCCGGGCTGGCCGGGTATCAGAATGAGGGATATGGAAGAATGTTCATGCAAATGCTGGACGAATCGCTAAATGGCAACAAAGGAAAAACCAACGATAGCGACGAAAGAAGGACGCGGTAAAAGAAAGCGACGGAGGTTGCTCACGCCATCATCATGAGTCTCGTGCGGCGCTTTTGCACGTTTCGCGGTTTGTAGCCTCCAGACCCTAGGTAACTTTGGGGTGGCGCTGCGGCATGCTGCCCATGGCGTTCACAGTATCTCTGCCCGCCAACCTCGTAGTAGTCGTCGCGCAAAACAATGCGGCACGTCGCGCAGGTGAAGCATCTGGGATGGAACTTCTGATGCATATCGGTCTCCAGGTACTGGCCTTCGATACCGCGGTCGCACGAGTTGCACAATGACCCGTTGAGCTTATGATAGTGGTGTTCGCAATAGGGAAAGTTTTCGAAGACATAGAACTCCGCAGTGGGGAAGGAGTCGCCACAGGTTCTGCACACAAAACACTCCTTGTGGTAGCGACCAGTCAGGCGACCTGACGAGTCCTTGACAGACTTGCCAACAATGGGCTTGGAGCATCCGCGGCACTCGCCTTTGCTTGCAGTTTTGGGGCGCCGTGGGGGGCTCTTCTCTACATTAGAAGTAGGGCCCTGTGGTAGTAGGGTATCTCCCTGGCGACTGTTAGGTGAAGCAGCCATCTGAATCGCAGGGTCCATGGTGGAAACCGGCTTATTAGAGTATCCTGGTGATAATGCTCGCGGGATCGGCTGCGGCCCATTTTGCCTTGTGTAGCTTCCAGGCCCTCGCGTCGGCCGCGATTCCGCGTAAGACTCAGGACTAGCGCTCCTCTCGATGGTTTCTTCAGCGATGTAGTTGAAGCGGCTGATTTTAGAGGTATCTCGAGATTGTCTAACCACTGACCCTGGTGGGCTTGATCGAGAGCTTGCTGCGCTGCGGAAACCAGAGCTGGCGTAGGAGTCATCGGACAAACCGGAGTCCGAAGGTGTGTGCAATGTATGTAATGGGTTTGATGGTGTGTCGTTCCCAAATGTGGGCGCAACTAAAGGTGGAGGTTGGAGCTTTTGGGCAGGCGCAATATCTGGCAGAACTTCGGTTTCTGAACCCGTGCGACTCGGGCCACGCGGAGGGAACCTGTTGGTAGAATAGGGAACATAACCAGAGGGTTTCATGTCTGCCACATCATTGGGGGGCAAGTCTCGCTCCGAAGGCCTCCTTGGTCGCGGGGGTGGTGTTCTCCTTTCCCCACTTTCCTTTCGCACTGGATTAGTTCTCGATTCACTACTTTTGCCTGCAGGTGCAACTCTCAAGGTCTCTTTCTGTAAGCGGTCAAGGAAAGCATCGATGCCTTCCGTCTGTTCGATGGCGAGTGGGAGCGGGGGTGGGGGAGGCCCACTGCTTTTGTTCATTCCGGGTTTTGGACGAGAGGGGAGACCCATACTGCGAGTCGAGTACGAGGAACTACGGGACGCGCTCGACGCTAGAGATGTGCGCTGCTTGTCAATGCTTTGGTCACTTCTTGTGCTGTCCTGCGTGCGCGTTCTCCTATGTCCATATGCTGATCCATCTCGAGCAGGTGATCTGGATGCGCTAGATGTACCCGGCCTACTCTCTGTCCTTCCATCGAATGGCCCAGGCGCAATCGTGTCCATCCTTTTTGAAACGTTCTCTCCGCCATTTGTTCGGGGACTCAGTGGTGCAAACAGAGGGCTCGGTTCGGCGTATCGTTGGTCTGTTGGTTCTAATCGATCTCGCTTCTGTGGTTTCGCACTCTGGGGTGTCGCGCCTTTGTTAGGGAAGGGTGGGAAGGCACAGTCCATATTGGAAGGGAGGTCGGGCGAGGGGGGTGCCTTGGATCGCATGATTGGTGTCGTTACGCTCCGGCCCATCTTGAATGGAGATTTTGGTGGTGCCAGGGCTGATAATGGAGCACCGCTTCGGGGATCACTGTAATTGCTTATTGGTGATGGCGACAAAGGACGAAATGGTTTATCTACACAATCAGCACACAATCTGAGATAGTCGGTGGGCATCTCTTACTGGCTGCATTTGGGTCGATTCGAGAGGGAGGAGGCATGCGTCCAGATGGCGCCGGACCGTCCGACCTGTTGCTGAATGATGGCCCTCCGAAAGTTGCAGCGCGCTCAAGCTTTGGTGGATTCGGCGCAGTAGGCGTGGGAGTTGCTATCGCTGACATTGATGAGCTTGGAACATTTACTGGCGGTCTCTTCGACTCACTTGAGGGGGACGCTGTAGCACAGACATGGTCTGCTAATTGTAAAATCTCGATATCAACTCCACAGGATGAACATTTGATCATTGGTAGGAGGCTCATTCGATCCATGTTGCCGAGGTGGTTGTGCCTGATGAGCAATCGCAGTGTTGTTCACGTCCAGCGGTTGAAGGTAAAGCGGCTCTGACGTTAGTGACATGGAGTGAGGGTGAGGTTCCTGTAGTTGGCCCGAAGACGAATGTGTACGCCACGGACAGATCTGGACGCCCTAAAGCTGTTTGATGATCAGAAACGCTGGGACCTGCTAGATCAGGGGGGACGATGCGGACATGGTGCCGAATTGGCGTTGGATCTGAGAACGGCAGCGGGATGGAATTTAGCGTCGTTGCAGCAACACCACCATCCGGTTTGAGAGGCTGTTTAGCCCCACAAGGGACACTCGCAATGTTGGATATTTTGCTGCTAATGAATGCAATCAGAAATATAATAATGAATGGTGGCTAAATGCCGACCATACATAGCTCGTTACGAGCAATAGAGCTGTCTGGCAATCAAAGGCCCACCTTCTAGTAGCCAAAGACACACGCGCAATTCGGGGCTTTCGGCTGCCCTGCACGTAACCCGCGTGTCCCTGAATCGTGGCGTTAAAGGTGGTGCTAGGCGGCGGTTGTGATTCGGCGGGCAATACCTGGGCGCGCACGGAGCGGCAGCTTGCAGGTCGTGTGGTCTCTGCCGTTCCAGCCAGTCGCCCGACCAGAAGCCGCCAAAAATGTTATGAAACTATTATCCGCCGGCGAAGTGTCTCGTGGTTGTCGCAAGCGCTAATGACGATATAAGTTCGAATGTATGAGCGCATGATCTAGTAAATTTGGAGGCAGTCGAGGCATGACAGTTATTACTGTAGAGCCAAGTCCTGCAGAATCGATTGGGAAGCCTCGGGGGCTCTGCTCGCATGTTGGCCAAGCGCAGGAGAACCATCGAGCTCGGACATTAATCAGTCTGCTATTTGGTTGGACATGGGTGAGTACCGCTGTTGTTGCTCGATCTGGGCTGTCTGTCGACTATCGATGGCCAAGCGCCCCTTTCGCTACGTCAACTGTTTCTCAAATACTTCCCCTCGTCTAAGTTGACTGGAATTGGTATACTGTATGAATCGTGGATTCTTGAAGTTTCAAACAGTGTGTTGTGCAGTGTTTCAAAGAGCAACGTCCGCTGCACGCGCTTAGCATGGTCCCCATGGCGAAGTCGAGGCGGCCAGTGCATCATCCCAGTCTTCATATGCAGGCTTCCGCATTCGTCTCTGCTGCAAGCGAACTAGGCTCGAGTCCCGCAGTCCCTGCGTGTGTTGATAATACTATGTAGTGTTAAGTTTCAGTTAGATACCGCGAGACGAACACATTACACAGCTTCAGATCAGCCAAGATGAGGATTAGGCAAGCGACTGTCCGAAGGAGACTCATTATGCACCTCTGCGGTTGATGGTGTTGTCGGCACGTCCCCTAGTGTAAACATTCCTGACGCTGGGAGAGTCTCGCGAGAGCCCATCGTGCCGCGCCGATGATGATGACTGTGCTTCGATAAGCCTCGTTTGTTGGACAGCCTTGGGAACGCTGGGTCACCCTCGGTTCGGTGTTGGCTCAGTATCCAGGCGGTGACACGAAGTACGAGATCCACGCGCGATAGCCTGGGCACCTTTTGAGGTGTCACTTGTGCCCCGCTATCGCACCTTCTCGCGCCCCGCCTAACGGGGTTCACGTGATGGCGGGGCAGACGTCGCATACAACATTAGGTAACTATGGACGACTTCGGATGTCGTAGGAACAGAACTCGACACGAGAGTCCGCTATCGTGTCCGCCTCAACAGCTGGCAATGCAACGGCCCTCGTCTTCCGATGTCTGGCGTGTTCTCGTCCGTGACATGCGTCTTCACCAAACCAACTGCGGTTGACATTCCTGCGTGCTGAAATTGAGAGAGCGATAGCGGGGCGCGGCGGGCACTTTAAGGAATGGCCTCCTACGCCCATTGGCTTCTCTCACTTACAGCGGGCTGCGGCGGCATATGTTGGAATAAAAAGTGGAGCGTAAAGGGAAAGAAGCGGTGGGAGTCCACGCTGTCCGGCAGCAGGCGGGAAGGAAAGCGCGTTTGTTAGTAGTTTTAAGCGCTAAGTCAGCAGCGACCCGAAGGACATTTATATCGCTCTTGCTCCCTTGCCTTCCACTCCACCACCACAACAGATTATTGTGACTGCAAGCCTTTCAGCCAGCAAGCTCGACAATCTCCTCACTACCCATCTAACACCCCAATCTCTTCCGGGCCATTGCCCAGTAGTCAAGACGTTTTCCAATCTTCTCAGCTCGTATGTACCCCTCCATGCTCCGTCGTGACTTCCTCAACTGACACTTTGCAGCGTCCACAACCCATTCGCCGGCCGTCGCACTTCTCCTTCTGGAGCAGCGTCGGATCTAGACTTCCGCAATTAAGTTCAACTCGCTGTCAAGCCAACAAGAACTCCGCAAACAACCACTATGGCACCTCACGCAGAAGACAGCGTCGGCCACGCGAATGGGTATGATGTGAAGACGGCTCCCAAGGATCTCTTTGTTGTCAACTCCCCGAACGTCGAGTACACCGAAGATACCATCAAGTCAAAGTACACTTACCGCACTACCGACGTTACCCAGAACGCCGACGGCAAGTATGTGGCTATCCCCAAGGAGACCCTCTACGACTTCAAGGTCGACCGCAAGATTCCCAAGGTCGGTGTGATGCTCGTCGGCTGGGGTGGTAACAACGGAACTACCGTCACTGCTGGTATTATTGCCAACAAGCGCAACCTCGTCTGGGAGACCAAGGAGGGCAAGCGCGGCGCCAACTACTATGGCTCCGTCATCATGAGCTCTACCACCAAGCTCGGCGTCGACAAGAAGACTGGCCAGGAGATCCATATTCCTTTCCACGACCTCCTGCCCATGGTCCACCCCAATGACCTCGTTGTTGGTGGTTGGGACATCAGCGGCATGAACCTCTCCGAGGCCATGGATCGCGCCAAGGTCCTTTCGCCTTCCTTGAAGTCTCTTGTCCGTAAAGAGATGGCCGCTATGAAGCCTCTGCCCAGCATCTACTACCCTGACTTCATCGCTGCCAACCAGGAAGAGCGTGCCGACAACATTCTCGAGGGCACCAAGGCTTCCATGGCCCACGTTGAGCAGATTCGCAAGGATATCCGGTAGGTCACAGTTTCCAGCTCGCGAACAATAATGCTAATCATATAATAGTGACTTCAAGGCTGACAACAACCTCGACAAGGTCATCATTCAGTGGACTGCCAACACGGAGCGTTACGCCGACATCCTCGAGGGCGTCAATGACACCGCCGACAACCTGTTGAAGGCTATTGAGGCCGGCCACGAGGAAGTTGCTCCCTCGACTGTCTTCGCGGTTGCTTCTATCCTTGAAGGGGCTCCGTTCATCAATGGCTCTCCCCAAAACACTTTCGTCCCTGGTGCTATTGAGCTTGCCGAGAAGCACAATGCCTTCATTGGCGGTGATGACTTCAAGTCAGGCCAGACCAAGATGAAGTCTGCTCTCGTTGACTTCCTGATCAACGCCGGTATCAAGCTCACCTCCATTGCCAGCTACAACCACCTCGGCAACAACGACGGCATGAACCTCAGCTCCCAGAAGCAGTTCCGCTCCAAGGAGATTTCCAAGTCCAACGTAGTCGACGATATGGTCGCTGCCAACAATGTCCTGTACAAGGATGGCGAGCACCCCGACCACTGCGTTGTCATCAAGTACATGCCCGCTGTCGGAGACGACAAGCGTGCTCTTGATGAGTACTATGCCGAGATCTTCTTGGACGGTCACCAGACCATCAGCTTGTTCAATGTCTGCGAGGACTCTCTGCTGGCCTCACCTCTGATCATCGACTTAGTCCTCGTCGCTGAGATGATGACACGTGTTCAGTGGAAGGCCCACAGCGCCGAGGCTAGCGATGCCAAATACTCTGGCTTCCACAGCGTTCTCAGCGTTCTCAGCTACATGCTCAAGGTATGTTTGTCGACTATAAACGGTGATACATCACGACTAACATTCTTAGGCTCCTCTTACGCCCGCTGGCACTCCCGTCGTGAACGCGCTCGCCAAGCAGCGTGCTGCTCTCACCAACATATTCCGCGCTTGCGTCGGTCTTGAGCCTGAGAACGACATGACTCTGGAGCACAAGCTGTTCTAGACTCGTCGCGGTCTCAATGCGTTCGACTCTGTTAAGTCAGACGCAACCTGGCGAGGATGCTTGGAGAGGATAGCATCAGGACGACACTCGGAAGATGAAGCTTTGATTTGACCAACTCTATACACTCATTTACAGCGAAATAAAATAACAGGTTGACACTATCAAGGCTCTATTGTCATCAATGGTGCTATCGCGTGAAGTGTGAAGTGTTAACTCCTCGATTTCTTGCTGAGTTCCACCTTGGTCTTCATCAGCGTCTTGCTTTTGCACACTAGGAAGACACTGCAAGCTGATGTGCTGTGACTGGTGGGGCATAAGTGTTGAATCTCGTATACTTATTGTTCGAGGTATACATGTCGTGTTCCTGCCTGGGTAGGTGCTCATGCAGCGGGAAGGAACGTTCCTTCCTCTCAACGCAAACCTCACCTCAACACCTCAATTTCTCACCATGTCAACCAGCAAACACCTCACAACATGCCAGCATCGTCATCAATTCAGTCCTACTTCTCTTCCTCGCCGACTAAGAATAGCGATGGCTTCACTGCCGAAGAAGTGCAGGCAGTGCTCTTTCCTGCAGGCACTTCAGCGCCGAATATGTGGACTGTAAGTTCTCGCCCTCACCTCGGCCACTCAATCTTGACATTCTCCAGCCTACGCTTGACTACGAGGAAGCCGACTTGGGCTCCCTGGAGCCCGGTCCCCGCAACCTCATGCTCCTGGGCCGCGTAGTTAACTTCTACGACACCGCGAGACCCAGTAAATCCCACAAAGCAGCACAAGGGTGCCTAAAGATTATGCTCGCCGACGATACGGGCGTGCTCACTGTTCGCTTGTGGTACGCCAATACGCAGTATAAGGTGAGACTGGGACAGTTGGTGACGTTGTGGACGGTGCACACCTCCAACTCATCGGACCACAACTCACTGGCGCCGAGCACTGCGTCGCTATTTACGAGTATCTTCCCAGAGGGTGAGAGGAACTGTCACTTTATGGTGCATGAGAATAGCGACGATGGTACGCAGTTCAAGAGGCCGTTCAACTGTCGGGATTCGAAGGCACTGTCTGGTTTGATGACGCTCAAGAGCTTTACGGATGGGGGATACGATATCGAAGAGCCCAAGCTGCTCGTTTGCGTCAAGAGTATTGGAGCAAGGAAGAGGTGTAAGTCGCTCCTGCCTCTCTCATCTCTCACCTACTTGACTTTACCCTGAACTTACACAGCGATAGATATAAATCGCAACGGCACCACCTCTGAACTCATCTCCCTAGGCATCTTCGACCACACAGCAGACGCCTCTCTCGCCCTCTACGGCGGTCTCTGCGACTCAGCATCAGCCTTCCAGCCCTCCAAAACCGTGCTCCTCATCTCCAGCCCGGGATGGCGCATCGAGAAGACAGCCAAGCTCTCCCTGAATGGCAACTCGCGCGTAGACATTGATCCAGATATGGGGGATGCAAGACGGCTCCGTGCCTTAGCCCTGCGGCTTACGAAGAAGGAACACGTGAACCCAGCGTTCCCTGAGGTCGATGTTGCCGGCTTCGAAGGGGCGCCGGTGAGGGCGTTGTATACGCTGGCAGATGTGGATGAGTTTGCGCGCTCGAATCCAACGGAGAACCTCCTGGGCTATCTCTCCGTGGTGATGACAGGACTCAACATCGTCACCCCGTTCAAGCGCAACATGCTCATGAGCAATGAGTGCTGCGGGTTCCCGGTGTTTGCCAACTCGGTGAGCGTGAGGTGTAAGCAGTGCGAGGAGGCTGTTGCCCTACGGATCAATCCACGGATTGTAAGTCACAAACCTACTTTCTCATATCCCGTCTTCTGCCATCTGCTTTCGTAGTTCTGGACAATATACTGAGTTGGCGACGATAGCTCGGTCCAATCATCGACGAAACCGGGCAGATCAGCAGCGGCAAACTCATCTTCTCCAACGACGCGTGGACTCAACTCCTCGGTCGCACGGCCGAGCAGCTCGTAGTCACTGATGTGGATAAGTTGCGCTATTTAGAGCAGCGCCTTCTCTTTCTGCGCGTCACTATGGGGTTCGCGCTGAGTCTGGAGGACGGCATAGGGCGTCTGGCTGTGTGGTCTGTTAATAACTGAGCTGTTTGTAGTCATCAAAGGGTGTGGTCAGGGTGAGGAAAGAAAGAGGAGGGGACATTGAATGGATCAAAGTGTCTTGAAATGAGGGAATGTACGAGGGTGATGGATATGGACATGGGATGTAATGGCAGTGAGTGAGTACAACGTCAAAATAGAGCTGCCGAAGACATATACTCCTCCCGAAGACATTTACCTGCTCATAATACAGCGAGTGACTTCAGGCTGCTAAAACACTAAAGTATAGCTTTAGCTTTGCGGCTCGAACGCAAGAGGCAATGCAAATGCACACAGAGTAACGGTAACAAGCACTTAGAATGGTATACCCTCCCGCGTTCCGACACACCCCTAGAAACACCTCCAATGCCGCGCCAATGCAAAAAATAAAGAGTAAACTAACACAAGGCTGCTAAATGCTCCCGCCCCAAACGTGCAAAGGCATAACGAAAAACCAGAAAAAAAGCCGCCGCATATATTCATTCTCATACACTTGAAATCCCAATGCATAACAGTCTTCATCTCCTCCTAACCGACTGACTGACTGACATCATCACTCTTTCAACTTCAAACCCCACCAATCAAACACACAAACATACAGACAGACCCATCTTCCCAGGTCTTCATTCCATTCCTCCCTTCTTCTCCGTCAAACTAATCCCCCAACACCCCCGCCAATCCCCTCAACACATCCCCCACACCAATCCCCTCGGCACCCACCCGTTCCTTGACCTCCCTATCTCTCTCCTCGAGCCGCTTCGCCGCAGTACCGAGTATCCTATCCGCGACGCGCTCAGCTGTTTGGCGGTACTGTTCGATTTTGTGGACACCGTCGGCGAAGAGGTCGATGCTGGGTTCGAGCGAGGCGGCGAGGTGGGTGAGATGTGTTTGGAGGGCGGTGGGGGAAGAGAAAGTAAAAGGTACTTGTTGTTGTGGCGGGTGGGAGTTGGATTGTGTGTCGTGGGTCTGTGATGGAGGTGGGGGTAATTGGAGGGCGGAGAGGATGGCGGCTTGTGCGGGGTCGAGGAGGGAGGCGTCGATGTCGGAAAGTGTGGGTGCGTGTGGTGCGGGTGTTATTGAGGGCGCGGGTGGTGGTGGTGCAGCGGTGGACGTCGATGTAGATGCTAGGGCTTCCCAGGCTGCTTTTTCTTCTTCGAGGCTGGTGTGATGTCAGTTCTGTTTTATCTCGCGTAACTGCGGATGGGCGTACCGTTTGACCTCGTCTTCCAGTTCCTGCAGCGTGGCTTTGTTCTTCTCGTTCTGTGGATTCGGCTTCTTGACCACAGGCGCTCGCGCTGTTTCTTCCTATAGAAATGTTAGCCCACGTCTGCAAGTGCTCAACATAGTGTAACGTACCCGGCTGAACCAGTCCGAAAGCTCTGGTTTGCTTGCAAAATCGTCAATGAGTTCCTGCTGTATTGCTCGCGCTGCCATGATCGCGTTCGCGTTCTTAACGTCGCCTGACGGCTTCTCTGGAAGCGCTCGCGACCCACACCACGTAAGGAGCTGCTTCATCCGCCGCGGTTCGGGGAGACTTTGCTCAATGTACTTATAAAAATCACGGACTTCGACTTCGGAATGTGGTAGGGCTGCAGCTTGTTAGCACTCTCTTTAAACGCGCTTGCAGCACTTTATAGCATATCTGTGGACCTGTTTCACGCCTTGTCTCGACTTACCATTCGACATGCCGCTATCAATCAGCGAACTCGCTCTCCTGCCTCGCAACCCTGTGCTGCTTCTCCGATGTCCATCTTTGTTGCCCTTGCGCATCTCTTTATTCCGCGTAATAACCGGCGTATCCGCAAAAGGCAGCATGATCCTCTGCGCGTTCGGGTCGCGCTTCTTCGCGACCTGCAGCTCATTGTGTGTCGGAGTTTGCACGCCTCTGAACGCGCCTTTCCCGTCCAATTGCGCCTCTGGAGCGGGAGTGATCTGCTTCTTCCTCTCCTTCTCTGCTGGCGCGCTTTTCTTCGTGCGCTTCGATGCGGTGGGCTCTGTGGCTTGCGGCCGTACGTCCAGTTGCTCCTTGTCACCGGATAAACGCGTTGATCGCCGCCGCCTCTGCGAATCTGAAGTCTCGGGGTCAACTGCTGCGATTGACTTTTTCCGCCGCGAGGTGGATTTGGCAGGCTGCGCGTCTACAGTACGCGCGGGTTTCGCTCCAGTTTCTTCCGGTATGGGCTCTGGTGCCGGCGCCGCTTGTGCTTTCGTAGTCCTTCTCGACGTGCGACGCGAGAATTGGAAACCATCGTCGTCCTCGTCGTATGCAGCCTTTGCGGTCTTCTTCGCTGGCCTGGCAACCCCTGCGCCATTCGCCCTCTTGCCCGTCCCATTCACTTCCGTCTTCGGGCGCTTGGGCGCGGGCGCATCGTCATCCTCAAAGGCCTGTTTTACACTTCTTCGTCGCGTCGTGGGTCGATTGGCGGCCATGGGGAGCGATTGAAGAGGTGAGCGGGCGAATATGGTGGTCATGAGTCCGGTTGCTGTGTGGTTCGTGATTCGGGAGATCGGTCAAAGCGCGTGCATGGGCGCGACAGCGGGATACCTCAACGACGTGTTCGAGCAGCGGGCGGCGCGCGATTAAAGTATAAGCGTGGTATTTGTAGGTACGGTCGTGATGATCTGGGGGTAATGCGAATATCCGGGGGTGTCGTGGAGGGGAAGCCTTCTTGCACGGGAGCAGGGTGGAGGCGTGTGCTTTGCTCCTGCTGAACAACAACAAAGCCAAGCCCAAACAGGGCTAACCCGTTGACTAAGCGACCCACATGACCTCACCCACGAGCAACTGTAGACGTCTATAGCCAGGCCATCCTTCACAGCCCAACGTGTTTGCAGTGTTGAAATGCATTTTCCGAAATATACGAACATCGGTACTACCTATGTATACAGCCTCCCACTCCCCAGTCCGGACCTAAGCCGCTCAGAACGCCTAAGAAAGCAGCACCACGCCGCTATTCCCTATGCTCTCATCCTATCATCAAATCGTTATCTCAACTACCAAAAGATATTCCAACCCAGTCACACCCAGTTTTTTATGTATCCATTTCCTATGCACATTTGCTTGTATCAATACTTCAATTCTAGAAGCCCGCTCCAGGCACGGGCCCCACCTGGCCCTCTGGCGCAAGACTGCCCTCGATGCGGCGTTTCGCGTCCTGCTTCTCCTCTAGGGTAGGATTATCCTTCTGCATGTCGGGGATGTGGGGTGCTCTGTTAGGGCTGTGGCCTATGGACATGCCGACGCGGATCTGCAGGTAGTTAGTCTTATGTGTCTATTAACAGTGAGGTGTGTACTCACAAGAGTCTCCAAGGCAGACTTGGAATTGTCGACGAGATCATCGTCGTATTTCATCTGCCCCGGTTCAAAGAGAACCAGCAGCGTACTGCCACCGAACTTGAAGTAGCCCAGTTCCTCAGCACGCCTCACATGCTCGCCCTTCTTGCGTGTAATGACTGTGCTGCCCACCATCATCGCACCGATGCAAATGACCATGACTCGTCCATGAGTGTCCGAGTCAATGGGGCATATCACGCGGATGTTCTCACCATAGACATCAAGGGCTGACCGAATGGCCATCGGGTTGACTGTGTAGTACTCTCCCTCGATCAACTTGGGCTCGTCCAGGATACCATCGACCGGGATATGGAAGCGGTGGTAATCCTGCGGCGCGAGTCGGAAAATACCGAGAGAGCCGCCGTGGTAGCGCTTCGCGTCTTCAGGATACGCATCACCCAGCAGACGCTCAATAGTGAACTCGCGCCCCTTGACCCAGATGGCCTGCGCGCTGTCGATTGTGTTGAACACGACAGATCGGCAGTCGGCGGGGGAGACAATGACTCTTGGGTCTTCGGGCGCCGAGCATGGGCGAGCATCTGGTTTCAAAGCTCGATAGAAGAACTCGTTGAAGGTCTTGAACTGCTCAACCGGCAGGAGCACCTCGTTCATGTTGAGTTGATGGAAAGCAATGAAGGGTGCGATTTCCGCAGCTGAGGCGGGATCATCGTACTTCTTTCCCTGCTTGAAGCTAAGGGACTTGAGCAGCTTGCGAACTACCACGCGTTAGAAACACAGAATACAATGCCGACCTGAGAACTTACTTCGCTTCTTCTCCATGTTGTTGGCTTTCAGACCCTTGTACAGCAACCGAATACCCAAACGAACGTACACGCTCATGCGCTCCTCGTTGATCTGGCCAGTGATGCGGTCCTGGACAAGGATGTTGGCGGAATTGGCTCCCAGTTTGTACCCGCCGTACGAGATCTTGGTGATGACCTTCGAGTACCACTTTCGCTGAGCTTGGCTAGAAGTCACGAAACCGGCCATGACAATGTTATTGACTTGCCTCCAATCCTGACTGGCACACGTAGCGATGTGGGTAATGATATTGGCATCGGAGCGCTTGTTCAGCTTGGGCTGGTGACAAATGGGGCACTCGCGAATTTCGATAACGTGCTCCTCTCCCTTCCCATCGCTCAGGTCATCAATTTGATGAATATGCTCGCCGTCTTCACCATCCTTGCCCAGGACATTAGTTTCGAGCGCCGGTATCGAGACAGTAGAAGCATTCTGATTGATCGGGGTAAGACTCCCAGATGCCAACGAAGGGGTCTCGGCACCCGGCGTGAGGAAGCCGGACGGTCCAAACTTCTTGAGGTCCCGTTGCTCAGTAGCCTGCAGCTGGTCTTCAAGACAGATGACAGTCTCATCAAACGTAAGCAGCCCCTCACCGTTATGCTGAGCCGCAAATCTGTCAAAGAAGCCGTCAATAGTCGACTCGTGCAGCGTCGAACCAAGCGTGTCCAGCATCGTGGTAAGCTCAACCTTGTCGAGCAGACCACTGTCATCGGCATCGTACTGCTTGAGCATGGCCCTCCAGAACTGTTGTCGAAGAGCCTTGTACGGGACATATTTGGCCCGAACGTGAAGTGTCGGATTGTGCTTGTCCTCCCATCGGTCTTTGTTCTTCATCTCCAAAGGAAGAGAGTACAACTTGAGGTCCTCGTCATCAACGGCGGATGGGTTGATGTTGACTGTGCCACCGGGCGCGAGGTTGCCCTGGGCGTCTTGCGGTGCGCTTGTCGGTGCGGGAGGTAAGTAACCGGTGGACTCCACGATAGACAAGGAGCTCGAGGAGTTCTCCTTCTTCAAACCCGGCCGCCCTAGACGAGAAAGACTGTGCGAGGAGGACGAACGGGACATTGGGAGACGGAAGCGGGATCTCCTGGCCTCAGACTGAATGCCCGGAGAGTCCGAAGGCTCAGGGAGCTTGTAAAGACCAGTTTCGGGGTCCGCTTGGGGCGCCACCGAGACTGCCTTGTCGAGCGAGAAGTTGACTGTTCCGACGTAGTCATTCCCAGAGAACTTGTCCTTGTCAACGACCGTGAAACTGACCGAGTAGTTCACCTCGTGGCGCATGACTTGGAAGACTAGTTTCTCTTCATATACCGGGTTGAGGTTGTGGTTGATTGTCCGCGTGCGGTACGTCTTCTTTCCGAGCGAGGTGATGACGAAGGGGTCCATGTCGAATGATGTCCTCGTCACTGGAATCAATTAGCACATGCAGTATAGAGAAGCTGCAGGGCACTCACCGTTGCGCTCTGGGGGCAGATCTGTGATCTTCTGGATCTCCAGGAAGAGGACACCTGCAACATCGCCGCCGCTGGAGTACTCGTAGCCGCTTATCTGCTTGGCCTTTTTCTTCAGTCTGGCCATCCTGAGCCTCTTCCGCTGCTTCTCCCTCTTCTCGGCCTTCTTCGACTCGTCCTGGGCCTCGTCGGAGCTCTCCTCTTCCTCCTCGTTGTCTGTGACATTGCTGTCGCCGCGCAGCAGCATCATCTCCTCCTCCTCATCTGGGCTCGGCGTCTGTCCCGCGATGGCGAGGAACTTCTGCAGGGTCTGCTCCGGGGGAGCGGTGAGGTTGGTCGCGTCAATCAGGGAGAACTGGATCTGGATTTCACCGGAGACGACCGACTTCTTCTTGCCGGTGCGGCGTGACTGCAGGGGAAACCATTGTGGCTCCTGCACCGTCTGGCCGTTCAGGAACTGGTCCTCGAGAATGACGTCAAACTCGCCCATGTAGTCCTTGCCGAAGCGGTCCTTGTCCCAGCAGCAGCCCTCGAGCAAGAGACTCTGCTCGCCCACGATGGGCAGCTCGAGGACCGTGTTCCATTCTGGGTTCAGTGTCTTGTTGATGGCGGGGGTCGCTTCCTTTGCATCGCCGAGGGAGAGGACGAGGTACTGCAGCCAGCATCAGCTCCCATACTTGTAGAGACGCATAGTCGCTCCTCTAGACACGATTATATGATGATTGGAGCTGTAGGGAGCACTCACGGGGTCAGACGTGCCGCTCCTGTCCTTTGCGGCGAGGTTCCTGCCCTGCAGCACTGGTTAGCCGTAGCTCGAGCTCTCCTCCGCGGGGTACTCGGCCGTACCTTGACTACGTTGGCGCGCAACACCAGGCTGGGCTTTGCCTGCTCTGCCATTGCTCGCTTGGGGCTTCCGTTGCGGCTTGCTGGGACGCTGGTCGGGGTGGAATTCGTGCCGTTGGCGTGGTTGTTGGAGTACTTGAGGCGGTGGGGGAGGGACAGCTTGCTGGTAAACGTGGGTCGCGGCATAGTGGCTACGTCGACTCTCCATGCGCCGCCGGCGTAGCTACGCGTCCGCTTCGACCGGAGCCTGTTTTCTGGGGCCGCGGTAGCCAAGAATTGCTTGTTTGTTGCACGCCGCGGATTGGCAGGCGAGTGTGCTCAACGCATGCAGACGAGAAGCCTGGAGATGTGTGAGGGGCCAGGAGGAGCGAAGATGCGCTGCGAGGGCGGGCGGCGGGCGGAAGAGGTGAATTGAGCTTGGGGGCCGTGGCCAACCTAGCTCGGTCTATGTACTCGCGCAGCTGAGTGAGGAAGGCCCGCAATCGAGGATGCGGCGCAGATAGGAGGTACGCCTGCCGGAACCTGCGGCTGGCGTGCGAATTGCCCTTGGTGATGCACAGGCTTGATTGAGCTCGAGCTTGGTGAGATCGAAGACAGTGCGCAATCCAAGCCCACTTGCACCAACGCAGCCGCCACTTGGTGTCGGAGCTCACACACAGGCAGAGACAGTGCTTCAGGCGCTTATATTTAGCAAGCTGACCTGCCTCAGGCTCTACGGCTCACTTCTTCTTTTCCACCTGAAACGGGCGAGCCGTGGCTGCCCTGCCCGCTTGCTTGAAGCCATCTATGGCAGCCACGCCCCGAATGCGCTGACAGGACAGACTTCAAGTTGAATTGCTTTAATATCAACCGCGTCCACTTTCGCCTACTCACTCTCCGCTCCTCTCATGTGCTATAGCGATGCAATCAAGCTTGGCCGAAAATGCCGCACTCGACATTTTCAACATGTAGATTCACACACCCACCACATGCAAGAGGACGGTCATTAGTCGATGGCGCCTAACCAACTACCGCGGTGACATACCCTACTGGTGCTGTTATCTGGGAGTCTAGACCTGCGGCACCTTCGCTTGTAACTCTATCCTCCCTACGCACTATCCTTTATTCACACTTGAATCCTACCTTCCTAGTTGTACAAACTACTGCTATGGACATGCCAGTTTTTGTTTCCTCTAATGTTGCCCCTAAGTAAGCGATGTTATGTTCAAAAAGGAGCCGCCCTTACCAAAATACTAGCATTGGATTGACTTCTCGAGCCTAACCCTCCGTACGTCCTTATACGCTCTTACTTCCAAACGATTTATCTACGACATTCACACAGAGTTCTCTCATGCTACCCACGCACATGCATGCGTTCCTAACAGGTATTTCGCGAGGAACAGCGCAGGCTCCTTGTACCAGACATCTTCATGGTCTTGGACTAGAAATCTAAGGAGGATCGCAGGGTTACTATCATTCGCAAGGACGCAGACGAGTTTTTCTGCAAAATACAACGAGAGAAACTGCACATGGCCTACAGTGGCGAGCGAGCACCTTCCACCTTCAGTCCGGTGTAGTCTCGAAGGGCTCGTTGCACTGCCCGCTGTATCTCCCACGTCTTAGACTGCTGGATCCCGAGTCTTACTGTGCAACGCAGACAGCATCGGATTCTGTCACAAGTCCGTCCGATCTGAAGCTCGTTCCAAACCGTACCACCATAATCGCTCCTGCCTAATTCGTCGCGTTCCTGGCTGTGGCACGCTGCGCATCCTTACCACTTCCAAAAGCCCTTTGCATCATGCTAAGCTGTCACTGCTGTGCCAACCTGCGGACCCAAAAACAAGACCTCGGAGAGTCCCACGCTGTGGGGCTAGTCTACCGAGAAGACCGACGGCGAACCAGACGCACCGCTTATAGGGCACACTACGTCATAAGTTGCTTCTCCACTACTACTCGGGTCGGTCGGTAGCCTACGCGTCGACGGCTGCGCTTGACGCAATGTCAATGGACGAAGGAAAGCGGACGAATAAGCTCTTCGCTTCTTTGGAAATAGCAGCATCAAAGCCGCATTACCTCCTAGCGTTTCTTTGTGTCGTAAAAAGTGCTTTATTCTACGTACAGCACATGTATCCCTCAAAAACCACTGAATAAATGCAAGTGAATCAAAGGTATGAGTAAACTAGTATTCCATTACAGAAATAGAATCAAGTCCCACTGCTGCACTGTGGAGCTGCTCCACGTAACGCGTCGTTGGGTCGTTCAATTTACGCAATGCGGCGAATGTCTCAGACAAAGCACTGGCCGAGGGTTCCCGCACGACATGTAGCCTGACTCTCTTGCGTTCAGAATGTGGTGAATAGTTGTATGAGTTGTATGATTTGATTACTTGTTCTTAGCCAGTCATGATGCTTTCTTCGTCGAGCTGAGATGGTCGTATAGCAAGTTCAGCGTCTACTCGATGATGTATGGCCTGGCCGTCTGATATACAGTTTCACCTCGTGCTAAGTTACTCCCGGTGTTTTCAAAAAAATCCGAGTCCTGATTTTAGATTATGAAGACCTCCTTAGAGTGAAAATTGCTGGAGTGCAAGTGGGCGTGAGAACACCTTGGACGTCTGGAAAAGTAGTCGAGGCTTACCTTGACGCTAGACAGTTATCTGGAAGAATATCCACCATTGCAATATCAAGGTAATAGGCTTTGCTCTCACTTGATCTGAAGAAAGGACTCCAAGCGCTCTATAGACGAAAGCGACATAGCATTTCTTTTGGTATTGGCCGCTTCAAAAAAAAACGTACTTCGGGTTCAATTGTGTGCATCGGCTAGACACACAGGGACTTCAGCGCATCATTCCGTAGGACGAGGCGCGAGTCTAAGCAAAGCTTGGATTCGCTTGTTTGTTCGCTGGAGTATCGACATATTTGGCTGCTGATCGCGCTGGTTCCGTTCTTCAGATTCTGGTTTAGATATCTCGGCAGTTTCCTTTTGGTGCTTGCTTGGATGAACGACGTCGTGTACCTGCCATCCATCTTCTCTTGCCTCTACCAACCTCGCAACTGGAATCTTAGTATTTCTCTTCACTCTCCCCATACCCACATACCCCTTCTGATTCGAAACAACCAAGTTCCCAGTCTTCTCATGGCGAAAACAGCAACTGCAATGCGTGTGTCCAAACGCCCACATCTTCACCACCGGCGAGACCCAACACGTCTCTCCCGAAAGATCAGACGCAAAACCTGATCCCACCGGACTATCTCGATGCGCGGGATCCGTTGCACGCGGGTCTACTGTGGGACAGTGATGCGTAGCAATGACTATTTGACGGTGCGGTTCCCGAGTCTGAATCGAGTGTACCTGCGTGTTGAGCCACTCTAGATCTCTACCATGTTCTTCCGCACATCTGTCCAACGACCAGCCGTGAATCCCTTTCTCTTCGTTGAAGTCGGTAAGTCGTGCATATACATCAATAGACTGATGCGGTTGGACGGCAGTCCAAAGTGTACAGCCTAGGATTGTAACGGTTTGATCGATGTCGTATCGGTCTCGGAACAGGAATTTAAATCGTCCTCCGTATTCTGACTGCGCTTCTTGTTCAAAATCTCGCAGCTTTTGCACTGCATGTTCTAGGGTGGTTTGGTAAGGCTCGTGGTTGCCGAGGACGTAAAATATGCGGAGGCCCCGGTTTTGTTCTAGAGACCGTCTGAGGAAGACGAAGAGGTCACTGTCTTTGACTAGACCTATATCTCCCAGAAGAAGGATGTTGCCGCCTTGATCTTCAAGTGTGTACGTAGTGTACTGCGGCCTTGACAGGGGGGTCTCCAGGTGGAGATCAGAGAGAACCTGGAACTGGGGGGAGAGAAGTGACATGGTTGTTCCTGGACTGGAGGGGTGGAGAGTTCGGGGTAGAATGTGTAGAAGAAATGTAGATGCGAGCTCTGAAGTTTTATTTTGCTCAGATGTTCATTACCATATTCAATGAGCGTGATCCACCGGGCCTCAACCAGCGTACAACGAAACACTAGTACTAATAGCAAGTAGCCCAGCAACATTTCTCGGTCCTGAGAACCATTCCTCAGCCTAACACATACGTTATTAATTTAAGACTGCGTAGCAATAGGTAGGCAAAAACTGCTCCAGCGAAATTCGCAAACGCAGGGTAGACCGAATAATATTCTAGCCCAATGAGGCTTGGCTCAGAGTTTGGTGGAAGGGCCCGCCTTGTTAATCAACAACCAGACCACCATGCACGACCCTGATAATCCACGCATGCTAGGTGATGAAGGATTGACCCCTTCCGCGAAAATTTCAAATGCACCATTAGTGATTATGGTGTATGTAGGAATAAGGTGCGCATCCAAATCCTGAAACGATGCAAACCAGCCATTGGAACATTGTGAAAGTCAGCATCAACAACATGACATGCCCTAAGCCCTCAAGTTGTAACTATAACTGCTTACTATATACCGTATGCACCATATACGCCCTGGAATAGCTGCAATCCTTTGTACAAGATGGGCTTATTCTAGGTGTTTGTTCCATTGCTCACGAGATCTCCAGCCCATCCCTTGCTTTGTGCAGTCCCTTCCGGAAGACAAGACAAGACAGCAGGACTTCCCAACGAGCGGGAGCAGCCGGGCCCATGAACAACAATACGGAGGGGCTCGGTCTCGAACCACGTCGTCTCCTGGGACGGGTGGGTGGTGATATGCAAGGCAGGAGTAAGGGTGTGACACATTAGCGTTTGATGAACAGGGCTCAAGACTAGCGCATGAGTAAACACCAGTGCAAAAACAGAGTCTAGACAGCACGACACGACACAGTGGTTTCAGAACTAATCGAATCATTTCACTACATATCGCACAGAATGCTGACAATTCAGTTCAGCTTCGAGTTTACACATGTTGCAAGAAAAAAGGGAAAACCGCCACACCAAGTAGAGATATCGAATAGATAGATACGAAGAAAAGAAACAATATTAGGAAAAAGCTCTTTTGGCAGCAGCAGCAGCAGCAGCAGCAGCGGCAGCTCTTCAGTCGCTCGCCGTGGAATCCTCTTTGTTGCGACGGAAAAAAGGTTGAAGAAATACTATGAGACCACTTTGCTGGTGTCATGGCCTCTAAGCCGGCCCGCAGGGTATCAAAAAAGAGCGACCCGGGCATGGAGGCGAGCCACTCAACGGAAGAAGTGCAATGTCCACAACGCCGGTGGACGACATGATGTGTTCATGCGGCCCGTGACTCAAGATCAAGTTTGAAGATTTTCGTTTACTCCACCGTCTGTGACCTATATCAAACCGCACAACCGAAGGTTCTCTTGAATAATGATATCTGTAATACATTAGCATAATCCTGGTGGGTTTCTGAAAGAGGTGAACGTACCATTTACTGCTGCCATGACGAATCGAATTTGCATCGTGTCTGTTGCGCAGGTGAAGTGGGTGTATATCTGCTTGGTCTCGTGTTGGTTGAGCGAGACAAATCGGTTCAGGATGTAGTCGCACGCCGCAGCGTAGTCTGGGCCACCCTCGTAGTCGGGGAAGTAGTTCTTCATGGGGCTGACGGGCAGCTTCTCCTTGAACCTGTCGATCTTATTCAAGAAGAGAATGATCGATGTCTTGACAAACCACCGCGAGTTGCAGATCGAGTCGAATAGTGTGAGGGCTTCTTGCATACGGTTGACGGTCTCATCCTCAAACAGCAGCTGGTCGTATTCTGAGATGGCAACCAAGAAAAGGATGGTGGTTACGTTTTCAAAGCAGTGTATCCACTTCTTTCGCTCTGATCGCTGGCCACCGACATCGAACATACGGTAGGTAAGATCGCCGATGATGAAGGTGGTCTCGGTGATACCGGTTGTCTTTACACGCGACCGTAGTACGTCCTGGTCGTTGGGGATGTAGTCGGGCGCGGCAATGCGGTCGATCGAGTCGAAGTAGCTGCGCTAGTCAGTACGAGAATTGTGAGTCGCGGGCTCGTAGTACTCACTATTTGGCGGAGTCGTTGAGCTGGTACTCGCGCGAGCGCTGGAAGCACTGTTGCACACCCGCATCTTTCCAGAGGACCGAGATGGCGTTGCCGACCTCCGGGGGCAGGCTGTCGCCCTCAATCTGTGCGGGTTGCATGAAGATGGTCTGTACGTGGTACTCGGCACGCTGGTCGTCGAGCGGCAGTTCGAGCGACTCCATGGCCTCAAGGATTACGCGCATCGATTGCACAGTGTTGCTGAAGATGATCTCCTTGAACGACTCCCGCTCGTCGCGCGAGTAGCCGCCCTCGTGGATAAGCTTCATCTGCTTGAGAATCGTCGACTTGCCAGATTCACCAGCACCTGCGGAGAATTAGACCATATGCCATCAGTGCCATCGTCCGGTTACTAACCGAGGAGCAACATCTTGATCTCGTTGCGCTGCATCATCTTGTCGCGCTTGAGCTGGTTCTCAATCTCCTCGTTCCGCTGCTTCCCCTCCTTCTCCTCTGTGCTCATGCCGCAACCCATGATGACGGATGGGGACGGGGGTCGATTTGATTATTAGGGTGTAGGTATGTAGCGATGCTCCGAAGCCGACCAAAACGGAAAACTAGCCAGTGTCAATAGAAACCCCTAATGCAGAGAAACAGGTTGCAGTGGGGTGCAATTGCCAGGCAACGCTGAGCGAGACGACGCGCGAGATGGGCGATTGCTTGCTCGAGAGCCGGCGCTCGGGTGCCAGAGCAAAAGTGAGGAAGGTGCGACCACGGGGAAGGCGCTCACCTGTTGGTCAACGGCGGCAAACTGGCAGAGAGCGCTGTGCCCGCTGGCGGAAGGGGAAGGGATGGGTGACGGAGAGACGGTGAAAGTGAAGGGATGGCTGGCTGGCGAGTGAAGACGAGGCTCGCTTCGCTCCGACGGGTCTCAGGGAAGCTGCAAGGTCGGTCGGGGGTGGAGCGGCTGGGGGGCCGTCAATTCGCGGGTGGGCAGCGTCGCGAGCAGAGACAGACGCAGTGCAATGGGCCGCTGGTTACACAGCAGGCGAGGACAAAGTGAGCCGGCAGAGCAGCAGATGCGCGATAGAGAAAGCAAAGAGTTGAGAGGCAAGACGGCTTTTGGAGAGGCTGCGAAAGGAGTCGCGCTTGCCCCCAAAAGTATGCACGGCATCCATGAAAGGAAGCGACGCCAGAGCTTAGCTCCCAGCGCGGGCCACCCAGGCCTGCTGTAGCACCACCACGAACCTCCGACATCTGTCTGTCCACTGCCGATACTCCCCAGCGCGCTGGCCGCTGTTGCGTACGTCTACCAGAGTCTGCGCGGGCATCATCATGTGCTTGTGCAGCAGGGCATCCCGACGCAGGAACGATTTACATTAACCTGATTGCCTCCCCGCCCGCCTGTTCGGCCGCCCTCCTGGGAGCAGCACCTGGGCAGTCCGCTCACCGTAAGTCCTGATTAGCAATTGGCTCTGGCCACAGCAGCACGATTCGCTGCGAGTCTCCAGCCTCTCTGCACGTCCAGAGCCTTTGTTGCACCTGTTCGACATGCTTGCGCTGTCCTACGCTCACTACTAGTTGCCATTCCCGTCTCGCCTGAGTCGGACTAGCTGCTCTTCTAGAAGGCGAGTCGAAAATTAGGGGCCCATTATAGACCCATCCCCATCCTAGCAAGAGGCCGACGCTCAGGCCCGCCGCGAACAGACCCAGGGCTGATTTGAAACGTTGTTGGGTTTGGCCGTCGACATCATCCCCCGTCATGTCTTGCGTTTGCATGCAAGAACCCGGCCGCAGACGACGCGCTCATGCTGCTGTCGTTGTACGTTCATCAGCGTCTTGTGGCGCCCAAAGAAGGTTTCAGTGCTGCAGAGCATCACCAACTCTGCCAGCCACCTGTTCACCAAGATGCTCCAGCCAACCAAGACCGGGGATACTATTGACACCATGCCTCGCTGGGCGTAGTGCCCCGACTGATGAGCACTCGCCAAACCTCCGTTGCATCGCGTCCTCATCTCCTCGACTCGCGTCCCTTTCTGGCCAATCACAACCATATCAGGCCCTGAATTCTCCTTATTATCCTCGTCTTTCCAACCCAGACGAGAGGCGAAGTGAGGAGCTCTTCTACTCGTGCCCCGAGGTCCAGCAGACAGCATTTTGAGCCTAACCTAGGGATGACGATGGCGATCCCATCTTCTGAATCATTCATGCCGACAATACGGTTCATGGGAGACAGATATATCCAGACCATTATCCTTCCTGGCACTCGCATAGCATATCCACTCGATCGGGAGACGTTACATACCAAACTTCATGAAAAGACCAAACGTGATGGTACACTTAAGTGGCACGTCCTTCCGGCCGTCCTCCCGTCATCGCGACATCTTTGCAATTTCTCCCTCACGCCATTAACGTTCTATTCGAGTCAGGGAACGGGAAGACCCACCGATACACGTGGAAGCAATGACCGGGCGTGAATGTGGGTGAAAGGGGGTCCACAGATGAGTAGGCGACGCCACATTGCGTATAACTACAATCTGCCTGAGGGACACATCACTTCCATTCAGGAAACTCCGCAGAGCCATTGTTTCTGTCTGACGATAGGAAGCCTGGCGTCTCTAGAAAATGGATAGCGTTAGGTAGGATTATGCGGCATCTTTAGCCTCTTACACGCCGTAAGCCCTAGACTTTCATACCCGAGTTCTGAGGTCTCGAAAAGATTTTACTATTTGTCCTTCTAACCACATATTAAGGGAGCTGAGCAATTGAGAGGGAGAATGCCAGGGAACCGAGCTTCAGGCCTGGCCCATTCATCAAGATCGCGAAGAGTCCAGACCAGTCTTGCTAGATCCTAATGTCACCATTCTGGGGTTATGTCTTGTTCCTTCTCACGCTCGATTTTGAAACGTCGGACGCAGTCATGGTTCTTCGCAGCGTTAAACTCCCTCCCATTCTGGATGATGTGGCCATGGAATCTCACCAGAAGTTCTACGAGATTCGTTTTCTTAGCGCCAGAGCTTTGCGCAGTTACATGCGCAGCTATATGCGCAGCCTATATTGTCTTGTATGCGAAGCGAACTTCAATGTCAATTGCCTGAACTTTTCATCTGCTGGTGGTTCTTGAACAACACACAAAAAGCCACTTCTTTGGCGCGACAGACAACTGCGTTCACCCTAAACCTCGCGTCAGCGACACAAAACATTCAGGCAAGCAAGTCAGCGAATCTAGCAGCGCTTCCATGCCGTCACCTCTTCGAACGAATGGCAGAAATTAACACCCGTCATCGGAAAGGCTACAACAGCGTCACCCCATCCACGAACCACTGCGGATGCGTCATTCACCGACCATTGAAAACCAACTTATTCGAGCTCGAAGTTGACTGAAATGCAGTTTGGTACTGCGATGCACACGTACGCCAAGCTTCGCTTTTGGTGTTCTGCACGAGAATTACACAAAAGCCGAGCATTTACTGGTTGTTGCGATAGGCGAGCATTACCCTCGGCGCTTAGCGCACGATGTCGGCGCCTAGAATAGCAACTCTGCGTCACGACAGCTAGCAACCGACAACTATTCAGTCAATCAGTCCGCAGGAATATTCCGAGCGCTTACCATGGGTAGCAACGACTTCGAGAGTCCACTAACATGACGCCTCAGCGGTTGCCCTGACACGGCTCTTACAGGGCGCCTGGCAAAGGTGCCGATACATATTGACAACCTACCATCCCCCCGTCGAGTCTCCTTTGGATGCTTCAACAGAACTTCATGAGACGGAGGATGCGTGACGAATTTTCTTGAACTCACTCCTTCAATTTCTTTGTTCATTTCGCTGCTGGCTCAGCGCTTCTTTGCATTTTCCTCATGTCTAGATCTCTTCGTGAGTCCACTTGGCCCACCATCGCTCCACGAAGATGCAGCTTACCAGTGTACAGATCTTGTACAACTATGCTTTTGAGCCATTTGAAAAGGCTATGCATTACTTCAGCATCTCTAATCGCAGCTTCGCCACTCCAGGCAGCTCCTACCGTCGCTTCCATACCAAGCTCACTTCCGGATATACTTCAAAAAAACGTCCCTCTCTGCGCACAGTCATGTCTCCAGGCTTCGCTGGCCGAGCGCTTTCCGGTAGCATGCACTATTCAAGAGGACATCGCATGTCTTTGCTCGCGTTATAGTAATATGGGAGAGTCACTGGGTGAAGTGGCTCTGGGTTGTATATATTCATCTTGCTCCAAGGTCGACCAAAGCGCGGCTTCAGCGTACAATGTCTGTCTTGGACAGAAGGACGCCGTCATGCCGACAAAGACCGCTCTTACAATCGTTGCTAGCAGTACGCCTCACACATCAACAACTTCTTCAAGACCGCTCGCTACAATTACTTCGATAGTCACTTCGACTCTGCAGACTCAAGTACGTCCCACGCAATCCATATTCGTGGACTCAATTTCGCTCGCTCCATCTGCGACTTCTTCGGCATCTCCGACCGCAGTCCCAGCAACGATCGCTGCCGAGGCCTCTCCTAGGATGACACCAGCTCAGATCGCTGGGCTCTCGGTGGCTGCTGTAGCGGCTTTCGTCATGGCCATTGGACTCATGGCTCTCAGTGTGTGCCTACGTAGACGAAAGGAGCGAAAGTTTGTCTTGGATTCAGACGAGAAGGGACAATACCTCCGTCAGAAGCAGCAATCCGCGCGGTTCTCGCACTATGTTACGGTAGAGGCTTTTCCAGAACCGCCGAGACAGTTCCCGATGGCACCTGTCCCTGCTGCACATAAAGGAAGCAAGTACCCGCCAAAAGGTCGTTCAGTAGGCCAAAAACCTACTGGTCCCGTACAACGTCTCGGTGTTCAGACCTCAAACAGCTCTTCAAATTCAACAACGCCACTCGATCAAATTGGACTAGCCATAAGCGCAGAGTTGGATGGAAACCCCGCGGCCCCTCGAACTGCTGCCATGGCTGTGGCGAATCAAGAGCGACCCGTTGCCAACCAGCCAAACGTCAATGTTCCCTTCCGGCCCTTCAGTACACTCACACAGAATACTGTCTTCGAAGAGGATGACCTCCCAGCGCGTCGTAGGTCGTCAATCTTGCTGCCAACGCCACCGGTTCCGATCCCGCCAATTCGTAATCTCCAGCCATCGAGACCACCGCCCACATTCATTTCAGATAACCGTCAAACATCGCGAAGATCAGAGCTTTTCCTTGATATTCCCGTTCGTCACGAGAGGCCCCAGCCCAGGAGAATTATTGCCGCAGAGATGCCTTCCACCCGTTCGCCTAAACATCGACCACTGGCGAAAACGAATCGCTTAGCACCGCCCATCCAGATGAAGTCTTCGTCATCCCTGGAATCTACAGCGACTACCGCGAGTTCACGTGAGCCCGGCAACACTGGAGATATTCTGGATTACTACCTGACAACACACCAAGCTCCGGCACCACGAGCCAGTCCCGCGCAATCCGTCCGGCCCAAGGACTCAAGAACTGTCCAGATGAGGTCGAAGAAGTCCCTTAGCACAGTGTCTCGCACGCCATCACGAGCATCGACAAACATTCGCGATTCGGTATCATCACAGACATCCTTCGAGACAACGGACGGAAGCGATCCCACGCCCGAAGATGAAGACGACGATAAACAGCTATCAGACGACAACAACCAGCAGCTATCCCCGGTAGCCGAATCGCCCATCTCACATCTTCGGTACCCCAAGGTCCCTAGGGCGTCGAACCAGCTCGTCCCGCGTAGCCCTCGGAGCCCCCAAAACCATAAGAGCCCGAATCGTCCTCAGAAAAGTCCTCGAAGGATCCCGGAACCGGCAACGCTGCTTCAAAAACGACATCATGACCTTCCACCTCTCCTGCTTGAGACGCGCCCACGCCTCAACAGCCCACAGAGAGACCCATTCATGAGCCCGCCACGAAGAACCAATCCACGGAGTCATGCGCGGAGTAATAGCACGGAGAGCTGGACTGCAACTCCGGCATCCAAGGTCGACCGCAAAAGCAAAGTCCAAAGCGGTGTGTGGACAAAGAGCCCGATGATGTACGAGCCCGCCGTGGTGAAGCCGCTCAACGTACGACGACGACGTGATGAGATGATGGAGATCAACGTAGGGAGGGATGTAGATGTGGATGAGGAAGGATTGAAGAGTCCGATTTGGGTTCCCAGATTGACGCCTACGAGGAAGGGTGATGATCTTTACATATCCGTCGGCTGGGGTAGCGATGGACGGCCATCATCAGGCTCACGCCGTTCATGAGTCTATTGGAGGTCGATTTTCTCTTCTTTGAACATGTTTTTCTTTCAGTACTATATTGTAATCACGAGGAGATCGTGTATAGACGCCTCAGACTGGCCGATTCTTTTTTAGCATGTTTGTACAGTACGAGATACCCACAGCGCTCCTTCAACCTTTTCTTTTTAGTTATCGAGTAGCATCATCAGGGTGTTCGGGGTGGTTGTCAGACTTTGTACAGTAGTCGAAAGCCATGCAGATACACGTTAACAATGCGGAATTAAAACTAGTGTCGATTGGCCTTTGTGACTATAATACAGGTCTTACACCGGGGTGTGACCCTGTAGCTGCTTTCATCTTGATGACTACAAAGTTGTAGAGGGGCGACTGTCCCCCCATGGACAGCCGCTAACCTCTTATGGCCGTTTCCTCAAACTTCACCGACGTCGCACATATGTCTTGCCACCTAAAGGAAGGCGCTGAATTGTAGAGGCTATTTTTACCGTCCATTTCCCACCGGCGCAGATTTACTCAATTGGTCTGACAGACCGCGCATGTTGGACCAGACTTTTCCCATGTCCTCGGAGAATAGGTTAAATGCGCGGCTTTTTTCTCAATTGGGAGTCCACGATTTGAGCCTCATGTACTCTTCTCCGTCCCGGCCGCGGCGCCGATTCCGGTACGCGACAGCCGACCGGAAGAATTTCATCTCGTCGCAATTCTGAGTGGCAGGGCTTTGCAGAGGCATTGGGTCTCGCGGATGTCTGTAGTGACATCAAAAACGAAGGTCACCGTCGTCGGTCTCCGGCATATGACCCATCGGGCAGTAGACAGCAAAGGTAAGAGGTTAGTCAGTGTCAGTCAAGTCACAGCGGCTGCGTGTGGAGGAGACATGGCCTGTCAGCGCGTCGCCTGGCTTACTCAGGATCGAGACGAGGCAGCAGATGGCGGCGGGAGTGTTTGGGCGGTCTGCGGCGATTGGCCCCGGAGTCGGGCTTTGTTGTGGCGGCCATGGGCACCCCACCAAGCATTAATCAGTCGTCACTATGGCAGGCATGGCCGCCGTCTGCTAGTAGTGTAGGAGCACCCCACCCTACCCGTACAAAATCTTAGACCCTCCCCAACATTCCGGTGCTTCCTCTCTTTACTTTTCACCATACAATCTGCCCATCATGCCGTACGGAAAGGTCGATGAGCTCGCCATCAACACCATCCGAACCCTCGCGGTACGTCACCCTCAGCCCTGCCACCGTGCCCCGCCAACTATCACTATCGCGATAGACAGCTACCCCACTATCACAGTTTTTTCCCAACACTGCGTCGACGACGCATAATACTGCCTATAGAGTCTCAATTGCTGATGAGAGGTGCAATTGCAGGTCGATGCCACCTTCCAGGCCAACTCCGGCCATCCTGGTGCCCCTATGGGCATGGCCCCGGTGGCCCACGTCCTGTTCAACAAGTTTATGACTTTCAACCCCAAGAACCCCGAATGGATCAACCGCGATCGTTTTGTCCTCTCGTACGTACCTCGCGCCTTCTATACAATTCAAGTTATGGCGACCGTGGTCATGGCAGCGATTCAATGCGGAGCGCAAGCCCATGGCCATCTGGTGATAGCCCGGCGAAGCATTTGCCACGGCGTATCTCGGCCATGAAACATTGGCCGCGATTTTGTCCCTACAATGCTCATGGGTCATTTCCAAGACTTTTGTGGATCTGAACAACAGTTCCGCGCTGGTCCGTTGCCATGTCTTGATATGGCTGCCATTTTTCAGATCATGTGAGATGACGACACTAATTATGAGCGCAGCAACGGCCACGGCTGCATGCTTCAGTATGCTCTGATTCATCTGTTCGGCTACAAGGTCTCCATTGACGACCTGAAGAACTTCCGTGTAAGTAGTTTTACGTCGAGAATATCAGTTAGACCGGCTGTTAATTCTGCATAGCAAGTCGACAGCATCACTCCCGGCCATCCCGAGGCTCACGACACTCCCGGTATCGAGGTCACCACTGGTCCTCTTGGCCAGGGTTTCGCCAATGCCGTTGGTCTCGCAATCGCGCAGGCGCACACTGCGGCCGTCTTCAACAAGCCTGGCTTCGATCTGATCAACAACCACACTTTCATGTTCTTCGGTGATGGCTGCGCTATGGAGGGTATCGCCAGTGAGGCTGCTTCAATGGCTGGCCACTTGAAGCTCGGAAACCTCATTGCTATCTACGACGACAACCACATTTCCATTGGTAGGTTCTTATCTGGTTTCGGAGAGAAATTCGCAACTGACGCAAAGTGCAGACGGTGACACCAAGTGCGCCTTCACTGAGGACGTCATGAAGCGATTCGAGGCCTACGGCTGGCACACTCAGCACGTCGAGGATGGCGACAATGACCTTGAGGGTATTGAGAAGGCCATTGCTGAGGCCAAGAAGGTCACCGACAAGCCTTCCGTCATCAAGCTTACCACGACCATCGGTTTCGGCTCCAAGCTGCAGGGAACCGGCGGTGTCCACGGTAACCCCTTGAAGGAGGACGACATCAAGCAGGTCAAGCAGAAGTTCGGCTTTGACCCCGAGAAGACCTTCGTTGTCCCCCAGGAGGTCTACGACATGTACCACAAGCACGCCGCTGAGGGTGCCGCTGCCGAAGAGGAGTGGAACAAGCTCTTCGCGAAGTACGGCCAGGAGCACAAGGACCTCCACAAGGACTTTGCCCGACGACTGACCCGCGATCTCCAGGAGGGCTGGCAGGATAAGTTGCCCACCTACAAGCCATCTGACCCCGCCATCGCCTCGAGGAAGCTTTCCGAGAGTGTTTTGGAGGCCATCCACGACGTCGTCCCCGAGCTCATCTCTGGATCTGCTGATTTGACTGGCTCGAACAACACCCGATGGAAGAAGGCCGTCGACTTCCAGCCTCCGGACCTTGGCATCGGTGACTGGTCTGGCCGATACATGAGGTATGGTGTCCGTGAGCACGCCATGGCTGCGGTCATGAACGGTCTCTCCGCATACGGTACCATCATCCCCGCCGGTGGCACTTTCCTGAACTTCGTTTCTTACGCTGCCGGTGCCGTCCGTCTGTCCTCCCTTTCCCACCAGCGCCTCATCCACATTGCCACCCACGACTCCATCGGTCTTGGTGAGGACGGCCCGACCCATCAGCCTATCGAGACGCTCGCTCACTTCCGCGCCCTGCCCAACATCATGGTGTGGCGCCCAGCTGACGGAAACGAGACGTCCGCTGCCTACTACATGGCTCTCACCTCCAAGGGCACTCCTTCCATTCTCGCTCTTACTCGTCAGAACCTGCCCCAGCTTGAGGGCTCAACGCTCGAGAGGGGTATCAAGGGAGGATACACTGTTCTTGACAACAAGGGTGCTGATATCACGCTCGTCTCCACTGGTTCGGAAGTCTCGCTCTGCCTTGAGGCCGTCAAGACGCTCAAGGAGCAGGGCATCACCGCCCGTGTCGTCTCACTACCCTGCTGGGAGGTCTTCGACGCACAAGATAAGGAGTACCAGCTGTCTGTCATCCCTGACGGCATCCCCTCCCTCAGTGTTGAGGTCATGTCGACGCTCGGCTGGGCGAAGTACTCGCACGAGCAGTTCGGGCTCAACCGATTCGGTGCCTCTGGCCCGTACAAGGAGGTCTACAAGGTAAGTCTCCATCATGAATCTTCTCGCAGTAAACTAGATATTAATAACTTGGGCAGAAATTCGAGTTCACTCCCGAGGGCATTGCCAAGCGTGCTAAGCTCACCATTGACTTCTACAAGGACGTCAAGCCTCTCCGCTCTCCTGTCAACCGTGCCTTCCAGCAGATTATCTAAGTGTTGCGCAACGCTCGGTTTGATTGTTTGAGGTATGCTGGGATAGGACTGGGACTTGATGAGATATGAAGACGCAATAGTTTGCTTCACGAAGGAAAATGGCAGATGTATAGAAATTGATTCCCCAGTTCACCACATTGTGTTTCCGTCTGTTTCTTTGTGATAACCGTATCTTTGACCCCGATGAGTGCGTATGAAGTCTACCAAGTTCGCGGCGTATGGAAGCCTGAGGCTTAGATCGGCAGGTTTAGGCGAGGGCGTCTCTCCTCCGAGGTGCGCATCACGAACTTTTTGCGACCAGCAGGCCCAACGCATCCCGCACAGCGCCATGATGCCTCACACCAGCGATAGCGATGCGACTGCCCAGACTAATCGGCGACAAGCACCGTCGCGAAGCATCTTCTCCGTCCCTGCGCCCATCAAGCAGCTATTCGACAGATTCCCACTCCTCACATACCCCGTCAACGAACTTCCCCAGCGCGCCCCACGGCATCGCAACGCGCACGTATTATACATTTTTACCACCTCGCACGGTGCCTTGACCGGCGCACCGTCATACAACCCAGCATGCTTGAAGTGGCAGGTAAACAACTCCCCACCTCTCCACCACCAAATGCCGCCACACCACCACTAATGCTTACATGTGAAGGCCTACCTCAAATTCTCCCACATACCGTTCAGAATTGCGCCGGCAAGTAATCACGCTTCGCCGAGTGGTGCGCTTCCGTTCCTCCTGCCCTCGTCGCCCGAGCCGTATAAGCAGACGCAGCCTGTTCCGTCGGGAAAGTTGCAGAGATGGGCGATGAACAATTGTGAGGAGGAGATGAGGATCGAGGAGAGTGGGGATGTGAGGTATGAGGCGTATTTGAGTCTGCTGGATTATAGAATACGGAGGGCTTGGGTATGTACCATCAATACCCCTCGTTCTATCACTCGAGCATGCTAACTATCATCAGCTCTACAGTATCTACCTCTCCCACAACTCAACCTCCATCGCAGAGCCCCTCTACATTCTTCCCACCTCGCGGAACCCCTTTGTCCGCCTCACAATCGCGCGCGACCTCCGACTTGCTGCCGAAAAAGAGCTGCTCAAATTCTCAGCTATCACAAACGCCGAAACACTGTACAACCAGGCAGACGAAGCCTTTACAGCGCTCGAGTCACTGTTGGGCAACGACAGTTGGTTTTTTGGGGCGTCTGGACCTGGCTTATTTGATGCCAGCGTGTTTGCATATACACATTTGTTACTGGACGAGAACCTTGGTAGAGGATGGGTGGATACGCGTCTGCGCGACGCGCTACTGTCGCGCAGGCGCCTGATCACGCATCGGGACCGGATAGTTGCTGAGTACTTTCCGGAAGGCTCTTAGCGTCTGGCTCTGACGATATTGCGAGCTGTGTAAGACCGTTGTACGATATGTAACATCAAGCGGGAGAACATTGTGCGAGGAGCAGTAACAGGAGACGTATGGGCTTCCAACCCGTGACGGAACTTTGCTGAAGACTTTCACATCACCAATTTTGTTTGCGTGTGGCGGACGCCGTCATTCGACTTGGCGCGTACTAGCAACCGACCGACGCATCTGTGAGTCATCACGGGAAGCTGCACGACATGATACCTAAATAGGCAATATGCATTCCATACAGAGGGCATGGGGAGGGCGTGGACAAGAGTCATCGGCCAATATATATTCCGCTTCAGGCTCCCACTTCATGGTACCTTTATACCTCAGGTTTCTAACTTGTCAGTGCCCCGCTCGAGGTTGGATTGAGCGGCATTCGACTTCCTCATTTGTCACTCTTCCTACGTCTCAATAACGACCACTTCAGACAATTCAGTCTGGACTTCCACAGCAAGGCTTCAACACCATTGCCTCTGGGATCTGTATCGTACCGCTTGACAATCAGCCAGAATGACACAACCAACATCCGTCGACATGACCTTCGACACCTCGCTCGTCGACCTCAAACCCAACGCCTCCTTCTCAACCACCGAATCAGACCCCTCAGACTTCGGAACCGCAAACCCTACCACCAAGACGCCAACGATTCAGCAGCCATCCCTCTTCGAGGAGCAAAGCCAGGAGACGCCAAAGCAACCACAGACCCTTTCATCCAGCAGCGCACCTCCCAAACCATCAACACCAGTCCAGCACATCCCCACACAAGAAGCCTACGACCAATGGGCCTCGATCTACGACTCGGACGGCAACATGCTCCAGTCGATCGACGACTTGGAACTAGAGACGCTGCTCCCCGACTTCATCACCTCCGCCCTTAGCACTGTGCAATCGCAGAATATTTCACTGCTCGATCTCGGCTGCGGAACGGGTCGCAACACCGCGAAACTGCTCTCCTACCCCTGGCCTCGGGACCGGCGTGTCAGTATCACGGGCCTCGATTTCTCGCGGGGTATGCTGGACGTAGCTGGACGGAAACTACGTCCGCTCATCGAGTCAACGGGAGACAGTGAGAAGTCGGAATTGTCGTTGAGACTGGAATGCTGCGACTGTTTCCCCACCGCCAACTCCCCCACCGCATCGCCCTTCCCCGCAGTCCCTGGACTTCACCCCGTCGATGCAGTACTCAGTACCCTCGTCCTCGAACACATTCCCCTCGCGCCCTTCTTCGCCACGCTGTCCAGCCTACTGGCCCCGAACGGTGTTGCGCTAGTCACCAATATGCATGCGCAGATGGGACGTATCTCGCAAGCAGGCTTCATTAACGCGGAGGGAGTGAAGGTCAGGGGGAGTAGCTTTGCGCACAGTGTTGACGAGACGGTCGAGGCAGCGAAGCAATGCGGGTTTGACGTTTTGTATGTCAGGGAGAGGGCCATGGCGGAGGAGGATGTGCGGAGTGGGAGGGTGGGGGAGAGGGGGTGGAAGTGGGTTGGTGTTCAGGTGTGGTATTGTGTGGGGTTGAGGAAGGGGGGTGGTTGAGGTTTGAGAGGAGGGAGAGTCAGAGGGAGAAGGAAGAAGGGAGATGAGATGTGAGGATACTATTTATCTTAAGTCAGGGTTGTCTGCAGCTCACTGTACCACCCTCGACTTGCCCAATTGGGTTTCTGTTAGGCACGACTTGCTCTTCCTGCGTCAAACATACACGACTCCCCAATGGCTAGCAGGTTAAAGCGAAGGTGAGAATAGGTCGGATGCATCTTGGTGCCTTCACGTGTCTTCAGTATTTCTAGTATCTTTCCCCCAGAAGGACGGGATAAGCTTCCTCGGTCTATAAGTCTATTCTAAAAGCAGAGATTACCACAAATTACGTCTTCTTCAAATCACGTCTCTCTCAAATTACTCCAGTGCAGCATCCTCCAACATCTGCAAGTCCACTTCCGCCTGCCTCTTACTCTCCTCCCATGCATTCTTGTACTGAGTTGTCTGTTTAACCGCAAACTCCAGGTCTTCTTTCGTGCCCCTCAATTCCTCTTCCAATTGAGCCCCCAAAGCCTTGTCATCGTGCCACACCTTGTCCTTTTGCCGGATTGTCTCGTCCATCTTCGCTTTCTGGCCTTCCAGCAGCGAGATAATCTTCTTGGCCGTCTTGAGCTCCAAACCAAGTTCATGAGCTTTTGTATCTGCCACCGTTTTGGCGTTCATGATATCAGACTGGATGTTGAGAAGATGGTTCTGCACTTGGTCCGCATTCTGCTTGTCTGCTTCGGCTTTGCTTGCCCGCTCTTCCGCCTGCTGGGCTTTCTCTACAAGGTCCTCTTGTCGAATCTTGTATTGGTCGAGGATTGTTGAGGATAGATTGGTCGAGTTTTGCAGCTCCTTGACTTGCTTCAACGCGGCCGCTGCCTCGGATTCGGCTCGCCGTACACGCTCGTTTGCCGTTGTCTCAATCTGAGCAATAAAAGACTTCTCGCGGCTGCGGTACCCTTCGATTCGCAGGTTGGCTTCTTCGCGGACCGCATCTATCGAGGCCTGGTGGGTCTTCTTGCTGGCGGCTTCCAGCTTCAGCTTCGAGTTTTCGTCAGAAATCCGGATACACTGTCGTTGCAGCTTGCTGATCTGGTTCTCCAGGTTGAGTGATTTCATGGCCTGTTCTTCGCGTACTTTACGAGCATTAAGGACGTGCTGGTGCTCCCGTTCACGCTGTGCCTTCGCCTGTGCTACATCGGCCTTCAGTGTGGCAGCCTCGCGACCGCCGATGTCACCCATTGCCGTCATCCTCGCCGTCAAGCCTGCGATTTCTAATTTCAGGTCGTTTATTTCGTGCGATTTCTCGTCTCCCGCACGCTGCAGATGGAGGCACTTGGTGCGCAGCTTATCGTTGACTTGCCCTAGGTTGCGCAGAGCTTCGTCGATGACTTCAAAGGGCTTATCGGAATCGCGAGGGAACCATTCAGGGAGCTCAATGCCTTCGATGGAGTTTGCGGCTGGAGCACGGGTCTGGTATGTGGTGACGAGGAGCGATTTGAGCGTTTCTTCTTGGCTCCGCAGGAGGTCGACTTGGCTGGTGAGGTCTGCATTCGCGGTTCGCAGCAGCTGGATTTCGTAGATGGTGACCGCGCTATCCTGGTTCATCACTTGGGCGTACGTGTTCCTGAGCTCTTCGAAGGTATTCAAGAGGGCGGTTCGTTTCTCGTTCATGACAATTGGGCTGCGCTCCTGTACCTCTTCGATAGTACGCTTCAGGTCGTCGAAAACAACCTTCAAACCGAGCATCTCTTCCGTAAGCTCGCCAACATCGTCGGTTACATCGCGGGTGGTTTTCAACAGACTGTGGGCAGCTTCCAATGTCTCCGCTTGACCTGCAGGTTCACCCCCCTTTCGCAGCTCCTCTATAGTACGTTTAGCCAATTCGCCACGCACCTTGAACTCAGCTGTGCGTGCAATATCGGCCTCGATCAGCTCGTTATAGGCCGCCACGCCAGTATACTTGCGGCCGATGCTGGACTGCGGGACGCTGCTGGAGGGTGCGTTGCCGGGCTGGGGGCGTTTCGACATCGTGAGTGAGGGAAGAAAAGAATTCGTGTATGTAACGTGCGAATAGTGACAGCGACGCAAGTGAGCAAAGAGTCTAGGATTCGTCTCTGTAATCCTGAGAACTGGAGAGCAGAAGATCTGGGCGAGCTCGAAGGTTTTTATCAACTCTGGTCAACCGGATTAGGCTAGCACGAGAAACTTCTGGAAGGAGCACTTCTTCACTCTGAGGTGAAGACGGTCCTGTGGTCGTGGTCTAAGTTTCATCCAAGTAACTTGTAGCCAAGATTCTGGCTGTGTCTATTCTTGAGATGACAAAACGTTTGCGAACACCTCCGGGCGTAGCTGAGTTGTTCAGATTCAGACATCTTAGACGCCTTTTTCTTTCTTGGAAGCTCTCAAAGTATATACAAAGAAAAGCACCAGCTCATCAGTTTCTCCTGGGGGCGAAGGCGCTCACGAAATGCTCAATCATGATGCGATAGAGAATAGACAGCAAGAGTGATAATAACATTTCTCTAAGCTGCCTCGTGGACAAGATGAAAAGTTTCCTAATTATACCACGAATAGTTTGTCTTCAAATCAGTACACTGGCTTTCGACTTCTTGACGGCCGAAAGGCAGAGTGCCCCTTGTTCAACTTTCTTCCACTACCCCGGACAAATTTGTTATATCAGGTGTAGAATGACCAGTCACAAATGAATGTGCAGGTATATATTTGCCTATTGTGAGAACTACGTAGACATGAAATGTCTATAGGAGTTGATAACATTGTGGCCACTGGACACTACTTCGGTACAATCTCCACCAACTCGTGGGTCGACCCTTCTGGCGGTGAAGCCACTTGCGGCGGCGACAATACCCTCGTCGCCTCCTCATGATTCCGCTGCGGCGACATGTCCACTTCATCCGGCTTATACCACTTCAAAGTATCCAGCGTTTGCGAAAGCATCGAAAAGTCGTCGCTGGTACGGATCCAAAGACGGCGATTGATGAGCTTGAACACAATGAACAGAACGAATAGTATGAGTGGAGCAGCGTAGCCTATCGCCACTTTTGAGAACGTGACTGGTTTATCCCACCAGGTTGCGCTGCAGAAGGCGAGGATGACGATGCAGCCGGCGATTGAAATGATGGCAGGGAGGGGCTGAGCAAAAGCGAGGACGGTGAACGGCTTGTAAGTACCACTGCTGCGCTTGAATTGCTCGTAGTCGCCGGTGAGATGCTGATTGCAGCGCTTAAGCCTGGAAAGGTCAGTCACGAGTCGGCAAAGGACTGGAGCGCAGCGTAGAAGGAACTAACCAGATGTAGTAGCGTAGATACGCAAAAGATACCGAAGCCCAGACTATGAGACAGCTTACACTAGAGGAGATCTGGATAATCTCGATGAGCTTGATTTGTAGGTTAGCCTAGGTAACTGACTTGTTAGAGGTTAAGTCTTACATATTGCACAGCGTAGCTACCTTTGAGGCTGATGAATGGTAACCAGATGAACGACAAAGCCGAGAAGACTAGAGCACGAGCTGGAACACCAGTTTTGGGAACGACTTCGGAAAGACCATGAATCAGTCGACCAAACAGATTGCTCTCAGGCACGTCACGCGCAACACCGTACAGGGTTCGAGACGCTACATACAGGGAGGTGTTGCTAGCAGAGAGCACGCTGAATATCATAGCACCATTGAGGAAGCCAGCAAGATCTTTCTTCTTCCAAGCCCAGAGCGCAAGAATGGTTAAGCTGCTCGATGCAGGGTTCTTGAGATCCTTGGTGTCAGTGACGCTGTCGCCAATGCCACCATAGATAAGCGGTAGATGCTCTTCTTTCCAGGAGACATTGAGACACTGGCCGAGCAAGCATAGGAAGTATAGTAGAAGTGTGACGTAGGCGATGGATTGAGATGGTAATCTCAAGGACCTGGATGTGCGGGCTTCGAATGCTGTAACTGCGACGGTTTCGATACCGAGGAAACCGAAGGCAACCATCGGGATGACGTAACTAGGAGAACGTTAGCTCTTCATTATCATCGCTGGTCCAAAGGCTCCATGGCTTACGCTAGAGCACGGTATTTGTTAGTTGTGAACTTAGCGTTGTATCCGAAACCGTCCTGGATTGCTTGGGGAGTCAGCACAAATTCCAAAAGGAGAGATGGAAACTTACGGCCATCTCCGGACCAATTCCCCTCTGTGTTTAATACATTAGAAGCTAGTTGCGTGTGTTTTGGAGGGACGCCGCTTACTCTGTGCTGCCATGACATAGAGAACAATGGTCACCGATACCACCAAAATAATCTTGAGAATACCGCCAACAGCCTCAATCCACCCGAAAGTCCCGACACCAACTAGATTGAGTCCGACTATGATACCGGGAGTAACGAAGTAGAAGATTATTATCTGCCACATGTCATTCAGCCCCCAGTAGACGGCCAGATTCGCAGCCATCAAGTTCTGCGCAGCGAAGATAGAGGCATAGGTGAACCTAGCAGTAAGTATCAGCCTGGTATTTCCTCCCCCAGTATTTAAAGTCGTACCAGTAGGCAATGCCAATCACCCATGCGAAGTCTTCGTCAATGAAGGCTCGTACATACTCGACGATGGCGTTTGGTGCGGGGAAGAGCTGGGTAAGCTCGCTCAGACTTTCTGCAACGCAGATGGCGATCACTCCTGCCCATTGTTATGAATTCGGCTCATTCTCAGATAATACCCGTCCAAGAGAAGGACAGGACGCACCCATGATGACAAGAGCAAACAGAGCTCCTCCAGGGCCTGCGACCTCAACAGACGAACCGCCATTGCTGAATATACCACTACCTATTACAGCACTGATGACGATGAACTGTTGCACGTAAGGTCAGTCCTAGCAATACAAAATGCCAACGTTGTCGAGGCGGATATGGTATGAGAAGGGGCACTTGTCGTACGAAGATCATCCATCCTTTGAGGTTTTGCCTAGACCCAATCAGCACTAGCTAGCACTGCGATCCGAGCCGCACACCCGCGACTGTACTCACTTTAGCTTCGGCCTTTTTTGCTCGGACATGGTCTCGAATCCTGTCTCGAACCTCAGGTCTCAAACGCGTGCAACAGAAAAGTATATATCACGCGCATAAGCTGGCAGGGCAGGCTGGTCGTTTATCAGCAGCCTGGTCCGTTCTTGTTTTGAAGGACCCGACCAGGCTGAGGCAGGCTGAGGGTCCTAGGGGCTGCGGTGGCGGTATTGATTCGCATGCAACCAGCCGCCTCCCCAATGAGCGGCCTCTTCTCATGCAGTTTGGGTGTGAAGGACGTGGACGCAGCTGCATGGTTGACAAGGCAGACAGATATAATATGAACGAGAAGGTTCTCACAGATATCGCCTCCTTGACGATCACTCCCCAAGGCGCTTTTTCGAACACTGCACTACACAATGGTCCGTAACGTCATTGAGCCCGCTCAGACGCGGTACATTCCCCTTGCCGTGGATCTGGAAAACTTTCTCAGAGAGAAATACGCCCAGACCCATCCTGATTATGACTTCAAGGTCGAGGTATGGGACAGCTATCAATGTAAAAAGAAACGTCTTCTGATGAATGTGCACGTAGCATGTCTGCGATCGATGGACGTTTGAGGCACCAGAGATGGTTGATGAGGTATTTGCATCCGCCATCATTGCTCGACTTCCCTCTAATTCAGGTTTTAGGACGAGATCCTGTGAGTAGTCCAGGTATCGCACGAGTTTCCTCAGGTTGATTCATCTTGCAGTCGTCTTATTGAAGAGATTGAGGAAAGGGGGCAGAGCGCTTAACGCAAAAGGGCTGGTCAGCTCAGGAGTGATGAGGCTCTGCCGAGATGTATGGCCCGGCAATTCTGTCGGTGGCGCGGTATCAATACGAGCATGGTGCGCTGCGAGCCTATCAGATAGTAATCGGTCACGGATGAATGAAAACGTGTGCGGCTGAGTCTGCGCCTGCATCGTGTGACACGGGCTTCGCCGGGTGGCTGTTCGCATGAACCCTTGGAGCCCGTGATGATCATGGATGATGATAGCCTCATAGGCAGCATTCCCGGTCGCAGTATCCCAGTGACATCTTTACTGACCGGTCTGGCTTTGAGAGCAGAGGAGTAGATAATAAACATCATCTTCTAGCATCATGGTCTGCTAGTCTACGAAGTATTGCGCACGATGTCGTCACACACCTCTCAGCCTGGTGCCTGGCCATGGACTATGTCAAAGTCGAACGTGCTCGTGAAAAACGACAGTAGCGCAGTGAACATCAGGATAACAGATATTGCCAATGGTAAATATGCGTCTGATAGAGAAATTAAACGCAGGCTGACACATTATAGATCGTTACACGTCAACGCCGTATACGTTGCCTGCTGATGTCCAGAAGGCGCTTAGCAGCGGGCCTCTCAACAAACCTAGGGTCCGCATCATGTATGTTACTCCACTTTGATCCTATCCTGCTCAGCAGTAACAATGATCTAGCTCAGTGTACTCCCGAAAAACGATATCGCCGTTAGAAATTACCCAACCCTTGCTGGAGCACATTTTTGGAGTCCACAATGTTCACCATGAGTTTGCGAACGTTGTCGCCTCATTCGGGCAAAGTCCTAACATAGCCGAAGGAAGCAGCAACAATGTTACCATTCACAGAAAGCCATCCGGCGACTGTGACCTCTCCTACCAAATTCGCTATGTCGAACAAAACCGACGTGGAGGCCAGGATCCTTGGTCTCTTCGACACACCGGAGTGTTCCACCACCATAGCTCCTCTTCTGACGGGATTGACATAATCGTCTTGCTGCATCCCATCCGTGTGCCCCCAGTTGAACTAGCGATCGTGTCCTTAGAGAATGATCCAGCCGCACGAGCAGAGTTTTGTGAGAACCCCTTCTTATTTCACACTTGGCTATTCGCTCGGTACTTTGACAATTGGCGCTGGTACTTCCGCTATTTTGGAGAGCGTTTCGCCGAAGAGAACAACATAGCCATGGTCGTGAAACCTGAGCGCACGGAACCAAATTCCAGCTTTCTCCGCGTCCAGCGATTGCGCAACACAAATGACTCCATTCTCTTCGCACGCGCGTGCTGTTCAGGGAATTTGGTTCTTCTGGGCAGGCTGTCTCAGTCGTCGATTCCACTACTGAGTGATTTGGGCGAACTGAACGCGCACGAGTCGAAGATGAGAGGATACATCGAAAGCGCGGATGTACTCAACGGCAGGGTCCAGAATCTAATCGACCTTGTGAGTATCTATCGATGAAGCTCGTAGTATAATGGTACTAACCGCACGCAGGTCGGCTACACTCTAACGTTGCACAATCAGCTCGAAGCTGCGAAGATTGACACCGAGTTGCGTGACTTGACCGAGGGCCTGAAGAGGCTTACTGAAGATACCGTTGATGACAGTGCGACCGTGAAGATCATCACGTTTGTTTCTGCGGTATATCTCCCGGGCAGTTTTATTGCTGTGAGTACATTTTGCACGTTGCCGCCACAGGCAAGGACATTTGCTGATATCTTGCTTAGACGCTTTTTGGCATGAACTTCTTCCTTTTCAACCCTAATTCAAAACAGCTGGAGATTTCGCCTGACTTTTGGATCTTCATTGCTACTTGGCTGCCTCTAATCTTCATTACCGGCGCAATATACATCCTGATTTTGTACCTCGACTCCAAGTTGAAGCGGAAGAATTTTCGATGGCCATGGCAGATGAGACCGCGTAGCCGATCAGCTGTATCTTCTCCAGGAAAAGTGGACAGATAACTAGAGGCTGGTATAATTCTGTTAGGACAAAGCAATAGCGCGTATCGAATGTTACACGAATAGGGTTGTTTTCGCGACAATGAGCATGATCTTGTATATGTGATCTTAGATAGTGCGAAGAATAGGGAAAATGGACTTCGGTTGATTTGTAGTGGACCCAGCCAGAACAGTTTTCCAACATATTAGACCTCCGTTGCAATGACTGGGATGAAAACAACTTTGTTCTCCAGGGTGCAGAGAACGATCATCAGATCATCGGTCGCCGGTACAGGGACCACTCTAATCTGGGTGATTGTCTCTGCAGGGAAAGTCCACTTGAAAACCGGCTCTTTGGCTGCATCTTCAATAACGTGGTTAGCCCCGCCGACAATACGGTATTCTCTGATGCGCGTATGTCGGAAGCCTTCCTCAGCTACGATCAATGAGTGATCACCATATACACAGGCGGCAACGGTTTTCGGAATTGTTGTGGTCATCTTTGGAAGCGTAATACTACTCCCGCGCTGCGTGCTGCGGATTTGAGCTGGGAAGAAAATATCCCCTGGTGCGTGGATGATACATCCTAGGTAGCTATTATAAGGAATAAGCGTTGTATTCGTTTTTCCTTGTTGTTTCTATTATGGTGTGAGTACTGACTTCAGGGATGGGAGAATGGCGACCTTACGGATTCGTAACTCCCTTCCGCATCTGTAGGGAGGACCAAGTCCCTTGTAGCTTCATCAATACGCCAAACGTATAGGCAGTCATCTGGTCGACCAAATGCCCATGCGTAAAGAAGGCTGCCATCATCGTTGAAGGCGGCATGAGTGAACGTGTGTTCGTCCTTGACTTCAAGAGGCTGTGAATTCGCAATATCACTGCTAGGAGTCAGGTTAGTGGCCATGCCCTTACTTGATGAGACATTACTTACGCTAGGTTGACATAGCGGATCCTCTTTGTTCCAACAAACGCAATAGAGCCATGCCTAGAGATTGCGACTGTGACCAGTGCCGCTAGCCATGGGTGCTTTGTTGAATCCCACCTATCGCGCTCGATCGTACCGTTAGCCATATAAACCTGCGTAGGATCGTCAGCTTATGTGTTAAAACGATTAAGTTCTTTTAATTTACATGTTTGATCCCCCCGTTGCTATTGCCCCATGCGACGAAATAGCTTCCAGATTGTACTACACACTTCCATTCTGGGCCTAAAGGTAACTTGATTGGCTGTCCATCAAGTTGGAGATTTGGCGTGTTCAAGGCAACCTTGCAGAGGTAGACCTCTCGGTGCAAATGCTTCGATCGTGTGACGAGAAAAGCCATGCGATGTCCGGATGGACAAAGAGACACTGAGAGAACCTTGGATTTTGACAACTCAGCTAGGCTAACCTCTACTGGATCTCTGGCTTTACGCAGTTTGTCTTGATTAACTGTGACTCCATGGAGGTCCAATCTCGATTCTCTGGAAAAGGAGGGTCTAAATCCCGATGATCTGTCTTCATATGAAGAGTCACTTGGATGTTCTAGTCCCATGCTAATTGCCAGTCCGGAACGTGAATTGCTCCGATCCGTATCAAGGCTTTTTGAGCTCGTAACATCCTCCTTCTCGTTTTCCAAGCGTCCCGCGGTTGCTACCACGGGACTTGATGACTTCTGCACTCCCTTGGAAGAGGAAGCATGCCCAGGGCCTGGCAGGACCGTTTCAGCTATGTAGCCATTGTCCTCGCTTGAAAGTATACCATTACCGAATATGGTCTTTTCAAATCCAGTTCCAGTCTTCTTGATTGATGGAAGTGGCGACATCTCGTGGTGCAACGATGTATACGGATCGTCGGGACTTTCTAACGACGGTTGTGAGTTTTGGACTTGAGGTGAACGCCTTCCTAATGGACAATTGCGAAGGGTATCGGGACGTCGAGCGCTGATTACGTGGTGCGCAACATGCTCCATTTTCCCGACTAAATCTTGCGCTCGCGGTCTTTTCGAACCGTCCACCACGAGAATCTCTAAAATTGTTTGCACACAGCAATCGATGGCTTTGTTTGGGAATGCATATGCCTCTGGTAGCTTGCACAACCAGTCTCGCACCTCAGAACGAACCCGATAAGATGTTCTCTGGTTGTGTGAACTGAGTGTCCGGTCCGGTACCTTTTCGTAAAAATAATCGTTCCTATGCAACCCTTTCCTATATTTCCTGAATTCGGTCACGGCGGGTGTCTGTCCAAGCGCGAAAGCAAGGACTTCAGAGAAGATGCATCCGAACGACCAAATGTCGCCTTTTCGTCCCGCGCTTCCTTGGTGGGTTGTGCTGCCAGGCTCGAAAGGTCTGTGGCCCATATGTTCAATCTCGGGAGCTTGGTAGGCGCCAGGATCACGGCGCGGCGCCGTGTTGATGGTCAAGTTTTCGTACAAATCTCGGATTGACAGAAGATTGGTCGGGACTGACTCGTCCTCTTCCTTGAAGGCCGAGATACCAAAGTCCGTGAGGACCCACCTTCCCACTGTCGATGCCTGGTCTATGTCAATCAATATGTTGTTCGGCTTCAGGTCCATATGGGCAAAATAAACCCGGTTCCGGTGCATTCCTCCGACAATGCCTTTGTGAAGCCACTCAAGAGCATCGGCAATGTGAGACATCTGGGTACAAATGTCGTTAATCATAGTTGCAGGACGTATCTTAGGGAATCGTAGTTTGAAATCATACAGATTTTTGCCCTGGAAAGTGTGACCTTGGAGGAGAAAGATGTCAAGGTCAAGGTGGTCCGCCCATGGCAGTAAGATCAAGTGTTCGCCTTTGTGGAAAAGAACCGCCAAATGTATTCGAATATGTCCATGAGACGTGATGCTTTCTTTTAAGACTTGAAGATTGTCTAGCTCTCGTTTCGAGTCTATGTGAGACGAGTTCGAAGCATGAAATCGTTTGCATGCAACAAATTTTACCTATCATTGTCAGCACAAATACATCAAATCCAGCAATGACCTCACCCGAGGATTTTGGTCGCCTGCGGCTGTAGTGAGATAGAACGGCGATATCCCCATCTTGTCTACTTTGCCGTAGGCTCCCGCGAACACATCTCTGGAGATGGACTCGAATGGAAGTCGAAGCTGATTGTCAATTTTTTCTATCGTCGATGATTCAACGAGTGGTACCTGGCAATCTTGTAAGCGCGTCAAAGGTACAGCACGGTAGCAAAGATCCTACTGGCGTAAAAAGAAACTGATCGCTGAAGAACCGCTGCCGGAGGGTGAAGTTTCCAACAGGTGGTACTTGTTCGGCTTTTAGCGGTAACTTGAAGTCGTCCTGCAGAAGGTTTCCTCTTGCGTCAAAGAAGTGACTACGGAAGTTGTTGAGGACGTCTTCGGCGCCGATGTACACCAAAATCGATAGGTACCGCAGAAGACGATTGCGAATAAGTTCGATATCCGCAGGCGATAGACCTGACGGGTGCAAGGCATGCTGAATGGTATCGGGACCGGACCAGGCGAGCTGAATATCCTGGTATCGAACATAGGCGTCAGCGATACTATCGGAGTTCTGTATCTTTCGTGCGAGATCCTCCTGTATACGCGCGCGAGCCTTTGCAGAGGCAGTGTTGAGCAGCATCCCCGGTCATACTTCAAACAACACGAAGCTAAGCCAACGGAAGGTGGTGACAGAGTCTAGCAGTGACTAGGCTCCCATGAAGCAGCCAGGCTGATGCGCCGGACCGCGTGCAGGGCGTCGCTTCCACGCCTGGCCCTGGAGGCCCGGGGGAAATGGGGCTAACACCAACTTGGCATAGTCAAGCCACAGCGTCAACCGGTGGGCTACGGTTTGCAGTTCATCCATTATCACACAGATCGCCTACTGCTATACGTCATCTCACGCACTTATAATTTTCTGATATATTCCACTGGGTAACCTCGACTTCACTCCCAGCGTCTGGGAGCTCACAGGGCCGCGGAGGCATGGGGCGATGCTCATACAGGGTTACATGGCACAGAGTTACTCCTCGGTCTTCTGAGAACAAATTAGAATCTTGGTTTTAGACCACCGAGGACCTCCTACTGGTGGACAATAGAGCTGGGATGCAACTTTGCGTGCGAACACCCTGGTACCTGTCTTCTTTGGTCAGTTATGGTCTCCCACCAATCTCATGAACCTCAGCCCTTCAATCATTCTTGGATGACAGAACCTTGGACACGAAGAGGTGTACCATATGCACGCGAAATAGCAGAATGGTTGGCTGTCGCGGTAGTCTCTAGCGGTGGAAGGATTCAACCAGGCTGAAGGAAGCTGAAATTCATCAGGACGCGCTGGCAGCGAGATTGGGCCATGAGGTGAAATGGGTTTTCCAATGAGAAGCATTTCATCTAGTATGTGATGAGATAAAGTTCGGATAAAGGCAACACTTTGCTGATCTTTCGTAGCGTTTCTGCCACCGCATAGGGCAGACTGCAAGTTGCCCCATCACCATATTACCATACAGCCCCAAAGTCAACCTTGTCGTATGGCTTGCATTAGTGTATTTGCCCGTGGCGTTTCATTCATGCAATGACAGCGGTTTGCGGCTGTCCTGCCTCAGGCTGGTAGGTTCAGCCTTGTGGGTTCAGCCCTGTCGGTCCCGTATCTGAATCTCTCGCGGTGGGTTCTTATCCTTGACTACATTACTCGATGCACACTCCACCCTTATGAGCCTACCTAGAGTTGAAATCAACGTGGACGGACAACATGGTGTCGAAAGGCGAGGCCAGAGTACGGGGCAAGCATTAGCACGAATAGCTGACGGGTTCCATGGAGCTGACGCGCCGCCTGCAAAAGCGGGGGTAATGGCGGTAGCATAAGAGTCGAGCTGCGTATCCATCAAGGCGGTGGTTTGTCAGCCTTTGACCCAGACACTGGGAGTTCTCAGCAGGTTTGCGTAGGAGAAGACTTATACCTAAGCGCCAAAGATGGTGATGGAGAAGACGGCGGTACAGGAGGGAGTGAGTGCTTGGACATTTGGTACGAATTAACCGACTAATATCTCCGCAGCGGTGGCCGCGGGTCCTCCGGTGGAAACGGCGGACATGGCGGAACGATCGAAGTACGAGTGAGCGAATACAACATGCACCTTGCGTATGGGGTCGGTTGGAATATAAGAGGGGGAAACGGAGGGAGAGCTGGCCAACATGGCAGAGCCGGAGAAGGTGGGCAAGGTGGAAGAGGAGGTTAGGGCTGTTCATGGCAAGTATTTGACGGATATGAACAGGTCTGCGCATCCGATTGCGGTTACGGAACTTCGCAGATTCATCGGCGATGACGGGATCTGTGCCTTCGTCGTCAATAGGACCAGCTTACGGTTCAGGTGACGAATCGCTACCGCTATGATCTGCACTCAAAGTTCCCCCTCCTCCAGCAGGAGGTCCTCGATGGTCCAAAGTCACGAATCTGTTTTGTTCTTAGGAGAGCGGGGAGTAACTCAGTGCAATATGGCCCCGTACTCAAACTTTGTATCGCTTGCTGCCAGGCTTTCGGTCATGCTCGACATCGCTTGTGCTTGAGTTACCTAGACACAGACCCCGTCTACGAGTTACTGAGACGGTCTTCAAATGGAGTTGCACTCCAACACACACCTGCGACAAGCCTGAAACCGAGTATGGTCTTCTTTGCAATGCTACTCGCTGCCTTCCAAGCGCACACTGCAATCGACATACTCGTGGAAGATGTTGATTAGCACTATGAGTTGAACGGGCAATTATATCGTGCTGCTCGCCATGCAAGCTCTATCTCTATTCTATTCGCTCCACTCCTTAAACGCCTTCTGTTTCTGCCTCGAATTCCACTGCAGCGTCCTACTTATACTATCAATCCAATCCGTCCGTCGCCGCTCAAACGGTAACACGTTCGGGAACGGGAACCTGCTCGCGCTGATCGTGACGTAATCGCCCGGCTTCAGTTCGACTCTTTCTTTCCCATCGAAGCTCGCCCACGAGCTGGTCCTCGCGTCGTAAGGCACACCGGCGCGCAGCACGATCGTGTCTGGCAGGATGATTGGGCGGAAGGAGAGCGTGTGCGCACATATGGCGGTTAATAACACGACTGGGTTATCTGGATGGCAGAGCGAGCCGCCTGCTGCGAGGTTGTATGCTGTGCTTCCTGTGGGTGTGGAGACGCATATGCCGTCTGCTTGTATGGTCGTGAAGTGTTCGTCGTCGCCGAACAATTCAATGCTCGACATTGTTGGGTTGGGCCCCCGGTCTACGACTACCTCATTGAGGATGTTGTGCGTGCCATCCGGCTTGTGCGTATGGTGGTCCTCAGCTTCCTCGCCTATGAGTTCCTCGACCAGATCGCGAGATGAACCGTCTCTTTCCTGCGATCGCATAACGGTCGCTTCGAAACGAAGCCGTAGGTTGACGGTGATGCCCTCCTCGAACGCGCGAGAGAGTGTCTGTGGGTACTGGTCAAAGTCAAACTTGGTTAGGAAGCCGAGGGAGCCGAGCGAGAAGGCAAGGACGGGAGGAACGACACGTTGGAAGAGCCAGGACGCATAGAGAACGGTGCCGTCGCCGCCGAGCTGTGTCTGTCAGTGAGTGAGCGATGTTCGAACCTCGCATATCTTACGGCTAAGACTATGTCAAACGTCTGCGGCTTTTGCGCGCAGAGATCGTTCGTCCAGTATTTGAGACGGCCGCGGTATGACTGGTTCTTCTCAAGGAGACCGGCCGCGTCGAAGATGTGGTTCTTCTCCAATTGGTCTTCTACGTAGACGTTGTACTTGGAACTCTTGGTCAGAATCCAGTCCGTCGTTTCTCGCGTGAACTTGATGAGCGTCTCATCGTGTGCCTTGCCCAGGATGAAGATATTCCGGACATTGAGCTTGAGCCTGATCTGGGCCAGCTTCTTGGACAGCTCCCTGATGCCGAGAGCCATTTCCGATATTTGGTTCTTGGTCAAGAGCCGCGACTGATGTGTTTGGCCGGCATGTGAATGCGGGTCTTTGTCCATCCGTTGTTGCGCCGCGATCCCTTCGTGCGATGCAGAATGTTGCGAGTCCTCGATTGGCTTCCCATCGTGCTTCTCGAGGAGCGTGTGTACAATGCAGGCTGTGGTGCGGCGTCCATTTTGGGGGCGGGCAGCCATACCGATAAACGAGGGAGGAGGCGCGAGGGAGGCTTTGCGACGGTGGGTAGTGCCCTCTTCGAAAGTCACCTACGAGCGGTCTGTTAGTATGATTGGAACAGGAAGGAGCCATACAATACGTACCTCTAGCGTATCATCGTAGCCACTCGAGCTATGGATACTTTTGGTGTCTTGGTCCCCAGGCTCGCTCTCAGAGAGGAAGTTAGCGGGACGCGTCGTGATGACGTTGGGTACCGGGCAGTACCTCTTTCGCACTATTGGCCTCTTGGACTTGACGGTCGAGGTCGCCGGGAGACATGTTATACCAAAGGATAAGAAATACCACAAATTGGCGCGTATCGACGGGCTTGCACAGATTTTAAGTACTTCGATTGTGCGCGCGATGTCGAGGTTGAAGTACAAGCATAGCGCGTCCCGGCGTTCCTTCCGTGGGGCAATTTCAGCCCCGCTTCGTGCCAATCACAATGCTAGCAGTCGATGACCTCAGCGTTCTGCATTCTTACTCATCCCTTACCTAAAAAGGCACCTCTTTCTATTGGCCGTTTGTGGATAGAACTTGTTCATAGTGGTACTTCTACCGACTGAAGGACCTCTTCAATTACGTCCTCGACGGTAACGCCCTCAAGCACGGCTTTCACAGCTTCAAGCGAGCTGCCCCATTGCATGCTTCGCTCATCTTCTGGTGCCGTGATGACGATGCGATGTGGATAGACCTTGCGGGCCGCGAGAGCGACAAGCGATGGAGAAATGTAACTGAGGCCATGAAGCGGAGCAAGCGCGCTGCGAAGGTTAGAGTCTGGCGAATCAATGAAACGATGGGAACAAACCGGGAGAGTGTGTCGAAATGCCTCGTAGCCATTGCGGATATACCTCCCGCAACAGCTCGATGCAACCTCATGAAGACTACGATGTTGTGGAGATAGGCTCGCACTTCGGAGCTAATCTTGACCTCCGACGTGAGTTTAGTCAAATGGGCAAGATCCTAGACTGTCAGCAACCTCCTACACATCAGTAGTGTAGACGTACCTCAGATGAGAACAGGACGGCCTGTGGCTTGCCCTTCTTTGAGGCATATGGAGGAGTGTGCACGACAGACGAGGTCGATGCATCGTCATCGGATGCTAGTGTCTTCTCGTGCAGATCTTCGAGATTCGGTAGTCCGTCGTCAACTTGATGGTTGTGTGAAATACAGAATTGATCGTTCTAATGGATTTAGTATTGTATAGCGAAGCAGCTTTAACGCACGTACGAGATGCATCGTCAGACGCGGAGTACCAGCTGCATTCAAGGCAACGAACAGAAACGGTCTCGGTGCAGCATGTACCGCAGTCCTCGTGAAATTCCTCTTCCCTCGCATGAGCTGTGACAATGTCAGCTAGGCAAGCGCGGTGAAAATGTTCAATTTACTTCTAACGCTTGGATCTGGACCTGGGGGCTTGCTCGATTCAAATCTTTCGCAATGACAACATTCGCAATTCTCCGACTATCCAGCGGACTAAATGGCCTTGGCGATTTCGATATCCTGCGTTCGGGCATCCTGGGTGAGCCTGACATGGACGAAAACTGTTTGCAATGTTAGCCCTTAGCATCGCAGATCAATCGACCATTCTACCTCGCTTTGCAGTCTCCCATTGCTTCTGCCAAAGTAGTCTTCATCCTCTTCCTTTATTAGAATGCCACTACCAAAGTCGTCCAGCGTGGTATGTTCGTTGCAGTCCAGCACCGCCCACGAGAGTCCAAAAACATTAGATGCAACCTGTTCCATTAGCATGCAGTCAACATCAGAGCCAGAGAACGCAACATACAAGCTTCAACTCTTCCTGCACATCGTGGATTCCCTCCTTCTCCGCCTCGATGATGCAGTGCTGCTCGGCGACGAGGCAGACAAGCACTGCAAGCTCAATGTCACTCAGAGCCTGCACCTTCTCTGCTAGATGATCGTTTGCCTCCTCCATGAGCTCGATCAAGCGCGCTGTGAAAGAGGTCCCATGTCGTCGTTGCGATGTTGAATTGAGTGCTTGAAGGTGGTAGTCACTCCCCGCGGAAGAGCAGGGGTCTAGCCTCCGCTGCGGTGGTCATAGCGTCCTAGAATAGTAAACATGCCGTTAAGGGTTATAGCCTGAGGATATTGAATAAATAAAAAGTAGGTAATGTAAGGCATTGGCTTGACTATTCTTCATTCCAATAGATGCAAAAAGCTGGTTAGAGCCCAGGTATAATGACGTCATAAGGCCAGTTAGAGAATTGATACTGCTTGCTTACTATCGTCCTCTTGAATATCCGCAGAGTATGAATCATGACACAAACTCTCTGCGAGCGATGCGCTGTTATCGACTTAGCCTCTCTACGTTCACGCTTCCAGCATTATGGAAGCCTGGACCAACTCTCCCGCTCAGCTCATACCTGCACCCTCTGCTCCCTAATCATCCAATCCGTCATTCTCTGGACAGCACCACACTCAGCCCAGACCAAGCAGATCCTCACATCCTGCTCCAATCAAGATGAAATAACCGCTCTTTTCCTGCTGGCGCTAAGACAGCACAAACTTGACCTCGACGAACCGACCAAGATAAGTTTGGAATACACGCGTGCAGCTTCTGGTGTAGTCATCATTCGAAGTGCTGGGAAGCAAGTTGGCTCTGGTAGGGGCATTGATGTGGTCGCCGGTCGATTGAGGATTTTCACTGTGTCCAACGCTGGCGCAGCTACTATCGACGACATACCTACCGGACGTGCGATAACACCATTACTAGACCTCGCACTCTTTTCCAAATTGGTTGAACAGTGGATGGAGGAATGCCAAACAACCCACTTCGCATGTCATCCTCAGAGCTCGACAGAAGCGCCCAATCACTCACCGCAACAACAACAACCGACTCGAGTCCTTGACATCTCACAAATTCACTCGTCTGGAACCGTGAAGCTGTGCATAACAACACAAGGCGTCCGCCACCGCTACGTTGCGCTCAGTCACCGCTGGGGCGGCAGCGCGCCGATCAAAACGCTACAGAGCAACTACCACCAGCGCCTGGCTGGCTTTCGCTTCAGCGCACTACCCCAGACCTTCCAGGATGCGTGTACCGTCGCGTTCAGCCTCGGTATACATTACATATGGATCGATTCACTCTGCATCATCCAGGATTCGAGCGACGACTGGCGCCGCGAGGCCGCGAAGATGGGAGACGTATATACGCACTCGACCCTCACGATTGCAGCGACAGCGGCACAGGACAGTGAATCGGGATTCCTGCATCCTAGACATCTTTCCGGTCATGCGCGGATTCCCATGGCCCTGAACGGAGGAACGCCCGGCGACGTACTCTCCCTTGATCTAGGCAACTACCGCACGGCAAAAGACGACATCGATGAATGCGAGCTGAACAAACGAGGCTGGGTCCTACAGGAACGCATACTCTCGCCCTGCACGCTGCATTTCGCCCACACGCACGTCTACTGCGAGTGTTGGTCTGCCCAGCTGCGTGAAGACGGCCAGGTACATCGGCGCCAGAAGACTCAGACACAGATGTTTCCTGCCCTGTTATCAGCAACGTCTCCACCTCCTCCTCCTCCTCCTCCTTCTTCCTCCACACTACTTCAAAAACAAACAGAAATAGAAACGCCCAAACAATGGTTCCCCCTCCTCGAAACATACACCGCTACTTCCCTCACTTTCCCATCCGACAAGCTCATCGCCATCAGCGGCTTGATTCAGAAACTCGCGGCCCAGACCCGACAACGATATGTGAAAGGCCTGTGGGAAGACAAGTTCCACGAAGGCTTGTTGTGGGTGCGTTCCACATCGCAGAGCTTGGAGCAGATTATTCCCAACAGTGACAACGACAACGACACGCATGTTGTTGTGCCGACGTGGAGTTGGGCGAGCCGGAATGGTGCGGTCGGACATGTTGCGCTCGACACGCAGTATGCGGTTAACACGGAACTGGAACTGAGCCATCGGTCGCAGGAAGGAGATGGAAAGGCATCAGAAGATAGTCTGCGGCTGCGAGCAAGCGTACACGCGCTGAGTGCAGAGTGTGAGATTGGTATGGAAGCTTCGACGATCCGTCCACCGCAGCTGCTCAAGTACACAGCGGCGGTGAATAAAATCAGTGTCAAAGGGGAGTATTGTGGTTGGGTGCTTTTTGATCAAGCTGAGAGTGTGGATATGAAAGATTTGCTCTGGGTCATTTGCGTAGTGGTGAGTAAATACCCCCCATTTCTCTCTCACACTCCCTTCATCCCGCAAAGTAAGCAAGAGACTGATTAGCCTGCATAGTCATTTCACGGCCTAGATCCATCAGATGAGTCGGCGTCAGAGCAGGACTTGGAAAAAAAGCAACGCCCGTTTTGCCTGCTTGTGCGGAGGGTTGGGACGGATATGTACGAGAGAGTTGGTGTTGGGTGTGTTTATAAGTATAGTTATCTCTGCTTAGTGCAGAAGGATGTTGCGATTGTATAGAGCTCTATAATTTACTAACAATATCTCTCAAGCACCCGGAACCATACCCTGGAGCAGTCAAAATAGAGCTCAAAGAACGTAAATATGCGGAGCGCTTGCTTATTTAGAAAACTATGCGCTAGTAGAAAGTAAAAGCTAAAAGCTAAAAGTTAAGGTAGAATCAAGTATCGTCTTATATGCGACATTCCCAAGCCAGAAAGGCCAGCCAAGAAAGAGGGTAGGCAATGCGTCCAGAAACGAAAACATGGTCTAGGACGGGGTAAAACCTTCCGTCTGACTCAAGCAATCAAGAAAAGCAATATATGGGCAAGACGCAGACGTGTCCCAAAAACGCAGAATAATTCCCACCATCCATCGTTGCCACGTAAGCCCCAAACCCCGATCGCCAAAAAGATAAAAACAGCAACGCCGCAGTGAATCCATCCCTAGGGTATACAAGATATGGCAAAGAAAAGAAATCGTACATCAATCCTGTCTTCAATAGTGCGCTTCCTCAAAACATGCTCCTCTAGCTATCGTCCCGCGGTACTCAGACTTCCGTTCGCGCTTTTCCCACTTCCAGTGCTCATCTTGCTGGCTGTACTGCCCGCTCGCTTCATCCTCTTGTCCATCAGTCCGTTCAGTAACCTGTCAAGCTCTCCGCTAAGACCCTGCACCGTCTTGGTCTCCTCAACGAAGAGATTTCTCATGAACGGATGGTCCCGGCCAACAGGCACGACGCCCGTGGTGTCGTTCACCATGAGAAGCGTATCTCTGATATCACTGCCGTCGTCGAGGTAGGCGCGCAGGCTAGCGTCAGACCATGCGGGCAACATCGAGCTGTCGGACGAGTCGGGCGGTGAGGGTTCATGTTCCTTGTTGGGTACAGGGGCGGGTCGCGATGGCGGAGGTATCGGATTCTGCTTCGTTGCTAGATCTGTCGGCGAAGGGGTGTTTCCAGTGCGGAAAGTAGAGACCGTGCTGTTCTCCGGAATAGTCTTCATGGGGCTATCGTCGGGGGTTGGTGTTGAGATGGGTGAGCTTGTTTCTTGGCTTGAGTTGTCGGTGGTGAGACCTGGAGGTTGCTGAAGGTCAGGTTCTCTGTCCCGTTCCTGGGCGGTTGTTTTGCCTGAAGGTTGTGCGTCCGCAGCAGAAACGTGCACTGGCGATTCAGAGAGACGACCCGTTGTCTCTGAGGGCTCAGGCTGGGCAGACCTGATTTGCGCGTCATCGGCGAACGGGTCACTGCCTTCATCGTCATCGGTGTCGAAGTCATCCAGCTGGACGCGTTTCTTCGCCTGTTTAACCTTCTCCAGTTTCGCCTCGCCGTTTTGCTGAGGCTTTGACTTGAAAGGATTCCTGGAGCTTATGGTGTTTGAGGCAGAGCGGTTGTCGGGAGATAATGTTCGTTCTTCTATGGACGGTCTTCCTGAGCCTTCTTGTTCCGGAGCTACCAAACGCATTGTCGATGTTGCTTGCTGTCCAGCGGGTTTGCTGCCAGGTGCATCTGACGTGGCTTCTGATAGCATCGTGGTTTCTGTCGGACTGTCGGTCTTGAGTATACCCTTCGTCTTCTGCGGAGAGTCATCTCGCGTGCGCGGGTTCTTCTGCAGTTTGCCCTTGCTTGGTTGTCTCTGCGGTGCCGCTGCGACAGTCTGCTCGGATGACGGGCGCTCTGACTCTTCAGGGGAGTTCAACTGTGGTGAGGTTCGGTCTGCTTCCTCTTGCTTCTCGTCGCTATCCGCGGAATCAAGCATGCCCTTTGCTTTCTTATCCTTGCGCTTGAACAGTCCGCTGAGCATGCCAGACTTCTTTTCTTTCTTCTCCTTCTTATCTTTGACTTTGTCTGCGAAGCCATTCTTTTCCAAGCTTTCAAGGCTAGGGCCGCGCTCACGGGAGCCCGTCGTTGACGTACTCGAGTCGTCGCGAAGTAGATTAGGCGTAAGGGTAATCTTGCGGGTCTCCGTGTTCTCGTCCTTGAAAAATGAGTCGGTATTGCGTAGCGTGCCGTTGCGCGAGACTTTGGGGTCCAATGGCCGGTCAGACATCTCCTCGCTCGCTCTCTGTTTGTCTTCGTCCCTCTTCGCACCGTCTTCACTTGAGCTCCGTGCTTCGCCTTCAGGCTGGCCGTTGCTATCCTTCTTTGCGCCATTGACCTTCAGCGGCTGCACCTTCAAGCCCTCCTCTTGCTCAGGTTCGACCTGTGCCTCTTGTTGCTGCTGCTGTTGTTGGACTTGGTTCGGCTCTGGGCCACCAAACAGTTCGCCGTCGCCCTCGTCAGACGAGTAGTCGTAGTCCGAGGCTTCGACGTAGGTCGGCGGTGCGAACTGAACAGTCTTGGCATTTCGTCGTCGCATAGCCTTCTTAAGTGGGTTCTTTGACTTTTCGGCGGTATCTCCAAGCATCGTCGCCGACAGGTCAATGTTTCTGTGCTTGTTAAGACGCGCCAATCGTTCTGTGGGTGTCTCAATGTGTTCCGCGGGCAAGTAACCTGTACCAGAGATTAGAAAGAGCCGCAGTTCAGATTGAATGACGTACCAATACTACTGTCTTTGACAACCCGTACCAGCCACCAGTAGCTGTTACTATCGTCAAGGAGAACCATTGTGTCGCCTTTTGTCGCATTGGCTTGACCTTCAACGGTGGCGACGAAGGTGTGTAGTGCGTAAACGAATTCGAAGTCGATGTCCTCTGTTTCTCGTAAGCATTCGCCTCCCCATCCTGAGTCGACAAATCTGGGGTCACTAGAAAAGGAGACGTCATTGGATGCATCATTATTATCGTCCAGGTCTTCGTCCCAGGAATCGGCGTCACTGTCGGTGGTCCAAGAATCCTCTTCGTCGTCAGGGTGCTTAACCTCGGGGGGAGGGGTCCCATTGATCGTCCGGGGCGGGCTGGAGGTGGCCTCCACGAAAGGGTCGTCTGCGGAGATATGATGGCTGCGAATTGGCAGCAGCATTCTGTTTACCAGATCCTCGTCATACGCTGACATTAGTGATGCCTGCGAATCCTCGCGCACTATCTGCAGTCTGCGCTCAACCAACTGCAGCTGCTTCGTCCTCGGGCTCGGGCTCATACCCACCTCTACCTCGACCATGGCGGCGTTGTCTGATCCTTTGGTGGTCCTTGTCCAGGTATACTCACCAGAATGATGCTCCGTTGACTGTTGTTGCTTTTGGAAAGATGATCGAAAGGAAATAGGAAAATGAATAGGCGTATTCGTGAACGGGGAGGAAGAAGCGACCCTCGAGGGCAGCGGCGAAGACTGCGGAGTCAGGGACTCTCGTCTTGCCGGCCAGATCGCAGGAAAAGAAGGTAGAGAATACCCACCATCGTCTATCGAGGGCGAGCTCGAGATCTTGTCCATCATGTCGTCATCCATGTCCTCCTCGACGTCGGCGTCCTGCATGTCTGCATCGTCGCCATCGCCAGAGATGCCGCCATTTAGCCTGATGGCCTGCTCGTCCTGCTGCAGGTCCTTCTGGCCATTGGCGCTGTTGACTACGGTGCGCTCATCGTCTGAGCCCGGGTCGGCTCGCAGGGCATTCCCGGCGTCGCTCCAGGCACTCTGCAGGCGAGCCTCTTCGGACTCACGCTCCTCCTCTACGTGTCGGATCGCTGCCTGCTGGTGCGGTGCGGCAGGGCCAATTCCAAGTGGCGCAGGGTGCTGAGGCTGGAGGGAGTGGTCTTGGGCGGTGGGCGACGTTTTATTCTGCAGGTCGTGCGTGTCTGCGTGCAAATATCAGCATGTGAGGACCTCCCACTGGGCATTCACTATCCATGGTCGCACCTGCTCTGATAATTTGTGGTCGCGTCATCCTCGCTCATGTCCAGCCGCGCATTCGGGCCCCCCAAACTTTTGGACGTCAAGCGACAGCCAAGCAACGCCAGGCGCAACCGATGCGAAGGGACGGCCAGCGCAGGACGCTGCAGACGCAATTCGGGATGCAGTGCAAGAAATATGGGTGCGATAAGGAGCGTCGGTCGTCCAGCGGAAGTCTATCAGCGGTGCATGCGGCGGCTGTTCGTTTCTTGGAAAGGAGCGGCTGGGCCACCCACGGGCGGCGGTGCGGAGAAGGCGCGCGGTCGTTTCAACGTCATGCACGGCACGGTGGCACTGCGCGCAAGCGGCGAGAGGGTCGAAGGAATAGCAATAGGCACGCGGTGCTGGCGGCGAGAGACGAGTATGCGGGCGTCGGGGCGGGTGCAGTGGTGAGTGAGGGTGCCGTGGAATTATTTTGGGGTTTCTTGGTCACTCTCCCGCGCGGCTTCCCCCTGTGATTCTGAAACACCTGACAAGACACCACATTGGTGCTCCTTCCTCGCGCGCTAGCCTGTTCCTGGCTCCCCTTGAGCCATGGCAATTCTCGTGAAAGTGGATACGGCTCGGCCCTCTAATGGCACCGCTGCATCACATCGAGCATCAATTTGCTGTTCAGCATCGCCTTCGTCGTTGCACTGAACGTTTGGCGATGCCTTTCGGCAGTCGCTGATCCTGCCATGTCCTCCCCGGCTTCTCCGCAAGCGATGAAACACAAACTTGGAACACCACCAAACGTCATCGATTTGACAGGCCGGATATCAAGGACTGAACGCCTCGCTCTACCTGCTGTCTCACCTGCGACCACCCCTTTCTTGTCATGGCCTTGCACGCAAACGATTAGTCTGACGCTACTCTTGCCCGTAAACGTCTGCTGTAGCCAAAACCCATCTCACAACGAATTCTGCCTTCTATCCTGTCTTCTAGACAATCCTCGATTTCACGTGGGTGTGTAGACAAGACATCATCATGTTCCTGCATGTATTTGGAGATTGTTGCGCCAAGGTGAAGGGCACGTGACTGGTGCAACCATGTTTACACCTCGTGCACGAGAGACAGTCCCAGAGTAAGATGAAAATATCGCGGACATGAATGCAAAGATTGTAGTAAGTTGAGTATACTTGGACGAGAAAGTGTGATGTGTTACTCCATGATTAGTGATCACAGTTTAATCAGAGATGTCTTATTATTCACCCTACGTCCTGTCATCTTTACCAGCATAGACTTCACTAAAACATAGGCTGGAAGATCCCGAAAGATTCCGGAGCCAGGTCGAGACGTTGGTAGAGGATCAGACTCCGCAGCTATCCACCGGAAACGGGCTCCACAGCGGGAACTAGACTGTGGTCCATGGGGAGTTACCTAGACCACATCCCAGCCCTGCGCCGTTTGCTGGGCTATCTCGTTAGCACGGGTAAGTTCAAGGGCTTGAGCAAGGTGGACAATCCACTAGTATCAGAATCTCAATGGTGAATAATATTCACTAACGAAGAACACGTCTAGTAAAACAACTCCTCAACCATCGGATGGCTCAACTGAACCAATTCCCCACGGTTTCACCTCCAACAGATGAAGCTACCACTCCTTCGTCCTTGCGATGAATTAGGATTACACAACCCAATCTCTAAGTGATGATGATGTGGAAGCCAACCGGGCACTTTCCACGGCCGCCGTTTGCCTCGGTAAAGGAGAGTGTAGTGTCGTTGCTGCAGATGCTACCACCAACGCTGGTAAAAGCCTGGCCAGGCGTGTAGTCGCACGGCCCACCACCAAGACGATATGCGTTACCGAGCTTAACCACTGGCGCATCCGTGAACGGAGGACTCAGCGGGGGCTGATTGTTCCAGGTTGTCTGTCCGGGAACGGGATATCGCACACCGAGGTTTCCCTGAAAGATCATGTTGCCGGGTCCCTTCTCATGCTCCTCCTCGCTGCAGCCGCCGAGGGTGAGGACGAGACTGCAAGTCTTGTTCTGCGCTGAAGCAGGGATGTCGAAGCGGGTCAGGGTGCATTTATCATGGGGCGTGACGATACCCTCCTGGCCGGCGGGGAAGGCTTTGTTGGGGTGCTTCTGGGAGATGGGCAGCAGGAAGGCGGGCGAGAGGGTGCCGGGTGGGAGTTGGCCAGTTGGAGCTATCTGGGCGATTGTAGGGCATTTGTCGGCGCGGAGAGCAGGGGCGGCGAGAGAGGAGGAAACTAGCGTTGCGAGGATAGCGAAGGACTTCATCTTGATGAGTGAAGATAGTATTAACGCTTTGAAAGAATGAAAGCCGGTAGAATGGGAAGGCGGGGAAATGAACGGAGCGTGTGTTGCCGAATGAAGACAAAAAACCGTTATTCCCTACACGACCTTATATAGAAAAAACGATAAAGCCATGGGGGATATGAAGATCGCCAAGGCGCATCCGACGGAATAAGCTTATCAACAGCTTCAAGGTTTGGTAGGCTTAGCGAGGCAGCACGGGCACGCGGTGCTCTCCAAAGACCAGGTTTAAAACGAACAAAGTAGGAAGACTTGCTGCCATTCTCGTGTGTAGGTCCCACGAACCACATAGAACGTGCATGATCAGCCCCGCGGGGGCGTTGGCGGCTGACAAGGCGTCCGCCCGGTTATCCCTTTTAATCTCTAACACGAGAACGCTAGAAGGGAAACTGCCGTCAAAACGCCACAAATACTAGAACGTCTGACCTCCTGCGCCAACCACTAGCAGGGGCTCGGGACTAAGTTGTGGTATGCTTACTAGTTCACGATGTCTTTCTTGTACCGGGCGAAACTGGACGTGAGAATCGATACAAGTCGGTGAGGCGGGGACAATGCAGGAGTTATAAATAGTCTCTGGGTAATTGTACGCCACGTACAACGCATATTGGGCTTGAAAACTATTGCGAGCAGGCACTCATTGTTGTTTTCTTATCGGTGTATGATGGTCGTTACAAGTCGAGGTACATTTTCCTAGGTCGAGCGTTGAAGTGCGAGCCCCTGTCAGCATAATGCAACGACTCGAAATTGGCTAGGTGAGATTCTTGACGTGGGCCATGCTAGGTGAGATTCTCGATGTGGACCATGCTAGGTGAGATTCTCGATGTGGACCATGCCAGGTGGGTTTGGTCTAGAAGGATCTTACAGACATTGAAAGATGATCAGGGACATGGTATTGGGACTACAGTGAGCAGCTAGGCCAGCGTGTCAAGAGAACAATAACCTGCAAAGCATCCATATCGAAACTATGACACAAATATTCCGATGGCGTACGGCACGCTGTGTACCAACGTGACAGAAGTCAAGCAGTAGTAAGCGGAGCGTAAGCGGCACATGGTCTTAAGCTCGTTTGGAATATCGTGAAGCACCTCGTGAGAAAATATTCGAGGCTACTTCTTGTGCGTTTGCTGTATTTGGAGAAGTTTCGCGTCTTTAACGCTATTAGCTTTGTGGGCCGTTGCATTTAAGATTGCTTGTTCGGCTCCCCTCACTTTCACCGTTCTTCCGTCCCCTTGAACAGCTCTTCTTCTATATCGACCACAGATTCTTCAGCACCGTCTTCTTCTTCCCGTCTCACCGCGTACGATGAGCCCTGTTCACCACAAACGCGTAGATTAACAAACTCGATGATCTTTTTGTGCGAATGGCCGTCGACCTGGGTATGCGTGCAGCTCCAATCCAGGATAATCGCATCCTCTGCGTTCCACAGAATGCGGAAAAGGCTAGGACCTTGTATTCGGTCGAAAATGTTAAGCTTGTTTGTGTCGACTTTAAGGTTCGGTCCTATGATGTTGTAACGGCCACGCTTCGCATGTCTGACGATCAGACCTGCATACCTCCACTGTAACAAAACGTCAAGTTCGCCGTGAAACTCTAGATACCAATCGCCTGCTCGAGTGTCCGGCGGTGCATATGCAAAGACCACTCCTTCGTTATCGAAGAGCTGCACGAAGGGCTGATCCGGTAATCGTTCTGAGCATTGAACCTGGGAGTTGTGTTGACTTTGAACGTCACGAGAAGACCACTGCTTTCTTTGAGACCGTACTGGTTGATTGGTTTCTCTTCTAGACCCTAAATCATGAATCTGAGTGCCAACCCACTCTCTGACAAAACCCAGTCGCTTGGAGTTTTGAGATCCTGCTAATGTCGGTATTGCTTTAGATGGCTCGTGACGTGCTTCAATTGCTTTTCGCATTGTTTCCTGTGCTGATGACACTTCAAAAATTGTCCAAATATAACGGATCCATTTAAGGTCGGAAGCGAAATAGCGACCGGACTCACTATCGGTAAGGGTTATACGGAGGACTTCGGTGGCAAGTTCAAAGCTATCTTTTGCGTAATCTGGGATAGGCGCAACACCTTTCCAATCTACGATAGACATTATGCCATACAACTTGTCTCGCACGTCAGCGCTATGGAAATGGTCTATTCTCGCCATAATCTCGTACAGCGGCCGAAGGTGTTGTGATTGTGATACGAGCCTTAAAGTGAACAATTCGGTTTCAATGTCGAAGGCGAGGATGTCCAGGTTGCCGTAGGTCATCTTTCTTCGAAAAAAGAGTCTTTGCCAATATTTTCTAATCCATATGATACGACTAGAGCCGAGAAAATATGGAGTGAGCCAAAAGGTCATAAGGAAAGTGCATGCTCGCAGATCGTCGGCTGAGCAAATGTCTGTCCCGCAACAGTAAAAGAGATGAGACGCCTGGTGTAGCTCTTGAAGAATCCACACACGGGTGAAATAGGGTCGTTTCCAAAAGGCGAAGAAGGCATGAACCAGCCTCCGCTTGATTTCTGTGTCGAACAAGAAAAAGCACCGGAGCGCAAGCCAACTGTGCATTGGAATTGGGTTTGTCGAAGATACGTGCCAGGAGTTCACCTGCGACCATTTTCGCCCGGTCTTTGAATAAATCTCTGTGAACAGGGGTTCCCTTCTTTTGAATGTTTTCATAATGAACTCGCTATCGTCTGAATGAGGTCCTACGCACGCAAAGACATACGTCGCTCTGTTGTACACCTGACCCATCATAGCGACCTGAACATTTTTCTCCTGTACACCCTCTTGGTCAATGCAGATAGCATCTACCCAGAAGTACTGGCATGCTCTCGAGGAGCATGCCTGTTGTAAGACATACTCGCAATTCCGCCGTACCACCATTTGCTTTCCGTTGATGGTAACATTGGCGGTTGAGCCAGGATCTCCCCAGGTGTACGATATCGCGTAATACGGCGGAGCGTTGTCAATTGGCCATGCGGATAGGTTGCAAACGACTCGTTGGCCAAACTCGCCCTGTAAGATTTCCAGTAGCCGGATATGCGTCTTTGCGTCAGGGAGTGGGTCGTGTTGAAAGACGCTGAGCGTGGCTCCCTCCATCATTGTTGCGGACGCCCGCAGGTGGGGACGTCGCTTGAAGATGACGAGAGCTAGAGTAGGAGTGGAAAGGTTATCACTGGGGTATGCGTGTGGCTGAGTCGCACCCCAGCGCTAGGCACCCATCCTTGGCAAGTACAGTCTAATCTTATCTCGCGATTATGCAGGGCTGAAAATTCAATAATTATGATCTACGCTAGAGCTCTTTTAGGTCTATGCTAGCGCGATACTCTGTCCGGGGATTCAGGGTCGTTGAAGTCGTTTGTGACACTGTATCTTGTAAGTCGACTGGAGGGTTGGTGGTAGCTCATTCGACATGTTGACAATTCGCATATAAGGGCGGCGACACCATGTAATGGAGATTTGAGCACAACTCGGTTATAGACGTATAGATTTAATGGATCATAGAAAGTGTACCCCTTATACTGGTTGTCAGGCAGCATCAGCACTGCGGCGATAATTTGCCAAGAGCTCAGGCGAGCGAGCCTCTGATTCCAACCAAGTCGTGTCAGCAACTCGGCTAATCTCTGCAACGCAGCTTCGTATACACCTTGGCCGGCTTGTTGAACCAGTAGTTATGCGTTTCCCACTCTTTCTCAGGTTCCGATAGCTCGAGGTGGAAGGAGCGAAGGAGCTGAGGTACCGCCTTGTACATCTCGCACAACGAGATCTGTGTTAATGTTAGTTCACTCTCAGTAGCCAACTGTGTATACTCACATTCTTTCCAATGCACATTCTCGCTCCGCCTCCAAACTGCAGAGTGAGTCAGTATGATCACGTGAGTGCCTAGACGGTATAGCGAAATGTTGAGCACTTACCTGAAACATGTACCTTTCCATTCTAGCTGCATCTTTGCGGAACCATCTTTCGGGTACAAACTCATCCGCATCCTCTCCGAATATCCTTTTATCGCGCTGTACAATCGCCGCGTTTACTCCCACCCGGGTACCTCCAGGAAACCATTCACCGGCGATAACACAACCGCCCCGAGGAACATGACGCGGTAGTGTCATACCCACACTAGGGTGGAGCCGCATGCCCTCCTTGCAGCAGGCGGCTAGATAGGGAAATCCGATGGCTTCGTGGTACTGGATCGTTGGAAGACTTAGATACCCAGAGTGAGCCGCTTCATCAATCTCAGCAGTGAGTTTAGCGTAGGCTAAAGGTGTGCGCATGAGATGGTAGAGGATAGATGTTATCGCTGCTGCGGTTGTATCCGAGCCGGCGATGCTAAATCTGTCAGTTAACGAGGAGAGAAAGCATCCTAGAGCTTACAATGCACCATAGACCTCCATTTTGACTTCCGTCGCTCCAAAATCTTTCTTATCTCCTTTCTCACGCATGATGTCGAAGAGACTCTCCAGCATGTCGTTGCGCTCGACAGCTTTGTCACAACCATGTAGGCGTCGACGCTCAGTAACGCACGCGTCAGATGCATTTTCGATATGCTTGAATGCCTTCAAAGCCTCGGAAACCCGAGGTATCATGGCTCCGCTAACAAGAAAGAGTGTTCGCATGTACGTTGGCATAACACATGCCACAGCAATGAAGGGGATGAGCAGGTCCAATGCGTGAATGTAGCCGCCGTAGTCGTGTGCGCCTTTCATGAAGCCAAACATACGGCTAAAGAAAAGCTCTCCAATGACATCGAAAGCGTACCTGTGCGGCCATCAGTGTCCGCTACGCAGGTGGTGTAGTCTGATATCGCACCATTGAATCCAGCTGGCCATATCGATGGCCCTACCCGTTGCTGCGCATTCGGTAAACTTATCCACTAGCGTATTAGTACATTTGTCGATACTTTCTTCGAGTTGTATGATGTTCGACATCGAGTAGAGGGTGTTGACGATCCTGCGGCGCTCGGCGTGCTGACGCTCGTCCAGGTTTGTGAAGGCGTCTGGATATCTGCCCCATGTCGCTCGGAAAGGGAGGTAGAAGTCAGTCTGATATCCGTTAGTACAACGTTCGAACTATCTTGAACTTGTTGCGTTTACCTTGGTGAACCCAGAATGCGCACCGTATATGATTTTGATGGCTTCAGGGTCCGCTATAGCGACCTCATTCGGTGCTATCCTGACGATGGGGCCTATCACGTATAAGTTACTTCATCGCTACACTGACTCCTTTAAGGAACTCGCCATATCTTGCATGTAATCGTTTTTGTGTATAATCTGCGCTCCCCCTTGCAACGTCAATGATGAGCCACCATCGGGTGATAGACGCGAAGAAGGGCCCTGGATATTTAGCTAATGAGTGGAAGCGCCTTGCGTAGATGATCCAGACAAGCGAATAGGTAACGGCAAGAGACAGGGGAATGAGTTGCCAAAGGACAAGGAAGGGCATCTTGGTGAACTACTGCACGAGTCCTCGCAAAAGTAGGATCACACAAGTACATATGGTACAAATGGCGGTCCGCTGCAGGGCTCCAGAAATCAAGACGTGGCGCTCATGGTCTGCGTCTGCGTGCCCAGTGCGTGCCCAATCATTGCATACTCCTGCCCAGCACCCACATATCCAAACGCTCGTTGCAGTTGACTTCACGATCCTCGTAAATATACAGTGAAATCGGGATCGAGGCGTAATGTAAGTGATCTTATGATCAGGCTTGCCGGGATGCAAGGGGCGGCCCCTTACCGAGTGACTTCAACATACTGCTGGCCACTTGCTTGCGTTTTAGACCCGCTGTTCAGGCGGCTATCACGACAACATCCAAGAGCGCATCCTATAGAGAGGCTCTCAGTCTTGGGTGTCAGGCTTGGCGAGCTGCTTGACAAAGAAGGGCGTGTCATTTCTTTGTTGTACAGAATCGAGGCATTGTCAACGAGGACGCCACCTTTGCTATCACCGTGAGTTCAAGTGCCCACTTGACGACAAGAATAATAAAACTGGCAGAAAAAAAGTACCAGAGTCCGCTTGTCGTGCGGTCGCCGATAATTCTATTGTTCGGTGAGTTGCTGGCACAGCAAGAGTGCATTATAGTAAAGGTAGTCGAGCCGAGAAAGCCATCGTAACACTTCTTCTCACTTTAGCACCAAAGGATGTCTCTCCAAAAAGTCTTCCAAGCTAGCCAATTCCCCCCTGGCGTTTTCTCTAGCCCAAGCAACTCGCTCCTCACCTCCCTTGCCAAAGTAACCAAACTGCTCACCAACATCGAGTGCTTCTACCATTATCTCTGCAAAGTATTCTGGGATCATGTTCAAACTCGCTTTGAACTCTTCTCTTGAAATTCGCTTATACAAGACAGTCTTGCCTGTCGCCTTAGATAGAATAGCCACTATTTCCTCCAACGTGTACAGCTTCTCAGCCGCGCAGAAAGTGATTCCCTCATACTTATCGGGCTCGGCCAGGATTGCACCGACGAACTTTCCGGTATCTCCGCCGGCGTCGATGTACGGGATTTGGGTCTTGGGCGACACGTGGCGGGCCAGGATCCATGTATTGGGGCTAGATGGGTCTCGCCGCGGAGCGAGAAAGGGTTGTGAATTGAGGTTTTCCATAAAGGCCCCAAGGCAGACGAAGGCGCTTTTGATAGGGAGACCGCGAATGTACTGTTCAGCTTTTGCTTTTGCGTCGAAGAAGGTCATAGCCGTGACTTTGCCGCCTGATATGTCGCGGACGGGCGGGAGGGTACTGAAGATGATGTACTCCGCGCCTTTCTCAACGGCAACATCGGCGATCATCTTCGCGGTGTTCAACTCGATGTCTAGGGCGATTTGGGGGTCCAAGGTAACGGAGGGGTCGAGTGGGCGCGTGGTCATGATGAAGACAGTGTGCACACCGGTCAAGGCCGTCTCGAGGGATGCGCGGTTCAGTGTGTCGCCTTGGACGACCTCTATGTCTCCTTGCGATAGGAGTCGTTTGGATTTCTCTGAGTTGACATCACGGGTGACGGCGCGGATCTTGAATTGTGTAGAGAGCTCAGGGTCGCTGAGCACGTGGTTCACGACTGAACTGCCCTGTCGGCCGGTAGCCCCAAAAACGGCAAGAACTTTCGACATATCTGTAAGTACTGGAAAGTAGATGAGTTGGGATGTTGGTGGGTAGTTCTTGTGCATAATGTCTCAATCTTATACACCTGGTGCTTTACTCATCAGGTTCTGCGGGGCGAAATCTCACTTTACCATGTATCTACCGCCTGTGTAACTCATTCGCTCGTGCTTTACACATGTGCCGTTAATCGGTCGATCCTTACAAATCATGCGAAGGACGTTGCCGCAGAATAGTCCTTGCGATGGGATTCGGGATTCGGAATTCGAACGTTCGTCTCACACTTCCGAAACCTGAACAAGCTAGTCCGTTTCCGGAGGTATTGTACTATTCAACGGGAGAAGCAATTGGTCCATTCGAGGAACATATCCAACGTCCTAAATTTTGTCCATACAATGGACAAGTGTCAATAGGCCTACGAGAGGATTTGAGAATGATCGAATCCAATTCCGGGGTAGCTGTCTTTTGTAAAGTCAGCCGAACTGGATCTTACGGGCGTAAGATCAAGGGCGGATCATCTACCTACGCCGCAACGGCCACAGGAGGAAGTATGAGTTTTGGTTTGACTGAGCTGTGCGCTGTCGCAATAGCAGTCTGCAGCCAAGCAGGCGCGATTTTTGCGACAACGCTCAGTTTCTTATGCCCATAGCAAATGTAGATCTTTCATTCATCGCTCCTGTGGAGCGATTTCGATAAGGCTCGCAAAGGTTGGGCGTTTCGCAGCGCTTCGATTCTTAGACGACACGCTCTTACTGTCCTCAATAAATGCCCATGCCGCTCCGTATCGCTCCGTATAGTAATCCACGTGAGAGAAAGAAGCGGGTGATACGCGAGTCAAGTGGTCCTTGGGAGAAGCGACTGCAGCCTTGCGCAATACGCTCAAAAGCGTTTTGAGAGCCTGGCTGGATAAGCAGTGAGAGAACAGCTCGGTATCGTACCTCGCAAGCTCTAAGGGTCGGTGGTGTCGCGCTTTGAGATAACATCGCGGACGCGCGAGACTCTCCATCTTCACTCAGCAGCAACGACTGGCGTTAGGAAGGAGCGACACCAAGCTCAACAAGTCGCAGGAGCGGATCCGTCAACGCTCCTTGATTGCTCCATGGAACTCTCGGAACTCTTCCTCAACCTACCACGCAAGGCGATAGTGTCAATGAAAAGTAGCTTAAAAAGCAGTCCAGCAAAAATTGCCCCGCCGAGATTCGCGAACGAAGCTCGTAATAATCCTGTACCCCGCTGTGCAATGGAGACGAGACTATTAGATCAACCCAATCTTTGAGCTGAGTGATCGCAAGAAGGTCTAGCAATTGTTAGCACTGATACAAAATGTAGGGGGTGGGTGGGAAAATGCTCACAAGTATGAAAAATCGAAGGAAGGCGCGACGGGCTGTTTATATATGCGAGGAAGGCGCGGCCCGAGCGTTCGCTTAGATTAGGCAGTCATGATCCTGCCTAGCACGTGCGGAGATTGCCTGGCGTTAGCCTGTTTATTACGTAGCGGAAGGACAATGCGTAGGCGTAAACATGCCTTCACCGATACCTTAGCAGAATGTGAGGCTGAATCTGTATTGTGGGTTACAGGCGCGGGCTCCGAGTAATATCCCTCCATGCAGCACCTACGAGCCCCAGCAAGATACACGCAACAATACCAATCCACCCTGGGGTAACAATCGACGTCACGACCCAAGTCCTTTTTATGTCTATAGAGGTATCCGTCACGAAGACATCTTAACAGCTACTCTTGCGTTTGCTAAAGTGTTTGACCTTGCTTCTGCATCTGCATTTTAAGAGCGACGCAAGTCGTCGGCTATTGTTGCACTCAGTACAGAACTCCTAACTTCTACCGTCTTTTGCGTCTCGATCGAATTTGGTCACCTATCGCCGTCGGACAAGCCGTATGGTCCTAGATTTGAACATGAAAGCCGTACGCTCGAGGTTTTTGGCCATTAGGCCCGAAATCGAGAAGATCATGTCAACTGCTGGTGTCGCAGGGCTGTCCTACGGCGTGGTTCACCAAGGCGAGCTTCTTCATGTCGACAACTTCGGATACAGGGATATCGAGAAAAGCTCCCGGTTACTGACGAGACAATGTTTCCTTTTGTTCCATGACCAAAGTTATTGTATCATCTGTACTCGGAATGCTCGTAGAAGAGAACATGCTCCAGTTCGATGCCTACGTCGCCGACATCCTCTCATCATTTGACCCGCCGGACAAAACTTTCAAGGCAACGTCGAGGCTAAGTGACTGGCTGTCTACGCATTCAGGTACGCAGGGCTATCAGTGCTGAGTCCAGTCGGAGAATAACATCATTATCGCGAAGGAGGATGCTATGAGGGTTATCAATGGTCTGAAAGTAGTAGCAGACATGCGCACCGATTTCACCTATAGCAACTGGGGCTATGAGCTTGCCTCTCAAGTTATTAAAGAACTCACGGGCGAAACATGGGATACGCACGTTCACAAACGTATCTTTGAATCGTTGAAACTACAGCGCACCGATGCACTGGGTAGGTTCGAGGAGTTCGAGAACATATCAAAACCGTATATGGCTTTCGACGATGCCACACCCGTTCCAATCCGCAGACACCTATATCTGCCCACACACTCAATGGAGCAGCCGGCGGGGTACGAAGTTGCATCAAAGACCTGCTGGTCCTATATCGGGCGATCCTGTCCGCTTGTATCGACCAATTTCAGTCGGGAAAAGTATCAACGGAAGGGTCGATCTTCAAGAATTTGACCAAGACTATGTCTCCTCACAGTCATTCGCCCGAACATAGTCTCCGAGAATCGACGTACGGTTACGGGTGGATCAGAACGCAGCTTCCAAACCAGATGTGCCGCATCAGCCCGAACTACGGATTACTTGGGGGGTGTTGGGAGCCGGTGCTCCGCCAAAACTTCTTATTGCCCATTATGGTAGCATGCCTGGCACATGTTGCGGCGTCAACCTGTTCCAAGAGACGGAAAGTTTCTTGGTGATGCTCAGTAACTCCACTCTAATGTGCGACTCGGCTGACTGGCTCACGCAGTTGTTGACTCAAACTCTTTTCGATTTTCCAATCAAGAACGACTACCTTACATGGGTTCAGAAAACAGTCAAAGCTGAACGAACATCCAGATACGGAGGCCAAAGATCTGTCCGAATACACGGGAACATACATGAATGAGGCAGGCTACTTCTTGATCTCAGTCAAGGTCGCGGATGAGAGACTCGCCATGTCGTTCCCGACTAGAAAAGACGAGCAGTTTGAGTTACGCCATTACGAGTTCGACACATTCTGCTGGCTGCAGCCAAGACACGAGCTGGTAAAGAGGGCGAGAAACGTCCTCCAACCAGCGCAGTATTCTCTCATACGGTTGATCGTCTGACCTGGGTGAATGACTCTGCTGTTCCCGGCGGCGAAAAGTTCCTGAAGAAGTAGAATTAGGACGAATAGGACAGGCTTGACATGGCCGGTGTAAGTCACCCTCAGCTGAGCGATCGAATTAGCATACTTAGCCTCGACAACATATACAATAGTTGTAGGACTCATATGATACTGACTTACATCGCTGTCTCGCCACCCACATTCTCATAATCGCGAACGCCACGTGGCTGCCAAAAACACGTTATGCAGGCGTTAGCAAAAACATCCCTGATCCCCCCATCAGGCATCCACGCGTCATGACTGCACCGCCACAATTCTTAATTCCAACGTCGCCATCTCGCTTCCCACCACACCTCCCCCCCTCTTCACTCACACTATTTCTTCCTCCGCGGCTCAACACGGCAACACCAGGCAAACTCCCAGCAGGCAACACAACGACGCGTAACACGTCTTGCCGCCAACGCGGTACCACGCGGTCACATGCCTGCAGCGCTAGCCAATCAGATGCAAGACGAGCAGAGAGCGGCAAATGTTGAGCAACGACGTTATGACTCCCACCCGCTGGTTTGATTAAGAGGCGAAATAGTGTCAGCGAAGCATCGCTCTCATATTCACTCTCAACAAATCTATCCGTGACTCGGCGGGTGGAACGGTGAGATGGAAGTTGCCTACGAAACCTACGGCGGAGCCTGCGGGATTAGGCGGAAGGGAAGGCGACGGATCATGTTGTCTTTTGAATGGATGTGCGAATAAGCCGGACTTTCGAACGGACGAGGCATTCCGTAGTGTCTGGGTTCTTGCGATGAGTCCGCGCAAGTGTAAATTCGTAATGTCGCGAGGCTTGTTGGTGCTTTCGGATCCGATGCCTATCGTGGCGTTGGTAGCGTAGTACATCGCAACGTCTGCCTTCGTTACACTTACCTCGCGCGAAAGAAGTGGCTGGCCGGCTAGTGGCGTCGTGTATCTTGTGACTATGATGTCTCGCTTTCTTCTACTAGAAGCGGAACGCCGTTTCTTCGCCCGCTTTAGGCAGCCAGTGCGCCGCCCTTCTTTTGCGAGGTAAGCAGTCAGGCATCCATGCGGGTAAGGCAATTCCTACTAGGCATCAAGATCATAATGTGCGAGGTGGATATGGGGGCCGAAAGCCAAACTCAACTTCATACTACGAAGAGGGATGGTTCAAGAGCATGGGTTTCTAGTTACGTAGTTCGAGTGAGTGGGATGATTTATATACAGTCTTTCTATTAAGTAGCGAGCGACAAGTACACATTAAGAATACAACAAGTGATGTAGTAGTATAACAATCGTATCTCGCCATTCTGAGTGAACATGGTATACCCCCTCCGTCCATCCGATATTGGTATCATCCTTCGTGAGTGGCATGTTCCAGACATGCTGAAAAAAAGTACAAATTATGGTGCAGAGAGAAGAAAGGCGCTCGGTAATATACACAGTGAGCGGCGTTCTGTAAGAGAAAAACGTATCGGGCATGCGCCATTAATGCAGTTTGATCCAACCGTGCCGAAGCACCATCCCCAACTCCTGACTCCTCATGATGCATAAACAGTGACGTGTAATAGTTCTTCCAACTGGAGGCTGTGGTAATAATCATCTGAAGCAGTCTTATGATGACTGACTCACGATTGCCGATGACTCTGCTGAAGCGCCATGACCGCCTGCTCAAGCTGCCGTAACCGTGAGTCTTTCTCCTCGTTCTCCTGCCTGAGTCGCTTGATCTCAGCGCGCATCTCCTCATTCCCGCGTTCTGAGAGGCCAGAGTCAGACCCACGTTTGCGCTTCAGACTCATCTCATCTTCCTCTTGGAAGTCCATGGTGCGTGCGTACGGTGACTCGGAAGCGACACGCGACTCTGCGATTGGGCTGCCTTCCACCGTGTCTCGTCGAATGACCAAGCCGTGCATGTCCGCTGACATGCTTGTCCGACGGTGTACACGGCGGACGTGCTCGGCCAGATTCTCTTTCCGCGTGAAGCCGGCGCCTGAGCTCCGCTTACAGTCAGTGAACGGGCAGAAGAGCGACTTCTTCGTTCCGCCATGCATCTTGTGCACTTCGCGTTCGTGACGTAGCAGGCCGCCGCTATAGGTGAAGCCTTGCAACTTCTCGCAGCCTTTTACAGTACACTTGTAAGGCCGGTCATGCTTGTCCATGTGCTTGCTGTAATCAATCAGTAAAAGTCAAGTGTTAAACATTTGGGTACTCACCTCCATTCGCACTTGCGATCGAATAATAGACCTGCGCATTCTTGATGTCTGCACATCATCTTGCCGTCTCGGTTGCGCTGGGGCTCTTCAGCACGCTTGTAGCTGTGGTTCTTCCGTAGTGTTCCGTCATCTTCGTCGTCTTGCTCTGAAGAGTCCGTAGAGATGTTCCGACTGTGATTCGTATGTCTTCCCTCGCCAGCCGTTGCAACTGTTGGAGATAGAAGCGGAGATCGAGGGCCTGGGTTGCTGACCGGAGTCGGGAAGTTTGAATTTGAGTTGATCGAAGAGGTCCGCTGCTTTACAGGCACCTGCTGAACTTGCATCGCAGGATCTGGAGAGAGTGGTCCCATCATGTATTGTTGCTGCGAAAAATTAAAGGCAGTGTTCAGGTTCAGTGGTGACGCCTGAGGCTGGCGAGAGGGTTGATATATACCACCAAAAGACGCGAACGCTGTGTGTGGCGGAGCAAATTGCTGGCTTTCCGCCGTGCCGGTGACTCGAATGCTCGGGGTTTGTGGAGAAGACAACAGATGACGCGGACTTGCTCGTTGTGGCAAAGAAGGGTACGGATGCCAAGAGTTATTGAGACTGTCGGAACCAAGATGCGGAAAGACCGTGAGTGGCTGAATGCCTTGGAAGTGAGGCAAATAACTACTATCTTGTGAAACTATGGGGGAGTGTTGCTGGGCATCGCGATAATAAGTACTGCGGCCTGACAGATGTTAGTTGCGAGGTACAGTAGGCTGAAACCAGGATGTGTAGAGAGGAAGCGTGACTCAAGTGGACTGACTAACCCAAATTTGGTTGGGGCGCAGCACTTTCCGCCCTAATGGGTGGTCCATTCGCGGTCGGTTGACTAAACTCCAGGCTCGGCAGCCTAAAATCCATGTTCAGATCGGACTCCCAGTTTCCCGTGTTTCGTGCCCGGAATATATCGTTTCCAAGGCCCACACTCTCGTTGTCTGCAGTTTGCTGTTGCGTAGTCTGTTGCGGCGGCGTACCAATCAGCGCGCGGCCGAGGTCGAGGTCTACCCAACTTAGCAACTGAAACCCCAGTGAGGAAGGGAGAGCAACAGCATGCGAAACTTACAGTCGGACGATGCTGGGGCATTCCATTGGAAATCAAGGTGCTTAAGTACTCTGGCCTGCCGTACGCGATCATTGCCACTTTTAGCAGATTGCTCGCCTGGAGGACTCTCATAAAACATCCAGCAAACACCCCATAAGACTGCGAGCGAGGGCTTGATGGTCCATGGAAAGGACATGCTGAGTGGGCGCGGCTTCTCAGCAAATTCAGTGAACCAGCTCAACATCTTGCGCTGCTTCTTGTCGTGCCCGCCATGAAGCAGTTCTTCAAGGGCTTTGCGTGCCAAAGCCTCAATCAGCTCTGCTCGGAGTCGCAGCAGCATATGCTCGTAGTTGGCGATGAAGTTCTCATCGATGTTGAGCCCAACATCACAGCCTTGGGCCAGTAGCCAGTCATCACCGTACTGTAAGCGGCAGTCGGAGAGGACGTCGATGGCGTCCTGTACTGTTACCAAGAGCCGAACGGTCTGGTTCAAGGAGCACCCATCAAAGAGGGGCGAGCTGCTGTGTTTGAGAAAGAGTTTCTCACTACTCGCTATAGAAGAGAATGCGTTTCCCGTCGGACTGAGCTTGTCGTCGACAGAACTAAGCATGCTGCGCCAGAACTTTAGTAGATGAAACCAAGCGCAAAGCTTCCTCGACATACTGTTGCACCTCATCGCCAGACACGTTTGGGATTGTGGAGACATCCGAATTAGGTGTCTGCAGCTTTAGCGATGGCCTGAATGTCTTCGGGCCGTTTTTGCGGGTCTTGTAAACGCGGTGAGCGCTACGCCGCGACTGCTGCGTATCCTGAATGCTGGTCCGTGACAACCCATTGGAGATGCTTCGGAGGCCCTTGAGGCCAAGAGAGGTCTCGGTGCCAAGGTGGACTGGATTGACTGAGGCTTCGAGGACTCGCGGCTTGACACGTCGCCGAAGCTGGTTGACAAATTGAAGCACCTTGAAAGTGAGGATGATGTTCGTCTGCTTGCGTTGCTGGATCGCCATCGCTAAGCGAGGCGTGAGGGTCTGGGGACGTAAGGAAAGACGTATGCAACACAACGCCCCTCTTCGCGGTCATCACCATATTGTATATACTCGGATGCATGTTGGGCGGAGTAAGGCTAGGAAAGCCTGGCGGTGAAAGCACCCATGATGAAATCGAAGGTGTCAAGCCACGGCCCATGCCACATTGCGTGTGATTCGCTGGCAACGAGCGCAAAACGAGCTCAGCCACCGATACCTCGCCCCCTTGGTGCCTGGCGTCGTGCCTCAGGACTTGACACCTTCTTCCTAGCCCTCTCGTTCATCGGAGCCTAGCGGAGGACCCGGTCACGCTCATATCGACGGTGAGGCGCAGTGGTCTCAACCTTTTGCACAAAGTCTCATAGGCAGAGCGCTGAGAATTGCCGTGTTGCCGTCGCTGACCGCCGCCGTTTCGTCGCTGCCTTGAGAGGAAGCCTTCGCCATCCCAATCCAGTTATCTGTCAATGCAAAGTCGTCCAAAAACGATCATGAATGTTCTCAGGCTCCTCGGCGGTCTCTGATCTGCTCCCAGGATGTAACAAGGCGGTTCCGTCGTGTCGGTGCCTCAGCATGCAGAGTAGCCGAAACAATACCTGGAACGCTAAACGTCCGCCTAGCGTTCGAGTCGCTGAACCACATCCAGTACCGATCGAGGATATATAGAGTATGGTTTGTAGGAATATTGGTGATAATAAGTGTAGCTAAAGAGTGACAGCGAGTGAGCAGTGCGGTTGCCTCGAGAACTTCGCGTGGAAAGCGCATCCTTCCCACCAAACCACCATCGTGAGTATCAACCAGCACAACAGTCACACCGTTGTCACATGCATCTTGTAAAACAATCGTCAACTTTAGGTATCCATGCAACACACAAAACACCTGCATTCTTCTAATCCGCGGATGCACCCGAACGCGAGTGTAAACAAGCTTCCGAAAGCTTGTTTCGCTCAATCACTGCATGAACCAGTTTCAGGTTTGTGATCGACTGCTTGTGATAGCGAACCTCACGGGCTGGGCCGAGGCATGAACCGAAATGAAACGCTATAGGCCTTGACACTCATAACTCTCTGGGTTCAAGATTTGTTTGGTGAAAGGCAGGGGTAGGTAAGCAATAAAATCTAGACAATCGCATATGGATATGTCTGGGGAGTAGGAGAGGCGGAGGCATACGTGCCGTAGGGGACGAAGCTGCCTAGGGAATCGTGTGTTTATATACTATATAGATCACGGTGAATCGGAAGGTGAAAAGCAATGGCAAATTGCAAAGAAAGGGGAGCAGTAATAAGAGGAGACTAGTTCCCTACGTTTACAGAGAAATGTATCATGTCCGCAGGTTAAAATATAGTACAGCATCATGCGCCGGTTTTCGCTGCCCATGCATTTTTCTCCCAATAACTCTTCTTCCAGCGCTCCCATCCTTCCCTCTCCTTCTCTGCCTCTTCACACACATCTAGCTCCTCAGGCCAAGCAAGAAGCTCCCTCCGCCCTTTCCACCCTCGCCGCCGGAGCCGCCACCAGGCAGGTAGCTGACATTTGGATTTCTGCTCAGCATCTGCGCGATATCCTTCTGCGTCTCAATCCTCCTAATCAACACTAATCCATCACCACTCTTTGCCACAGCCTTGGAAATCGTATCCGCAGCCTCCGCTTCTCCCTCTGCGCGGATGACGTTCGCCTGTCGCTCCTGCTCCGCCTTCTCCACAATGAACCTCGCGCGCTCTGCCTCCTGCTGCGCAATTTGCTTCTCCTCGACGGCTTTGGTGAACTCCTTGCCGAAGGTCATGTGTGTGATTGATACGTCTTCGAGAGCGATGTTGAACTCGTTGGCGCGCTTGAGCAGGTCGTTGCGGATGCGGTTCGAGACGGCTTCACGCTGGGTGATGAGCTCGGCGGCATCGAATTGGGCGACGATGGCTTTGAGGACTTCGTTACCGATGGAGGGGAGGACGCGCTCGTCGTAGTCGAGGCCGAGGTTCTGGGGGGGTGTTAGTTTGCCATCCATAATCTTGAGTCGACCACCAGTTCCGACTGCCTACAAAGCAGGCTATTCTTCCCGTAATGATGTGTTGTGGGTATAGACGTACCTGATAGATCTTAGGCAACTGCTTAACCTCCGGCCGATGCAACACCCTCAAGGTAAGTGTAACCATCTGCAAATCCTTGCTTCCCGTCGTTGTGCTGATCATCCTGGGTCGTGTCCGGACATCGAAGACGATAGCCTTTTGCAGCCATGGGACAAGGAAATGTGTGCCCTCGTTGACAACCTGCTCCTTCACTCCGGAGAGTCGGTCGAAGATGACGGCCCGCGTTCCTCCCTTGACATCATAAAGCGAGGATTGGACAACCGAAGCGCCGATGGCGGCGGGGACGACCCAGCGGAAGAGCGACGTGGGTATGGCGGCCATGGTGCGTGTGAGGTGCGGATGGGGCGATGAATGTAGTGGTGTTGGATGAGGAAATGTGAGAAGCTGTCATGGATCGAGTGGCCCGTGCGGCTGCGGCGACGCTTTAGTGTGATTGGTGCATACAGAACTCCACTGCCTCGACATCAAGAACTCCGAGTTCCAGGAAGTATCCAGGGATATATTGACGAGGTCTAATGATGATTCGATAGCTTGCCCAGGAGGCTTTCAGCTGAATTTGCAGCAATAAACACATGTTAATGGCAGGATCGTGGCGCGCTTCAGCATAGTATCGAGGAGAGGGAAACAGATTATAACCCTATGTATTCGTGATAATGAGTAAAATTGGAGGCTAAATGCTCATATATAAGACCTGGAGCTACCAGGATGATCTACGCACACCGTTACCCACCCTCCATCGCCACCACAGACCAGCTACTGGTACAAAGCTCACTGCTGCTCAATGAACCCCTTGTGCTCCTTGTGAGCCTTGTACCAGTAGCTGTCTTCCTTCTTTGGCTGCAGCTCGGGAGACAGCTTCTCGAGAATGATCGCCAGCAGCTTCTCGCGCCCAGCCTCGTTCTCTGCGTCGCGGTTCCAGACCGCGATCTGGACTGCGTTCCAGCGGACGCTGTACGTGATGCCGCAGATGTCGTCGTTGAAGGCTGATGATAAGGGTCAGTCACAATCCTGAATGAGAGGGAAGATGATCAGAACTTACAAGCTCGCTTGGTCTCAACGGCAGATTGGAGAATATCTCCAACAGCGAGAAGGCACATCTCGTGCCAAAACTGCGCAGCAACATCCTTGCTGACCTTGAAGTACCAGGCGCCACCGCGCGCATTCCTTGGGTCCTCCCAGACTGGCTTGATGCCCAAGTGGAAGAGGTGTATCGAGTCGCGCAGCTTCAGGCTCTCGACGGGTATGTTGTTGAAGTGCTGATAAAACTCCTTAACACTGATGATCTGCTCACCCAACGGTTTGGGGCGCGAGGCGTATTCCTCGGAGTTCGCAGCTTTGTCTTTGGGAGTGGACTGCTGACCTTTCTCTGCCCAGAACATCCATTTGAAGCGGAACTCGGGGACGCGCACGGACTTGAAGATGGAGTTTAACATCGCGGTGCCGCGCGCGGGGGAGGCGGTGGCGGCTTGCTCTTCAGCAGTCGCCCGAGGGAGGTTGGAGGTGCTGAGCACCGGGAAGCGGCCGGCCATGGTTGGTGAGGGTAGTGAGATACCGAGGTTGTTGGCGATGGTCTCGAGTTGAGTGATGTTTGAGCGCACGGTGAAGATGCGCTTGCAGTTCTCGACGGCGAGGTCGTTGGCGAGGCCGTGCGTGGTGTCCTTAGATTGAGCGCTGGGCACGATAACGGCAGCGTCGCGCGGGATGATGGTATTGAGGGTGCTGAGAACCTGGCTAAGGCCTGCTTTGAACTCGACGCTCAGGGGCTCGTTCGGGCGAGACACGCCGTGCTTGGTAGCGTGGATGAGGCCTTCGAGGAGGGAAACCGGATTGGTCTTGAGACGTGGAGGTGCAGCTTCAACTTGAGGGACTTGGGAGGGAGTCGCAAAAGGTGAGTAGCCGTGATCGATGGGCTTGTCGCGATTAGCGTTCTGAGCAGCAGAAGCCCGGAGCATGCCAACGAGGCGGGCGGATTCAGTCATGGTGATGGTGTATATACAGAAGGGAGGATGATAACAAGTGAAGGATCGATATTGAAGATAGGGGACTGAGTAAAGAGTCTCGAAGGAATAGAGGAGTAGTTTGTGGGATGAGGAAGAAGTCAAGTACAGAGCGACAGCGAGGGTTTTATGACTGCCAGCCTCCTATTGTGAAGACGCACAATAGCTATTCTAGCTATTGTCGGCAACACTTCAATAGCTGCAGAATTTGACATTGGTGGAAGTGAATGATGACGCGTGCGTTGGTGAAGAGGCCGCAGCAGGGAACAGCGGGGACGTGTCGACAATAGGAGAAGGTGGGCATGGAAAAGACGTAGAAATAGAAGACGTAGAATGACTATGTTCAAAAAGACGCATGAAGGGCTAGGATGCGCTATGAAAGCTGATATCTTGTGTTGTTGAGGTCATACTAACGGAGGGCAGCGAGCCGGCTGGACGAGGCTTTCACGACTGGAGAAGATAGACCAAGCTTAGGGAATATAGTACGGGAAACAAGTAGATACGATCACCAGAAGAAGTACATACCTTTTCTCGTCGATATCCAATCCTCTGTCCTTAGAACACAGCCAGCGTCAAGCTCACGTTATCCTCCACAAGGTGGGGTAGGAGGCAACAACAGGTCCTCTACGACTCAAACAGGCGAGAAACGAAGGTTGACAGCACGCGAAGAAGAGGTGGAGTTGAAGCAGATGCGGCCAGTTGGACTCTTAAAGGCTGAGTTCCGAGGACCACAAGTCAGCAGCGCGACCTGCAGCCGCCCGTTCTTGCGTTTCACGACGCCGTTTCACTACCCCTGCTGACACCAACGAGAGGCTCCCCGCCTGAGGCTGGCAGACCAACCACTTACCGAACGGCGCGCCTTGGCGGTGACGATGACGGCTGCGGGCCGGAAACAATGGGCCGCCATAATTCTTGGGCTTTTGAGAGGATGATCGTTGAAAATAATTGAGCAAATTCTTAGAGTTGGCCTGGAGTCCTGACGTCGTGACGATTCAATCGAAGCTCGGTACCACGGAAATATCCGCGCCTGCGTCCCCAAATTTTGAGAGCTTCCGAACTTTCCCCTCCACCATCCCGAAGACGCTACAAAACTTACAAAACCCTTGACGCACGCTATTAGCTGCTCCATACTCTCAGAGACATCGAAACTACGCCCCAGAACTCCTAATCATGTCCTCGTACGCACACGAGTCGACTGCGAACCCTCGCAAGCGTGTGAGGTTCTCCGGCGACGACAGTTCCGAGCCCTCGATCTCCGACGAATCCGCCCTTGTAGCGACAAGCGTTGGCGAATACTCAACAGACGCCAGCGAACACGAGTCAGACACAGGGAGCGAGCTGTCCGAGTCCAGCGAAGAGCCAAGCTCCGACGAGTCGAGTGAGGACGAGGAGGATGAAGAGGATACCGAGATGGAGCTCGATGACCAAGAACAGGACGGCGTCGTAAATCTGCGAGCGAACAGAGGGAAGAAGCCTGTCATGAAGCTGAACAAGGAGGAACTGGGCCCAGACATACGCGACTTTTTGAAAGACTTCTTGCCGCAATTGAAGGCTGCGAATGAGGAGCTGGAGGCACAGAAGAAGGCCGGTACCCTAAAGAGCCTCGACGCAGCTGATGACGAAGATGAGGAGCAATACATCGAAATGGTACGCAATGCCCCGTAAGAGAGGCTTGACCATTGCTGACCGTAGCTAGGACCTTGGACTCGGTGTCCTGGAAGCGAAAGACCCGGACGCAGGCGACAGCACGGAGAGCGAGAGCGATAGCGAAGACGGCGAGAAGGAGAAGGACATACTTGGCAAGCTTATGGGTCGCGAGAAGACCACCGAGTCTTTGAAGATCGAGGAGGTGCACAATGCACATGGTTCATGAAGTACGGGAAGTGATGCATACATTCAATACCCGTCAAGCAAAGGATCTTCAGGCGCCAAATGTGGGAATTAGACTTGTTCACCGGTGGACCCGCCTTGAACAACTCCAAAGTTCAAAAATGCTCGGCCGTCACAACCGCATCACGCTAGACGTTCTACCCATGTTCCTCGCTCAGCTGTGGCCATGACCTCCCTTTGCCCATGTAGCATCGGCATTCTCATGGATTTTTGGCTCCTCAATATACTCCCTAACCTGCTTCTTCCGTCTGAAGTCACTGCCAAACCTCTTGTCCCTGTCCTCGATCGCCTTCTCGAAATTCGGCATCTGGTCTGCAGCTGTATAGCTTGTCATCAACTGCGGCGGTCCCAGTGGAAGCTTGTCGCCCCGATCGGTCTGCCAGAGATGGTAAACTTTTCCGTAAAGGTGGACGACCTGTTCCATCTCTTTATTCTCTGCGATTTCCCATGCGGCTTCTGGGACGCCGGTGGGTCTGGGCATGATCAACATCCCGGACTTCACCTCGAAGACGTGCGAGTGCCAAAGCTTCTGCTCCTCGGCGTCTAGGGTGTCGTAGAGTTTGGGCGTGATCATGTACTCTGCAGTGTGTTCAGCATATGCTTTCCGCAGAAGATTGCTACAAACCTACCGATACCGATGATGCGCGCGGGTTGGACAGGCGAGTCGTAGAGGATGCACTGCCTCACATCATCGTTCAAGTGAGCGCAGTAATGGTTGGTTTCGACAGCATCACGCTTTGGCTCGTGGGCGTACGCATGGAATGCATTTAGATGGGCGCATATGCGTTTGACGGGAGCGAAGTCCTAGCCGACGTTACTAAGGCGAAAATAACGGCGCAGGAGGAAATCGCCGACCTGAGAGACGGCAGCACCCGTTTCAAGAACCTTGTTCTCAATGCTCTCTGGTTCACCGACCGCCTTGTTGGTTACGGGAAGGGCGTCCATGTTGTCTGCAACGTGACGTAAGGGTTAGAATGCTGGGTGACGCGTTCTAGAATACTTTAGGTAGAAATTGAAAGTTTACCGCGTATAGAAACTATAGTGTGACTTCTACTGTTGTCGGCGCTGTTGAACAAATACTCAGCAGCTCCACAGCTATGAAGAAGCACTGACGTCATCACCACATTTCATTGGCCACCGCCGAACGACTCTGCACCTTATGTAGTAATAGGGAAGCTGCGAACTCTGACAGCCTATACGTACACAGCCTTTGACATTCACATGGCTCAAATCCTTTCCCTTTTCTTTACCTTATGTTCTCGGAAAATCTGCTGCACCGCCTGTAGAGAAACACCTTTTTATTTGCGGGACTGCTAGGGCGCATTCTACAGCTAATGTACACGTAGTTGATGCTATCTCAATACCACACTAAGCAAAACGCGCCATCCGACCCTTATCCTTAGTTGTAACCTGCATGCAGTGAGTGCTTGATCTGTAAGCTCCCTGTCAAAGCAAAGCAGCCGCACAGCACAGTGCCAATTGATGATTGCAGGCTGCATTATGCAGCTGGGGAATTGGGCTGAGCCCCTCTTAAACTGCGGAAGGCGCATCTCGACCTCAGCATCTACCCCACGCTTATACCTGTTCAATGTCTGAGAAACACGAAATACCAGCGTTTTGCGATGCGGACATACCAATTGCAGGTCCCTTAGCCTCTGCTGGCTTGTTTTGGTACGGTTGGTCGTGCCAGGCGAGGATACATTGGATCGTGCCTATCCCTGGCCTTTCTGTATTCGGTTTCGAATACATGAGCACAAGAGTATGTTCGAGACATCCTCTTCAAATGTCCATTCTGACGACGAGCCATCCAGCTCTCTACGCAGATGTTTCTTGTCACAACGCTTCCGAACTACTCAGCCTCCGCCTTGGCTGCACACACCATATTCAGTGCAATCGGCGGCTCTATCATCCCAGTTGGGACGTTTCCACTATACGATCGTGTTGGATATGGGTGGGGCAATAGCGTGATTGCGTTCGTGAATTTGTGTTTGTGGGCAATACCTTTGATCATGTATGTCGCCTCCTTGGGTTTGGGGAGTGAGTGGATCGTCGAGATAGAGGCCTAGAAGTAAGTTGTCAATAGAAACTATTGGCTTTATCGACGTACAGGCCGATCATACGGGTACCAGTGCCATGGATAGTGAGTCACATACGGCCATTGAACAGGTCAAGCGAAAGTCGAAACTCTCGCTCCTTGCGTTCTTCTTCGTAACCGCCTCGTTCACGACTTCTCTGTTTGGTAGGAACGTCCAGCAGTGGGGATCAGGCTATCTCAGTATCTAGGTATGGGTCATCGTCTTGGCTGTGACGCACGCAGTGGCTTCGGTCATGCTCTACGTCGATCTTTGGATGCATGTCAAGAGGATGTTCGGAGTAGAAAGCACGGGCAGACACGCCTTAAGGGCCTAGCTCGAAGGTCTGAATATCTTTCATTAGATAACATGATAACCTTCGCAGCATCGTCCCATAGCTAATACTAATCTCATGCCAAAGGGCTGGGGGTTAGGGACTGTTCTTCGTGCCCTTAAAACATGACACTGCCGGGTTTGAGAACTGTGGTGCGTCCAGCGTGATCGAAGAGGTCTTGAGTCAACCTCAACAAATCGAGGTCAGATTCTATCCAAAGTCAGCGAAGAGGCCATTGTTTCGATGTGGGTAATCGAGCGCACGTGGTTGAGCCATGATTGGAGCCATCACCGGGAGAAATTCTGTCAAACCAGAAATCCTTGAGACGTAAGGAATTTGGCCGGCTGTAAGGCAAATGTCAGTCATAGCAAGTGTCTGGAGGATGTACACGAACTTGGGACCACCACTTCGGGCGCTCCGAGAATCGGCGATATCCACCATTGATGCCATGCAGGCTGGATGTGATATCCGCTGTCGCGGTTAGATTTTCGGTCGGAACAGAGAAGCGGATAACTTACGGAGGTGGATCATCGCGATAGTTTGGTTTCGCGTCCTCGCTCTGCATCACGACCAACGTGTCCTTCTTTCCGGTTTCCAGTATGGTACTCAGCCACCACTGCTTCTAAACATCCAGGCGGCGGATGCCCTCATTGTAATGCTCTTCTGAGTACTGCTTTCCGACCCCCTAAAACATGTAAACAAAACATAGGCTGACTGATTTTGAAACTTACCAGCGCCACTGGACAAAAGCGCTCACGAATGGGTCCTTGTGAAATTTCTCGCGGTATTTATTTCGAAATGCGGCGCCGCTATGATAGTTTTCGTAGAGGAAGGTGCTCCCTCCAACCTGCTCGTTGTCAGCTAAGTGAAATATAGGGGATAGGTCTCTCACCCCATCAAGGAAATCGTGGAGCTTTTCTCCGTTAGCATCCTCCGGTGGATTCGAGTTCCAGAGGTCTTCGATGCTGATTCCGGTCGCTTCTACACCCAAATAAGATTCCATATCTCGAACAACTCCTATGACGGCTTGTTCTTGTGGCGTATCATCGGCAGGCATGTTGTCGGTGAGATATACGAGCTTGCGCGGGAGATCCTAGTGAGTACTTTAGCAAGATGCTATCTTAGCATTGAAAGAAATGGTTGACTTACCTTGAATACTGGTGCTACCAGCTTGGCAGCGTACCACTCAGTCGCAAACTCCGCCAAGACGTTGAGATCTCGTGCAAAGATTCCGGGAACATCGAAGCGCATGCATAAGGTCAGCTCAATGATCGTCAAGGGTCTTGGAGACATACTTGAAGACGGTAAACATGCCAGTGGCCGGAAACACGCCATGACTGATGCGTAGACCAAAGACGCCGTTGCACTGAGCTGGTCGTCGGATGCTTCCGTTCGCTTTGTTCAGTTAATATGATGTTAATTTGGAGAGGGAGCAATTCAAGGCAAGCTCACTGTCTGTCCCAATTCCAATATCGAGCCAGTCGTATGCGGCCACCGCTGCCGCACTCCCACTGCTACTTCCTCCAGGTCCTTGGTAGCCATCTCCTCGAGGGTTCCAAGCTGTCTGGTAATCCATAGACTCGGATGATTCTTCACGTGAGAGAAATGACGAGAGTTTGGTTTTACCCAGAACCTGAATACCTCGCTCAATCAAGTCTGCGATTGCAACAGCGTTGGACGTTGCCGGCGGACATATTGAATGGTATGCTTTGTTGCACAATGACGTCTTCACTCCGTGTAAATCGAACGCATCCTTCACTGCTACCCGGTACTTCCCGAGACTGTCTGAAGCGTCGTCGCGGAACGCAAGGCGGGACTTCACCGCCACAGATGAACAATCCCATCCGTGGTTTCCATCATTCAGGTGAACAAATCTATCACACGTTAGCCTCGGACAAAAGCGGGACATCGAAATGCGCGCTGAAACTCACCGACCGCTTGATGTTGGTCTCAATGTCACCAAGAACGCCTTTTGGAAATCGTCGTACAGTCTCAGAACTTGCCATAGCGATCCGTTGTGAACAATATGTGGCCCGAAGATGCTTTTCTTTGTGTCTTGTACGTAGATTGACTGGACGTTGCTTGTCCCCCATCTGGTCTGGATTGTCATTGGTTTAATATCCGCCGTGCCAGCCAGGAGCACGGTTGCGAAAAAGTCGGGTTTGATGACGTCGTCCTCTTTTAAGTATCTGTGAAGCGTGTTGTCCAGCCAGGTGTCTGTGATATGGTGGCCCACGCCATTGTCGATTACTGTGAGTAGCTCGGTATCCTTACCGAAATGGATCTGGCGAAGCTTAATTAGCTAATGGAATGATTAGAAGAGTTAAGAGCTTCTATTCACCTGTCTTGTCGGCCAGGCAACGTAACGATCTCCGCCAACTTCAAAGAAGAGGCTCTGATCGACTTGGTGGGGCTCCATTGGCGGCATGGCGTGTTGAGTGTAAGTTCGCAAGTGCCGAGAGTTAGTGAACTTCAGTGTGCGTTTGTAGCATAAATTTGCTCGCGTCAGGGCGCTATGGTCGCTTTCAAGAGCGCAGGCCAAGCAGCGCCTCACGCGATGCATTGGCCGCAGCATTCTCAAGTGAAGAGGTTGACTCACCAAGCACATGTGTTATGTTATTCTACTTTTGTCCTGTATTGAAATCAGCCAGGACGTGGAGTGACTGATGCTCGCTGTTGCCAAATTGATGGCGGGACGAGCGATGAACCCCAAAACTGAGGCTCTTGAATTTGCCAGACAGCGTAGCCTTTCCCGCTCCTTCGGTGGTGTCACGGCGTATAGAATCAAATGTCTGGCGGCCCCTCAACTCTTGGGATGGAGCCACGGGGCGTTCGCGATTATGGTTGAGAGTGACGGTGGCGAAACAGCGAGGTGAGTCAATAATATCGTATTATGTGTCCTACAACAAAAATACCTCTGGGAGTTTACAGTATTTGATCTTGTGGACTGGGGTACGTTCTGGGCTCATAAGATGCTAGGTATATTCGAGCCCTCTTCTCTGCACTGTCTTTACAACTTCGAAGCTTTCCAAACAGGCTTCCTCTTCTCCGTAAACGCCTTCAAACCCTCCAGGATGTTCTCTCCTCTCTGCAACTGTGTAAACTCTCTCTCTAGTGTGATCTCAACCGCCCTTTCCACACTGGCGCTCTCCCAACCCTCTCTAAGACCTGCTCTTGTACAAATAATCGCATCCGGGCTGTTATCTGCAATCATGGTTGCGTACCTGACGGCTTCGTCGATGAGCTTTTCCGGCGATACCACACTGTTGACCAGACCCCAACTGTGTAGCTCTTGCGCTGAGACATTTCGACCCGTGAGCGCGAATTCACTGGCGCGTTGAAGACCAAGCGTCCTAATGATGCGTGGAAGGGCTCCACCAATTGGGGCCACGCCGCGTTTGACTTCGGGGAGCGCGAAGTAGGCGTTCTCAGCTGCAATGACGAGATCACTGTTCAAATTAGATGGTGAGCGTTGCGAAGAAACTTGACATTCTACGTACCAATTCACAGCAAATTCTGTACCCGCGCCCATACTTAGTCCATTGACAGCCGCTATCACAGGCTTCTTTCCCAGTCTTCGACTCAATGGCTTGAAAGCGGGCGCGTTCCCCAGTCTGTCTTTTGGATCCACGTCTGCCGCCATGCTGTTATCCCACTCTTTCAAATCAGCGCCCGCGCTGAAGGCACGGCCTGAGCCTGTAATGATTGCCACCGTTAGGGAGGGCTCGAGATCTAGCCACTTCCAGAACGCATCCATCTCCCATTGCGCGCTCGTGTTCATGCAATTAAGGTCTTTCGGACGGGACATTGTCGCAAGAACGACGCGAGGCGCTGGGTAACTCAGCTTGAGAAACTTTGTCGCAGGGGGTGGGGTCTCGAGGTTCGCCATGATGCGGATGTCGCAGTGATACTGAGCGAAGAGCGAAAAACAAGAAGCGCAAGAGGAGAACTGGTGTTGTCCGGAGCGCTATGGAGGACTGCAAGTTTCCATGGACCTCGGGAGCTAACTGACTACCATGCAGGGCAACAGCTCGCCGCTAATGATTCGTAGCCAATCACACATGTTTCCCCTTTGAGCATAGCGCAGCTAGTGTGCTCCCGCGCTGACAACGAGTCCCTGGGCAATGATACCCGCACCAAGGCCGCCCCGCCGCCCCGCCGCCCCACGTTTCCCCGCATGCACACAGACACTCCGGGGCTCATCTTATGCAAGAACAACTAATGATTCATTAGCGTGTTGCTGGATATGTGCGTGAATCTCCCGACTTCCGATGTTTACTGTGCATATGGATTTGAGTAGGATACGCCGTTGCAGTGTGATGAAGTGCTGCATCTCTCTTGTCCACGAAGCACACAACCATGAGGGTATACAGAGACAAGTCCCGCGACGTATACATTCCCAAGGACCTAAACCTGACCGAACTCCTCCACACCAGCGCCATTCCACTCGCACCCTCTCATCTTATCGCATCAGACAGTCTTACCAACCGGAGTTTGACAATTGGTGAACTACGATCTCGAGCCGGAAGGATTGCACATGGACTTAAACAAAGATACAATCCGTCGGAGGGAGACCGATGGGCAGTGATACTTCCCAACTGCGTAGAGTACATTGAACTCTTTCACGCTCTGCTCTGGGTCGGTGGAGTCGGCTGTCCCATCAACCATGCCCTCAAACCCATTGAACTTGCGCATGCGCTTGTTGTTTCCAGACCCAAGTACATCTTCGCATATAGCGCATCTCTCGCGAACATCATCGATGGGATCAAGCTCGCCAAAGCTGAGGTCATAGACAAAGAACCTACCTGGGAAGACCCTGTCGTCATCACAGTAATCAACCGCCATCCGACTTACGCACACGCACCGGAGGATTTTCTTTCTACGCAAACGCTCCCAATTCCCCACTACAAAGACACGACAAACCGCCTGGCTAGCATTCACCTCTCTTCCGGCACTACTGGGGCGCCTAAGGGTGTCGAGCTTACACACCACAACTTCGTCGCCAATGTGTACCAGCTCTATGCACACGACCCAGCGCAGTTTCACCCAGCATCCCGCACCGTGGCCTTTACCCCTTTCGTGCATATCGCAATGACCACCATGCCTCTCTTCTTTGGCCCTTGGACTGGCGCCCTGCATCACGCTATGCCCCCACCGTTCAATTTAGATGCATTTGGCAAGCTAGTCTCCTCAGTGCGGCCTACCAGCTTCCAAGGTGTCCCGTCTGTCGCCCTGCAAATCGCGAATTCCGATCTCACGGATAGATACGATTTCTCGAACGCAGAGGTTATGAATTGCGGTGGCGCGAGCATGACGCCTGAGATAGTGGCAAGGCTGTGCAGCAAAGCGCCATGGGAGATAATCCAGGTCTATGGCATGACGGAGGGTGCACCTTATATCGCGTACCAGCGAAGGGGTCAGAAACTACCGGCAGGGGGAATTGGGAACTTTCTGCCTAACGTCGAGGCTGCACTGAAAGTGTCTGGCACGAGCGAAGACGCGCCGGAGGGAGGACCAGGAGAGCTATGGATTCGTGGACCAAATATCTCGCCAAGATACCGTGGCCTAAGTGCTGAGGCGAACGCAAAAGCATTTCCTACACAGGATGGCCAACAGTGGTATAACACGGGAGATGTGTGCACCATCGATAAAAATGGGATTGTGAGCGTGGTCGGACGGACCAAAGAGCTGATAAAGTACAAGGGCTTCCAGGTGTCACCTAGTGAGCTTGAAGCGCATTTAAATTCGCACCCCCATGTCGTTGAAGCCGGGGTTGGTGCAGTCTGGGATGAGTCACAATTGACCGAGTTACCGACGGCATACGTGGTTTTGAAGCCTGAGCTTGCGGATGAGCATATGCCGAAGGCACTGAAGGAGATCCACCATCATACAGATCGTTTGGTTAGTGGGTACAAGAAGCTAAGAGGCGGCGTTTGGGGTGTGACGAAATTGCCGAAGAACGCTACGGGGAAGATTGTGAGGACGGAGTTGAGAGACCATCTTACTGGGGCATGTTCATTGCATAGTGAGCCATTAAAGGCGAATCTATGACCCATGACCAAACATCCAAATATAATATTTACCCTCGCAAGATGTACCTCCGCAACTGTGTAGCTGTTGTTCTAACCGAGTCTCTCGTATCTCAGCCACTAGGATGGCATGTGCATCGCTGCCTGATTTCTGCACGACTGATATCCCATAATCCTCCTATGCTTCCAACCTACCGCCTATGTATTGTTAGAATTGTGTAATATTGATGATTAGGTTTGCATTCGATGATGTGATCTACAGCTTTGGGCCAACCCTCGTGTCTTCTTCACGCCACCCATTATCGGACCGTCTCTTCTGCTCGTTCCTCAGCAGCTTCACTGGCAGTTCGACTATCCTTGCTCGCACAAACTCCCCAAAGCTCTTCGCAAATCCATCGATGACACTGCTTGAACTAACTCCTTCCTGCAATATCCCATAAACCACAAAATGCACTGCCCACAAACCGGGTGCTTCGAATCTCTCAACTCGATATTTTGGAGACCAATCGTCTCCAAGTAGTTCGATTAGTCGTGGGATGGTGAGGAACGCCTGGAGCCAGGGATAAGCACCAGCATCACGAACCCAGAGCCCGATGTTGGCGTTACCGCCTTTGTCCCCCGAGCGACCGAAGACGAGATCACCTGAAAGCTATTAGACACATTTGATTGAGACTTCAGGCAACGTACCAAGAGGTCTTCTTATTGTTGGCCCGAAGACGGCCATATCGGTGGGATTCTTGGTCTCGTAGCTTTCCTGTCCTTGGAACGATTCTCCAAACTCCTCTATTGGCGCCACCGGTATTGTTTCGGCGGTGTGGTGTCCCACAAAATCAACAGAGAGTCTTACATTGCGCTGATCAACGAGCGCAGGGAAGTATTTCACAAACAATTTTGGTTCTACTGTCCTCCAGTCCATGGCGAGATGTAGTCCGCAATAGCCCTGCATACCATTGTAGAATATCGCATGTCTGAATTTCTCAATGGCCTCTTTAGATGCCGCTTGCACAAACATTCTGATCATAACGGTGGACTCTGCCTGATTCTTTGGATCGCTCGCAGAAGTCCCGTAAGCAGTGATATCCAGCGTCGTGAAATCCACTCGATCCAGCTCGCGGAGTACTTGCGTCTTGAGCATGTTGACCTTTGCATCGATCTCCAAACCGGCACAAAACGCCGACAACTCAGCTTGGTATCCACCGCGAGTGAAAATAGCCAGCTTAGCAGTCGGAGGTGGCGGACTACCAGTGATACCAGTCATGCGGATGCGATTTGGGCCAATCTCTTCGAGTTCCGCCTGGTCTATCCGGGCTATCACATCGGGGTTGAGATACCGCGAGCCTTGGATCTCATAGAGAAACTGGGCTTTTACTGTGTCAACTGTGACAGCGCCGTTGGTATTCGCAGGCTTGGTGATAATGGTCTGGCCCGTGGAGTCGATCTCAGCAATGGGATATCCGACACGATATTGTTTTGGTATCTCACGGGCACCGCAGTAGTTTCCACCCGTCGCATAGGCACCGCACTCGATGATGTGGCCAGCCATCAGGCTTCTAGCGAGCTTGTCATACTCATTTGTTTTCCAATCATGCCACCAGGAAGCCAGCCCCATGACCGGACTTGCATCGCAGCATCGACCGCAGATGACAATGTCGGCGCCAGCTTTAAGCGCGGCTACTATGCCTAATTGGCCGGTGTACACATTCGCAGCGAGGATCGTGTCGATGTCGCCCTTCATCGATGAACCTTTGATGTCGAGATGTTGGTACGGAACACTCTTGTTACTACGGACTTGCTGTGTGAAATTATCGCCACTAACCCAGGCCACCTTTAGCGACGTGATATTTTGAGACTCCAAGTACTCGTGCACTTTTTCGGCGAGTCCCTTCGGATTCAGTGCTCCCCCGTCGTGGACAATTTTGATTTTCTTTTGTGCGACAATGCGGGCTGCTTCGCCATTGTTCCATCCCAGTTGCGCCAGGAAGTGAGGCTCATATCCGAGATCAGGCCGATCTATCATCTACTGGAGGATCAGCATCGTGAGGTGGTGTTGGGGCTCAGGCTGTACTTCAATGGCTTTCCATGCCAAATTGAACTCGGCGAGGTAGTCCGCCGTGATGGCATCCACATCACCGTCTCGCGCAAGACGATAAACTTGATCGAGGCCATCTCCAATTGCCCCTGATGCATTTCCAATCCGGATTGCGCGCCTATGTCCCATGATTTTTTTTTTGGAGTCGGGATACGAATGTTTGCACTGCAAATGTCCCAGACTCAAGTCTGCTGTGAAATTCAAAAATGCGGTCATCTCGGAACATCTCCTTGCGGCACGTGTATCCGAACCAAGCGGGCGGAGCGACGGGTGGTCCTGAGGGCGGGGGTTAGCGCGGCGGTTAGCTATACGCGGTCCATCCGGCCCAGGGGTAGACCTCGGGAGTGTCGCCGCTAATGATTCATTAGCGGCCAACGAGCAGCCCTCGGTTTGCGGACATCGATGCGGAGCTTCTTTAGATACAATTGGTTCTCTTCTTTGATGACTTTTTGTACGCATACTCTGTAACTATCATGGCCACTCCACGAACCACAAATCCCGTCCCATCATGGATCGAAAATCCATACCCAAGGCTAGAGCACAGCCTCGTCGAGTTTCCTTCCAAGCACGTCCTGCTCGTCACTATCAATCGTCCAGAGTTTATGAATTGTTTACCAGTCGAAGCAACTATTGAACTTGGGGCATTGTGGAAGTGGTATGATGCGGAACCAGAACTGTAATGCACCCTGGAGCTATCTATACGTCGTAGAGCATTGTCACTGACTGCACTGTTTAGTCGGTGCGCAGTCTTCACTGGCGCGGGCCAAAAAGCGTTCTGCGCGGGCATGGATTTGAAGCAGCGCCTCGATATAATCAACACAAATGACGTTGCCCACGAGTACCCGCAGGGAGGTTTCGGCGGTATGACAAATCGGACTGGAAAGAAGCCTATAGTTATCGCATGCAACGGACACGCCCACGGTGGAGGTTTCGAGATTGTGCTCAACGCAGACGTTATCTTCGCATCCCCAAATGCTACGTTCTGCCTTCCCGAAGTGCTTCGCGGCGTCTCTGCCCTAGCCGGCGCACTTCCTCGTGCCATGCTACTGTTCGGGAACCACAGGACCATGGATCTGATCTTGACTGGGCGCCGGATGTCAGTCCAGGAAGCCTTGAAATGGGGTCTGGTGAAGGAGATTGTGCCGCAAGAGAGGCTGTTGCAAAGGGCAATCGATTATGCACAGGAGATTTCAGAAAAGAGCCCAGACTCGGTCATCATAAGTAGGTTGGCAGCGAGAGAGGTGTGGGAGACGGGCGTTAGTCGAGCGACTATGAGAGGGCAAGAGCTATATGCTGAGGCTATGTTAAGGAGTAAGAATGCTGCTGAAGGGCTGGCTGCGTACAGAGAGAAGAGAGACCCGAAGTGGTTGCCTTCTTACTTGTAAACCATCGAGACTTGAACATCCTAATATCATCTTGAAATGTTATATACATACACACCATCATGATTATCAGCTCCCAAATATCTGGGATTGCTACAGGGTCATGGTGCGCTGAGTTATTTCCTGGTCAGTCAAGAACAGACCAGTGTTTTGATTCAGACTATTGAGGACCTCCTGCCTATGGTATTAGAGTGAAAATAACAGAAGTGTAACCTCACATGCGAGACCCTGTAGATATATCTTGAAGTAGTGCTTTGCTTGTGACACAATAGGCTGAAGTTGATAGTTGCAACCGTATATTTAAAGTTTGCTTGAAGTAGTGCGCTCTGGCTTCAATACACAAAGCCCATTCGATAGGGCAATACGTCCATCCTCCTGTACTCTGGTCTGAAACACGACGTCGATATTTCCGTCGTTCCGAGGTGTAGCCCACATGCTTGTCTCTAGCGTATCGCCCGGGTATACAACATTAGCAAATCTCGCAGAGAAACTCTTGAATCTCAAAGGATCACTGTTTCCCAACTCGAGCAATATACCATGCGCTGCAATATTCCAGGTGCCGAGTCCCTGCATAATACTTCCTCTAAACCCCGCCCTCTTACCGAACTCTTCGTCTGCGTGGAGAGGATTGTAATCACCACACAGTCTATACAACAGTGCTTGTTCAGGATACGTCTTGTACACGTAGACGGCATCCGGCTTCCTGTCTGGTGGAGGGTGCCCTTTTTTCGTAGGGCCCCTAGGGCCGCCATATCCTCCTTGGCCAATTCCAAACGCCGTGTTAGTGAACTTCACATAGATCTTGCCCGTATTCGCATCCACCAACGTATTTTCGCCTTCCAGTATCATATTTCCTCCTTTATCATAGACGCCAATAACCTGACCCCGGATCTCAAGATCTAATCCCGAGGAGTCGACCGGCAAGGGATTGACGATTTCTAGGCCGCGTTCTCCATCCACAGAGCGCTGTGGATCGAAAGGTGGTGTCCCGGGGACGGGGGCATTGGACTCGATCATGCGCTCGATAAAATTGAAGACATCTTGGGAAGTGCGCTTGAACGCTAAGTTGGAGGAGAAGGTCGGAAATACGGCGAAGGAGGGATGGAGTTCGTAGAGGAAGTGTAGCTCTTCTTTCTTGACACCGATTGCAGCTGCCTTCAAAGTAACAATCAGATTTATGTGACAGTAAGGTCAGATTAGCCCTTACAAATAGTAGCACATCCCGGCGAAGGTAGCTGACTTTCACAGTGGGAAGTTTGTGTCCTACGGCTTTTGTAAAGTCCACGTTATCATAACGCCCTGAGGCGTTCCGAGTAGGGTACAACGACATGACTGCCTGCCAACAGAAAACTGGAGGGAGTGTTACAGACTGTGAAAAAATTCCAGAACCTGTGCTTGCATATCGGTACGCGTGGTCTCTAGTGGAACCTGAAATCCATCCATGTGCGGCTATCCGCGTATCCTGTCCCGGATCTTCGAAATCGTATCCCAATTTGGCAACCGTCGCGTGCGTAAATAAATAATCAATTCTCGTGCAGACCCACTGTAGCTTCCGTGTCATGCTAGCTAGTGCTGGGCGCTACCCCATGTTTTTCGTGCGGGGAAATATTGCGCTAATGAATCAGTAGCACGGCCCAATGTGCGGGCAGTACACACAACGAGCTGCATTTCCTATGTGCCTTCTTTAGGATGAGATTGGCACTCATGACTGTGGCGTTCGTCGAGCTGACTCCAGACCATCCCAGCCAAAAAACACCCCCTAGATGCACGGTTGTGATACTTAGAGGATACCAGTTCTTCTGATGATTTAAGTCAAGCAGTCGCGCGTCCCATCTTATTTCACTTTGGTCAACAGTACACATCTCGTTATGACGGAAAAAGATACCAAAACATCGTCGATCAGTGAGCACCGAGAGGACATTGATCGTACTCTTACCAACAACGATGGCGACCACATAGCTGCGTCGGCCGTTGGGGGTGACCTCGCAGATATGCCAAAGGGTTACTATACCAACTGGAGATTTATTGGCTCAGTTGCAGCTGTTTCGTTCATGGCTCAAGGGCTTTATCTGGGTACGCTGTTCTCGTTCAAAGCGATGAGTTATTGACTTACAAGAAAACAGGATATGTCCTTCCAGCGAATACCATCGGCATCATCAATGCTGATGTTGGCCCGGACCCCAACTATGTGCTCATTCCAATCGTCAAGACACTTTGCACTGGTGTTGGATTGACCCTTGTTGGCAGACTGAGCGACATTTTTGGCCGAAGATGGTTCATGATCGTGGGATGCGCTCTCGGCATACTGGGGTCGATCATCAATGCCACTGCCCATAACATTCCGACCATCATCGGTGGAACCGTCTTTGTCGGCCTGGCGGGAGCTGTTCAGACAAGCTTCAGGTTGGTTTTTACTCAATTTCCAACGAATATTCTAGGCTAACATGAACAGTTTCGTTCTAATGGAACTGGTTGCCAACAAGCACCGTCCAATTATTACAGCGTTCCTTTTCCTTACAACCGTTCCGTTTGCCGCATTCGGCGCAGTGATCGCACGAGCGCTTGCTGGATACACCGAGCTTGCATGGCGATGGAATTACTACCTCAATCTCATTACCCAAGCCATCGCGGTCCTGCTCTTCTTCTTCTGTTACCACCCACCGTCTTATTCCCAACTCCACGAGGGAAAGTCCATCAGGAAACAGCTCGCCGAGCTTGACTACGGAGGCATCACCTTGTTCGTCGGAGGCCTTGTGTCACTCGTTCTCGGGCTATCCTGGGGAGGAGGACTATATCCCTGGAAGTCTGCCAGTGTCATTGCGCCGCTGGTTATCGGATTTGTCACTCTCTGCGTCTTTGCTGTTTATGGTATGTATCCACTGTAACACGAATTAAACTACCGCAACTGACACATGTAGAAATCTACGTACCGCAGAAGTATCCGCTTATTCCCATGTCACTTTTCAAGAACGCCGGCTGGCTAGCCCTAGCTGGCGTCGCCTCCGTCGCCACCATGTTCTACTACTCTCTCACCGTCATATGGCCCCAGATGATCAGCTCCCTGTACACTTCCGACAATATCGAAATTGGCCTCATGTCAGGTACCGTTGGCGGAGCCATCGCCTTCGGTCAGGTGATTGGCGCACTCACAGTTCGATACGGCTGGGGCCACTGGCAAATGCGCATCTCCAGTCTCTTCATGTGTGCTTTCATTGGAGCCATGGCCTCATGTGATGGGTCAACTAAGAATAGAGGAATCGCGTTTACGGCTATCGGGTCTTTTGCTGTTGGCATCATCGAAGTAATCGCCATCATTGCGATTCCGTTCACCGTTCCTCCCAAGGATCTCGGTCTTGCCAGTGGAGTGCTTGGGTCCTGTCGTTCAGTCCTCGGATCCATTGCTTTAGCCATCTTCTCCAGTGTTCTCACCACCAAGAAAACCCAGGAGATTACTCCACGCTTCCGAGCTGTCGCCGAAGCAGAGGGCCTCTCCGCTACCTCCACCGCCGCTATCATCAAAGCCGGAGTGGCAAGTCTCATTGCGAGTTTCACCAAAATACCCGGAGTGACGGCAGCAAATGTGGGGAAGTTTATCAAGGCGTTGCAAAGTGGAAATGTTGCAGCTTATCACACTGTGTTTTATGCTAGTTTGGCATTCGGTGGATTTGCGGTCATTTGTGCGTTCTGCACGAAAAGCTTCAACGAACACTTCACCGAGAAGGTGGCAAGAAGGCTACAGGGTGCTGGGCATGAGACGAGGAGTGAGAAAGACGTTGTTTGATCCGAGGTCAGGAGAAGGAATGAGTGCTTTCGTGAGACTGGGCTCTCTTTTCCGCGACAACGGCTGAAACCAGTGTTTAGTGTTAGTTGTGAATTGGTTTGCAAATCACAGCGTGCTATTAGGTAGCTCATTTCTACAAACAATGAATCTGCGGTGCCTTTTTGGTTATATTGGCTTCTTGTCTCCAATTAAATTTGTTCAAAAGAGTAATTAAAAAAGTGTACAAGCAGAATGGCGTTCTCCAGCCACAATGGTGTTTTCCAGCCACAAACTAATATGGAAAAACACATCCACGCTAGATAGCTCTTCTCGGAATTAACTGCATCACATGTTGTCGAATTCTCGACGAGGGTAAATCTACACTAATGATTCAGTCCGTCGATCTCTGGAGTGGGCGACATGGCGCCAAGAAATAAACTTCGTCGACAACTTCTGGTTTCCGATTCTGCTCTCTAAAACTCCAGTAACTGTATCTTGTCGAAAGTCAGACAAGATGGGCTCCAACGATGCAGCAAATGAGCAAGTTGTGGTTTTCGGACATTGGATGCCTCATTCCGAGAAGGCCAAGGAGGTGCGTATGCTCATCGCTTTCCATTTGGACCATCATGACAAGAAAAGCTCCTTGATGCTTTCGGGCCCGTACTCCAATATGCGAGACAGAATGACGAGGCCATATTGTGCTTCTATCTCTTGAAGGAGAAAAAAGACGATGGTGGCGCAGCGATAGTCACTGCATCGTGGTACGTCAACGATGTGGGAATAGCCGTACACTCTCTAAATATTATTAGTTTCAAGTCCAAAAAGTCCTACGATGAGTATCTCGGTAGTACAGCCAGGTCGACGCTCGATCGGCTCTGCGCAAAGCAGAATCTTCTCCGCGAACCTCAGCGAGAACAACACCTAAAGACAGCTGCTGGCTTCCCATGGCGATCAACGAGGATTAATCCCGGATCAGGCAATCATGTAGCAATGGCGAAGATTGATTATGCTTCTGGAAGGCGCGAGGAAGGCATTGAACATTGGAAACAAGTTGCAGCATCAGTGGAAGAGAATGAGAAAGATGGAACCTACACTTATTGGTTCTTAGCCGACCCTGAGAATGAAAATGTGCTATACAGTTTGGAAAGATACCGGGACGAGCCATATTTATGGGATGTACATGTACCCAGTGCGGCTATCCAGGAGAATATTGGGAAGCAAAAGCATATTAGGACGGGCTTGGTGCTGCGAGGATTTGAGAGCGTGGAGCAGGAATATGGTATAGAAACATAATCATCTTAGTGATCATATCCAGTGGCTTAATCTTATGCTTGCCTTCTACAGCACAGTCCGACAGGAGTTTCTCAGCAAACTTGTTGTTTCTGTTTGCGCATACTGAGAGCCCGGCACCTGTGAGACTAGGGCAGATCTAAAACTGTATCATACCTAGTAAGACACATATTCGGGACCGCGCGTGGAGATCGGATCACTTTACACTGTGATAGCGGATCCTCCTCGCTCTGCGGGGAAGTGACGTTTGTGGTTAGTCCCTGAATCATTAGCGCGGCATGATAGTCATCGGAGCGGGTGTGACCACCACCACGGAAAAGGCCTCCAACCCTACCTGGCAACCATGGAAGAACTGCCGGGCGGTTTATGGTCTGATATAATAGCCGAAGACGCTCTCGAAAGTACTTCGTATATATACGTTTTACATTTTCCAATCTACTCAGCTTCACCACTGTTTCTTGTGTACAAAACCATAGGTACAAAATACTGCGCCTATTCTCATTCTTTATTCTTATTGATATATACACCAACCATTCGCGATGGGTTCAATCGTTGACAGCCTCAAGAATGTGTTACCCCAACAGAACGGTGTGAATGGCCACTCTGCCCAGAATGGAACTGCCCAGAATGGGACTGCCAAACGTCCTATCCGTATCGCCGGCTGCTCTGGAGGTTCGTGCTTTTTCCACATAGCTTCAGTCCGACAGAGAAGCCGTGATGTCATCATGTACTCACTACCACTGCGTAGGTGTCTACGATCGGAAACGAGCCATTCATGATATGGCCAAGAACGAGGACGTCGACGTCATTACCGGGGACTGGATGTCAGAAGCCAACATGACTCTCCGTGGATCAGACAAGCGAGAGAAGCTCGGTTCTGGCACACTCGTTGGCAAGGCATACGAGCCCTACTTCCTTGAAGAGCTAGACCCTGCCATTCCCTGGCTCGCGAAGCGGGGCGTCAAGATTGCAGTGAATGCAGGCGCTTCCGATGTTCAAGGCCTCGCTGAAGCGGTCAGAGGGTTGGTAAAAAAGCACGCTGTCGATCTCAAAGTTGCGTACGTTGACGGCGATGATGTCACGGATGCTGTTCTCGACTTGTACAAGAAAGGTATGACACTGCACTCTTCCCACACGGAATTCTCAGGCTGACATGAACTTGAAGGGGAGAAATTTCTCAACCTTCCAGCAAACCAAAACATCCAAGAATGGGGTTACGAACCCATCTGTGCACAATGCTACCTTGGAGGTACTGGCATTGCGGCTTGCTTCGAAGGGGGAGCTGACATTGTTGTCTGCGGGAGAGTCGCTGATGCCTCAGTTACAGTTGGCGCAGCAATGTGGTGGCACGGGTGGAAGCGCGAGACACATATCCAAGAACTTGCTGGCGCTCTTATGATAGGCCACATCATCGAGTGCTCGACCTACGCCACTGGAGGTTACTACAGTGGATTCAAGGATCTTGGCGACCAAGACACTGACATGGGTTATCCTATCGCAGCCGTCGACGAAAAAGGTCACGCCGTCATCACCATGGAGAAAGGCAAACACGGTCTTGTCACTCCAGCAACTATCGCAAGTCAATTGCTCTACGAGATTCAGGGCGACTTGTACTACAACTCGGACGTCACTGCTTCCATCAGTGATATCAGGTTGGAAGCGGTTGGCAAAAATTCCGTGAAGGTCTCCGGTGTGAAGGGTTCTCCGCCTCCACCGACAACCAAAGGTACGCAAATTTTGGATCGATGTTAAAGAGAAACTAACACGTTTTTTTTTTTCAGTCGGAATCACGGCGAAGGGAGGCTGGCAAGCCGAGTTCCACTTCTTCCTCACAGGCCTTGACATCGAAGAGAAAGCCAAGATGATCGAACGCCAAACCAAAGCGACAATGGGTGAACATCTATCCAAGTTCTCCTGTTTGAACTTCACCATCGCCGGCACAGTCCCGGAAGACCCGCAGAGCCAGGATGAAGCAACTGTTGATCTCCGTATCTTTGCCCAATCGCGCGACCCTGACATTCTCTCTGCATCCTCCATTATCGACTCCGACCGTGGCTCATTCGCGCGTTTCTGTATCGAAAACCTTCTACAGGGTTATCCGGGCAGTACAATGGCTCCCGATATGCGACAAGCAATAGGCCGGCCATTCTTCGAGTATTGGGTCAGTCTGATGCCACAGGAATTCGTCAAGGAGACAGCTCATCTGCACGATGGTACAGTCATCAATATTCCCAGTCCATCACTGACCAAGGAATACCCTCGTGAGCAACCCGACCAGCCCGTCACAACGAACGCCATCGATCTCTCCACTTTTGGGCCCACGACACGCGCCCCACTTGGATATATCACCCTCGGTCGCTCGGGAGACAAATCATCGAACGCGAATCTGGGCTTGTTTGTCCGCCACGACGATGAGTGGGACTGGCTGCGCACAGTTTTGAGCACGGACACGTTGAGGAAGCTCTTGGGCAAGGATGACGCTGGACGGCAAATCGACAGATGTGAGATGCCCAACATCAGGGCCGTACACTTCTTGTTGAAAGATCATTTGGATCGTGGGTTCAATGCTACGAGTGGGTATGACAGCTTGGGTAAGAATTTGTGCGAGTATATCCGTGCGAAGCACGTTGATATTCCTAACAAGTTCTTGGAGCGAGGAAGAGTGTAATTTCATCACACACTTGCATCAATTTACTTCGTTTTTAGCCTTGCCTTGTCTAAACCGTATCCATCTTCAAGTCCTCGCTATTTGAAGGATTGGGTGCGAAGATTTACAGTGCCATTCTATACAGGTTCTGACCGTGAATCGTTCTCCATGATGGCGCTCAGCTCAGGGAATTGCCTCTGGAAGGTTTCGGAGACACTCCAGTTCTTCAACTGTCGCAGATGCTGCTCAAAAACTGGATTCAGGGTTGGGCTCTCGGGCGCCTTTGCTTCACCACTTTGCGATACATTATGTGGCAGAAACCAGTCGCTGAAAGCGGCTTCAAGCGTTGAGTCTGTGTTCTTTGATAAGGAGATGAAGACATGTGAGTGATCGTATGGCCATGATAGATGGAAAGAGGAGGAGTAGTAGGTAACGAAGTCGTCGAAGGTGATTCCGGGATGATTGATCAGATAAATGCGAGCACTGGGCCATGGAATACGGTCGATCCATGCCGGGTGTTCGACCTGGAGCTGCAACGGGACAGGACGTAGCCAAGTAGGCATTTGATCATAAGTTAACTTCGTGCGGAAGACCAGCCACTACCATTGGTAAGCACCAAAGAAACAATGTCACAATCCGCAGATACCTACATTGACAAGCTTATACATGACGTACAAACACGCCGCCTTCTTAGGCAGCGTGTTGATCTCTTGATACGCCAGCAGAATATCCGAGACGACGTTGGAGACACCGGGAGGATCGGTGCTGCGCTCTTGGGCGAATAGAGCTGTCAGATCAGGTTGTGTTTTGAGGAAGATATCAGATGTCGCGTGGACTCGCATATGCGCTGTTGCGACATAGCTTTGTAGGATCCGGTCCGACACGCACGTTGGTCCCGTGTTCCACGGTATTGATTCATATGGCTCCAGCTTTGCCGAGGAAACACTCGCAGATCGCAACGCGCGAGCAGAGACGGGCAATTCCGTGTTATGCTCATCCCATAGAAGGGGATCTGTAGCCGTAGATTCGGTATCCTCAGCTGAAACGCTTGATCCGCTACAGATTGCATTATCCAACTGGATTCTCAGAGCCTGGTTTTCTGCGCGGACCAGCTCGGTCTCATTCCTTGATTCCTGGAGGAGTAACTGCAGTCTTGTGGTTTCACTGATGAGCGCATTATTCAACTGCGCGACCTGATACTGGAGGTTCTCAATGTTCCATTTTGTTCGGGAACGTGCTGCTTGCTGCGCTTTGCGATCTAGGATACGCTTTCGGGCTAGTCTGTCCGATGTGGCTTTCTCTTCTGAGTTGGGGGCCTGGGCTGGCGAGGTCTGGGACGATGTGTAGGGTACTGACATTGCAGGGATAGTTATCTCAGATACTACGAAAGAGAAGTTGTGGAGAAGGGGCTACACATCGAAGTTTCGGACAGTCGCACGTCACGTTGCCGTATGGTGACGATCGGTAGTTCACACCCGCTAGCTCACCCTGTTCCAGCTACCCCGGATACCCCGCATTAGGTCCATTACTTGATTGGATTCGGGCATCAGGCCCGACCAGGCCTATTTAGTCAATCCGCTTAATTATCGCTCTTAGTAGATTGGCACAATACTTAAAGACATAGGCTTGCGTGTTGAGGATGAGCTGTTTAGTTTGTTTCTCATATCAAGCGTTCCATCCTCCATCGACGCTATACGTTGCTCCTGTTATATACGTGGATTCGTCCCCCAACAGGAACGCAATCACGCTTGCACACTCGTCTGGAACCCCATGCCTGCCCAGAGGTACAGCCAAAGACTCACCATTTGTTTTGACGTCGATCTTTGAAGCTGCTGCAGTCATCGGTGTGATGATGTAGCCACTGTACACAAGTAAGCCAACCAACCGATTCTCTCGCGATACACAAGCAACTTACGGCGCAAATGAGTTAACTCTCACACCTCTCGCACCAATCTCCTTTGCGGCACTTTTCGTCAACCCGATAACGCCATGCTTACTTGCAGCATAAGCCGCGTTGTTTGGCCGTCCAGTCAGTCCCGCGATACTTGACGCATTCACGATACTTCCCCCGTCCGAGATAGCCCTCATCTGCGCCCGCATGCAGTGCATGACACCCGTGAGATTCACCCCGATAATGAAGTCCCACTCTTCCGCCTCCATCTCCGCGATACCTCCGACGCCAATAGTTTTGGGTATGACGCCCGCAATATTTGCAGCACCATCTAGCTTCCCAAACCTAGCCATCGTCTCTTTGATCCATGTGTTCACCTGTTCAGGGTTGCGAACGTCCAGAGAAAAAGTAAAAATCTCGACGTCATGCTCAGCTTTGATTGCTTTTGATGCAGCCTCCAAGCCGTGATCGGAGACGTCGGCGAGAGATAGGGCGGCGCCACGCCCAGCGAGAAGATGGGCCGTTGCAAGACCGATTCCGCTTGCGCCGCCTGTGATGGCAATGACTTTGCCTGTCATGGAAGAAGTTGGTGAATATGGCATTTTGGGCGCGTTCGATTTGTCTCTATCATCAAAAGTGGTGCTGGTGTATCCCTATATCAGTTTTGAAGCTAAGCTAATGAGTCGTGATTGTCCTAAGTCTATGTCAGCATCGGTGTTGCGCATCATGGCACGACGGCGATCCGTTACGCGAAACGGGTGCCGGAAAATGAAATCCACAACCCGAGACGCGGGTTACGCGGGAATTGCCCCGCGTTTTTTTGGTTTCATCGTTCAGGATTTTCTATGATTAGGATTATGCCCTGCCGTGCTGCAAAGGCCCTACTCTTAGTGTTCAATTTTAGTGTTATTCAATCCAGAAGTGCTATGATCACAACTTCGCCAACGGTGACCCTGTCAACCTTACCGGCAACAATCTCTTCAAAATCTTCCCACTTGCCGTTTTTGGAATCTCTTCCAAGATATGAACTCCACCCCTCAATCTCTTATACGAACTCACTTTCCCGTTCACGAACCGCTCGATCTCAACAACGGCGTTTTGACGTCTTTCGCGGTCGTTTGGCACCAGGCTGCTAAGTTTGATATAAGCCATTGGAACTTCCGTTCCTTCTCTTTCGTCCCATTTGGCGCAGACGACGCCTTCTTCGACGAAAGGATGAGACGTCAAGATGCCCTCAAGCTCGCTGGGAGCGACTTGAAAACCTTTGTACTTGATAAGCTCCTTCTTGCGGCCTGTAAGGTAAAGAAAGCCCCGAGAGTCGATATGAAGGACGTCCCCTGTACGCATCCAACCATCGTGAAATGCCTCTGCAGTTGCTGCTGGGTCATTCAAGTATCGCCTTATGTGTTGATTAGGATGGAACCGAATAGAACGTTGATATACTTACCGAAATACTGTTGGTCCACGAATCAACACTTCTCCATCTTGACCTTCGTCTACGTCGTTAAACTCGTCGTCCACTATTCTTGCTTCTCTATGGCCTTTGAGTACGAATAAAGAATGCACACACTGACTATGGGAGGACTTACACGTTTGCGTAAAGCCTGCCGACACTGTCAATATGATTCTGCTCATGACTACGTAACGCTGCTATATTTGTCTCTGTCATGCTAGTTGGTGTTAGTATTTTTCCAACCGTACCTATAGAGCGTCTTACCCATATCCCTGGAAAATAGGCGCTTGGTTGAATTTCTTCTGGAGTACTTGGATAACGTCCGACTGCAGTGCAGCACCAGAACACATAATGAACTTGATATCCCCCAGCTTGTGGTCATCTAGCGTTTTAACTTTCGTCATAGCTAGCGCGATTGAAGGCACTATCCGCAAGGTATTGGCTTTACAGGCGGAGGATAGCCTAAGAAGCCCGTCTAGACTGTATTTCTTCATCAACATTGTGTAGGACCCGAGCCAGACTCCCATCAAAACGACTGTATTTAGTCCTAAGATAATCAGCGACGCACTTGGTGAAAAGAGGGACTACACACCGTATATGTGGCATAGCGGCGCGAAGAAGATCCCTCGTGATTCTGAGTTGTAGAATGCAGGGTCGGTAGATCGAATGCCAGCCAAAGACGAGATTAAATTATAGTGGCTGAGTTCCACCCCCTTTGGCTTGCCACTTGTACCGGAACTAAAACATATGGCAGCAGTGTGTTCGCGGTTGTCGGATGATAGGAGATCGAACTCAGGCAAACTTGTGTCGCAATCGAAATTTGATGGATACTATGCACCATTAGCTCCAGGGAAATGGCTACACCAGAACTTTTCTCACATTCACTAAACCTGGATGGGAGCCTACTAGAGTTACAATGTTGACGTGACCGAGCGATGGGACTCCCGCGAGTGCCTTCGCAATGGATTCATAGAGACTCGGATCGATGACCACGAGCTTGGGGCTGCAAATCGTGAAGTAATGTACAAAATCTTCTGTGGTGCTTAGGAGGTTCATCGGCCTAATATTTGTCAACAATCTTCCCGCATACACTGAGATACGTGCGCCTCACGCTACAGTGGCGCCAGTCCAAAGAACAGCATGAATCAGCTCGACATGAGTGACCTGCGCATCAGGTCAGACCATTAGATCCAATATGGTCCCTGTAATTTGAGCGCGTACCGAGTTTGGCGCGCTAATAGCAACTACATCACCAGCTTTCAGGTTGTAACTTTTCCTCAGGCTCCAGGCATGCCGAGCGGCGTTTTGGCGAAGGCTCGCGTATGTCAACGATTGCCCGGTCCAGTCGTCTTCAAGAATGATCTTGTCGTCTGCAACTGCATCTGGATTGTATTGGGTCAGGAATTGAGGTAGCGATAGGTTTGTAGGGCAGTGCGGAGCTGGGTATGTTGAACGGTATATCTTCTCCTTCATCATTGTAATAGGAGCCGTTTTTGGTGAACGTTAAGGAGGAGGACGTTACGTATCATGATATAATTTCCAGCATGCAGTTAGATGCGACGGAAACGGTTCTGTGAGCGTTCAATGCGGGGCAAGGGTGTGTAGCTCAGAGGCCTGAAGCTACTTACTCATTAGCGTTGTTCTTGCCCGAGGATCTTTAGGACTGAAAAAAAACTGATTGATCTGGTCCTGAAGGTACCGAGGCTCCAGACATCGGTTTTCTTGTGTAGTCAGAACTAGGACCGCAAGGCGGCCCCGACGGCGCCCAATAGCTACGAGTAATGCTTGCTCCTCCGGGTCATTCGCTGGAGCAGCATGCGTTCGGGGTTACGCTGCAATGTGGTCTAATGAGGCTATGAAACTTGTATGCCCTAGAGGGTCGATGTGCTGCCAGGGATCTTGAACGGACATGGTGGCGGATGTGTGAGTAGGTTCGGATGATAGTGCTCGGGCTGAAAGAGTCAAACTATGGTGAGGTGGCAATACGCGCTAAGACACGCTATCACGCGTCGCATAACCACCGAGGAAGGTGCGCATGGGGCATATGGAAAACATCATGAATGCATTAGGTATCTAAATGCTGAGCATTTGAGGACAGTCTGCACTTTCCCGAACACAAAGTCTGCACTTTGTCAAAGAGCGAGGTATGCTCCTTACCATAGCGAAGTCTGCACTTCGTATCCATTCATGCAATGTCTGCACATCGCCCACATGAAAGGTCTGCAATTTTCTCGTACCTGACTGAGGCCGATATGCTGGGAAGGTTTTCGGGAGGATGCCTGGGGGGATTAGCGCAGAAGTGTGCATGCAGTGAGGTAGACATACCGCCAAATGAGCCTGCGGCCATCAAGACGACAGCTCGGTGAAACCCAGCCAGAAAGACTTGCGGCATCATCGCATTGAACCATTGGCATAGCCCCGGTTGTATACTTGCTCTAACTGAGCTCGGGAAACGTTGTGGAGGCGCGTGGTGAGCTGAATAAGCGATTCTCGGTCATATAACTCAAAGCTGCCAGGAAACTTTTTAATGAACTGTGCATCATCGAGCTCAAGAAGCTCCTTGACTTGTCGCTCTACTAGGATCACTCCGCCGGACTCGGATTGGGTATTTGCTTGGGTAGCGCTTGGATGGGAAGTTTGGGAGTCGTTGTTGGTGTCCGTCGTGGCAGGCTGGTCGCATTTCGGAAGCGCGTTTGCTTGGCTGACATTAAAGTCATCCTGGATGAGCTCGAGATCTACTACCAGATGCCTCGCCAAGTGACGACCGAAACCGCTTATGAGCGTGCCACTGGAAAGGGAGAACCATTGCTTGTACTATGCAAGTTAGCTTCCGTAAGAGTGACATCGGGGCTGTCAAAGATGCTTACGGAGTACTTGGCTGGCTCTTTACTTATGAAGTAAAGCGTATTCTCGGGAATGGGAACGATGCTCGCCCACTCTCGCTCGGCCTTGGCTGCGGCGACGCCAAACTTGTCAATTCTTATCTGATGGAACTTATCAGCTACAATCAGTACAGCCTTGGCCGTAGCGTCTTGATGCTGCTCGAGTCCGGAAGCCATTGTGGCGCTTGGAATTTTCGATGTTGTGTGCTTTTTGCTTGTGGGTGCGGCGGGTTGTGGTGGTGCTGTGGTTTAGAAGTGAGAGCGACAGAAGGTTATTGTTTGGTTGTGCACCGCACTAACAAGCTGCGACTCACCTTCACTTTCACCCTAGATAGGTACCAGTGAATGCAGCATCTGGCGGGATATTATGTGGGTGGTAATATTTATAGGGACCCCATTTGAATTCTTTACCATAGGTACCTTGAACAGGGATTACTAGGAACCTGTAGAGGTATTGAACCTAAACAATCATGTGTACAGTTTAGCTCTCCTAGCCTGATTCTGACGTTGTCAGCTCAAACAAGCCTCTTCTCTTTCAACGGGCCAATCGCCAAGGGCGAAAACGACCTGCCCTCCTCCTTCTTCCAACTGTCCCACAGCGCTTCGCATCTCCTCCAACTAAGGTCTGTCATCTTCTCATCCTCTGAGACTGTTCTTTCTATCCATCCATCTCTCTCATCTGCCACCATGATCACTTCGTCCCCTCTTCCGGTATATTTATACTCTCTCCATGGAGACTTGTCATTCGCAAAGTCAATCCATAGCTGCGCATGTCGCGTAGATATGTCCTTGAGTCTCTGGCTCGGGTATCTGAATTGATATGTTTTGAAGACAAAATAGATGTCTACCCAGTGGTGTGCTAGTTGGTAGAAAGCGTGATTGGGAAACGGGTTTCGGACGTCAAAAATGTAACGATATACCTTTTTGCTGGTATGCGTTGTGAGGTGCTTTGCCAGGGAGTGTATGGGAGCTGGAGTCATTAGCATGAATGCCAATATCAGAATAGGAGCCGGATTTACCATCGAAGATTGCGTCTCCTAACCACCGTAGCGCCCGCGTGAGAAACAGGTTCTGGTCCATGTCCGGCATGATTTCGTAAGTTTGAGCCGTCAGCTGCATGTTCTCTTCGCCGAGTTGATCTGCGATGCCTGCGAGAAATGCTCGTGGAGTAACGGACGCCAACCTCGCCAGAAAAGTTGTCCCCTGTGGTGGTTTAGTTTGAGACCTTGATAAGAGATGTTCACACGATCGTACCTCAAACCCGGTAGTGCCCAGAACAATCTCGTTCACCCACTCACAATTATCAATCAGTTCCGGAATTCGATCCCACGTCACGAACCCTGCGTCCTTTCCAAACCATGCTTCATCCTGAACAGGGAGGAACATCATACCCGCGCTGGTGAGTTTTTCAGTCGCCTCAACGACCCTCTGCGCATCAGTTTCTCTTAGCTTCGACAACCCTGCTTCCCCTCGCTCCTGGATTCCGAGCGTCTTCAAAAGCATTTCATATAGGTCTCCCGCCTCTTCCACTGTAGACGGCACCGTTGTCGGCCCAAGGCTGCCAGACATCAAGATTGCTCTCTGGAAGAGTGGACCCGAAGCAGGCGTAGCCGAAAGCATTTGAGCACATATCGACATGGAGCCTGCAGACTCCCCAAACACTGTGACCTTTTCGCGATCACCCCCAAATCCATCAATAAACTTCTGAATCCAGAGGAGTGCATTCTTTTGATCGTGCAAGGCACGATTCGCGGTCCCAGCCTCTTGCGTGTGCAGATATCCAAATGCGCCGAGGCGATATTGAATACTTGCTGAAATGATGGGCTGGGCGTCGAGAAGCGATTGTTCTACCATGGCTGCTGTGTTGTGCTCCTCATCGATCTTGCCGAGAACGAAGCCGCCGCCATGGACATAGACGAGAACAGGGAGTTTCGCAAGCTGCGAGTTCGACTGAAGACAGGATAGCGGGATGTTGAGTTGGAGGATCAGACAGTCCCATTCGCTGGTTGGTGCTGGGTGGATGTCACCAGGAACGGAGCCACCGCCAGTCTCGGGGTTAGGAAGGGTTTGGAGGCATGCATAGCTTCAGGAGGTTAGTATTCAGGTGGTTTGTAGATTCTAATAGAAGAGCTTGTTATCCAAAAGCTAGTACCTACCCACGCTTAGTGAAGTCTGTGTTGGTTCCGGGTAGCTTGTCCATGAGAATAGACTGTTTGAAGCGAGCTGGAATACTTGCGAAAGGCACGGCTTTGAATTGAACGACATTTTCTGGCGTAATTGTTCCAGTCATGGGACCTAATTCGGCATGATGGAAAGTAAAAGTTGGATGTTCGATTACTGTCGACGCCATGTTTCCAAGATGAGGTTTAATGCTATAGGAGATACGACTTAATCAGATACAGCTGGAAATCGTAGCGGGGAGATTTTATCTGGGGTGGTATTGATGTGAGATATATAGTCAAAGTAGAAGTATCTTGCTTACAAAAGACCGTAGGCACCCAGGCCCGACACCCCGGCAGGTCTGCATCGTCAAGGGCGGACGAAAGTTCTCTCCGTCTTTGCGCCCTTCCGCCCATGCGCCCTTCTGTTTTACAGCACTCACTTGAGAATACAGCTAAGCGGATAGATAATAGGCTCTCAGTGACTGTCGATATTGAGACGTTAGGTCTGCTCCCGTCGCAAACTCAAGCGGACCACTTGTGGGGTTAGCGGACAACTAACGCGCTTCGGTTCTGCTATTGATCGACTCCACACATCAAGCTACTCCTGGTAACCTTCCCATTCTTATGTGAATTCTCGAAGAACTCACAACGTTAACGTAGTGGATCACTTGACCTATCCCCCTAAAAGTGAAAGTGATAGAACCCCGCGCTGTCTACCAGTGCGACACTCGTTGTGCAGCTTCCCCGCGTGGGGATCCGACTCGCACCCCCGCCGAATTGGGTAACGACGCAGCCGCGCAGTCGGCAACAACGCAATGTATGATGTCGTTGAAAAGACGCCGGTTCATTAATAGGTAGCGGTGGAAATCTATCGCTGGGCTTTTACTTGCGCAACATCTTGACGATGTCGCAAACCAGCACGACCAACGAGGGCACGACGGCTATACCAACGACGATGAGAGCATGGCAATGGTCGGTGTGTCGCACTGGGCTCGACGAGGCGCTCCAATTGAATACATCAACACCACTTCCGACAGAAAAACGGCCACTGGCATCCGGAGAATCTCTAATACAAGTCCATGCAGCCGGGCTGAACCCGGTGGACTACAAATTGGCAGAGCTACCAATTGTGGGACGAATGGCCATCCCAAAACCAGCAACACCCGGACTCGACTTTGCAGGAAAAGTGGTTCAGGTAGGGCCAGACTGCACCGTCAAAGTTAATCAGATGGTGTTTGGAAAGCTTGAGCCGAAGCAGCAATTTGGCACACTGGGAGAGTACATCATCGGTTCTAAAGCCGGCACCGTTCCACTGCCGGAAGGCATCACAGCAGAACAAGCGGCGACTATTGGTGTCTGCGGTCTAGTCACATACCAATGCCTTGCGCCGAATGTCAAACCTGGCGATAGTATACTCATCAACGGTGGATCTGGTGGGACGGGTTGCTTTGCAGTGCAAATCGCCAAAGCATTGGGTTGCCATGTTACTACAACCTGCTCAGGTAGGAAACCACGCTATCGAACGATTGCCGTTGATGCTAAATTCCTGCAGGTCCAAACGTCCAGTTGTGCAAAGACCTCGGGGCAGATGAAGTAATCGACTACCGCAGCAACGACGTCCCATCAGTTCTCCAAAAACAAGGGAAACAATACGACATGGTCCTCGACAACGTTGGCCAACCATCTGAACTGTACTGGAAATCGCCCAGTTTCACCAAGCCAGGGGTGAGGTACGTGCAAATCGGCTCGCAAGTCAACCTAGCCTCCGTTTACGACCTTGCGTTCCGTTTCTTGGTTCCTACTTGGCTTGGTGGTGGACAGCAACCCTTCTCCTTTGGCATGGCGTCGACGAACTTCGAAGACTTTGTAAAGCTGGGTCAGATGGTAGCCGAGGGGAAGGTGAAGCCTGTTATCGATGAGGTGTTTGCCTTCGACGATGTGCCTCGTGCATATGCAAAGCTCAAGACAGGACGTGCTAGGGGCAAGATCGTGGTGCAAGTCCAGGATACCAGGAAGAAGTAATTCTAGGAAGCGGCTGCATGTTGTGCACCTACAAGTAGAGATTCATCTAACGATGCCTTTGCTCTGCACATGCTCTGCCACAATTAGGCGTCCTGCCTAAGTCGGGCGTAAGTGGTACGTGTTTTCTTTTAGCTCAATTGATTTCGTTGCATTCTTCACGATTACTGTATTTCCCTCGGCATAATTTTCCCCGTGTCGACTGTCCTCGCTCTTGCTTCAATTATGCGGTCTGAATTCCCGGGACCTTGATATGGTTGGGGTTGGGCTTTTGTGCAGGGGAATGGGGATTTTTATATCGCGGTTCAGGGGACGGGGAAGTAAGCGGGTTGTGTTCGAAGGGCGTTGCGGCTTGGTCCTTGTTTGACGTGTTGTATAAGGTTGGTGGTGGGAATTTGGGTTGCAAATGTAACAACAACACGTCGACTGGCAAATAGTAGGAAATGACCTAGACAGACCTGTTCTACATTGCAGAGAGCTATGATTATAGACAAAAGAAAGAAAACTAGATCTGACGATCAACAAAACAAACGAACAATATCGTTGGGGGTATCTCTAAATGCATCAAATCAAATCGCACCCCAAACGCCCCTACTATGTCGCAGCCTCCTCAGCAGCCTCCTGTTTGCGAATCTGCTCCTCCAGCCTCTTCTTCTCCGCTTGCTTCAATCGCATCATGGTGACTTCCTCCAAGCTCGGCGTTTTGGGACTAAACGAGAACTTTGGCGTTCCCAAGGGTGTGCCACCGAGCCCTTTCCCTATGCCAGGACCAAAAGATGCCCTGAACTTATTCGGCGTCGTGACAGGCGTCGAAGGCGCTGATGGCGCATGCCCATTCCTGTCGGTTGGTGACTTGAGATCTGGCTCGCCGTTGGCCCAAGACACGGACTCGAGCGAAGGGTAGTCGGATTGGCCGTCGACGACTGCGGCGTGTGCATGGTCGAGGCGCGTGTAAATGACGAAGACGATGGCGATGATCTTTCTGTGCTTCCCGCCTGACGGGCGTATCTTCTTGTCCTTGCCCATGACGACGCTGTCAATCTTGCCGTACCTTGCAAACATGCTGGATATCCTGTCCTTGTCCCAATCCGCCATGTCGCCTTCTCTTTGAAACCGAATCTTGACTGTGCGGTCGATTTCGGCACTATCGCCTGGTTTCGGCGCTTGGGGCTCAGGGCTCTTCTCGAGCTCCATGAAGCTGGCTTCGTCCTCCTCCTTGCGCTTCTTCTCTAACCGCTCCTGCGCTTCTTTTCTCCGCCGCTTGCCGTCTTCGGCTAGTCTTTGGATCTCCTGCTCTCGCCGCTCAGCCTCGCTCATGTCCCCAGCCCTTTTTCTTTTCATGCCCTGTGCGAAGTCCTTCCCTTCCCTCTCCCGTCTCTCCAGATCCTCCTTCATCTTCCTCCTCCGCCCATCTAGCAGCTCATCTTGCAGCGCCTTTTCTCTCCGCCTTGTCCGTGCTCGATCATATTCGCCCTTCAGCTTCGCGTCGATGAGAATATCGCGCGCCCATCCTAGGTAGATGAAGCGGTCGGCTGCGTCCTTGTTGTCGGGGTTCTTGTCGGGATGGTAGCGGATAGAGGCTTTGCGGTAGGCTTTCTTGATGGCGGTCTCTTCGGCATCGAAAGAAACACCCAAAAGCTCGTAGAAGTCTTCTGTGGCGGACTTTGCAAGGTCCTCGAGATCTTTGTTGGTGTCGCTCATTGCGCCGGTAGGCGGACGCCCCGTTTACGTCGTGATATCTTATGCAACGGCTTGTGTACGTGGTGCAGCGCGGTTCTGGCGCGGTAGCGGAGAGAGAGCGCCGAAAGCGAAGTTGCGAGTGTGAGGTTCGAGTGGCACAACGGCTAGGTTGCAGGAAACATTCACGAGCGATCGACGTTTAGCGCGCCTTCCGTCTTGGCATTCGGAACGGTCTCGGAAAAACTTGCCTGTCCTCGAAGACACCTCCACCTTCCCTTCATCTAGCCCATGTCAGTTGTGTCTTCAATCAAACGCACCGTTATGGCTTCTCCCCCAAAAGAGAGCCGGAAGGTGCTCGAGGGCGTTTTCGGTGAGTCCAAATTGGAAGCAGCAGGTCACAACAATTGCAACTTCTGACCCACGCAGCGGTAAACAAACCCCAATGGTCCTCCTCCGCCGGCGTCCTTCGCGACCTGCAAGACCACTTCGCCCGCTCCTCCCTCTTCACGCCATGGCTCGAGTTCCAACGGCGCGCAATGATCCTCTCCAACTCCAAACCCAAACACATCAACAACCTCAAAGTGAAGCTCGGTCACGGCGGAACTCTCGACCCAATGGCGACTGGAGTTCTAATCGTGGGCGTGGGAAAAGGCACAAAACAGTTGAGCAAGTTCCTAGAGTGCACCAAGAGCTATGAATGCGTGGTGCTGTTTGGCGCAGCGACAGACAGCTATGATGCTGTGGGGAAGGTCGTGAGCAAGGCGCCATACGAACATGTCACGCGGGAGCTCGTTGAAGAGAAACTCGCGCAATTCCGCGGCAAGATCATGCAAAAACCCAGCGTATTCTCCGCCTTGAAAGTCGACGGGAAGAAAATGTACGAGTACGCACGCGAGGGCAAGGACATTCCCGAAGTAGCCGCGCGGCCGGTTGAAGTACAAGAGATGGAGCTTGTAGAGTGGCTGGAGCCGGGTAGTCATGAATTTGCGTGGCCAAAAGAAGAGGTGGATGGGGAGGAGAAGGCAGGTGCGGAGAAGTTGTTGGGGATCAGGAAAGAGGATGCGAAGGTGCATGCTGAGACTGCGGCGAAAAGAGGGAGGAAGAGATCGCGGACGCCAGAGGATGATCATGTTAGGGGTGCGGGTGAGCAGCCGAAGAGGCCGAGAACAGACAGCGAGCCTGCCATGTCAGGTGCATTGCCTGTAGAAGATGCACCGGCTGACACTGCTGAAGCTAGTACTGGCGAGCAACCCACAGAGAACGCTGCCACAGAGCCATCAGCCCCCATAGAAGAGAAGTCAGCCGAAACAGTCGTAGAAGCCACGGCCATAGATGCTGCCCAGACTTCCGCTGAGAAGCCAGAGCCAGAAAACACGACATCCACCCCTACACCCGCATCAGCTTCCCAACCCCCAGCAGCCCGGCTTCGCATGACTGTAACATCCGGATTCTACGTCCGCTCTCTCTGCCACGACCTCGGCCTAGCCTGTTCCTCCCTCGGCATAATGTCGTCGCTAATCCGCTCGCGACAAGGCGACTACACTCTCTCGAAAAACGTCTTGGAATGGTCCGACCTCGAAGCCGGTCCCGAGACATGGGAGCCAATAGTGAAGCGACAACTAGAGGAGTTCATGGAAAAAGAGGGATGGGAGGCTGAGGAGTTGGAAGACGATGAAACGTGGCAGGCGAAGAAGAAGGAATTCAGAGAGAACAGGAAAGAGGATGATCGGGATAGGAGCTACAGAGGTGGTGGGAAGGGGAAATGGAGGGGTAAGGGTGGGAGGAATTACTATGATAAGAAGATGAATGGCGGGCGGAATGACTGAGTAAATCACAGTCTAAGACGCATTTAAGATACCCATACCGAGCATGAAACAAGTCAATTGTCAGAGACTGTAGTCTAAATAGGATAAAATAAGAAGAACGCCATGCTACCTGTCATACCCCCAGACTCCGTGCCATGCAACCCAAGGTATCCTATGCTAAAACGCCAACAATCATCAAAGCAACACCACCAATCTACCCCAAAAACAAAGCTCAATCACTCGCCCTCGAGTTCCTCCGACTCAAACTCTGCCGCACACTATGAAAGCTCCTTCTCACATCGACAATCGGCTCGGCGCCCTGCAGCACTCCCTCTTCCTCATCCTTCCGATCCTCACGATTAATAAACAAGAAACTAAGCACCATAATCGCCGCACCGAGCCAATACAGCGCAGACGCATACTGCGCATCCAGCACCATCTGGCCGACCAGACTGAGCGGAATCGTCAGACTCAGCCCGACGGTGACAATCAGCGGACTCGTCAGCAACATGGCATACGCCCAGCAGAAATCCGAGACGAGGCTCGACGCGCTGTTGACGAGGACGATGGTCAGTATGCGGGTTGTAGGCGGGAGTTCAAACGTCTCGATGCGCGTAAGGTGCAGGATGATGAAGCCCGGCCACAGCAGCAGGACGTTTGCCAGCCCGACGAGGCCGAAGAACAGCGGCATGTTTACGCGCGACTCGTCGCCGATGCGCTTCTTCATAAACACCGTGTAGAAGCCGTACAGCACGGCGGAGACAAAGGCCATTACGTCGCCGATGGCGAGCTCGCGCGGCGTCTTGTGCGGGAAGGAGCCGCGGTTCGAGTCCGTTTCGCCTGACACGTCGATGGTGGAGATCAGGGCGACGCCGCTGAGTGAGGCGCACACGCCGATGAATTTGCGCAGCGTGAAGCGCTCCACGCGCAGGATGGAGCCGCAGAGGAGCGTCCAGATGGAGGATGTGGACGCTAGGATAGTCGAGGATGCGACGGTCGTGTACTCGAGACATGCGGCCGCGAAGTAGTTTGCTAGGAACCAGAGTATGCAGAATTCTAGGGCGAGTTTCGTGGTCTCTTGTAGTGTCAAGCCTTCCTCTTCGTCGCCGCTCATCACCCTTCCCAGTTCCTGCGAATGGTGCGAGTCGTCGCCCAAGAGCACTTCCGCTGCTTCGTCGGTCCTCGACTTGGAGGATATGGACGACGATCGGGATTCGTGGTCGCGGAGGAGCTTCCATTTTCCTGCCCGCCGTTGTAGGAGGTTGCGGACCTGGGCAGCGAGGGGTTGTTGGTAGATTGTGTTCGCGCGGTCGACCCAGAGGTGGTGCAGGAGCATAGGGATAAGCGGGATGATGAAGAAGGACGTGTTGACGTAGGTTACGAGGTAGGGTTTGGAGTAGGAGTCGTCTGCGAAGATAGTCTATAACCACATGAGCACATAATCTTATGAACATTCATCACCATTCCTCTATCGAGTCCCTTGGTAAACGTACGCTTGCAAGGAAATTACTAGCCGTCCAGAGGAACACCGTCGCAAGCAACAAGGCAATCCCGACGGCATGTCTCAGCTTCCCATTCCTATGCGGTCTCTTGCCCTCACTCCACACGCTGACTACACTCGCCGGCGACCGTATCGGACTCTCGAGGAAGTCGTTCTCGCGCAGGTACCGGCTCTCGTTCGACACGTCGCTAACGCGCGGACTGAGGGGTGTTGAGGGCGTGGGCTCCACCAGCTCTTCCCGCCGTGGAATCATGGTGTGAAAGAACGCAGTTGGGTTTGGAAGGTGAGTAGGCGATAACGTCAAGGAGGTCGCTCGGCGGCGGGAATGTACGGGTTCACGTGGGTCAGGCGTCGTGGAGAGGCATGAAACAGTCTGCGAGCGCCCATGAAACCAACTGTTGAACGATTGTCGATAGGAGCCTGAGCATGTGCTGCAGCTGGCGCGCTGGTGCGGTGCAAGTGATGGTTCGGCGTGACACACGACTAGACATGCCCCTGCAGCTGTCGTGTGTTGCTTGCAGATCCCAGGGTTTCAGATGTCGGCGTTGTGGCGTGCAGGGCCGACACAGCCACTGCACGTCATTGCGGCTGCACACGAACTGTCTTGCAGGCTGCAACGAATTCTCAACAGCTGACCGATGTTTATAGTAGATTGTAGGCAGCTATGTAAGGTACGCAAATATGAAGCACTCTACGCCGAGATGGTAGTGTACAGGCAATAAAGGAGCCTTCCCACAGGGGACAGCATGCAACACACCCAACTCCATGCAAACTCCAGTTGAATGACAGACAGAACACGATAAGAGATTACTATGAGTGACGCTTTTCGCGAGAGGGCATACTAGCATGCGCAACCGCCTTCGTTTCCCTTGAGGTCGATGGGGATCGTCTCGGGGAAGTCGTTGCTGAAATCGCCCACGTCTTCTTGCGCCAGTGCTTGTCGTGCAATAACTGTGTATGTGTCAGTGCCTCTAGGCAGATAGCAATACTAACAAATCGCATACCTTCAAATGCCTGTTCGACGTTGATCGCCTCCTTTGCGCTCGTCTCAAAGTACGGGATGCCGCCTTTCGATTGGCAGAAAGTCATGGCGCGCTTGGAGGAAATCTGAGGAAGGGTTAGTGGCAGCGCAGTCTAGCACGAGTGCGATGGAACTCACCATTCGCTTGCTCTCCTCTACATCGATCTTATTGCCGATAACGACCTGCCAAAGTCAGTCACAGTACCCTAAGCACATTGCAGACGCCACATACGAATGGGAAGGTCTCCGGGTCCATTGGGCTAGCCTGCACCAAGAACTCGTCCCTCCAGCTGTCCAGTGTATCGAAACTCTTCGAGTTGTTGACGTCGTAGACGAGCACGCAGCAGTCGGCGCCGCGGTAGAAGGCAACGCCCAACGATTGGAATCGCTCTTGGCCGGCGGTGTCCCAGAGCTGTGAAGTGTGAGCCTAGAGTTTATGCGCTGATGTGCTAGGCACCCACCTGCATCGTCACCAGCCTGTCGTCGACCAGCACTTCCTTGGTCAGGAAGTCGGCACCGATGGTCGCTTTGTAGCTTGCGCTGAACTTCTTGTTGACCTGCGATGTCCGTGTAAGCTATGTCTTTCGACGTCGCGCATGTCTTCGCGGGGATCGCTAAAAGATAGGCGTACATATTGGTTCATCAAGCTCGTCTTGCCTACCCCACTGTCGCCGAGGATGATGACCTGCGCCACGTTAGCATAGAGCCTCATTCTCCGCACAGACCAGCAGTACCTTGAGAAGAACCTTCTTCCTTGACGCCATGATGTGTAATGTGTATGCTTAGAAGTGCGAGGGAAGCTGCAGTGCGGTCGATGGAAGTGCGCGCGATACGATCGGGCGGGCAAGTCGGGGCACAGGCGAGGGAACAGGCAGCAAAGGTGCTGAAGAATACCCAGGGCTTGGCGGCAAGTGCGATGGTATTAGAGGCCCAGTGTGTCGCGGCTACTGGAGCAATGTTGGAGAGATGCGCGGAGTTGTGGTTGCAGCTCCATGTCATGACGGTTGATGCTAAAAACGCCCTAGCCTCTCTGCAATCAAAGCTCCAGTCGGCTAGATCATATCATCAAGGAACAGACGTGGGGAAGCACTTCCAGACCACCGTGAAAGCACTCGTGCTTGAACAACGTTTCGTAGCTCTGCACCGCCTACTCTGTAGAATGTTTGGTTGTACAGTAGCTCTGCGGCCTTCCTATTTCCTCGTCGAAGTCCGACGAGTGCTGTGATCCGCTGCCGGAGATGCCACTTCTTCTTCGGAACTCAGCGCCAGCGCCTAACAGCACATCGCGACATCAACTCGGTGCTCTTATGATGCGTCAAACCCATCGCAACTTCTAGCCAAACCATGCCGGCACTTGACCTAGTGCCATCTGCCCGGGGTGCATCTCGGTAACTGCGCTCAGACTTCATCTATGCACTGTAACACCCGGCCGTGATTCGACCAGTTTGAGTAAACGCTGGAACACCTGCCACACATGGCTTTATTTACTTCCAGAAGTCTGTTCCTGATCAAGAAACCTGGAACACGGTTTCCTTTTCTTTCCCTACGGCCAAGGTGCCTGTCCGTTCCATAAAGCCCCAGTGACCAGGCAGCTATGTCCCCTAACTTGTAAACTACCTCATATTACTCAATGCACTCTCTTCTATCACTTCTCATTGCGACCGTCTTATGTGCCCGCCTTACACTTGCATTGCCAACAGGGAGGCATGACAAGAGATCGCTTGTCGAGCGAGCCGGCGTCGTCTACAATGTCTTCGAACATGGAGCGACCGGGGCGAAAATCGAGTTTGTCGAAGACTCGGGAATATGCGAGATGACCCCGGGTGTCAAGCAGTATTCTGGCTACCTGTCCGTGGGCGAGAACCAGGATATGTGGTTCTGGTAACGACCCCGGCCCCTCTTATGCCACCACCATGTTCATAGGCCAGGTTCTTCGAAGCTCGTAATAACCCAGCGACTGCTCCGCTTGCAGCATGGTTCAACGGAGGTCCCGGGTGCTGTAAGTGTCTTTGTTCGTGGACAATCACAGCTAGTAACCTATCTGTATAGCAAGCATGATTGGCCTCTTCCAGGAGATGGGCCCTTGCAAGTTCGAACTCGGGGCGCAGCACACAGTACCAGTCAACAATACATTGAGCTGGAACAACAACATCAACATGCTCTACATCGACCAGCCCATCGAAGTCGGCTTCTCTCGCGGCAACAGTTCGGTCGCTTCCACGAAATCCGCAGCACCTTATGTATGGAACCTTCTTCAAGCCTTCTACGCCTCCTTTCCGCAGTACTGTTCTCGCGACTTCGGCATCTTCACCGAGTCATATGGCGGTCATTACGGGACGGAGTTTGCACGGTACATCCAGGATCAGAATAAAGCTAGAGTTGGCGAGCACATCAATCTCATAGCATTGGGTATCAACAACGGCTGGCACGACTCAATGACACAAGAGCCAGCGTACGTGGACTATGCCTACAATAACTCGTACAAGCCCTTCATCTCCAAGGCCCAGCATACCAAGTACCACCAGTGGTTTGCAGACTACTGCCTTCCAGACTTGCTACTCTGCAACACGACCGCGTCCAACGTTGACTGCACGACGGCAGATCGAGCGTGCAGCGCCGTGGTAGAGAATCCGCTGTACAGCTTGATCGATTTCAACATCTACGACATCCGGAAGCCGCCAATCGACGACGAACCGCCTGGGAACTATTTCACGTATCTCCAGGATCCCCAGGTGCTGAAGGCGATTGGCGCGAAGAAGCAGTTCGAGGAGTGCTCTGCTGAGGTCATGCGTAGATTTATCGCGACCGGCGATAGTAGGTGACATTTCCCGCGTCCGTATAACCTCTGACACGTACAGATTCGCGCTCGTACCTAGGTGAACTAAACGATGTTGTCTCGTCGGGTATCACGACACTCCTATGGGCTGGCGACGCCGAGTAAGGTTCATTGCCCTGTACCAGTTTACATGCTGACCAAAATTAGCTACATCTGCAACTGGTATGGTGTGTACGATGTTTCGAACGCGATAGGATACCCCGGCCACTCTGCATTCTCTGCAAAGTCTCTTGAGCCGTACAAGGTAAATGGCAAAGAAATGGGATCGTTCAAGACGGAGGGCAACCTTTCTTTCTTGAGGGTTTATGGAGCGGGTCATATGGTGATGTACTATCGTGAGTTAATGCTACATTTCTGTTGGCAAGTGTTGCGACTAATTGGTAGTAGAGCCGGGGTTGTCGCTACAGGTGTTCGAGCAGACGATGAGGAAGCAGGCGATCAAGTCGACGTGAACATCTACGCGCGTTGTCTTACCGCTCACCTAGGACCTAGTAACTTTTCTTCTTCCATACGTTGCTGCTTGGTGGTGAGGTCGTGAGTCTGTTGTGCCTTCCCGTTTCGTTGTGGCATACGTCACGCCTACCACTTCCTTGATCCATCTTGCCCCATCACGGTAGTTCGTACCTTTCCTCCAACATTTCCATGAGGTCATGACTCCAAGAAGACAAGAGATAAGTCAACAAATAAACGGATAGCTGACTATTCCATGGTAACACTATCATGAAGCCTTCCTACCCACTACACACGCCCAGGTCACATCGACCGCTGCGCCAGCCTTGAACTCCTTCTCCAGCTCTTCTGCGTGTTTTGCAATCGCCGCGTTACCATCAAAATACTCAAGTTGACCCATGTATATCGTCTGCGCAGAAACCGGCATAAGGTAGTCAGGATTCTCGTGCAAGTCCTCGGCAATGACTTGCAGCTCGTGGTCTTCAAAGAGCTTTGGGAGTGCATGGACCCACCTGCAATAGTTAGCGGTGCATCACTGAGAGAATTACAGGGGAACGGATTGAGGCCTCACTTGTAGGAGCTGTGCGGTGCAGGTTTCTTCCACATCTGCATTAATTGATCGCACGCCGGCGTGTCCATGCCGTCCGCTCGTCCACGATATTTCACCGTATCCGGTCGTGGCTCGAACCACTGCAGATAGCCGCCGGGCTCTACTGAAAGTTAGCATATTATCCCCTCGTGAAACTCGGTACTAAAGCCGATTGCGCAATTCGTTCAACATACTCAAGAGAGTAAGCACATTCTCAAGCAACTTCTCCGCTACATCATCGTTGACGATGCACAGCATAAACTTGATATTGACAGCGTCAAACTGGCCCAGATATTCTTTGGGAAAGGGCTCAAAGGCATTGTGCGTCCAGAAGCGCGTGTTCGGTAGGCGAAATGCGCTTGGTGGGAACTGTGCGTCGGAAATGTCGACGACATCGATAGTACTGTTGGGTAAGGCCGCGGCGACTTCACTTGCCCAGAGTCTTTTGAACGTACAAAGTTAGCCTGACTAGTGAGGGAGACGTTGTAGATGATGAGTAAAGTGCGTACCCAGTGCCGGCTCCCACGTCTATGAGGCGGAAATTCTCTGCACTTGTTGGAATCTTGGGATGCAGCAGATAACCGGCTAGATTCTTCATCCAAAAGTGGTTGAAGTTCAATCTGGCATACGGTATCAGCATATTATGTTTTGCGATAATAGGGCGTGGGTTCAAAGGTCTACCGAGTTGATGCGAGAGTGTTACGCTGGAGGCTATAGGGTATCTTCTCAGATTGAGTCGAAGCCATGATGCGAAAATAATCTTATTTACGTCGATGCGAGTTAACGAAAATTTGGAGGTCAATTTTGCATGTTGGACAATGATGTGGTTGGGTTAAGTAAGGTATTTTAGCAGTACTGAAAAGAGGGGACATGTCAGACGCGCGTAGGGTGGACATAGATGATTACTTCGTAGCTGTCAGACAAAACCCCACCTTCAATCGATAAACGGCATAGCCGCGAAGCGATTTGGAGATCCTAGACCCTAATCGTCAAGAGCTTACTGGAAGTCCCGAACAAAGGATAAGTCATTGTGATTTAAAGCGGGTTGGTACCTAACGGGGATGTAAGCTGAGCTGCAGTACGTGAGCACTAGTTTAGGCGAAAGTTAGTACTGGGTAGTCCCACAAGAGTTGCGCTCCACGATCATTCTCGATTTACAACATTGGAGACATTACGGCGGCTTCCGACGGCTGCAGGATCTTTTTAATCGGCTCTGAAAGTAAGCAAGAAAGAAATTGTCTCATACCTATACCACTACCCAGGCAGCGCTCAAGAAGGCCCACACAGTCCACTTCCATTCACCAATCCTAGCCGCTGGGCCAGCAGCTCCCGTGCTCGTCGCACTTGTGCTTGAAGAGGTTGTGCTCGTTCCCGTCGCGGAGGGCGTTGATGTCGGTTTCCCAGATGCTGTGGAGTTCATCTGTTCCAACGGGACCATGACGGCGTCGAGCACATGCATGAGACCGTTGTGCGTTCTATACAGCATGTCAACCCTCTGCACTATAGGTTTTCCAGTCTGGAATTGCGCATCGAAGATGGTACCTACAGCACATTCGCATCGACGACCTTTGCGTTGTTGAAGTAGATCTCTCGATCGCTTCCCTCTCCAACGACCCTCACCCTCATCGTAGCATTTTGCAAACTCGTAAACTCTTGGCCATCATACAAATAATCACTGTACGCAACCTCAGGAAGCGTGTGAAAATGCAGGGCATCCACCAAGGCCGTGCTGTTGAGTGTCGCATCTGGGGTACCTGCATTCCTGAACGCCGCATCGTTCGGTCCCAAGCAGGTCACATTTTTGCTGCCATCGAGCGCCGGCCAGAGCTTCGACCGGTTCAGTGCATGGTCCAGATTGACTAGCCCAGCGCTGCGGATCGTGGCTGCGCACATGGTAGGAGGCGTAAGGAAGCCATCGACAATATGGAAGCGGCCGCCATCCCACACGCCCTCGTTCCCTTCGAGCGCCTGAATTCCCACATTTGAAGACAGGCCAGAGCGTATCGAAGACTGCGGCTGTCCGCCGTCTTGCCGACTCATCAGTCGGAACCGTCGAGAGGATCCTGACTTCGCGCCCTTGATGAAAACGACTTGGCCGCTTGCCTTCGCTGGGCCTCCAAATCTCGCGGCTAAACTCACGCCCGCGCTTCGGTTGTTGTTTGCTTCATTGGTGAGCATGGTTGGCACTGTGAGTTCTTGCTTCCCGCCATTATCTAAATCGTCTGTGGTCAGGTTCGAGACGAGAGTATGGTACTGTACGAGCTGTAACAGCGTCTCCACTGGAATGCTGGTCAGACCGACACCGTAACGCTCTTCCAAGGCTGCAAAAGCTTCGTTATTCGGGGCGAGAAAAGTGATGGGGTAAAGTGTCGTGTTGCCGAAGTAGGAATCGGCGAAGACTTGGTTGTTGGCGTAGAAAGCTGTGAAGTTGGACAGGTCGGGCACTGTGGACAAGGCTTCGTAGAGCGTTTGTGCGTTTGTCATCAACGCGACCGCGAGGATCAGGAGGGAAAAAGGAAGCATTGTGGTGAAGTGCAGTTACCTCAATTAAGTCGACCCGCGATTCAGACTAAAGGGTAGGAGGAGAAGTGTAAAGACGGAAAGACCGACCTCTCATTGCATCTGTTAATACCACTTCGCAAGCTGAATAAAAGAAAGCCCATCATGCAAACCCCGCAGAATGATACTCAGCTATCTTAGCCCTACGGAATGATTGAAGCGCACAGCCCAATTGCGATGGACTTCGAGCTCAGCTCGGCTTGCCAATACAGTGCGCCACGAAAGACAAGCTTTGCTTTGGTAAGCTGTAGGGAAAGAGGGGTCAGAAAAACAAGACAAGGAAAGGAAGACCAATCGAGAAGATTTGGCATAGATTCCGGGACAAATAGTTAAGGGATGTTGATGATGGGCATCAACGAAGGAGGAGGGTACATGCGTGGGCAACGAGGCTGCTTGATGAGCGCCGCTAGTCCACGACGGGTATGGCCACGGACGCGCAGCGCTATTTGGAAAGAGCATCTCTCACGTTGCTGCATAAAATTAATGGGCTTTTATTCATGATAATTTGTCGATGAAAAGACGATGTACTTATGATGACGTCAGTACGGAGACATTCCGACTTTTCGATTCTGTCGTTTGACGAGAGTCGCTTCCGCCTTTTCACCGCTGCCTTCGAGCGAGACCGTGATATAGGTCTTATCATACCCGTCATCTTGGATCCGTTTTTTCATTTCGGCATCTTTTGCAAGACCAGCCTGTTCAAGATAACATTCGGTCATGGGCGAAACGACTTGAGCAATACTCTGCCACGATAGCCAGAGCAGCGTTACGGACGTACCTAGAATGTTCATTAGCCTCAGACGACAACCATGAACGAGGGAGAAGTTGATATTAACGCACCCCCAACGAAACATACAACAACAACGCATACAATAGAGCAGTGTACAACAATGGTGATCATGATGACAAGGTACGACCATGTAGCTCCGGCTGGATGTCTTGCGGTCCGACCCTGACCCCCTGGAATCTGAACAGTGACGAAGTCAGCTCTCTGGGAGATATAGTCACTAGGTCCCTCGATGAAAAAGTAATCTTGGTAGCGAGAGGCTACCACTTCCATCAACATGCTTTGCACCGCCTCTGCTACTGTGCCTCCTAGACGAAGAATCTCTAGGCCTAAACCCCCTATACTTATATCCGCACGTCTATTTGATGGTTCGAGAAAGTTCATCATGTGTATCGTCTGGGCCCCGGCGTATGGCTCCACGTTGATTATTGTATCAACGTCCATGTAATGGAGGTATGCCATTCTGAACTCTTCATTGATCCAAGGCTGTGGCGCAAGAGAAAGAATGCCACTCTCCTCGGAAGAGCGATTTGAAGAGGATAGGGGCTGGTTTCGAACACTGTCAAACCGGAAACGTTCGCTCTGATAATCGTATGTGTAACCTAGCTCAGTGAGAGGTGCCAAAGAGGAGGCAGAGATGTTAAATGGTCGAGTTGTAAAAGCTGGGAAACAGAGACTGAAGCTCATCTTAGCATCCTCGACGGTGTAGGTACCATCGTCGCGATACACGTCCAACCATTCATTTCTATTATGGTTAACCAGTCCTTGTGTAGTCCTATCATAAATAGCCTCCAACAAAGAGTAATCTACTCTAGGGTATTTTGTGTACTGAAATGTTAAGATGCCAGTATAGTTCATAACTAAGTAAGACTTTGCCAATATAGCGGTTCTCGAAGGATCATCTACCGCCATAAATTCGTGTACTAGATATCCAGAGCGCTCAATTTGACAAAGAGTAAGATTCCAGTCCGCGGGATGGTACTTCATTGAATCTGGTAGGATTGCATGCGAGATCTGGCAGGAGAAACCAACTGCTTCCAGCGGAAAGACGCGGGAAGATGCGGCCTCTTTGAGAAGATCTGACGGTATAGAGATATTGCCATAGAATACTGGTGTTTGTAATTTATCGTTAGGAACTAGCACTTGGATGTTGGTAAGGTTTGGTCGTACACAAACCACGCGTGCGTTGAGCACCGTGGCGGGTCCTTCGTATAGATGAACAGATGATCGGTTCCTTTCGTCGTTGAATGGTAGGAAGGCCCTCATTGCGAGTCCTGTATTAGCCAAACCTCTCCTCCCGTCTACGGAATTATTCTCAGTGTACTCAGCAAAAGTCGGATATTTTCGCACTCCGACATTCTATTTAGGGGTACCGAAGTTATTATTATGAGATGTTGTGAATGCGTAGGGGATAGTGTGTCTAATTGCTGTTAGTGCGATCGCTCTATTCATTGGCTGCGAATCATGTATTCACTCAAAGCGATTTGGTGGAGTAACATACCCAGTGACTACACCTGCGCGAACATCTGCAAGCAATATGGTCGATGTGAACTGAAGTAATAATGTCGTAATCCACAGCAAGGCCGAAAGGCAGGGAAACATCTAGCTCCTATCGAAGGCGTGACGCCATATATGTCTAAACAAGGTAAATGGTGCTGGAGCCGAAGCTCGCATAGTAGAGAGCACCGCTAGCTTGGATAGATGGATTCCGGGACCCTCAAGTATGATGCTGGCCAGCATCAAAGATGCAACACCCGCTTGAACGCTTACGGACGTCCGAAGCACCACAGAAGCGATTGCAATCGATTTGGTCGTCCAGGCTGCAAGAGCGATGCGTCTCCAGGTAAAATTTCCATCCGCTGCAAACCACAGAAAACTAATGTATGCGTCAAAGGCCAGTGTACCTAGTACGCTCAGACATAAAAGTTGAATAGCCAGGGACCCTATCCTTCGAATGTTCTGCATACCCTGATAGAGGTGAGTTCGGAGCCTGTCGGACTGAAGAACACTTACTGCAGCTGAAGTTTTTGTATTGTTTTTCTCGCTACATTTTGGCCGTAACATCTGCATGATCAATCTATTTTGGGCTTGGAGTTTGGTCATCTCTTCGAGTTCCAAGGCATCATTGCGCACGGCCGTGGAATTGCTTGACATGTCGGCCAAGATGTCTATGAAAGCACTGGAGATGTGCTTTTGTTCTATTGATTTTTGACGGGTGATTGAATTGATTCTCAACAGCAGTCTGCTCACGTAATCTTCCATGCGACTCTATCTAGTCCCGTCCAGCTGCATCTCATCTCCAAAGGAGGTGCTACATTCAGACTAGCGCTTACAATCATGCATTCTGGTCTGGAGTTAGCCAGCTGCATCTCATATCATTAGATTGCTAATTTATATAGACATGTTGTGAAACATTATTCGATTTTAACCCGGGTGATGCTGCGACAGCGGATTGGACGCGTACTATAGACCCCAAATCACCAGAAAAAAAATCTTTGACTTCGTTAGGGTCCGAATACGCACGTGTATGTTACTCAGGATTAAGATATTATCAAGTCTGTAAGTTAGGGAGGTTAGAGCAACCCAACAGCTTAGAGGTCAAAGCTTCTGACCCTAAAAGCTGACAGAAATTCAGGAACCGGAAAATAACAGCAACTTCACGCTTACTTTCCCCTTCTCCGATTTTCATCAACCTCCATACGCACTGTAAGGCGAGTAAACATCCATGGGCGATGCTGAATAGTTTATATACTTTACTGCATTCGTCATCATGGACTCGGAATATATCACAGGAACCGTTATTGTGGTTGGAGGCTGTGGTTTCCTGGGACATCACATCGTCAACGAAGTGTTCAAGAGCGTTGCTGGGAGTCCCCATGTTGTGGTCATCGACATGAACACAAATCGCAATCGACACCCTTCCGCCAGATATTACACGGCGGACATCTCTCGACGTGACGAAGTCACTAAGATATTCGAAGAGATAAGACCGCAGGTCGTGTTTCACACGGCTTCACCCAATCCTTTCATTGTCGACCGTTCGGTGTTGGAGAAGGTCAATGTGGTCGGAACGCAAAACCTCATCGAATGCGCCAAAGCCGTCGGGACTGTCCGCGCCTTCGTGTACACGTCCAGCTCTTCGGTCGTCCACGATCAACGCCAGCCAATGATCGAGGCCACAGAAGATCTCCCGCTTCTCTTCTATCCGGATCAACCTGAGCTCTATTCGCACACCAAAGCACTCGGGGATAAAATCGTGCTGTCGGCCAACCGTGAGAACGGCATGTTGACCGCATCCATCCGACCTGCTGCAATGTATGGAGCAGGTTGTGGCATCATGACAACAAACCTTACTAAACTAGCCCTAGATGGTCGTGCAAAGTACCGCTTCGGAACCGGCCCGTACCTATTTGACATAACGTACGTGGAGAACTGCACGCGTGCGCAAATACTGGTAGCTCAAGCACTTGTGAAGGCGGCCGCATTGGCACCACTCTCAAGTGATACAAAGGTCGAAGGCGAAGCATTCTTCGTGACCAACGACGAGCATATCCCGTTCTGGAGCGTGCAAAGACTCGTTGCCGAGGTGGCAGGGCTGCCGGTCAAAGACGAAGAGGTTCGCTGCATCCCAATTTGGCTTGTGATGATCATTGTAACTCTCACCGAATGGGTATACTGGGTATTTTCGTTGGGTCGGAAAGCTCCGATGTTGAGACGATGGGGTGTTCGAATCATGACCATGGAGCGTACGCTTTGCATTGATAAAGCCAAAAAGAGGTTAGGATATAAGCCGAAGTTCACGAACAGAGAAGGTTGGGTGAAGACTTTGGAATGGTCAGTGCCTAGCGTGAAGGCTGCGAAGAAAGAAAAGGATGTCTAAGATGTCTGAATATGAGGAGTTTGGCTACGCCCAGAGGTATCTGCAAGCATTCTAGAGTCTCCTCAATTTCCAAAACCGACGCGAATCACCTCAGGCTTACTCGATCTCAATTTGAAGATGTGCTGCCGTCATAAACGGGGATTCGGTGGTTTGCGGGGACTGGTCGAAAACGACGACATCAAATTCACGGCAGCCCTTCTTCTTGCAGATCTGCTCGACGGCTTCACGGTTGGCTGCCGTTGTCGTTGCCCCTGGCAGAACAACTCAGTCTACTAGACGAGTCCCTCCGGACAAGGTCACCCTCGTTCAAATAGACTGTATGGGCGACTTATACACTTCCGGCATTGGAGCAGGACGCTATATAGACTGGTGCCGATGTCTATGTTACGAGGGGGTCTCTCTGTACGCGGCGGAGTGTGGGATATACTCGTAGGCTCACTGCAGATGATGACGAAAGAAGAAGAATGCCTTTGACGGTGCAAACGTTGACCAAGTTCGTGACATCTTCAAGAGCTGGGCCAGGGGCGATGGAGCAAAGAAGGAACTGTACAGTGTGTCGCTATGTGAATCTAGTTCTCTCCGGAGTCCACGGTACACAATATACCAGTTAGTTTGATATTGACCCATTCTGGTGCTATACCCAATTGCTATTAGCCCTCCGTCCGAACTCACTGGGAATTTCAATAAGAAACAACAGGACGAACAAGATGAACAAGACGAAGAAGAAAGAGATGAGGGTGATGAGCGTCTTCCATATGTGTTGCCGGCCACATATACAAAGCTGTGGACCTTCGAACGCTGTGACATCTGGTCCAGACCTTTCACCCCCGATCGGGATAGTATTTGTGTATTTCAGAAAACCGAGAGTTCAACTTAGGAGTGCCCGAGCCAGATCACTAGTTTAAATTACTTAGAACTAGGATTAGGGCAGGTTATCGATAGTGTCAAGATTCCAAGCGTTCTTGGGAGCAAACTGCCTAGCAAAATGCGCGGCAATATCACTACGCTTAGCAACCCACGCACCTTCAAACGTCTTCACATACTCCAAGAAGCGGATGATTGACGCCACGCGGCCCGGTCGCATGATGCGAGCATGCAGACCAATCGACATCATCGTCGCACTCTCCCCTGACTCACGATACAGTACATCAAACGCATCCTTCAAATAGTCAAAGAAATCCGTTGATCCAGTGTATCCGGGACCTGACTGTCCGCCCCAGAACCGCGCATCATTCGTATCTACCGCATAAGGCAGTATTAACATCGGGCGCCCAGAAACATCCGCAAAGTACGGACGGTCGTCGCTCGTAGTCGCTGAATCGTACAGCAGACCCTCCTCGGCCATGATGCGACGACTATTCTCCGTAATAGGTGGTCGCGGGAAAGCACCGAGCACCTTCTTCCCCGTCAACTCAAATGCCTGATCGAACGAGCGTCGTAGATCAGCCCGCTCTTGCTCTTCGGTGAGGCCGATTCGACTAATTGATCGCGTGCCATGGCTCACAATATCACAATCCTCCGTTTTAAGTCGCTCCGCAAATTCGGGGTTTACTAGAAGAGCCTCGGAGCTCAAGAACACACTGTACGGTACACTAAACTCCTGGAAGATACGTAGCAAGCGCCAAATTCCGACACGGGTGCCGTACTCGTACTCTCCTTCTTGCATGAGGTCACGCTCGTTCGGTGGCAGGGCAGAGCGAACCCAGGTTCGAGAGTCGCGTTCTGTATCGCCGGATAGAGGATTGCGCTCAGTGCCTTCTTCGTAGTTGATGGCGAAGTTTATGGCGACTCTTTTTCCGTTGGGCCACGTGAACGCTGGTGGATGAGAGCCGTAGCCGGCAAAATCGCGCGGGCGGCTGGTGTTGGTAAGGGCCATGGTCCTGTCGTCTTGATGGCTTTAGGTGTTTTCGGAAAGCTTTGGTGTGACACGGAGGGGCGATTGTTTCAAAACTGGACTGTGAATGGCGATATTATCGCTTGTCTGCATTTCTGCATTCACGGGTGCTTTTGACAACAATGCCGGACTATGCACTACAAGGGGAAGGCCTGACTACTATCGGCATCGGCATTTTGGCATTTTGACCGATAAATGGGGAGCATCTCGTGCATGCGTAGATACGTTGCTTGATAGGCGTGTATTTGCGCAAGTGTTGTGATTCCGGCGTGCGGGAGGCATAGTCCGAAAATAGCGGGGTCCATCACAGGTTCGGCGTTTTACTATCATTTGCCGAAGCACCTACAGATGTAATCTATGCTGCACTCATTCAACATCTTATTTCCGGAAGCCATGGGGAACCCTGGCTAAGCTTTGTAACGATTAATTTCGGTAGACTAAAGGTATAAGCTTCCTCGTAGATCTTCGTATGACAAGGATAGTGTACAACCTTAAACTCTTGGCTACATTTATGGTACATGGGTATGTAATAAATGCATCCAGAAAGTACCATAAAATTTCAAGGTGCCTCAACCTCCGGGTGTAGCAATTGATCTCGAGCTAGACATGCAATGGTTTAAAGTGAATCACAACGCATTTCCTCGCGTCCCATGACCAGGAAATGGCATGTTGACCTCATATATGATACCATTTGCACTGTCCGTGATCATCATCCGGGTACTGCCGGAACCCTCAAAGGCGATGTTAGAAGAAGACGAGCCGTGAGGGAAGTCGACGAAATGCGTCAGCACCCCTCGTGCATCGAAGCGCAAGATACCCAACCCAGGCTGTGCCACTATCAACCCTCCTTCCACGTCAACAGTTATCCCGTCCGGTCCGCCACCGCCTGAGAGATTCAGGAAGACACCAACCTTGCTGACGCCTCCATCGTGAAGGAGAGGAATGCGCCAAATTGCGTTTGCTCTTGTCACAGCTACAAAGAGCACCCGCCCATCAACGCTGAGGACCAGGCCGTTGGGACTAGGAATGTCGGACATTATTCGATCCAACTGGTTTGATGTCTGGTGCCACCGATACACACAGCCACTCAACTCCTGAAGTCCTGATTGCCCTTGGTCGGTGAAGTAGACCCAACCGTTCGGACCGAGTGTAAGGTCATTAAGCCCACGAAAACGCTTGCCGCGGTATCCGCTAACGAGGACCACTGCTTCCCCGGACTGTTTTATTTCGACCAAACCTTGACGATGATCGGCAACTAGTATTCTTCCCGTGGCCGTGCACTTCAAGCCGTTTGGCCAGCCATCGTACTCGGCTAGAAGTGACCAGCCTCCTTGGGGTGAGATGCGAAAGATTCTGCCGAAGGGGATGTCGACAACAAGGAGATGATTCGCTTCATCAAAACAGGGACCTTCGAGGAAACTGCCCATGAGTTTTCCGGATTGATTGTGATTTGCCCACTCGCTTGGCTTTGGACGTGACCATGCGTCTGGCAAAGCTGTGTAGTTCTGTGCGCACAGTCGGGTTGGCGGGTCCAGATAGAACATGGTGCACTGCGGCTTGATCTTGCAAATGTAGAGGTAATGGTTGTAATCGCAGAATCAAAGTTCGGAGGGAGATGCGATGTAAACACATAGGCGCTAGACAAGAGCGAGGGGGGCCTCATATACTTAACGTGTGGACTAGTGCCTGCTGGAGATCTTAGCTGTATCCTGAATTGTAACTTTCAGGACCCCTCAGTAAAAACTGTGTATTTGAAATGGATGTGTTCTATCTAGTTCCTCGGCGCAATATTCTCTTGCTATCCCTTTACTCGTCCAAACCCTTCCTCGTCATATTTCCTAGATCTGCTCATGGGCGCAATAATCATGATCCACCACTCAGAGCATATACTTGAAATCAAGGCTCCGGTCATCCTCAAAGCCGTTGGTGACCGCCCCTTCGGCAATCATCTTCTTCTTCTTCAAGTTCCTGTGCCTGAGAAGCATCCAACATGATAAATACAGGGCTGCAGCGACAATATCCAGGCCTGCGGAAATTGAGTTGCCTTGTTTGTAACGCGGCCCTTGGGTGCTTGGGTATAATTGGGCGGATACCAGCATGGACAAGTTCGCAATGGAATAAGCGAATGGCATCGCGATCGCACGTTTGCCGTCTGGCGATACGTTGGTTGCGACCCAAGCCACTGCCAATGTGGAAATCGTATAGACACCTTTGCACTCATTAGCAACGCGATTAACCACAGCGGAATGCCAGGAGACTTACCTAGGACGAGTACAAACATGCCAGCGTAGCCAGCATGAGGGTTCGCCGTTCCCACGCAAATCAGATAGCCGATAAAGACTGGGAAGGCGCATCCGACTAAGAACGGACCACGTCGCTGGAACTTGTCTGAGAGGGTGCAGTTGGTCACAAGACAAATAGCGCCTAGGATATAGACGGGGATGGTCATGTATTGGACCTGGAGAGAGGTATATCTGTAACGTAGTTAGCATAGCCCAGGACTTTGTGGAACAAATACTTGCCCAAGACCCTTGATGATTGTCGGAAGGAACACTCCAAATCCGGTAATGGCAACCGACGAAGTGAAGAACGCAATCCCTAGGAGATATACGAAGGGATCCGTCAAGGAAGGCTTCACCCAGGCCCAATTGGATTCATTTCCACCTCTGTAGAGCGCATCTCGCTGCTTCCTCAAGACCATTGTCTCCTTCTCTTCCGCACTCAGGAACCACGCTGTCTCGGGCGTCTGTGGGAGGATGAACCAGCAGACGCCACCAACAACCAACGTGAGGCAAAATTCCACGATGAAAAGCCATCGCCACGGTTCAAGTCCTCTGCGCTTTCCCATCGACTGGACTCCGTACGCAAACAGGCCACCGAAAGCGCCGGAGGTGCAGTTGGCGAGATTGGTCATCATGATACGCTTTGCAGCGGCTTGACGGGGGTAGATGGTAGAAAACAGGTACGAAAAACCAGGAGAGACGCCGGCCTCGAAGACTCCGAGCAGCATTCGGACTGTGATGGCTTGAGGATAGTTCTTGATGAAGGCGGTACCCAGTGTAACGCAGCTCCAAAGCACAAGCGCAGTGCCGAGCGCTCTGTTAGGCCCAAATCGCTTGATGGCTACGACCCAAGGTACTTCGAAAACGACGAGGGTGACGCTCAGCAGCGTAGTGATGTTACCGAATTTGTTTCCTGTCAAACCGAGATCTGTTTCGAACCCGAAGATTTTCGCGTTTCCTATCTAACTGGCCGTTAGTGACAACTCGATCGACCACGGGAACGCTTCGCTCACATTGTTGCGGTCCAAAGAGGACAAAACCATAAAAACGAATGCAACCGGGACAAGCCACTTGTCGAATTTCTTCAAAGCGGCCTTTTCCTTCTCGGGATCAATGTAGATGTCGATGACCGGCGAATGCGTCTCCTGAGTATCAGAGACGTCAGGGCTGTTGACTTCGGCAACGGTCGTAGGATCTTTCTTGTCTTCCATGGCTAAGTCTTCCATATTTGACATCTTGAGAAAAAGTCGTTATAGTGGATGTTCGCAACTTCATGCTTCGCACTTATAGAAGACGCATCATGGCATTAGATGGCGCAGAGAGTCGAACGTCAAGATATCCAAGATAGGTGTTGTAGATTCATGTCCGTTCACCTAGTAGGTACCTTATCGACATTAGGCTCGTTGTGAGAAGTGGCGGAAATAAGGCGCCTGTCAGGAGACTCAGTCCGAGCACTCGCCTCGTTTCATTGTTGTTCGGCTACACTACGCCGGATTTAGCGCAGTTACGCTCCTTATCGTTGGGACATGATTTGTCGGGAATGCAAAACAGAGCTAGGCGTTCTTTCTGACATTCCTATCGCCTGTGTCCGGCGCTTATCGGTGTGCGGTCCAGACAATTCCTATCACGGTTCGTCCAAGTCTACATACTGAGGATGGCGAATTTACCGACCGACACGCATTCTTCTACACGGTGATTGTGTCTAAACCGCCGAGTCACTGTCCATATCCTTTCAATGTTGCGCAGTTAAACTTCATGTCATGCGCTGTCTCTTCGCCAGCTTGTATTCTCCTCGCTCTAGTTATCTAAGCTTTTTACGAACTTTGTTCAATTGGGCGTTAACTTAAATTTATTTTCACTGCTCTCGATTCTCAATTACTCTAGGACAAACATGGAGGACTTTCGCATAACCGCCACCGGCTATAGCCTTAATTACCTCCCCCAATACATCGCACAGCGACACGGATTTTTCAAGGAACAGGGTCTCGATGTACATATCACGGTTCCCAATCCCTGGGACCAAGTACTGGACGACCTTGCTAGTGGGGCAGCCCATGCAGCTCTCGGTGGCATATGGGTACCGTCCATGTACCGCAACAGATCAACAAGCTACACAACCTTTGCGCAGGTCTCCAATCGCTCACCACTCGCCCTAGTCAAGCGTGGCTCTTCGAAAGGCTTTACAGCAGCAGAAACGGTGGGAAAGACTGTACTCATGAAGTCAGGCAATGGAGCAAGTGTGGGCCTTTACTTCAAGATGGTCCTGCGCGAAAATAATGTCGATCCGAATACAGTCCACTATGTGCAGGACCTCGACGGTATAATGCTAGGAAAGCTATTCAAAGGTGGACTAGGCGACTACTTCGTCGTCGACAACGTCACGGCTCGGGTCATGGCTGCGCAAAACCCGGATCTCTCAATAGCCATGGAAATGGTAACGGACAGCGATGTCATTCCTTGGAGCGTTTACTATCAAGAGACGGCTCGCACGCCATCACAGCTTGACGCACAAGCGCGATTCTGCGTTGCTCTTAAGAAAGGAATGGACTGGGTTCTGGCAAACGATGCTCAAACGTTTCAGGACGAGCTCGCGGAGATTTTCCCTAAGATTCCTACTGATATTGCCGTCTCCCTTACGAATGTATATCGTCGTAATGGAATGTGGACAACTCCCATCGTGAGCCGTACTGGGTTCGCACGATGGCAGCTGGGAATTTCTGACGGGAGTTTGATCGAGAAACCGTTCGCCTACGAAGATATCGTAAATGCCGCACCAGCAGAGGCGGCCTGCACTGTCGATCTGAAACCCACAAACGAAATCGCTATAACACAAACGGGGAAGAAGGAGGCTACGGTGGAGGTTCGAGAGGTTCAAGAAATACAAGCGGTTGCTTAAGATGTATATTATAAATTGATAGATCGAGCATTTCATAATATTCCCCCGAAATAAAACGCGTAGATCACGTCATTCCTGAAGATGCGCCCGGAAATGTAATGGTCTCCTGGTTTACCAGCCATACCCAGCCGAGACGTTGTCGTCACCAAACCATTGCGCAATCCAGTCATCAACATTCAAGTTATCTCCATCATTGGCAGTCTCTAGTCCACCTTCCAAAGCAATCACTTGCCCAAAGTCCTCAACTTCTTTTAACAAGCTTAGGTGCCCCTTCGCGGCGAGACTTCCAGACTGCATCATGTAACCAAGAACATCCTTTCCAGCTTCGTATGTATCAAAGTCATCGGGCTCTTGATGGAAGCTGCCGGGACGTCGAGCATTGATAGAAATCGCCAAGGACAGAATCATTAGGCTGGTGAAGAGATGCATATTCTCCATAAACCCTAGTCGGGCCAAAACACCATACGATCGTATATCAATCAAGATACGCAGACTGCAACGTGCGGATCTGAGGCAAGCGTTGTTCATCTCTTCAAGGTCTTCTTGGCAAACAGTCGCTTCTTCGTCCGAGAAAATGCAAGCTACTTGCTTGAGAAGCAGCGGACGCAGCAAGAGGATCAAACACTGTCCATATACGTCAGGATGAACAAATTGAATGCGAAGATCAAAGCTAACACGATAGAGAACTAACCTGATTATAACGAAGGTAGAAGTTGGCCAAAGAACGGATGCAGATCAGCGACCTTGTCGACTTTGGAATTCCAGCCGCCATGTCTAGCACCATATGAGCTGGCAGACCCGCCTTCCAAGCCTCGAGTCTCTGTAGCATCGGGCGAATGATGTTTTGGATCTCACGCGCATCATCGCGTCCAGCGTAGCTCATGCTTTTGGTGTTATTAACCTCAATGATCGTGAGCTGGATGCGAGCGGTTAGATAGTCTGGATTGGCAAAATCTTCAGCATCTTCTGCAGATAAACCATCTTGACATGGGTAGTCGAGATCCGTTTGGTCATCTTGTAGAGTGGGCAGTAAACCCTGTTGCGTGCTGGTCATCCGGTCTAAGCAGTATGTAGACCACCAGACGCGTTTGCGATGTTCTCGTTCTACTGGCGTACAATCCCTTGATGCGGACGCTTGATGCAGTTGCAACATGTTACACAGCCTCGCACTTGCTCCCGCGTGCATGTAGGCTGTCATCTGCCGGTTGAGTTGATTCGAATAGAGGACAATCAGGTTCAGTGCTTCGATATGCGCGACCGAGGCATTCTCGAAAGGGATGTTCAGAAGTTGTAGAGCCTGTTCGAAGAACACACCCCCCGGCGGAGGATTAGGTGCAACGACAGCGTCTTTCCCACGTGGCCGAGAAGTGTTACCGTCCAGGTCCAGCAAAATGTCCGGCTGTGGAGCAGCGTTGACTGACTCCGCAAGTGCCAGGACCACTAGTAGCTGGCAAAGCCATATGCGGTCTTTAGATTCAGCTGAGTCGACAACCGAGTAGGTATTCTCTAGTCGCTGACGAAAATATTTTAATCGAAACCAATGCCAGTCGTTGCCTAAGTATAATGTAAACTGATCAAGAAGAAAAATGGCGTACGGGTAGGGCGGCAATTTGAAGGTGCACTTCGCATCTGGCAAATGTGAGCGATCTAAAGCTTCCATGCAGCCAGTCTCGTGTATGACCTACGTGAAGTGTCGAAGCTCAAGGGAAAGTACTCATACTTTGGGGAGGGTCCTATTCCTGGCTCCGAAGCCTCAGTCTGAGCTGTGGGACTCTCGGAATTCGCGCCAATGGTGCGCAAAGACTTAGAGGTGTGCGTGCGCTTCAGTTTTGACACGAAGAGCTCCGCAGTCGAGTATTCTGCTGCCGAATTGAATGAGCGACGAGCACGGACTGGGACTATGGCCTGTGCCGGTCTTTGTTCGGGACTTGTATGAGTAGTCGGAAGAGGAAGCCCGTTTGTATTGCTCGTCTGTGGGTTCACCAGACCTTCTTCAAGGTTCCTCAAGTAGCTCTCTGGGACCATGACCTTTCGGTCGCGGACTGCGTACGTGCATGGCCGATTTGCAGCGGCGCAGTTCCGGCATGGTCTCTCTGTTACGACATGGTCAATTGAGTGAGGTAAGTAGTACGGCAGACAGCGCAGTACCTCGGGAGCATTTGACCTTCTGCCTGTGGCATTGATGACAGGCATAGCCTCTATATTCCTTTTTTGCACGCCTTTCTTGCATCTTTACGTGTTGATCCAGTTGGTGTCGAGCTTCCAACGGCCGACGGGGTTTTCTCACATGGCGTCTGTACTGTTCGTCTTCCTACGGCTCGACGAAATGCTGAAGAAATGTTAGGATAAGAGTGATTGGCGCGCATCTGGCTGAGAACAAGCAATGGCAACCGTTCAGCCGCTTATCTTAGCGCGCTCGGCTTTTCTCGGGACGCTCTTCCGGTTCAACAACCTCTTCGTCAAACATCAGGAAGGTTCTCGAGACATGCTTTGCATCATTTCAAGGTCGTATGGATATGACACACCACGACGGTCTGATCAGTGTATATTTGTGGTATGATAGTGGATTACGTGTTCAGATGCTATCTCTTACGAAAATCTCTCGGCAATCGGAACCACCGTATGCTAAAGTCGGGCGCTAACAAGAAACGCCGAGCGTGGCGGCGATAACGCTTAAGCGCCGAGGTCACAACCCAACTTGCGAGTTCCTAGGAAGAGATGCCTATCGTCCACATGGTGTCTCGCGCACGCACTGCTTACCGGGCACAATGGAAACTAGATACCGAGTTCGAGTCAAACCTGCCGTTCGCCGCAAGCGCTATCTTCAGCACGCCCATGTCGCATTATGAAGGCCGGGCTCGACTTGTGGGTCTACATCGTGAGGTGCATACTAGAACTACTCATGGGTTGACTTGCGTTCAAAAACAACGTCTTTGGGCCACTCTCCCATCTCTGACGACCTGAGACATGTCCGTCATGGCCACCACTACTGGCTTCGTGCGAGTTTCTTCCACGCCCAGCATCCAAATCTTCTACTCTATCGAAGGACCTCTAGATGGCTCAAAGCCTATCATCCTGCTGTCAAGCTCGCTGGCAGCAAACACACATCTGTGGGACGATTTCACAACTGCTTTTCAAGCCGATTACACTATCCTCCGCTACGATGCACGCTTCCACGGGGAATCTCCGCTGTCAACAGATTCTTTCGACTACTCTGCTGGTCATACTATGGAAGAACTCGCTGATGACGTCCTCAAACTGCTCGACAACCTTCGCATCAAGCGGGTCAGAGCACTGATCGGCCTTAGCATAGGTGCAGCAGTCGGCCTGATATTCGGCGCAAAGCACCCTGATCGAGTCGATTGTGTTGTCGTAGTAGGAACAAGAGCCACGAGCAACTCCGAATCGAACGCCAATCATGCTACCCGAATCAAGTTTGGCTACCGGAACGGACCACTTGCATTAGGAAGGCAGAGTATTGCGCGTTGGTTCGACGAGGAATGGGCTGCGGCCAATCCTGGAGGTATTGCGCACGCCGAAAAGGTCTACTGTCAGCAGAGCATCCAAGGCTACGAAGCCAACATCGCTGCACTTCGACGGTTGGATTTGTTCCCATGGGCAGAGGATATCGGTAGAAGATGTGATGGTGATAGATTCGTCTTCGTCGCTGGCGAGCTGGATGGAACCGTACCACAAGAGTCGGAGGCATTAGCAAAAAAGACAGGTTCAGAGGTAATTGTTGTCCCCGGATCTGGGCATATTACCCCGATTCAGATGCCCGAAGTGTTTCACGAGATAATAGAAAAGATTCTACTAAAACAGCCGTAAAATATAGAATAGTAGAAGGGGCTTGAAGATAAGTTACAGCTTTATAAAATAAAGTGAAAACTTGACATCTTCTTACATTTTTTAGCTTACTCCTGCAACTCGCTCATCTCGCCCGATCAGACGAAACTAGCAGCCCAAACATCCATCACCCTAACTCCCTTCCGTCCGCCCGGCACACCCTCCAAGCTCGCCTCCCACGCATCGCGTAACGCAAGAATCACACCCCGTTCCTCTCATCACTTACTTGCTCCTCCACTTCCCTTTCAAGCAGAGACTTCCCATTGTCCGTCCAACAACCCCTCTTCACCTTGCACGCGCGCCTCACTCTCCAGCTGCCACCCGGCAGCCAGGGCCAGCTCGGTAAGCCGCTTTGGCCCCAGCACCGTGCGGACGTTTGAGCTGCTCTCGGGTTTACGGCTTAGGGTTAGGGTTAAACCTCAGGACCCGGCCTGAGATAGATAGGTACAACCCCTTCTGCGGTACGTTTTCCTCCGTCGCCGGTCCAACAGCAGCCTAGGCTGATACATTGAAGGGGAGGTATTGCATAACCCCCAACGATACTCCCGTAATTCCCGCGGGTTTCTTTCCTTCTCTGGTCATCCCGGGGACCTAGTGACAGCCCTTTATACACGGCATAGAGTACCAAGGAAGAGAGACAACTTCCCCCACATCATCCTCTTACTAACTATTTAGTCTTAAGGTTTAAAAATAATAGCTTTTTTTAACTTTTTTTTTACTTTATATATAGATTATATATAATTATAAAAGATATTAAAATTTTAAATAATATTATTAAAGATTTAATATAGTTACTAGGATTAATATAAAAAAAATCTATTTTTAGAAATTTTTAAATTATTAAATATAACTTATATTAACTTTTATACTTATTAGAATTAATATAAATATTTATTAAATATATTAAAATTAGTAAATATATATATTAAATATTAATAAAAATTAAAATTACTAAAAGTACTAAATTTTTAGTTTTCTATTTTTAAAAAATAGAAAAGTAAAATTTTTATAAGTTTTAAAATTTAACTTAAATTTTTATAAGTTTTAAAATTTAACTTATATTTTTATAAGTTTTAAAATTTAACTTAAATTTTTATAAGTTTTAAAATTTAACTTAAATTTTTATAAGTTTTAAAATTTAACTTAGATTTTTATAAGTTTTAAAATTTAACTTAAATTTTTATAAATTTTAAAATAAATTTTATAATAAAATTATAATAATAAATTTTACTTATAATATATAAAATATAAGATTTATAATATAAAATTAATTAATAAAAGTTAAAATATATAATTTTTATATTTAAATTTATAATATAAAATAATATACTTAATTTTTTATTATAAAAGATAAAGCTATTAAGTTAATATAATAAAAAATAAATTTAATATAATATAAAATTTTAGTTAATATAATATAAAGTAGAACTATAAACTATATAAAATATAAAATAAAATTATTAACTTTATAATAAAAAATAGAATTATTAGTTTTATATAATAAAAAAATATATAATTTTTATAATAGAAAATAGAATTATTAGCTTTATATAATAAAAAATAGAATTATAATTTATATAATAGAAAATAGAATTATTAGCTTTATATATTCTAAAATAGAAAATAGAATTATTATTTTTATAATATAAAATAGAATTATAACTTTTATAATAAAAAATAGAATTATTAGCTTTATATATTCTAAAATAGAAAATAGAATTATTATTTTTATAATATAAAATAGAATTATAATTTCTATAATATAAAATAGAATTATAATTTCTATAATATAAAATAGAATAGAAAAAAGATTAAAATTCTTATTAATAAGAATTTTATTTTAGTCTATATAAACTACTTTTCTTCTAAAAAGATAACTAAGTAATCTTAATTCTATATTCTTATAATATATACCTTTACTATAATATTTAGTTATCTATACTACTATACTCTAGATATACTACTATCTTCTTCTCTCTATTCTTACCTAAGATTATCTTTATCCTCTAGTAAGTAATATAATACTATAAAAACCTTTTAGATAAATTATTCTAAATAATCTTTTTTTTAGCCTAGCTTTAGTAAAGCTTTAGCTAATATCTATTATATTATTTATCTAGTTATAATCTATAATTTTTATTAATAACCTCTTTATAATAGTAAACTACTATCTTACCTTTAAGTACTACTAGTAGTAATTATAATAAAACCCTAATAATATAATAGAACTCCTAAGAGCGTATAAATATTAGAGAAGAGTCTAGCCCTTACTAGCTATATAGTTTATAGAAAGCTAGTATTATAGATAGTTCTAATAATAGCCTAGAGGATAACGCCTACCTAATATAAGGCTATAGGTTAGTATCTAACCTATACTAAAATAGGCTTAATATTAGGGTTTTAGCCTATATAGGGCTATATTTAACACCCCTAACCTATAGATTTTAACCCCCCTAATCTATTATACTTCCTACACTTTTTTTACTAAATATTATATATAAATAATTATTATATCTATAATTATAGATAATTCCTAGTATTTTTTATTAAAAAGTAGTATATATAGTGCTATATATAGTATTATTATAGTTAAGTTAATATCTAAATTTTAAAGATAGAGTCTAAGTAAGATAGTTAAATAAGCCTACTACTAGAGGCTAGTAGTAATAGCAATAACGCTATATATACCTATTAATAGCCCTAAAAGTTAGCGCTTAATAACTATAAGTAGGTATTCTACTTTCTAGTAGAGTTTAGTATAATTATATATAGGTAGTATAGTATAGTAATAGTTAGTCTTACTATATATCTTAGTAAATACTATACTATACCTACCTATAACTAATAAGAGATTATAGAGTAGTTTAGAGGCTTTAATACTATTAAGCTAAGTATAGTTAAGCTACTAGAGGAACCTACGTAGTTAATTCTAGAGCTAAGGGAACTACTTAATAGTCTATAGTATAAGATATATAGTAAGATTATAGTTAATAAGGATAATATATATAAATATTATAAAAAAGTATATTAGTAAGCTTAGAAAGGTAATATAAGGGTATTATATAAAGATATAAAAGTATAGAGCTTTTTCTATATAGAAAGGTTATAGAAATATTTTATTATTAATTTAGTAGGTATAGAAAATAGAGGAAATTTAGATCTTAACTATATTATTTAATAGTAACTTATATAGTAGAAAGAAACTAAATAATAACTTAAAGTAGAGATAGTAGTTATAGATAATACTACTAAAATAGATAAAATAGGCTAGTTTAAGCAGATAGGGTAGCTAGAGTATTTTAAAGACTAGAATCTAGTTTATCTATTATATTAGACCTAGCTACCTAATTAAAGCAAGGTAAAGTAGTAACTTACTACCTAACTAACTAAGACTCTTATTAAGAAATATATTAAAGGGCTCTCTATACTTATAAGAGAAATATAATAGTAGCTCTATAGCACTATACTAAATAATATTAATATAAGGCTATTAGCTTAACTATAGAACCTAAAGAGCTAGGCTATTTATATAAGCTATATTATTAAGTTTATATACTATTATCTTTATATTATAGCTAATAAAGAGCGTTAGATTAAGCGTTTAATATAACTAAAGAGTAGTAAGAGTAAGGAGTTATTAAGTAGTAATACTAATAAGATAGAAAGTAAGTATAAGGATAATAAAGAAGAAGAGGAAGATAGTAGCCCCTAGCCCTAGTATAGGCTGCGTATATAGCTATAAAAAGATATAATAAAAGATATGCATAAGTTATTCTATTAGAAAGATAGCTAGAAGATACTAGCTATTTAACTATAGCTTATACTTAATAGTAATAATTAGAAGGAGTAAATTAATACTCTACTTATATTACTTAGCTTATTTATATTTACTATATATAGCAACTAGATTTTTATAAGTAGGCTAGTTTACTTTCTTACTATTCTAGGTATAGATATAGAGATAGAATAGCTATAAACTATAAAAAACTACTTATATATATTAGTAGGGGTAGTATAC